>JAJTIW010000023.1:0-600000 GCA_021365295.1 Tricladium varicosporioides
AACCAGAAACTGCGCAAAAATGAGCCCAGCAGCAACGACCTCGGTCAGGATTGTAGTAGCGAAGATCTTGGCGTAGATCTTGATGATCCTAACCCAAGATGCGCGCGAGAGTGTCCGCCATGCATGGGTCCATGTCATAAAGCCCCTCTGCTCCATCTTCTGTGACTGAATAGATGGATCAAGCGGAACTAATGTGTTAGTGTCATCAGGGAGCACTAGAAAAAGTTTTGGTCAGCATTCGCACTTTGCTGGTGTGGGAAAAAAAGACGTGGGCATTTGAGTTTATCTTAAGTGAAAACAAATACAAAAATATCCCCGAAAAAAGGAGGGGGGGGAGAGAAAAAAAAAAGTTTCTCATACTGGCAGCCCGTGTCCGGGTCAAGACGATTTCTGTCGGGGCAAGGAGGCAGGTGTAGAGAGTGAGGAAGAGCACTATGGCCACAGAGAGCCTCGCGACGCTCACAGGATCAACACTGCCCGTCATTGGACCAAGAGGAAGAGACGCAATAGCGTTGATGATCTCTACTATAACGGACTCCGCGATAAGAGGTACAATTGTAACCCTGAGGATCACGAAGTAGGTAGGCAACCTCTTCCAGAGGCGTCCATCCCTCTTTGTGGACACAACGGCGTGAGTCCATGCTGTTTCTAGCTTAGTTGTCGCGAGAGAGGCAATTATAGAGGCAGCGAGGTTTGGTATGTGTGGGACTAAGCGAAGGCAAACAAAAACTATGCCCATAACGATGTTGTACAGGAGGTGCCATCTGTAGGCTCTGAAGAGGCCATCTTCAGATGCGCGGAGGAGACGAAGAGTGGCAAGGAGCCCGGACGTCACTGGTTGTGAGGGGGTAGAAGGGACGCCTGCTGTCTCATCTGGCATGAGTGTTGCTGAGGGTCCTTTTCCATCAAATTGCTTGTCAGCCACGATAATATTACCTCTCGAACTGCTGCCTGCGTCGACATCCCCATCACCGTCGATATCAATTTCCTTTCCTGTGACGAGCTCATAGTCAGGAGGGGAATCAGCGGCCTCAATTATTGCGAGCGTTGGGTAAAGTTTATTGATTGTATATGCAAGCTATAGAATTGTTAATCAGTGCGCGGTCGGGATTCAAGACCTGTATTCTAATTTATGGGAATTACTCACGATAAAAAGTACCGGTACGAATAATATGATGTTAACCACGAGCAGTAAAAAGAACGGCACCGTAGGCAATACTTCTTGTTCCTTAGAATCTCGTCTAGTGATTGCATTCCAGGCGGTGTTCTTGGTTAGGGTGTTGTCTCGAGAGACGACCAGAGAGTGGAGGCTACGTATAGTGAGAAGGGAAGCCATGATTAAAAACTAAGAATAATCGTCCACCATTAAATGTAGATTCGACTTTCGAGATCAAGAAGAATAAAAGAAAGGAGATGTAGAGCTAATAGTTGAAATGTATGGTAGAAAGTGGGGACGCGCAGTCGATGTTAGTTGTTGGTTCGTATCTTGCCTGTGCCTAGCTGTGCCGTAATAAAGGTCCAGGGGCATGACGTACAAGCGAACCCAAATCATCACGAAAGTGGCTTGCTAAATGAAGGATTCAGTAATGGATTCTTGGTGAAACAAAACATCTAACGTAAAACTTGGGGCTATGAAACGCGACCCATCTGAGCGAGACACAACGCGCCGATTTTAACTGCTCTTCCAAGCTGAAAATAGTTATGATACGTAACTCTCTTCACTAAAAGACGTATGTAACACGACAACGCATCCTAGCAAGATATTACCACAAACCTTTATACCTTAATGCTTAGTACGACATATTATCTGAAAATAATTACGCCACCGAGACTGCGTAAAGACATGCTCGAGGCATTATATACTTATAGTATGAAAATTGTGGGTTTAAATAGCTAAATTTCAAACCTAAGCGTACTATTCGAGTAGGTTGACATTACATAAATTCCCACCACTATTTCACGAAACTACTTGATCATATACTAGCAAATGATACTGCTATATAATTCTACACTGGCAAAATCCACATGAATCTCCTGGTATTATTTGCCTTTATATGACTTCTTCTAGGGCACAGTAGAGCTGTTGCATAACTTCTACCTCTCTTTGACTTTGATCCCTGTGTTGAATATGGACAACAAAGATAGGCAAGGACAACTGCTGCCTTCTATGAGTCATAATAATAGGTAACAATAGGCAGCAATAGGCAACCTTATGGAAATAAGATCATCGTTGAAAATATCCAACACCCTGGCTTAAATCCCAAACTCCTTTGCACCGCTGACTCAATTCTATCTAGAAACATTACTAGTGGCATTGTGCTAGTTAATGATGTAGACATTAACACCGTTTATCAAATAAAAGGAAAGTATTAAAAAATAAACTAAATGTCATTAAAATCTATATTGTAAAATCGCTCTCGCAAAGTTCCGAGAGACGTGAAAGGATAACGGGGCTGAGACCTTACAAGTGCACAGGTGAGTGTAGATCCAAAATCAGTTCCAAAGGAATTCCAGCACAAGGGGAGCCAAAATGTAACCGATATATAAAGACATGGAAAGTGTAACTCGGATTCCTAGATACTAAAATATACTTTTCCATACATTCCCAGGTTGGTTCTACTATATGCTCCAAAATAATTATCCTTATCTCAGGTTAAAGTAACTGCTGCTCACCTAGAGACTAAAATGGAGCCAACAAAAGAAAAGGCGAGCATAAATATAGTGACAGGTGATAGTAGGAGCTTGATATTTGCTGAAAAAGAGCATCCTTAAATTATTGAATGCCATGTCCATATACCGGAGTTTAAGACTAGTCAGGAAAATATGAATGTATTCACTCCTCTTAATTTGGCAGCTACCACTATATACCTGAGATCTGCAGTAGTCTTCTTGAAAACCGTGCAAATTAATATTGTATAGCCAGGTACGCCAGCGGGAAAGCCAAGAGGGAGAGGATTAGTAAATGAAAAGGGATGAAGGTCGAACTTATGATAACCTGTTGAGGGACAGTTTTCTTGATTCCACCTAGAACCCACACACTAGTTAGTCAGCAACGCCTATCTTATATAAGTTCCATTCGTAAACCTAGCAAATACATACCTTTTATCCCTCGCCTCGAGTATCACTATAGAGCCAAAGAATATACCGAAATGGTGGAGTCTCTGAGGAATGACACAGCAGTCTAGTTTAGTTATTCTCTATAAATTCCCAGATAAAATTGTCATGTGTTGGATTCTTATAATTAATATTATTAGTAGTGCGAATAGAGACCTCAGATTAACCTGTTGTGAAGTGAGGGATATGACTGAGCCTAGAAATTTGTTGGTACCCGAAATTTTTTCAGACCCATTCTTAAGTGTTACCAAATTGGGAATCATATGAGATACTTCGCAAGATCCTTACTAGCACCTTAAATCTTGCTACAAAATACGTTTAATTGACTACCAACCTGTAGAAAACATAGGTTCTTTAATCAAGATTACAGAATATACCCTTAATAATCAGTAGAACAATACCATAATCACCCCTATGAACGAAACATCAAGAACGTGCTAAATTCGACTACGGTCAATATTAATACTCTCATTTAGGTTAAGCAAATTTGCATTTATATACCTAGCTGCTGAACCTCAAGTGGGTGATGTGTGTCTGAACTTTTTTAAATGAGATCCAAGGTATTGGGTGTACACATTGACAATCAGATTGCTTGTAATGTTGCACCCGTCATTTCACAATTACCTTCTGTAATTTCTGTAGTTTTATACTAGAGTATTTTTTACTTGCGATGCCGCTCTATCCGCGTTCCTAACGCTCCCCTGAATACTATGGTTTTGGTCTAAGGAAAAGAAGTCATCCTCGAAATCATAAAACCGGCAGGCTCTCCTTGTTTCACGCACATTTCTCAGTACGACTATTCACGGAGCTCAGGTTTGCCACAACTCACAATAGTTGTCTCACATTAGCCATAGCACTTTTAACCTTATCAATTTTCAAAGACAAGACTGGTTATTAATTTACAATCTCTCATTCCGCGGCGCCAACACTAGCTCTCCTACCCGACACCTCCACATCCATATCCTGTTTCTGTGTGCCCAATAGAGCAGTCTCCTCATCCACAGTTTTCGCACCCTCATCAGTCTTTATAGGTACTTCCACCTTCTGTAATGCACTCCAAAGCGTACTAGCAACAACAATCCCTCCACCAAACATACTCCACACATCTGGTAATGCGCCCCAAATCGCCCAATCAAAACCCAAAGCAAACAACACTTGCGTGTATAGCATACTTGTTGCTCTGGAGCTTTTATCCATCTGCAATCCTGTAGTAAGCAAAAATTGCAGCACAAAACCTAAGACCCCCAAGAGAAGAAGAAGTATCCATTCTCGGGGTCCGTGGGGTAGTGTGAATGATATTCCTGGTACGAAAATGAGAGCAAGGGCGGAGCCGACGGTTGCGAGGGTGGAGAAGTATGTCACTGAGATTAAGGCGTGTGCTTCGTGGCCAACTATTCGGATAGTGGTGTATGCTCCTGCGGCACCGAAGACTCCTAATAAGGAAGCAGTAATAGCTAAGAGACGTTGAGCAGGTGTCACATCGTCTACAGCACCAGCAAGAGTGGTTGCGATATTGTTGGCATCAGCGTCGACAGGGCCAAAGATACTACTAGGGTGGGCGATGAAGATTACACCGACGAGGGCCGCAATGCCAGCGAGACGCTCCTTAGTGGAAAATGGTTGAGAAAGAAAGGTGTAGCAGGACCAAGAGGTGACGAGGGGAACGAGGAACCGAATCACAGTGTTCTCTGCTAAGGGCAAGTAGCGCACCGAGTCTGATTTTGCATGAGTGATATTCATGGGTCAGTGAAGCCTTGGAACTTACAGTACAAACAGAACAAGCCAAAAAATCCAAAGAGTGCTCTGAGGATGAGCCATCCTCGGACACTTTTCTTTCCAAGTGGGAAGTCCGGAACATTTGTCCACCACATATAGAGCATGCTTATTATGAAAGTCATGCTCATACGTGCAAATACTAGCTATTTATGGTCAGTAAAAAATCCGGTAAGTGGATGGAAGGCACGAACCTGGAGAGTATGCATTCGATGGCCACCTTGCTGAAGAAACCGAACAATAGCATCCATGGAGGAACCCACCGCCTCAGCAGCCGTAATGTAAATTACACCTCTGTTATTAAGCCATACTTGTTTCCAAGCACTTGGAGTGTCCACTTCTGGTAAAGACTCATATTCTTCATTAGTATGTGACATTTTCGTATTCCCTTGTAAAACAATCTGAGATTAATTTGGGATAGAAAGTATAAACAATTTATTCTATAGGTAAATTTGTAGCGAATAGAAAGTGGAAGAAAAAGGATGTGTGAAAAGGAAGGCGAGTGGTTTTTCTTGCCCCACCCTTGCGGAGAATGGTTGCCCGTCAGCAGCAGCCACTATGCAACAGTTCCCGCTCGTGACCAGGACATCGGGTTTCTAGTACAAAAGTACGCCTTGTGACACCTTTGCTGACAACTCTATCTAAGATCTTCTCTTGAGCTTCATGGATTTGATCTTTGTTTGGGTCGGAATAAATCCGATGTCGGAGTAGGTGCGGTAAGCTCGTTAAAATCTGAAGAAAAATGGGGAAATATTTCACGTGGTGGTATGTACGAATCTTACTGAAGTCAAAGTTGTCAAATGGATCGTAAATAAGTCATGTGACCTGCTTGAGATCTGAGCAGAGCCTCCCTTACATTTTATATCCTCATTCATTACATCAACATCTAAGTGGCAAAACGTGCTGTACAAGAGCTTCCCTTCTGCAAAGGGGACACTCGGGTTTTTCTCTAATCCAATCTCCAATGCACTCCCAGCAAAAGACATGCCCACATGCAACGGCGCTAGGATCTTTCAACTCTTCTAGGCATAGCGTACACTTCCTCTCTTTTAGCCAAGCCATCTTTCCCCTCTCACCAAGATGTATTCTTGGTTCTGAGGAAACAGGTGTGTGTGTTATTTTTCCGACCTGTGAACTGGATACTTGAGCAGGTGTGGATTCAAAGAGAAGCTCGCCGCCAGTTCCAGGCTGCGGATCAAGAGATATCTCTACCCCACCATCAATGACAGCAGAGCTTCCCATCATAGCATCCGCATTAGCAGGTATAGGAGCACTCAGTGTCGAGTGTAGGTGTAGCCACGTCTGGACACTCATCTGTAATACCAACAACACTCCTAGTACCTCATAGCCAACACGTGCTTCCGAAGGCGCTATTCGTTTCGTGAATATATATCTCAAGCCCCATAATCGTTTCGAAAGTTGGTAGTATGCCCCCGAGAAGTAGAATATCGTAAGAGTTAGAGCATGGATGGGTGAGGGCGAGGTTATTGTTGCAAGATGTGATAAAAGGTAGGTCTGGAATTTGAAGGAAGTGGAAGTTTGTTGTTTATTTCGTGATAACCGTCGTAGATTGCTTTCTAACTTATTCCGTATTCGGGCTCGAAACGATGGGAGGACTTTATTCAAAGAATATGGTAGCAGTATAGCTGTTAAGATATAACCTCCTCGGCGGGATACGGCAGGTAGCTTGAGAGAATCATCTTCAATCTGCACAATATCACAGTATTCTTCCCCTAGTGTCCGATTCCCAATGAATGTTGTGAGGCCGAGATAGAGTAACTCGGAAAATGTTCGCGCTTCTGTCGTGTAGGTGTGAATAAATCTTGCGCCGTAGAGACGTCTTAGGAGGTTGGAGAGGTGATTGAGGAGGACTCCTTCAAAATAAGCATCCTTTTGGTGGGAGCGGATGATATCCGGTGCAGCAGCAAATGGATAATTGTAGGATGGAGCTTCTGCTGTCTTGTCTGATACGTGGTCCACCATAATGAAGCTCGTCCAGACAGAAAATGGTTCTTTTGCAATGGAGCTGTCACACCCAAGAAATGAGACGCGATGTCGACCTCGGTACAAACATTTCGGCTCAACAGCCTTGTTCAGATGTGGCTGAAATGCGGCTGAAGTGTGGCGTCAAATTATTCTTAGCTCACATCTACGTAACCCTCTCCTTCAAATCTAAAAGAAATCTGCACACGACCAAACCAGCTTCAACTTCACTCACCACAGTCACTCTTTGGTCTCATCGATGCGGCGTTATTTTTGGCGGTAACAATGGACGGTGACCCGGCTGTTGAGTCCGGACTTGACTCCTTCAGTCTCACACTCCCCTTGCCTTATAGAATTGCGCTGGTCATTGTTTTAGGTATTTAGGCTTCCTGTTGTGCTTTGCACATCTGCTAATGTATAAAAAAGGCGTTTGGGCATGGGGCGTAAATCTACATTATCTTTCCCTTGCGAAAATTGTGTGTTTACTGTCGATCTTCTTTTTACCTCCCCCTATCCCTTAAGCATACTTCTAACACTTCACTAGGACGTTCCCTCACTCCTCCAATACCCCTCACGAGCTTCTCCTCGAACCGACCCTCCTCATCATTTGTCGACATATCGTCTTGCGACTCTCCTTAGTCTACCCCTTGGGTTCTCCCTCCTCCTCTTCTGGGCCCTATCGCATCGCAATCCAGAACTAGTAATCCACTATGATTACTTACCTATGTCGTATCTCTGCGTTATACTCGCTATATTTTTCCTCCCAATCCGACGATTTTCTTCAGCAGGGCGAACACGATTTCTCACAACCCTGCGTCGGGTCTCGATAGGTGGAATAGCGCAAGCCGGAGCAGGGAAATTTGGGGATATTCTACTGGCCGATGTGTTAACATCCTATGCCAAGATTATTGCTGACCTCTTCGTTGCCCTATGCATGTTCTTCCAAGCCAATGGCTCAGCAACGAGCAGACCGGATCGTGGCTGCGGAGGCCAGTATATTGTTCCCATCGTAATCGCCATACCATCTCTAATCCGATTCCGACAATGCATAATTGAATATATGCGTGTACGAGCGAGCAATAAACGAAATGGTGGAATTGGTTCTCAAGGATGGGGAGGCCAACATCTCGCTAATGCAGCGAAATATTTCTCGGCATTTCCAGTCATTATATTGAGCGCGTTGCAGAGAAACCTCAGCTTGGATCACGAAGATATCGGTTTGACTGAAACGGCGTTGTACAGGCTCTGGCTGTTGGCAGTATTTGTAAATTCCTTTTACAGCTTCTATTGGGATGTTACCAAGGATTGGGACCTAAGTCTCTTCACTCCCGCTAGGACATCCTCCTCATATCCGTTTGGCCTCCGTCCTCGCCTCTGCTTCCCAAGCAAGGAGATTTACTATTTCGCGATCATCACTGATCTTCTATTGAGGTGTACCTGGAGTCTGAAATTAAGTCCACATCTCGACCATTTTGCAGATTTTGAAAGCGGGATATTCTTGATGGAGTTTTTAGAGGTGGGAAGGAGATGGATGTGGATCTTCTTCAGAGTAGAGACAGAGTGGGTCAGAAACACGTCAAGTGGCGGGCTTGGTGCACCAGGAATGGGACCAGGACAGGATGATGTGCTACTAGGGGATTTTTCGAGCAGTGGAAGAGACACTGACGATGAGGATTTTGATTTTGAGGATTAAGAATCCAATACAGTCTTAAGGATTATGAATGACGATATGGTCCTTTATTTGGCAACTGCGTAGGTGTAAGGATTGCGATCCGAAAACGGGGAGGTAATGTATGATTACTTGTATGGCAGAAGGGTTCAGGAAAGGAGCCCATCGTTCTAGAGCAAGGATATCAAGGTTAGCGGCGAAATGTAAATCAATCAAGATATTACCCAACAACTTTATGCTTTAACTTTTTCTTACTGTGCAGCAGGGAGTTCTAAGAACCCTGAACATATACCTACAGAGAGCTTTGGAAATACAGAATATATTTACAGCGATGAGAACCATAAACATTTGAAGCCTCAAGGGGAGAGAAGCGTCCAAGCATACTTCTGTTGCATCTCGCAAATCCAAGTCTAGATTTTAATTCGTAATTTCAGTACAGGAGAAATCCGGCTCGTAGGTTATGACTTAAACTCATACTCAAGGCACCAGGTGGATCGCGCGATATGCAACAAAAGAATAATACCTAAAGAAGTCGTAGACTGTATCCAGATATCTTGAAAGCATGAGACCAAGCTAAAAATTACACCGAGACCTCAACAGACCAGGACAGCACAGGAGGTCCCGGGCCCACATTGGAGGGGGATGGATTTAGTGGTAGTACTTACGGGGGGGTAATTCTGGTGGTGGTTAGTATGGCTCAAGGGGATGGTAGGTTGAAGTGATGAGTTTTTGAAATTTTCGTTTCTTTTGTGATCTTACTTTTCTTTTAGTTTCCTCTGTTTCCAATGAAGCAGTCAACTGGCCTGACTTTCTATCACCTAGATTTCCTTGCAACTCTGCGATGTCTTGAAGCTGGCTTTCAAACATACAATTACTATTCCTTTTGTTCTCCCAGCGACGAACTTAAGCATCAAAAACAAAATGAACAAAATTAAAACAAGCAAAAAATTAATGACTCTTTAGTTGTCCAAACTGTACTCATAACTTTATGTGTCCAAAAAGTGAAATTTCTGATTCAAATTCCAAATTTCAATCTGGTCTTCACGGAGATCCGGAGAATACCTAACAAGATGTCACTGACCACCTACCAAATTTTCTGTCTGAGCAACCTGAAGACTTTTCAATAGCTTATTTTCCCGAAACAGCCTCATCACCAACAAGAGACCACAGTTATTACCAACGTGGACTCGGTTACCGGTTCTCCTTGTGTTTGTTTTGATAAAGGAAGAACAGAACGTTCACACTCTGTGAAACCCATATTGCTAATTCAGTCATGCTAGTCTTAAAATAGGATTTTAAGCGAGTCCCGAGGTCTGCGCAAATCGTGAACAGCTTCATTCACAGGCAACTTCACAATCCCATACCAAAGAAAAGCCAACCTTCCAAGACTTCTAGAACGCATGGAAGCAAAATCTCAGCCTAGAGGGCTTTCGCACACTCCCGATGCAAATGGCGCCATCCAACATACCTCTCCCCGCTGTCACATCAGCTGGCTCACCGCAATTCAGATTTCATTACGTCTTAGCCCATCCGCTTCTCTCGCTTCCAGCAAATTTCACCTCTCATTTTCCTTCGCTCCCCTGAATCCGAGCACGTTTTCAAAGCCGGCCTTGCTGTCATTCTGATCTCTTTTAGACTATCAGGCACAGCAGCCTGGCGTCATGGCTAAATGATACATCCTATGACGCAAAATTTCTTACCCTCCTGCTGGTACAGACGCGTCGGACAAGGCGCCTTGGAATTTGGTAATGGATTCCTTTGACTGGATCGCTGGCACGTCCATGTCACCCAAGCGAGAGCTGTTTAGGGCCGGAAGGGAAGAACCAGACGAGCTTTGTGCTGCCACATGATTGCTAAAATAAGTTGGTGTTTGCGTTTTGCGATGGGCCTCTTGGCCCACAGTAGCATTGGAGAGGGGTTTTCCTGTTAGTGAGGGGACATTTTGCGGAGTACATGAAAAGTATGTAAGGGGAGCTTGTCGCGAATTCTGAGGTTGTTCTCAGTCAACAAACAATTCCGCAAGCGACAACATTCTAGCAGCAAGACAAGCCAAGAGGAAAGAGCGACAAAGAAATCGACGTCACCATTCACTTTTTGGTTTAGGCTTGTGCCCTTCTCTCTGGCATCTGAATAGACAAATCCTTCTCTTTTCAACCCCGCAATCAACCCGCGAACTCAACATCAACTTCTGCTCAACCGCAATTCTAAAACACAACATTTAAAACTCATTTCACAATCTGAAAATAAAATTACAGCACAATGGCAGCTGTACCAAAGTCTCTCGTCGAAACTGGTCGTCGCAGCTCTTCCTCATCGCAGCGAGCAAACCTTTCTCATGGCCGCGGTGGCGCTGGTAAGTTTTGATTCTTCCTCATTTGCTTTCCAGTTATTCTTGAGGAATACTCGATTTTGATATCTCTTACACCTGAAATAAGCTAGAAAATAGAGATGAAACTAACGAGTTCTAGGCAACATTGGCAACTCCGAAAATGATGTTGCGCCAGTCAACCTCGAGACCCCAACCATTAAGACAGATATTTACACTACTGGTCGAGGCGGAAGTGGTAACATGTCAAAGAACACTGATCCTGAAGCTACGCGACGAGCACAAGACGTTGTAGGGTAGGTCTCAATTCTTTCTCCTCGGGTGTCTCTGAATCCGCTGGGCTGTGGTATCACGCGGTTATGCGCAAGATGGCACAATTCCTTGTGCGAATACGTGATACTTGCGCGAAGTTGCACAAGCTCCCATATTCGACCTTTCCTCATTCCCCTGCACAATACCCTATATACACCATTCAATGCGCAAAAGCTAATACCCAACCATAGAAATCCTCGCCGTGAATCCACAAACACTACACACGTCGGTCGAGGTGGCGCTGCAAACATCTTCCGCCCATCCGCCGACGAGATAGCAGCAGCCAAGAATGAGAACGGGAAATGGGAGTCCGCAATTGATGACGAACCTGCATCGAAATCGAAGGGATTGGCAGATAAGGGAAAGGAGTGGCTATTTGGAAAGAAATAGATTCTTTGCCAAATCTTTGAGTACAAAATAGGGATGGATATAATATGATGATTGAGAATAAAATGGGAGATATGATATCCGGATGGCTGGCTGGTTGGCGTTTCGGACTGCGTTTACGATCTAGGGAAGCCGGCTACCTTTTGATTTGAGAACGGCCTTATTTACATTCATATAATATCGCAAGGAAGATGCGATATGCTTCTTTTCAAGTTCTTCTCGAAATATTCTAAGCATAGCGTATGGCACTTGTTACTACAGATTTGAAAAATTCCCAACACGGTGCATAGTTAATAGAACTTATAATACATCGGAATTACCATGATCAGAGTTTCACATCTGTTTTCAGAGACTGCTAACCGACTCTTGTGCCTAATATAGAATATGCTAAAGCAGTAAGTAGATTTCTATCATACTCTTAGTAATTCACCTTCGACACACTGATTGTGGGGGCTATCAGCAGGAAAGTAAATCATGGGCTCATGGTATAACCCCTAAACAAAACCATCCTCGCTCCCTCCCATCTCCATCCTTCATCCCTTAACACTTCTCTTCTTTATCCTCTTCGGTCTAACTTTTCCCTCAAGCTTTCAATAATTTGCTAAACGGTAGGCACGGATAATTTGAGCTACGGTCACAAAGCTCACTAGTTATTCTTAGGCGAGAGGTTTAAAAGCTCGTTCTACCTGTTCGTAGTTTTACATGGCCTACTTTACTTTACCCCACCAACTAGTAGATAGTCCTGGCTTTGAACCAAAACAAAAACTAAGGGGCTTTACCTGTCTGGTCCCTTGTACGCAATTTCCTCGCTCGATTTCTGCCCCTCGTCACCAAACATACCATCCCATAATTTCACTATAAACCGAGCCGTGCAAATAGGCACTACCCCCAGGTTTGAGGGGGAGGGGGACCCATACCTGGTAAAAGGACCAGGAAATCCTCAACTATTTCTGAGCGTGGGCAACAAGGTTCTAAGGTTACTTACCATTCTTTTCCTTAACTCCCTATTGGTTTCAATAGCTCGAGAATGCAAAATAATCAGCCTAGACATCAATTTGATGGGCATGACGAAATTACTGCGTTTAGTTTCATAGACAGCTGAACTTTCCCAGCAACCTGTCTTGTGAGAAGAACCTATCCACTAGTCGTACAGTTTCCAACCAAGGTTGCACACTCTAGCGTCGAAGCGAATATCTTGACGGGAGGTAACCGAATCTTCCGCAATCTAGTCTTCAGATGTTCAACACCAATTTTTGTCACGGTGTCAATCAATGCCTTAGACTCATTAGGCAAAAGGGTACAATTGGCAACTTTGTAGGCATAGAGGTTGTCAATATCACACCTCAGGTTGAAGCATCCGAAGCTCTCCGCAGGCACTTCCCTGTCTCAATCTCTGTAATACGCTGTGCACCTTATTGACAATATCGTCAGACATCCATTGCCTACCTATTCTAACCATGAGCTTCTTCCGAGGAGCCGAGATTACCAGAGATTCAGCCGGGTTCTGGCCGATCTTTACATAGGCTTTGCAGTATTATATATCATACTAAGATAGAAGAAGACTTCAAGTAATTAACACATGAAAGGAGACCCAGATCAGAAACTTGATACGTAATTACAAACATCGCTTAGATGAACTTTTTAAACCCTCCACAATATTTAAAGTGCCTGCGAAATCCAGCTCCTCTATTGTTTCTTTCCATAGTTTTTCTTTAACTTCCTTGCCCTCTGGAGTGTAACAAAACTTTGGGTACCTGTTGGCGTAAGCATGTTTCTCTTTCCGGACTTCACGTAACAAGAACCGAGGAGATAACTTACGGTTTGATCGCCCAGTCACTTGTAAACGCACCGTGGCTCTCCTTGTCTTGAGCCACAGCTGCATAGAGATACGTACTAGCACCGACAGCAATTGACCTTGCAAGGAGAAATTGTACAAAGAGGACTATCTTTAGTAAAATCATGGGAATGTCATGGAAGAACGCTGTTCCCTTGGTCATGCCTGGATTTGCCATGTTAACCAGAACTTCATCGGGACTGACGAGCTCGGCGAGTTTGGAAACGAAGAGCACCAGTAACAGCTTCGACTTGCTGTACCAGGGAAACTGACTAAAAGCCTTGGGCCTATCCAACTGCTGCAAGACCGGGCCCGTTGTGTCAATGTCTACCCCATAGGCTGCGTCCGACACTACGATGCTGAGCACTGGGGGCCTTGAGGCACCAGTAACCCTCTTGACTTTGAGGATAGGGAGAAGCAAGATCGCAAGCAGCGCTGTTGAGAGATAGTTTACCTGCATTGTGATCTCGTGCCCCGTGGCGGGCACGGTAGCATATGTCATGTTCATGAGCCCGGCATTCAGGATCACGATGTCGATTCGCGGCAAGGCCGCACACTGGTTTGCGAAGGCACGAATCGAGTCGTATGATTCTAGATCGACGATCCAGACGGATATGGTGGCAGACGGGAATGCGGTACGTAGTTGGGCCGCCGCCGCGTCCCCTTTGCCTTGTGAGCGTACTCCCATGACAAGGTGAGAGAGGCCGAGTTGGAGAAGCTGCCGGGATGCTTCCAGTCCCAGGCCGACGTTGCTTCCCGTGACAATGGCTACCTGATCGGTGAGCTGGATGCCAGCCGGCAAGGGTTTGGGGTGTGTAAACTGGCGGCGTAGGAGGCCGAACATGGTCGCCTCAAAGGAGGCTTGACTCTCGAGTTTCGTTGTCATGATATCGAGTTGTTTTTAGGAGGTTCGCGCTAGTAAGGTTCTGGTTGATAAAGATTTTAGGGTAGTTCTATGCTGGAAAACATATGGAAGCTTACACTTAGATTGCTCTCAGGTTGTAGAGACTGAATAACTCGGGTTTAAACGACTGGTCCTGAAAGGTATATGCGACATCCTGCCAAAGAGGAATTCGGAGCCGGCCAGACTTATTGCGCCGTTGATGGTCTTCCTTCGTCTCCCAGGTAGGGCTACCCTCACTTCGAAATGCGTAGCAACTTGCAAACGTTTATATTTTAGCTATAAGGGAGATAGATGTGCTAGCACAAGCGGTTAGATGCGTGTTACAAAGTAGTATATGCTTATAAATTCCCTAAAAGGAGTCGGCTAGACTGGTTAAGCCGGCTGCTCGTAAACGAGCTACTCGACTCGGAGCCGGTTGCTTAGAAATCTTTAAACAACGGACTTAACTCGGTGCCGGTAGCTTAGAAACCCTTAGGCGAGTGACTCCACTCGGAGCCGGCTAGACTAGTTAAGCCGGCTGCTTCAGTCCATCGTTGGGACTTAAAAGTGTTGAGATTAATTGATGCAAAAGAATCTATCCACATGGTTCGGTTAGACTCCGGTAGGCTGATCTCAGCCTTTAGAGCTGTAATAAATTTTAGCGAATGCGAAGATCTGGCCGGGGTATTACTAGTCGACTTCTCTTTGATATTGATCTAGTCTGTATTCCTCTTGGTTAACCTTGAACAAAATACCGTTGAACTCTGTGTTGGATTTTATTCTACGAGGGTTTTCGTTTCGTAGCTTATGAACCCTAGACACCCTAAACTAAGCATCACTACCATGCTTACCTTAACTGATCAGGGAAACTTTGCAGTGCTGCTAGGGGAATAATTCAAATAATTGTCACGTTGGATATATTGGAATAACTAAATAATTATCTAAACCGGGTGGTGTGTAAGGGTTTAGCATAGGGGTAGCCTGTGTCACGCTGTATATTCTACCCTGGTGGAGGGGTTATCATCACCCCACCCAAATTCAAGCTCTTTCTTTCCTTCCTTAGCGATTAGTTTATCTAATGACAATACTATTATTTCACTGGCGAAAGGCCTACGTTATATTGAAGAATTCAGTGATACTCGATTGCCTAGGTAAATGTGGGTTTTAGCTGGTCGTGACATGGTGTTGACAAAAATACCAGAGCAGGAAGTCTCAGGATGTTTTGCATGCTAACTGCAACGGACTAGGTGTGATATCATAGGACTCTCGTATAAATCACATTTGGGATTGTGGACTATATTCACATAGCTGACTGATAATTCTCACTTGAACTAACAGTGTAAAGTTTTCATGCTCTATAACAATTTATGCAGCTACACAATAATTTTATTGCCATACCCCATATTATTTATAATGGTAGCATATATGAATCAATGGTTTAGGTATGGTGGAGTTGAGGTGTTTCACTTCATGGCGAAGAGCGAATCAAATATAGGGCTATTAATCAAACCAAAGACACCTCTCTGCTCCTCCCCGAAGAGAAGATTTCAAGTCAACATTGCGAGTGCAGGTAAGTCATATCACCCTTCTACACAGCAGTCTCGTGACAATCATGCTATGTTTCATCTTCCGCGCGCTTCCGGGAATTCCCTGTTGTGTAATTAGTATGATCGGAACCCCACCGAATTAACTGCCTTGTCGGGTGCTTGAAGATTTTCCTGCACAGCCAGGCATTGCAATGGGCTGGCGCAAGTAACAGGCCAATTAAATAGACGCTGAGTGATGCATGAGCACGGGTCTCAAACGCCCACCCACCAAATGGGCGCTTACCTCCCCGCACCCAAGTAGATAAACTGCATCGTAACAAATGTTCAGTTCAGCTTGATCCCCGCGATTTTTCGTTATAAGCATCAATCTCTTGCGTGTCTTCGCTGTCTCCTACCTCACATCGAAGTGACTGGCGCGATGGCAGAAGCTATAGGCCTGGCTTCCGGGTTGCTAACCTTAGCTGGCTTCGCCTTCCAGGCTAGCATGACACTTTACAAAACGATCCAGAGTTTTCAATTTCATCCCAAACAGTTACGCGACCTCGAAGAAGAGCTTGATTCTTTGAGTGCAGTTTTGGGCTCACTCACTGAGACAGTCAATGCTACTTCTGACGTAGACCTTTCTCCTCTCGAGCTACCTTTGCTACGATGTGGCAATGCCTGCAAAGAGTTCGAACAGGAAATTATGAAATGTTCGTCCCATTCTAGTGGTAATCGGACGAGCTTTCGGGACTGGGCTAAGCTAAGGTACATGGGTGACAATATCGATGGTTTCAGGCAGCTACTGGCTGGATATAAGTCTACTATTAATATTGCCCTGATGGACGCAAACCTGTAATTCTTTACATTCCTATGCACACTAGAGTATTTCTAACTCTTCTCTAGTCGCAAATCCTCAATTACTAGCGAAAGCCTTGAACTTTATAGGGATCTTATAAAAACTGCTACAGATGATCTCGAGGCTCATCTTCAAAGCATTGACGAAAAGCTTGAGACCATATTTTCACGCAACGTGACCGAGTCCTCTTCAGATGCAGCGGAATTGCGACTCATAAAGGAGGAGCGAATGAGTGCCGAAAGGTGTCTCCAAATCTGTGCCCAGTTGTCCGACCACATTAATCAGATTCAGTTCTCACCTGTGCTGCCCGATGCCTTACCCGAAAGACTTACCTCTAAAAGCCTGCAGGAATGCAAGGATAGCCTTAATATCACGGCTGCTAAGTTGGAAGGTTATATGAAAGATCGAATTGATCGATTGGTGAAAAAATCGCAGGCGGCGACCACGTCCGAGGAGGATCTTGCGGATCTTGTAAGACTACGGGAAGAGTGGGAGACGACCCTCCAGAGCAGAGAAATCTGTTCCAAAGCAGAAATGCACTTGAAGGAAAATGTTAGTACCATTGACAACTATGCTACGGGTGACGCAGTACAGTTCATGGTTTCAACCGATGGGAGTATCATTCACGGGAAAAATCGAGGGCTTGGGTGGAGAACAAGGCAGGTCGGAGGCCATCTCAGCGATCTCTCTGTTCAACAGTTATCACGGGACATGTCAAACATTCGCCCCCAATATAATGGCAATGAAAACCCGGCCTCGCGGGACAATATAATGTCCGCTCCTGATGGTGAGATGGAGAATAAAACTGGTTCAGAATTCAAGGAGCGGTATGGGCCAGGATTTAAGCTCTCACCAGGGGCTGCTACAGACACACATACATCCTCTACGCCGTTAGCAGAGGGCAGGCCAAATGGTCCATCAAAGGGATAAAGAGATAGGGTTGTGTCCGATCTACATTCTATTTCTTACTATTAAATTTCTATTTTGATAGACTTTGCACTTCTGCCATCAGGCGCATTTGTAACTAGTTTTGAGCTGCCTCTACTACCTATACCCATGATGTACTTTCTAGTACCGGTTTTCACACCAACAAGTATCTAACACAAAGCTCCAGGGCAGAAGAAATGTTCAAGAGACTTAAGGAAATCAATATTTAACAGACTTGATGTTTAGGAGTGTATGGTTGCAACACCCTCCTACATGGCTCCTGAAAGCCCCCAAGTAGCACATAGTAGTCCGCCACGTACCGTGAGGTCTGTATTTAGAGGATGTCACCTCGGTTACTTTCTCTCTTCTTTTCTCTCTTTTTTAGCTTAATCTTATATGTACCATAATTCAGGTGAATGCGCTTACGTATCAATTAGTTGTAGCATACTGTGATTTGGCTCGGCTGGGAGAATTTATCCACTGCGGATCAAAGTCATAACCAATTTAATGGAAATGCTGTTGGCGGCCCCTAGAAATTGATCCTGAGAATTGGAGAGTGCTACCCTCCGCAAAAAGAGGGCCCTCAGATTATCCATAGGAATGGAAAATTCCAGCAAAAAGTGTTAAGGTGTGCTCTTCTTTCAGGCTTAACTGTTGGATATTTTAAGTGATGATGTCCTATTCTATCTGCAGTAAGAAGTGTGCTATATCTATAGGCGTCGAGGGCTCGAGTCTCTTGAACTACAGGTCAGTAACTGGCCTATATTCCCTGACCAGCTGAAGCTTTAGAGTCACCGACTTGATCCCTGACTCATATATCCAACGTTGGCGATACTCTATGAGAAGTTTACTATCTATGCTACATCTCGTATTGGAAAAGGCTTTGAGTCTTGAATTAGGAAGAGTATACAAGGCTCAGTTGCTTGCCAATTTCACAGGTGAGTATGACTGGAAAATATGTTGATTGACTGAGAAACTATATGTGTGTTTTTTGCTATTTATATTATGAAATGGTACTAGCTAAGGCGGCACTTAGAGTCATTACTTATTCGACATTGAGTATCACAAGAAATTTATCTTGCATTTAAGCTTGTGATGCAATCTCGCTACACGGAAATTTATTGGGATATGTTCAACGCAGAACTACGGTACATGTTTTTTAGGCCTTTACTGGGTTATATTACGCCCAGGAGTATACATAACAGCTGGTTATTTAGCCTGAATCCTCACCTGCACGAAATCTATTTCTGTTTGGAAAGGTGAACAAGGCTGCTTTATCAGTAATGCTGGGCGAGCTAAGGTGAGTAAAGGTGAGCCGTGGTGACCGTGACAGAGTAGCCAGAGGAGGGCCATTTTAGCACCTAAAAGGGCTAGTTTTGGCTTTCCTCATCTTGTCTCTGAGCGAGAATCCCATTTTGACTCCGACCGGGATTCCTCTAGGACCATTTTTGGATTCACATTCGCTTACACGCACATGATGAGGTTAAGCGGATCAGCCTCATCGTTCTATAACGTCTCCTTAACATCCACTAGGGCGACTTTATATGATATGAATTTTGGTAGCGCTCAGTTTACTTCTCTTTGCTCCGGATACCTTGATGCTATGCTTTGCCTGTGTTTCTTTTCGTTTTCTCCTAGTTTTGTTTTACCTGTAGAAGGTAAGGAGCCAAGATGTGCCGACAGCGGGTTTAGTCTACGCCGGCGGAGATTCATATAACTACAATGCTGTGTCCAGAAGGAGTTATACTGAGGGTCAGTCAAATTGGGCGATTTATGTAAATCCTGGCGGGGCAGAATCACACCAGCGGCATGGTTCAGTGACAAAGGGCAGATATCGTGCTTTGGTCAATAGGCAAGACTTCTAGCCTCCATTGTTGACGTGACGCCTAGCAGCCTAAGATTTCTAGCGGTGCCAGTACGTGTGTTTCAGGCACGTCTCACTAGTTGCCCTCAAGTTGTGACCTGAAGGCTTTCACACTTCATTTTTGCTATACAGTACACAGTAGCAAATAGTCAACTGGCAGTAACAATATACTTGATATACCCTAGTTGGGTCCTGCTACAAGCCCTCGAGACCTCGCTGGGTTGATGACATCATTCATCCGATTGGCTGGAGTCGTTAATTCTAACACCCATAAGCCAAAAGTAGATGCTAGATCCGCATCAACTAGCATGTTTGACGACTGAATATTGGTTGCGAAAGAAAGAACTACTTGACAGATGGATACAGAGAACAACTACGGAGGAGAAATTTTCAGACAATAATCATGGGTAGCGAATGTACTTTCCACTCAGGCGCCATGTATTAGAATCTGATTTGGCTGGCGGAGATAGAGAGAGAAAAATAGCTCTTATGTGGAGATATAGAAACCGCCTTCAGAGTGATAAAAGATGGGATAGGGCAAATTTGGTATTCAACCAAGTTCTTGGGGGGGGGGGGGAAGAGTACCGCGCTAGGACCTGGCTGTGAGACGATATGGCCTGCTTCCTTGGATTGGTTTATAGCGTCTCCGTTAACCCAGGTTAGCAGGTGCTACTAGAATCTCCGCCAACCTAGGTTAACAAAGGCGCTATAAAGCCAGGCTAAAGAATAATCTAATATAGGCCATTTGTCCAGTGATCCCCAGAGTCGCGTGTAAATCTAATTTCCCCGGCCGGGTCAGCAAAAGCTACTAGAGCCTTAAGGGGCCTAGCACAGGGCTACTAGATATATATATACCTACTCTACTCCTTAAGAGCTTCTCTTGTTTTCCTCAGCTTTAGATCTTCGAATAGGATTTGGTTCTTGCACGCCTGACTGCTTGTGATGCCTCATTGCCGTCTCAAGTGGTTTAGTTCAAACGTAATAGATAATAGATAATAGTCAAGAGGATAAGATGTCAATAGATTCTTGTTATAGCCTACATAAATTATTCTTGTTATTAAATATAAATAAATCTAATATTCCTAAATTAACTAGTCTGTCCTATCCCGTTTAAAGCGATAAGGGGGAGTTATTAAGAGGCCTTACGAGGAAGAAAGCTCTTCCGCAGTAGATTACGTTATACTGATTAAATATAGCCCTCACTAGTAACGTTACAACTTACGGGTAGACAAATGCCAAGCTTTTGGTCTCTTATTCACTTTAGGCAAAATTTCTCGGGACCACGACATAGAGAACTATGTTTTGAGATGTCGGATAATAATATCTAGGCACCCTTTAAACTTTAAAGTCTTATAATAATATAAGACCCTAATTCCCCCCCTCCCCCCAAATTTCAGCAAGCATTACTGCCATACTCTAAGTAACAAAACAATGCGTCTAGATCTTTTTCCTTTTCTTGCCCTACTGTGGCTTAGCAACGCCGCGCCAACGGAAACAGATTCTACCCTATCACCCGACCCAAGTCTAGTCAAAATTTCAATGCTCACAGCATCGGGAACAGGCTGTCCAAAGGAGTACACAACTGCACACATACCCTCTGATTCTGGAAGGTAAGAGCTTCTAAAGCCTCCTATTAGAAACTTATTTCGCCCTGACTAATAATGGCTTTTAGTGTTTACCTATTAATCGAAGAGCATCCTGGCCAATATGAGCTCCAATATCGAAAATCCTGTCAAATTTCACTAAGTATCACATTTCCGCCTTCATGGCAATACTCCATCACGAAAACCACTTTCTCCGGGACAGAGAACCTCGATGAATACATGACCAAGACGCAGCGAGCCATCTATCGATTTTCTAACGGTAAAAATTAAACCCACGCCCTATTTCTGTTCTAGAAGAATTCTGCTTACAATTTTCAGATGGAGAAAGCATAAAAACGAACGCAACGCTCAATGGGCCACTAAAAGGCAACTACAAGATTGAAGGCCAAGCAAACGCGACTGTTTGGTCACCTTGTGGAGGTCCTGCACAACTGGTTGTCCAAGGGAGTATGGGACTTACGTATAACCATTCTCCTCTGCCGGGGGTACTGGCTGTAGAGCCACCAGCTACTTTGACTGTGTGGAATACGGGAATTGTTTGGAAGAAGTGTGAGGATGCTATGTGAGACGCTAAATATTTTGAGTGATCAGTTCGGGAAACACTACCCAAGGTCAACGATTACTGCATGCTAAAAATACACTGTCTTATTGTTCCAAGGCACAAGTTGTATATCCTCAAGCCTATGTATATAATTGAGCTGTAGAATCGGGGGCAGGGCTGTTTGCAACAATTGGAGGCTCGTCCTCTTTGAGAAAGATTTCTTGAGAAAGATTTCTTGCGAAAGAGCATCAGGTTAACTTCGGATTGATAAAAATCCAGTAGCTCCGATCGCAGTGTTGTTCCTTAAATGCACCATTGATAGGAGTTGATGTTGGTTATTTTAACCGATGATGATCAATCGAAGGCATTGTGTGGTAGGTAAAACAAGAGGGCAGGTTGATGATCGGAATTCTAGTTTAGTGGCCGACCACGTACTCAGTCTTGCTCCGCTTCAGCCGTCGTCTTGAGCACAAAACTAAATGATATCGTGAATCAAAACCAAGGTCTATATTCAAGTATAGAAAGATCACAAAGCGTGTTTCGTGACCCTCTACTAATATCTAATGAGCGGGGAAATGTCACTTTCGAACCGGACTTTGAAGTCCACGCTGTAACCTTTTTCTCCCTTGCAAAGGGTATTAAAGATGCAATGGACGAGATCCCTGACAATACCCGTGTCTGGTAAAACTCTGAGCCGTTGAGGTAAGATATCATGATTTCTTTTCCTACTTCCATGTCTTTAAATACATGCATTGTGAGCTGATTAAGGTTGTTGAACTAGGGAGAATATATATAAGGCTGAGTTGCTTGCCAATTGCACAGGTTGGTATGATTGGAAAATATTTTGATTGATTGAGAAACTATTTGTGCGTGTTTTGCTATTTATATTATGGAATGGTGATTGTGGGCGCTAGATTGGTTAAGGTTGTGTTCGGAGTCATCACTTGTTCAACAAATATTATGTGCGGCCACTCTGGGCCTTTTGTGTATTGTTATTACAAGAGTGATTGAGATGCTTCAAGACATAGGCCACCTTGTTGAGCTTCAAGACCAAGGGGTAAGACATTAATGCCGAGAAAAGGGCTATAGTTCTTCCCCTGAGGATTGTGAAGACTGGGATGGCTAAAGTCTCCTATTAATAGTAAAATCTTGGAATTGAGCACTAGAAAGCCGCTTAGAAGAGGGTGATGAAGCCAACATAGTGGTAATAGTTAAGGTTAACTCTAGCGGGTGAAGCGCAAGCAATAAGCAAGTAGTACGATGGTGTTGTCAAGTGTCTTTAATTCAACGATGTGAGACTGGCCACTCTCTGAACACAACAGAAAACTAATCGATGCCCTCCAAACACTAAGCTCCGGCTCAGTTTTATACCGCTGCCTCCACGCTCAGACCCCGCTGGCGATATGCCAGAGCTACCAGCCAGATGTTTGGGTCAACCGTAGCCCATGCCCGGCTCCTGGGTCCTTGTGGTCGTCACAAGAAAGTAGTTAATATACTTGTATAGTTGATTTACTTATAGGCTATATTAAATATTATAATATTTTTAAATAAAGTTAATAATTTTAATAATAAAACCAAAACTTGATAATATAATAATATTATTTCAATAAAAAATTATAAATCTAAATTTTTAAAATATAAGTCTCTTTCTTTCTTATTACCCCCCCCCCCCCCTCCCCCCTTCTTATAATAATTATACTTAGACCTTAAAATTGGCGCAGGATAAATTTAATAATAGGGCACGTATTAGTAATACCTAGTATACATAACAACCTAACAACTCCAATAAGAGTTCTACCGAATCGTGCCAAGCAGACGGAGAACTGCCCGTAGGGGGGTTAAAATAGAGGGTTTGCCTATGCAGTATTAATTGGTTTAAAGTCCTCCTATATCAAGGACTTAAGATAGAGGTGTAGTTATCCCGTTATTATCTCAAAACGTGCAAAACACGTTGAAGGCACTTTGGTGGAAGGATCATAAGGTTATCCGAACGGATGAAGCGACAATCTTCCTTCATGTCTCAACGCTCATGTCAGGGTCAACAGTCTCCTTCAGCACCATAGGATCATGCTGTCTTTGTTGAAAAAAAAAAAAAAAAAAGGAATGCTGATGTTGGAAGCACGGATTTTGCACGCTCCTTCGGAGATGATCGTAACGGAAGAACGTTGTTCCAACAGCAAACATTTGAAATTGACCTAAGAATTGTCTATTTGCCACCCAGTTTCCTGCCTTATGCCCTGTATCATATCCGCGTTCGCGATTAAATTTGAGGCTAACGAAGCTGGCAGATGCTGTACTGGTCGCTGCAATTGAATTTCAGATTGTGTAATGCTAGTTGACGCTGTATTGGCCATTGCGATCGAATGGGAAGCTGGCGGAGGCTCTACTAATCTGGTAGACGCTGTACTAGTCGTTGCGATTGACTGGAAGGCGACCTCCCCTACTCGCAAACCCGTGTTCAAGTAAGGACTCAGTACTTAGCATTTGTAAATATTTTTGATGAGCCTGTATTCCGTGGCGTGCCTGGTGGCTGTAGATGATGCGTTGTCATCTTTCAGCTCTTGCTCCGTCATTTCTTTACTTCAACCATATTGTGTCTCTTGCATCTGTACCTATGCTCTGTGCCTATGCTATTCTCATATTTGAAATGTTCCAATTAGCGCAAGAGACTATCTATTGGATTCGATCAAAGCTAGTCGAGACATCATCAACAATTACGCCTGGGGCAAAGGATAGCGTTATCACCTCGCAAAGAGATTCTTTCTATAGCGGTCTAGAAGAAGGATATCCAATAGAACTGACTACAAGCCAACTTTGCACATGGTGCCAAAGATGCTTCTCAAAATGGACCACGCACCAGTACAATCTTTTGTATTCGGAAAAGAACTCTAGGTTCAGGATAACAAGAGCAGCCCAAAATGGCTGTGCAGTATGTGCGATGATAGTGACTTGTTCTGGCTTTCTAGAGGATGAGTCTGATCTCAATAGGGGGTATATAACTTTTCGAAGTTGTGGTCCGTGGAGGAGACGTGCTACTAGCCTCACCTGGGATTACGGCGAAGATATCACCGTCATTGTTGATTCAGCTACAGGTCCGAGTAAGTCCTTTCAAAAAGTCAATTTTCTTACGTTAGATGCAACCGCTTATCGGGTCGGTAGTTTCAAAGTTTGGGCCTTCTTTGAGTGTCGCCGAAACCACAGAAGACGCACTTCCAGTCTGCAAGCTTTGGCTGAGAGAATGTGCGACCGCGCACACCTCATGCTGTAGTTCCAACAATACTCAACTTCCGACACGTCTCATTTGCATTGCTGAAGATAAAGTCTACTTAACATTGAGTAGTTCTCTTGGGAAGCTGAAATATGCAACCCTCAGTCATTGTATGCTAAGCATCCTTGCCATCTTACCTAGAGCCTTTAGAGCTTCAATCATCTCAGATAGCTAAGCTAACGATGTTTTTTTTAGGTTGGGGTAAACTTAAACTAACTACCTTGACGAAAGAGACTCTCTCTTCTTTTCAGGTTCAAATTCCAGACTCAGCATTATCGAAAACTTTCAAGGATGCAATTAATATCACGAGATATCTCGGTCTGAACTACCTCTGGGTAGATTCTCTGTGCATCATCCAAGATGATGCTCAAGACTGGAAAACAGAGTCTTCTTTAATGTCTGACGTCTACAGCGGGTCCCACATAAATATAGCTGCTTCTGGAGCTGAAGATGGTAGCGTTGGGTGCTTCTTTCCCAGAAGCGCCTCCAAGTCCATTTTTTTCCAAGCTAACTCACTGCCAGACAAGGAGGTACATAACGGACCAACGTACATCATCCACCCTTCAAATTTGAAACAATCACTTATAGAAGCTCCTCTATCCTCGCGAGCCTGGGCATTGCAAGAACGTTTCCTCCCTTCCAGGACTATCTATTTCTCTAAGAACCACATTTTTTGGGAATGTCATGAACGATTTGCCTGTCAAGCTGATCCTCAAAGCACTCATTTACGCTCAGCATTTGGAGAGTTTCTTTTAGGCAATCAAGATAGAAAAGAGAAATTGACCATGAAATCGTGGGCCATACTTGTACAGTGGTATACATGCTGTAAATTAACGATGGAAACCGATAAATTGGTTGCAATCTCTGGTATTGCAAAAGTCTTCGAGTCTGAGTTGAAGGACCTGTATCTATGTGGGCTGTGGAGAACTAATTTGGAAATGCAACTCCTCTGGGGCATCACACGGAAGACGAAAATTCCAGTGAAGCTCCCAGGGGAGACGGCCTATGTCGCACCGTCGTGGAGTTGGGCATCTTGTACTGCTGCAGTCGACTATTTCGAGGAACGTCGAAGGCAATATATATACCCAGGAACCCAAATCGTCGAGTTTGACATACAATACGAGACTTCAGATGTGTTCGGCCAAGTAAAGAGCGCAAGTCTATACATCAGCTGCTTTGGATTTGCGAGGGTGAAGATTGACTACTTCCGCTTGCCATACTTTTGGTTTTGGGAGGGACTACGGATTAAAGCATATACTAACTTCGACTGGCTACCAGCAATCAATGAGGACAATCAAATGGACGGCCAACAAATCTACCTTCTACCACTTGTTATCGACGGGCAACAGAAATCCCACATTGGTTTGATGCTTGTGCCTACAGAGAGAAAAAACGGTCAATACAAAAGATTGGGGACGTTTAGGGTGGGAGAAAATGATTGGAGTGGGTTCACGACCGGCATGTCATCAGATACCCTACAGAATAAAATGGAGGAATGTATTGAGGCGGTATTCGAATTCGAGGAAAGACTCAACGAGAGAAGAAGGTTGCGGTACAGGTATATTATCGAACTTGTATGAAGAACCAAGTTCGGTTGAACAATGGATTCTCTTATACGCACATTTTAGGCAGTAACGTTAGAGTTTCTTCGAACTCGTTTACTAAACTGGAGCTTCGCGCGTTCCGTATATGGATAGTACGCATTATCACCATCTCCTGTCCTCTGCTCCACTCTCTCTTCTCATTACACTATCAAGTTGTAAATGTCCAACTTCGAAGTTAGGACCTATTGTACACTTGGTACTTAGTTACAAAGCTAGAATGATATTCCGTCCCCCCCCCTTTCCTTAATCCAACCGAAACCCCTCAGCCTCTGATTCCCGACCCCTAACTCCGATCCTGAGCCAAACCACAATAACCCACCTTCCCATCACAAAACAGGATCTCACTGCTAGTGGTTTAGTTTAAATATGATTGTTTAATTAGGTATGGCTATTCCTAACCACGAAATAATTCCTGGTTTTCGTCTAAAGCAAACTCTAAGAAAGTTTCAAATTAGATTTAAATTGTATTTAAATCGTATTCATACATACTCTAAATACGTTCTAAATATATTCCGAAAATATTTAGAATGAATTTGGAATATACTCGAATTATACTTATCTTCGAGTATAAGTTAATAGTATATATAACTACTTAATAACTAATTCTAGTACTAGTCAAGTCTCAAGCTAGTTCTTAACTGGCTCCTAACAAGTTAAGAACCGGTCACTAGCCGGGTGGGATCCACCTACCTTCTTTTGCCTGAACAATATCCAGTCAGCAATTATGGGGCAAAAAACGGCCCGTACTCTGTCCACCGGGGGGTGATTATTCTGGATAAACAACAGGCGTGATTTTGCTCGCTACAACATATCGCTCGCTTAACAAGGACTCGGATGCCAGTGTGACTAGCTACTAATCAAGGACTCTTGCAAAATTGTTTTTAGACTATTGAAATCTTCATTGCCGATCTCTACCCGATAAATTATTTGTATTGTATAGCCTCAGCTGCTCCCAGCGACTCATCAGAGTCGACAACTACTCAGCACAGCTTTATGTTACTCCTGGTTACACGCACGTTTCCTAACTACATGCTCTAGAGGAGCCCTGGAAGAATAAAACTTAAATTTGCTTGGCAAGGTCTAGATTTTAAACTTAACGCTTGTATTACTTTGGCTCAGAAAGGAAGTGTTGAGTATGTGATGACTTTTAGCACCGCCTTGGTGAGTCTAGCACCACAACCACCATTCATTCCACCATATAAATAGGAAAACGCATACATATTTTTTTTTTCTTTAAAAAAATTAACCAATATATTTTCCAATCCAACTCACCTGTACAATTGGCAAGTAATTTAGTCTTACATATTTTCCCTACTTTAACAGAAAGCAAAGCTAAAATTGGTAGGTTTGGAAAGCTGGAGAATGAAACTTTATACAGGCAAGTTTAATTCCTGTAACCTTCTACTAAGAGGATTGAATATAATTTTATATATCGGATCCCGAGGTAAACGGATTAAGCGTGAGCAAGCCTGCTTCTAGCAATTGTGAGGTTGTGTGCGCCAAGCGCGAGTGAACACAAAATTAATACTAAAAGCTGAGCGTGCAACTAAAGATATAGGACTGTATGCACAGACATTGTGTTAGTGTGCTCAAGTTGAGCGTAGTTCAGTTAAATAAGGGGAAAATTTGGTAAACAGCTCGTAAAGATAATAACAGACGTTCGGTGTATGTACTAGGAGAGCCGCACCAGTAATTTTCCATTATCCGGACAGCCAGTGCCTCGATTTCTTGGCCTTTGTATGTCTTCAGCTCCTGCTACGTTTTCTGCTGATGGGGTCTTGGTGTTAATTAATCTTTTTTTGTTTTTTGGTGATTAAATAGATGGAATTAGGAGAGGGGAGGTGGGATGCGAGACAAAGCCAGCCACTTTACCTTCACCATTAAGTTTTGCATTCAACCACATCACTGGTACAGGCAGAGTGTTGCCACAAATATCACTACGAGAAATGAAAGGCGAAATATTATTCTTGTTGTCTAAGAAACGGAAAAACAAAGAGAGAGAACTAGGTATCAATACGTGGTCTAGATTTAAGGGTTTATCAATATAAATTGCAATCATAGGGGATTGAACTAGTGCTTTAAGTAAGATTGGAAGAGTGTAAAGATGCGAATCAATATACTTCAAAATTGAAGAACTAGAGAGCATTTGAGAGTGGTTTACGATCGACAATATAATTTTTCAAGAGCCTCTATAGTGTGAATGTTTCCAACATTTCCAGGAGGGAAAACGGAGCAGAATCGGGCGCATAGTTTCCTGGGGTATAATTAGAAACCAAGCATTATTGCTTGACCATCATATCAAAACACGAAACACGTTAAGTAAGACTTCCGTAGAAAATCTGCTATGGACCTCGTCATGTTGGAGGCGGGTTTCAGGACATATGACGCAATAACCCCTGATAATATGAAGGGTGTAACTTTGACATGAGTAAAATGATTTAGTTTGCAGCAGTGATGGACGTCAACCGAGGGGCTATTGTAGAATGTTAGTGGCTGTAAAAGGGCTGTTTAGTTCGCGGAAAGACCGTCAAAACAATACAAGTGGTGGTTCCAATCAGATTGGACATGGCTTTCTAGAGAGTTGGTGATAGGAAGCCCGTCACACAATTTGTCCTGCTGATCATGTCGTTTTTTACAAATTCGGAGGCGTGTGTTGGTGGCTCTCCGCTATATTGAATTCAGTAAGATATAGAGCTGTTGAGATCTCGTATCGCAGTTCGATCGAGAAACACAGCCTAGCACTCGTTCCGAGCGTGTAGTGGTGGCACATTGCTTCGCAAGAGTTTGCTGGCCCTGCTTTCCCATGTTCATAAACTTTTACAATCTTGAGTTTGAGAACGATTGGACATGGTGCGCTTATGGTGTCTGACGTCGTTGGTTAGTGTCAAGGTTCAGGATTATGTTGAGGTCATATCGACAAATCGTTTCGGTACCGTTTGCTGGGTACTGTTGGACGGTCTCGTGGTGAAGACCATGTTGTGTTTTGCCCCCCACGGAATAGGGCTATGTCAATCGCCATCTGAATAAGCTTGAACTGCTACTATACGGTTATCCACGCTGTCGGAACTTATAACACGATCGCTGGGATGAACTGTTGGTGTGGCTTGTTAATATGCTGATAGTTGGAACTGAAGATCAAGCTTTGGGCCGTAGCTGCGGGTATGTCTTTAGCCACAGCCAGAGGGGAAACGCACAAGGCTACATCTCCACGCACCAGTACTATATATAGAATTGAAATTCTTTATAATTGAAAATGAGCAGAGAAGGCGCATCATAGTGGCATTGCCCGAGTTGCAGATCCTTGCTCGAAGCTAAATGAAAATCGCAAGTACCAAAGACAGGAGGAGCAGGGGAAATATCACTTCTGGCATGAACTCTAGATGGCTGAAAGCTCTCCATTGACCAGATCAAGTTGTCGAATGTCCCCTGTGTATGTCTCCAAGATCAAGTGGAAATCTGCCTCATTTGATATAATGAGGGGAAACTCTCGCATGTCTTCACTAGTTTGTGGTTACATTCTCTTGTCAAGGGTTGTCGTCCAATCTTTGCGGTACTCAATTTGCTTGCCGCGCAAGGACAAGACCTGCAGATGGCTAAAATTTCCGAGATAGGTTCTGGGGTGCCGGTGCTTGCTGCTGACCCAATTAGGAATTTTCTGTACGTTCCGAAATACAAGCGTCCGTCACCACTGCAAAAGGATTGCCTTCCTAGTAATCGAAGACGCAAGTAAAGATGCCGTGTCCACTGCAGTGGGGAGAGAAAAGGGGAGGAGAGACGAATATGAGATGATTTGTGTACGAGGCTACAAGGCTGTGTAAAATGTAACAGTGCTATCGAGTGGCTGAAGGATGGTAGAAGGCCTCCCAATCGGGATTTATAGGCAAGGAAAACTTTTGGGATTCTGGGTAATTCTTGACACCGTCCACTTCGAGTCCCAACCCCGAGACGCTGGGCCACCCGGAATGTTGCGTAAGATCCGCGGCGGCACGGTAGATGGGCTGAAATTCAGTGTGTGTAGGCGTTGCGGGTTGGACGAGGAGGGGAGAGGGGTTGCGTATCTTTGCTGCACGATCCTAACGAACAGCGGTGGACGAGGTGACGTGCAGATAGTGAAACAGATTTTACCTTCGGGATGCCGGGCTTCGAAAATTCTCATACAGACTCGGGTCAGAACTGACCGGTTCGGTAACCTAAGTGTTATCACAAGTCCCAGAGAATGGATAGAATTGAGATAAAGGGGGGAGAGGGGAGGCTTGAGCGTGGGCAAGATGGTGAGATGACCTCGAGCACGAGTGGCTCAAGCCAATCGATAGAGTGATTCCCGCCAAGACCGCGTCCCCTCGATTTTGATGCATTGGAATCGCGATAGGACAGGCGTTGAAAATCCATGATGGAATGACGGGTCATGTTCGGTAAGAGGGCTCCTCAAGATCATGGCTGCAGCTCAGATCCAGAACGATAGCGGGATGATCAAACGCGTTCGCGATTGAGCGAAATGCATGACGTTCTCCCTGGAGACATGTATAAGATAACGGTTATCATAGCGGGGTTTCTAAGGGTTTGATGCACTCACCTTGAATCTTTAATTGCTAAATGGGGTCTTGAGCATGAGAGATGGGTGGGTGCTGAGCCATTCCCCAGTAGCAAGAAAGAGGAGATGGTGTTTAGGACCCTGGGGGTAGCATCAAGGTCTTCCAGGTTAGCGAAATATTAGCGTGGCTTTCACCACTAACCAGCTTCGCGCCCTCCCGCAAATCCCTCTCCATATTGCTCTCTTCAATAAATTATATTGATTTTGCGGAGTTCAAATCGAACCCCGCAGTCTGGGATGTGGAGATATCGATTCACGACGGGGCCAAAGACCAAATTCTTACACTGGACAACATCTTGGGGTCCCTTGGACCCGTGTCTCTCTTCCAATATTATCTTCATAGGAAAGTTCCTTGAAGTGGCCGATGTTCACTGCCATCCAACATTACTACCTGCATGTTGCATCCGTTCCTAGAATACTCTTCGGGGCCATCCCCTCGTAGTATCTCTACATTCTCCGGTTAGCTTCCTCCTTCCAAGTACCACTCTCAGTCCCCGTCCCAGCGGACCCCAAAGCCCAAGCCCAAAGCCCAAGCCTAGTACCGTCTACAGTTTGGCTGTTCAAAAGCATCGATGTGCAGGAACAAGAACCTAGCATGACCATTTCCACGGATCGATGGTAGAGCAGGCCTGGTGCAGCAGTCTCCCAGACCCGAGTCCCCTACCGACGCCTGTGCCAGTCGACCCGTGCCGACCCAGCGGAGAAACTGGCAGACATTCCCAATCGGAGCGAATATGCAAACGAGGTCGTGGAACTGCCTGATCTGTGGCCAACACAGCTGCCGTAGGCACGCGAATCCTGCTCGGCTGCAGTGTGCAGCTCCAAAGCAACGTACCGACACCCTCAACCTTATCCAAAACATCCGGAGCCAATGACAGCGAGAGTTCGAACCTGTGGTGCAGCACAGCCAACGGCTCTGCAGGTCAAGATATTGTGCTGGGAGCGTGGAGGGTGGTGTGTTAGGTGCATCGAGATATTTCGATATGCCCTAGAGGCGCGGATAGTCCTGCCTCATCCAAGCTTGCGGATCTAACACCTACCGACTGCTTGTACTCGGAAGGGGGGCTTATAAGATATTAATTAAGAGACACACCAGACATGCATGGGGGGGGGGGAGGAGCAAATATCGCGCTGTGCGAATCACTGGGACACAGACATTGGGCAAGGGGCCAGCTGCCATTTGGATGTTGAGCGGTGGAGAGCAGTGCTTGAAGGGTCCTGTATTTATATCATGAAGCAGAACCCGAATCTTGGGGTGTCGGAAAAGCTTGAGCACAGAGTGCGTTCACCACCGTTCATCTTTTAAGGTGCCGGGAGATCGTCATCCCAGTCAAAACGCACCCAGACCGAAGCCCATACCCTACCCCCCCCAGCACCGGCCACAGCACGCCGAAGACGCCTGTCAACACTCAAATCAGCGGGAGGAGTTCAAAAAGTAGCTAGAGAGTGAGGGGCTAGATGCCGGCGCACACTCCCTAATTGTGTCTAGCTCGCCCGCTGAACATCTGCAAAAAGGGAGCTTCCCCAGCGCCATATTTCCCCTCGTCAGGCTCGGGCTCGCCTGCGCTTGCGTCTGTCAGCCCTCACATTTTTATCGACTGCCGATAGCAACACTTGCTACCGATAACACCTTTGCTACTTGCACAAATTGACCGCCACCAGCGACGTTGCACATTGCTGATCAGTCGCGCAACTTCCTCGTGCTTGCTGTCTGCAAGAGTACAACAAGACCCTGATTTCGTCATTGGAACGGACCAGACGAAAACTCTCCCCCCCTCCCCCAAGACACGCCAATCGTCTCTTCCACACTGCAAAGTCTTACGTCCCAGGATCAAGCTTCCGGCAAGCATCGCCAAAGTCCATAGACGCGATTGTTGCTCCCCCTCGAGCTTGAGCTGAGCTTCATTTCACTACCAGCGCTGCGCTCATCGCAGCTTCCGCCGTCAACATGAACACGGCATACGCACAACAGCCGACTTCCCCCTCCGACATGCATCCACAATCGATGCCCAACATTCACGAGGCTGCCTACCACGCTGGAGTACCAGGCAGGAATCACTATGCTGTCTCCCGCGCAATGCCACTCCCACCGCATTCACAGATGGCATACAGCGATCCATACGCCCCAATGGCAAGTACAAGACCATCCGTACCTGAACAGATGCATGTTTCCGAGGGACTTGCTCCGTTAGCTCCTGGTACTCAACCTACGGTAGCGGATCCTATGCCTCGGTCCATGGTTGATGAAAATGGTCGAAAATACGAGTACGTGGCCGCATGGGCTGTGGTGCCATTCAAAAATTCAGCCGATTTGCTGCTAACGGATTTCTAGAGTGTTAGTTGTACAACAACCTCAACGAGCTCGCATGTGTGGTTTTGGAGACAAGGTGTGTAGAAATTGCGCCGCAGGAACCTATACAGGCATTCATATTGGTCTCTGCTGACAAAGTTTAGGATCGTCGACCAATCACTCCTCCTCCATGTATTCGACTTATTGTAACTGATATCAAGACGGGGAAAGAGGTGGATTGCAAGTGAGTGAGCTTTATGGTTTCGGATCACCTGTCTAACTTCAACAGTGATATTGACCATGGCATGTTCGTTATAAATGTTGATTTATGGTCCGCCGATGGCTCTAAAGAAGTCAATTTAGTCCGGCATTCTCAAACATCACCTTCAATAGGTTTAACAACCCCTGTATCCTTTAATAGTGCTGCTCAGAGCGCACCCGCATATTCCCAGATTTTACCTGGATCGCTCCAAGGAATGCGAGGGGAGCCTATAAAGTACGAGCATGGCCAAGCCTACCAATCTTCGGCATACAGTCAATATCCCAATCAACCACAAGTCAATCCCTACGCTCAACCACCACAACAATATGGAGGTGGTCCACCATATACATCATATGCGCCGACGTCAAATGGCGCACCATACCCACCACAAAACGGCTATAGCCAACCAGCTCAACAGCCGATGTATTTTGCATCAGGAGCACAAATACACGGTAGCCAGGGTATTGATTATAACTCCCCTCCGCAAGCAATACCTTCTCAGGAACTAAGTTACGGAGGCCGGCCATATGCACCAGAAGCTGGCATACCCCGAGTACCGGTTACGAGTACGTCATCACCAGGAGGCATGTTCACCCGGAATTTGATCGGCAGTCTTTCTGCCAGCGCTTTCAGATTGACCGATCCGGATGATCGAATTGCAATCTGGTTCATCCTTCAAGATTTATCCGTCAGAACTGAAGGTACATTCAGGTACGTCCCCTTTTCTCCTTGAAAAGCCAATTCCTGTCTAATTACTAACCTTGCCAGACTCCGCTTCTCCTTCGTCAATGTCGGCGTCCCAACAACATCCCCAAACTCAAGCGGCTCCCTCCAAGTAAACCAAGGCAAAGCCCCCGTCCTCGCAGCTTGCTTCTCCGAACCCTTCACTGTCTACTCCGCCAAGCGCTTCCCAGGTGTGGTGGAGAGCACCAATCTCAGTAAATGTTTTGCTACCCAGGGGATTAAGATTCCGATAAGAAAGGATGGGCAGGGTCCATCGAGAGCGAATTTAGATAAGGAGTATGATGAGGATTGAGTGAGCAGTGAGAAGGGGGAATGAGATGTGAGATGTGTTTATAATCATGTGTATGCGAACTGGATATGGATGGGAATGTTGGGTTCGAAACGGCTTATAAAGGAAGAGAATACTACGTAGGCTAGGCTACTGGGAATCGAGTCTCAGTTGGGATAACTGAGCTGTAGTCTTGAAATAAAATTCCATATAATGTTCTAACTATATGTCGATTCCTCACCCTTGAGAGTTTGTGGGAAAGATCGATACAGCCGAACCGCAATGACGTGGTTGGGGAGGATGCATATTTTTGTTGTGATGAAACAGACTCTTGATGGTTGATCATGAGAACAGAACTTTCACTGTTCTCGATGCTTAATTTCATACATTGTCAGCTTCAAAAGTCGATTCTTGGTATAAATTACAACGTTAGCTGCATCCAAAAAAACGCATAGGTTCTACATATCTCCAATAAAATATTTCATATGCGCTTCTACTGACATATCAAAAGAGGCGACATGAGACATCCGCCGCGTTAAAAGAGGGCTCAAAAGACATTATGCGGGAACTACCGCACCTGAGGGTTCTATTGGATCGGTTGCCCGAGAAGACAGTCATAAATTTATTTGGCAATCGTTTTAAATCGGTATGGGTAGATATAGGACATGGGAGGTGATATGGGTGGAGTATCCTTGGGATGGTCGTTTTAGCTCTTTTGTAGGAGGGTAGGGGGGGTGTAGACGTAAGCAGGGGTGCGAATTCGACTTCGTTTGATTTGCAGAAACTGAAGAAAGGGAGATTGAGCTAGGTGGGGTGAGAGAGTGTAAGGTTAATACACGAGCGGTGAAGAATCGATTCATCAAGGATCCAACGGGAAATTTGCATTGAGAGTGTAAAGCGAGAAGTGAGGAAACTCGTTTGTTGAAAGGGACACAAAGGGAGAGTTTGGCTTCGATTGTCGGGTTGTCATAAATGCTCAATCATTGAGGGATACTATCTTGCTCTCCTAACACGCTCTAGGTACAAAAGCTAAAACTCTTCTCTCTCTTCCTTCACCGGCTCAAAAGTCGTTTGTATTCCGCGCTATCTTATCCCTTCTTCCCCTGTCCAAAAGTTAGTACTGTTGAAGTCACAGTCGCCTGCAACAGCAACACTTATCAACAAACCTTCTCCCCATTCTTTAAACCCGCCCATTCTCTCCGGCCACACTTCATATGCCACCACTCCCCCTGCTGCATATCACCCTCTTCCTAATCCTCCTCCCCCAAGTCCTCAAATTTCACCACACCCACGTATTCAAGCAATCCCAGAACGCATTCGAATTCCACGTGCGTTAGGATATCGATTATCGTGTCACAAGTCTAGATGTGGTGAGGTATATGAAAATAAAAAGTAAGAGAAAGAAGGGAATTAAGGGAATGACGATTATGGCTGACATTGCTATTTTAAGGACTTTGGGGTAGTAATTTAAGGTTGAAGGCATTTATGATTTGAGAGAGTGATTTTGTCATGGCTAGCTAAAACCTACGTTTACTTAGACGATCGAGTATCACTGAATTCTCCAATATAACATAGGCTCTTCGCCAGTGAAGTAATAGTACTATCACCTGATAAACTAATCGCTAAGGAAAGGAAAGAAAGAGCTTGAGTTTGGGTAGGGTGATGATAACCCCTCCATCGGGATAGAATATACAGTGGTAACGTAGTGATTCGCGCTGGCGGGATACATTCCACGATCTCGCCGCCTCGGGATGTTAAGGTTGTGAACCCCTTGCTTTGGTTGCTTACTCCCTTGATTCCTTACCTGATCAGTCCTGAACCTGCGATCCTTCAACATGGAACGAAAATAGGCCGATTCTTACCCAGGTTCTCAATCAATAAAGACAAGAGGCCGCAATGTCACAAACACTTGCCAAACCACGTCTGCCGCATATGTACGGAACATTCTTCTCCCATAGCCTACATTCTGTGTATATCTTACCATCCTAAATCTCAACCAAAAACATCCACCCAACCTGGTTTGGTCGTGTGTGCTGGATCATATACCTGACAATAATATGCAAGTGCAAAAATCAGCATGGCGGCAGCAAAAAACAATTCAAAAGCAGTGCAGGAGACCTGGCCGTGTACCTGCTTCACTCTATTACGCTGCTCCGGCTCTCCGACCACAGGAATTGGGGCGTCTAGTCCTGACTCACGGATGGCGAAACGGCGTAAAGAGATCTCGAGGTTTGGACCGACCCTTCTAAGGAGAAACCGCAGCAGGACGAACCCTACAAAAGATAATATGAGGATGACAAGAAGCCACAAGGCAAAGGACCCCAACGTAAATGGGCCTGGCCCAAAATCTTGAAATTCTGCAAAATTTGGGCGATTTCGATCATCCAGAGAGACCCAGAGATATACAAAAGTTGCCACAATGATGAGGCCGACTGTTACCCCGAACAATCCTACCACCCTGCGGCCATTGTAGGCCAATATGAACCCTCCGAGGATATAAAAGATCAACACCGCAATAGGGCCAACAATCATCACCCAAACGGCTACAAGGAAGCTGAAAGTTCGGTCCAAGAGCACATGTATAGCGTACGTATAGAGCGAGGTTGCTATAAGCCAAATCGAGAAACCGATCTGAACTAGGTGTGCCAGACGATAGATACCAGTCGTAGCTTTCTTGAGGAAGCCCTTGGTACCTTCTTTCAGTGTCGTGCCGGCTCTAAGAAGTTGGCGATCTTGTTTATCGCGCCCACATATAATCGACCCTGCAGTGAATATGTAGCAGAGCATGTAGATCCAACTCCAAGCTAGGGTCCAGGGAATACCAGAGCAGGCGTTGAGTTTAACGAATTGAGGCACGGGTCCAAGAATGAAGAGGACAACAGTGAGGATACTAACTCGCTCCTCTTTCATCTCCAACCCCATCTCCTTTCGGAAACACCTAAGAGCTTCCACGATTGAAATTTTCGACCGCGAGAACATCGCTAGCTTAAGCAGCCACAACTGTATGACGAGGAGATCGGCCAGACAATATATCGGTGAAGCTCGAAGTAGCGAGAATGGGTCAGAGAATAGGGAATTCGATGAGGGAGAGGATTGAGTCATGGTGTTGAGAGTAATGGCGATGAGAGCCCACAGAGCTGACTGCCATGACAAGGTGGAGGGCGATGGGGCGGGTGCGGGACTAGCAGTGGAATTATTTGAAATCGAGGAACTTGAACGCGTGAGTAAAGATATACTGGTCATTTTTTGGTGATATTCTGAACTGTTGCGAAGATGTTTCCCTTGATGTTGGAGTATTCTTCAGCTGAACAAAGCGGGATGGATGCGTGTTAGCTATAATTATCCTAGTGTTATGTGGCTGGCTACAAATTTCTGATAGAGGGGTTTTAATCCCGCACGTGATGTATTACTTATATAATACATTACGGGGATTTACTGTAATCTCACTATTTAGCTGACCAGGGATCCTTGATCACTTGATTGGAGGTACCAACCCGTGTAGCAGCGTTATATGATACAGAGCGCCACGGCCGCCACAAGACTGAGAATGACTTCTTAGTATCGTGGTGAGAGTCGGAAATCTATATCCAACCGATCTATGAGTTTGAAAGGCGAAAAGAGCTAGGTAGTGGTGCTGCTGGTGGAAGGGTCACATAACACTATGAAAGGAGGTCCTCAGCAAATTAGGGGGGGCGGCGACGACGAGCTCATAATTTCGAGTCACCGAATCGGGAGTGTTCAAGAGAGGCACACAATATAACTAATATGAAAATAGGAGAAATTCAGATAGGCTCATAGAGTTAGAGTCACTTGAATTCAAAGTACCTATAGTTTGTCTCGTAACAGGGTGTGTCTCTCGATGCAGGGACGGACGTTAATCTGTTTGCTATTGTTCTCTAGCTATTCTTCTACAAGGGCTTAGCTTGCAGTTAGAAAAATACTGTAGTTTGGCTGTGCTGTCAATTATCCTATTGAGAGCATTATTCTAATAACTATTTTCTAACTATTGATTGTTACTATTTGTCGATTCACCAATAATAAAGAGCAAATCACTTAGCGTATGTAACGTGCTCTTTTATATTTTAAGTTGTGGAGGAGTAGAAACTTTATGCTCCTTCCTTAGTTCCCGCCACGCTAACCTAATTGGAACTATCTATATCATGTGGTTAATCATGTGACTATCCCTAATTATTTATACTGTTGGAATCTCAGGGAAACGGGGTCAAAAGAGTGTATTCCATAAAGGAGAAGACCGGCCTTATTTTACAGGTGGGCTCCCAGAGCCTATAATATGGGTGTGGCACTAGGCCAAAGCGTACCCTTGAAACAGGTCCCAGGCCTAGTTGCAACATATACCAACAGGAGTAAATAAGTCTGTATTATTATTTGAATCCTTGACGAAAGCGAGTAGTTTTAATTCGCCCTTCCTATTAACTAGATCGATCATAGGTATGTTAGCTACAGGATTCGAAATTGGATTTCTAGGTATACTTCGGGAAGGGTCAGGAGGAGGGCAAGAGATTCTGACTAGGATCTCCAGATCTACTGAGGGGGGAGCCGGAAGTGAGAGCTTGTTGACTCTTAGAGCTAGCTTGATCAGAACTGACGAGTAGGGGACTCGCCGTTGGCGCTTCTAGTTTGTTATTACTCGGAGTGGAAGTAGCTAAATCTCCCGAGATAGTTAGAAAAACATCTTCACCAGGGGCGTTACTGCTAGCAGTATTCGTCTCAGGCCCAGGGGCTGCAGAGCCAAAAAATTTACCTGCTTCATTCGGGTTGGCGCCTATCGAGCTCACAATCATCTTCATTTCTTTGACCGCCTTCCCATCCTTAATCTTCTGTGCATTGTCACGCTCCTCGGTAATCATGCCATCCCTCTCCTCGTCATTTCCTTCTAGGTTAGTATCACCCAACAATTTTTTAATGTCTTTTTTCGGTTTTCCCTTTTTGAATACTCTAGTAATATTTTTTCTCCCTCTACCAGCTAATGGCTTACTTGAAGAAATAGCCACTGTTATTCTATACTATTGTGAGGGCTCCAATCCTGGCGAGTTCGAAGATTTTATATTCCCGCACACTTTTTCAAATTTGTTACTAGAGTTTAGCTCTTTAAAAATGATGATCCAAAGACTACCTCCAACAACAACATCTAATTATATGTTATTATTATCTGATCCTGTTCTAGGATAATCCTGCAGTGACATATTGAATGGGGGTCATCTCAAGGTAGATATATAATGGATTACATCTGTTGAAGATGGAGCCCATCCCTTTCTTGATGGTTATGAGTTGTGGGTCGATTGGCTGGAGTGTAAATAGATTTCTAATTTCTTATATGTATAGGCTAGCAGCCATTCCTCCTAACGACGCCCTCCACAATCCGTTCATAGAGTATCAAAGAGTGAAAGGAGACAGCCCATCACTATACCCTTAAAGTAATGGGTGGAAGTTGAGATTGAGGAGGCCAACTAGGGTATTCTTAGTGATGAAGAAGAACAACGTGCTCTGAATGAATGAGAGCAAGAGCGAGAGAACATAGAATAGCACAATGTGATGACCACAAAGATCAGAAGTAGGACATAAAGAGTGAGCGTGGAATTAATGGTGGAAACGGAGATGTGACTAAAAAATGTAGGAGGATTTGAAGAGGGAGAATAAGGTGGAATGATGGGTTGCGTCTGGGGTTTGGTCTGAGCAAAATGGAAGTGCTCCCTCAAAAAAATTCAAAAAAAACTTAGTGAAAGGCGAGGGAGACAGGAGTAGAGAGAGAGAGAAGTATTAAATTCACCAAGGGGAATACAGTGGCGCAAGAATATATTATTGCAAATCAAGATAGCTTCTTTGTCGCGGATAAGCGAGATATATCACTTGGAATTTCTTATTCGCCATGGTAGGATGAAAGTTGCTTAATTTCGTCATTACTTGATCAATTGAAGAGGATTCCCACAAATAGGGCTACTTGGACTATCTCTCTGATGCTGGAAGTTATGATGAGTAAATAATTGAAAGGGAAGACAAATGAAGGTAAATTTTTTCTGCAGATAAGCAAGTGACACAATAAAAGACATATGCACTATAATTGCTTTTAACAACTTAAATAAAACCTTTACACTCGCCTGTACAATTGGAATTGTTAAAGTAACAATTGAATTGGGTGTGTCGTAGGTTTCTAATTGGGGTGAAGTCTACGATGTCGGTTACCACGTGATCGATGAACACAGATTCCGTGTTACTCCGCCCAGCCAATCATATCTGCTCCGAAACCAAGCAAGTGTGAGCTACTTCTACCTCGGGCGGAAGAATACACTAAACCACGAACCTCAACTCTCGCCTCTAGCGACAACGTTCCCTAAATATTTCTCGGCCAGGACGCCTATCTCTACATTGAGCACAGTCAAGCCTCAGTGTAATTGATATAACGACGCTTCGACGCCACGTATCTGCATTGCGACCGTAAGGAAGGGTCAGGTATTTAATCAGAGAAATCAACTCCACTCTACGATGGCAGCTCTCCGGAACACCTCCCGCCTCTTCACGGCAGTACGACCTGTCATCAGGACTCAATCGAGAGCTTTTGCATCTGTTGGTCCTGTTGGAGGAACAAATTCGACTTCAGGTGCCGCGCCACCCTCTGCCGACCCGAATGCGAAGATCAAGACTTTCCACATCTACAGATGGAACCCAGATGAGCCATCGAAGAAGCCTCGAATGCAGAGCTATACCCTGGATTTGAACAAGACTGGGCCTATGATGTTGGATGCATTGATCAGGATCAAGAACGAGGTTGACCCCACCTTGACCTTCAGACGGAGTTGCAGAGAGGGTATTTGCGGAAGTTGTGCGATGAACATTGATGGTGTTAACACATTGGCTTGCTTATGTATATCTCCGGCAATATCATTGCCATAGCCAATTGATTTAATCAAATGCTGATATTATCTAGGCCGAATTCCAACCGACACTGCGCAAGAGTCGAAGATCTACCCACTCCCACACACATATGTTGTCAAGGATATCGTACCCGATCTCACTCAATTCTACAAGCAATACAAGTCAATCAAGCCATACCTCCAGAACACACCTCCAGCAGATGGAAAGGAGTACCGCCAATCGAAGGAAGACCGCAAGAAGCTAGATGGTCTCTATGAGTGCATTCTCTGCGCATGCTGCTCAACATCTTGCCCATCGTATTGGTGGAACTCGGAAGAATACTTGGGACCAGCAGTGTTGATGCAGAGCTACAGATGGATTGCGGATTCCCGAGACTCGAAGAAAGAAGAGCGAAAGGCTGCTTTGGATAACAGTATGAGCGTGTACCGTTGCCACACAATTTTGAACTGCTCGAGGACATGTCCGAAGGGCCTGAACCCCGGTTTGGCTATCGCAGAGATCAAGAAGGAGATGGCCTTTTAAGAGGTTGTGGCAAAAATGTAGAATGCGGAATGATCGAGGCGAATTGATATTGGTGATTAGCATGATTGAGGGCGGTGTTTGGCATTGTGGGCTGAATTTCGGCCGTGTAGATATCGTTGTTAGCACTACTGAATTCTATTGGTTCTCTTTCAGCCACGGTCAAGTGATTCTCATCATGGCATATTTTTCATTACTACATCTGCCACTTCTGTTAGAGTGCAAGCTCGCTTAACATTATCTTTTCAACATTGTGAATGATGCATCGAATATGAATAGGGCCAGCACGAAGTTGTAAGCTACTGATCTATTGGGGTAGACGGTCGGGGTTGTGGATCTTAAAAATGTGTATCACATCCTTAGCAAAATACTGAGGCATCGCCTCATATTTCATATTAACTTTTCTTTTCTGCTGGAACATACGGATGTGCTGAAAGAGATGGACTTTAGAGACTGAATGAATAACGTAGTTCGCATGAGTACCGGCCCAAAGCAGAGATGAAGTTGGGTTGACTTCATAGTTTGTACATTGGATTGATCAAGCAAATCTATGATAACGTAGCACACCATCGTATACAGTTTCCCCAGTCTTCCCATTCCTTCAAATTTTTTCTCATTAATCACGTAGACCGCTAACATAGCCGCACAGGTACTGCGCTTTGGAACTACAGCGAATAAAAAATGGGGGTATAAAAGCAACTAGTCAAACCCATCGACCTCCATAGATCTAGCCGCTCGGAAGAATTCAAGTTTAGTTCCGACGATACAAGTAACCCACGCCACTACGACTAAAGGCTTGGAAGGGGGCGATGAAGCGTTTAAGAGAGCATAATCTTGCCTTATATTTTTTTTATTGCGCAACCAGTGGCTTGGGTGAAGACCCAAGACAGTCGAGAGCGCATATCGCGAGGGTATTTCAAACCCACTCCTCGTAGCACTCGTTTTCCTTCGTGCCTTATGATACGAACACGAATGCATGGAACACAACCTATCAAAGCCCAGCACATTGCGCGAAAGCCTTTCTTTGATCGTCTCTTCACGCTCTTTAGTGACCTGGCTCTCACCCGACGAAAGCTACCGCTTTTGCCACCACCAGCCAGTTCGTACTCGGTGCAGCGATCGCCTTGGCCTGGAAGATGGATGACGTCTGGAGTAAAGACATTGTTGCTGCTACGACCGCATATGTGGCCATGCTAGTTGTCTTTATTAAAACTGTCGTGGCTGTGCCTGTGGGTTCAGGTATGAGGGTTGGAGGAAGTGTTTGAGGGATCGTTCCTGGCGCTTAGTTACTAACAAGTTTAAGGCTTCCAAATCGAAGTGACACGAAAATGACAAGACAGAGTGTCTTTGTACGAAGTGTTCATGCCTTATTTAAGTCCGCAGATGGGAACATCCTTTCGATGAAGAAAAATCAAAATTTTGTTGCATATCGCGATGTCGATCTCTCACAAGTTGTCAGACGCTCACATCTTAATTGCTGAAGTAGGAAATGTGTTTTGATCCTATTCGCATAGTTTCAGCTGATCTCCAATATAAGATAAGAATATTTTCTATCTTCTTTTCTTCCATCCTCCATTGTAATTTTATTTGAGAGTCCCGATGTTATAAAAAATCATGCTCAGAAATGAGACGAAGATAGCCTCCAGATTAGAACTAATGCGCAACAATCCCTCAGAGCTCGAGAGATATTATGGGACATTTGCCAGACTGGGCATTATAAATGTTTTTCGTCTCGTATCGGACCTGCTTCTCTGAAAATAATACGAGTTGAGTGTTTATATTAGGGAAGGATGCAGATTTGTTGCATGTCGTATTCGATCTGTCACAAACGAGGAAATATTTATCAACATTTTCCTGCATCAAGAAACATATGTCTTTTCATCCCATGGAGAACTTCTCAGTAAGACACAACAAGTTGACGTGAGACGCCTACACCTTCCCTCTAAAGAATGGAAGGGAATTTGTTGCACATCGCGACAATTCCTAATGCGTCGAGACATTGAAGAGTCGTTTACTGAACTAGGAAGTATGGGTGTTTTCACCTCATCTCAATAACCCCTCTGTTTAGCGAGTTGCGTATCTACTTTATTTCCTCACCACACTTTCTCTATAAATAATCTCACACCTTGCACCCCACTTAGCTCACGAAACACATCGTACTTCCCTGAGACCTTCCACGTAAAAGAGAGTTAAATATGGTATTAACTTGGAGCTCCCACTCATCTCTTCACTTTTCACCTCGCTTCCTTGCACTTGATTTCTCTCCCTTTCCCTTCCCATACCAATTTTTCTCAGTACACTTTGCCCCTCCGTATCCTCGCTTCACATCTAACATGCTTCGCACACTCTCTTATCTCACCGGAGACCTCCCCCCCCCCCCCCATATCACTAGACTCCGCCCAATTATCTAAGCTCCTCTTTTATTCGTAGGCAAAATACTAGATCTCCCCTCTTGGAGGGGCATTCACAAGGCCGGCACGAAAATGAACCAACAAGCTACCAACGATTTCCGCGTCCCGTTTCTTACACCATACTGGCACAGCCCCAACCTCGAGAACTCTCCAACACTCAAAGGACAAGTTCGAAACATAATCCTCCTAAATTTAACGGTAGCATGCCCGGAAGCTTATATTTAGACCTTCGCGAAGCAAAAAAAGGGAGACTAGTTGATGTTACCCCCATCACTTGAAACAACAAGTTGAACGTGATTCGGGTTTACTTTGTGTTGGGGAACATCTGGATTGGGCGGCAGCGGAGATGCCGAAGTATTACCAAATAATACGCGGGGTACTGAAAGGTCCCCAGGAATCCAAAGAAGGAAGTTTGGAACGGAAGAAGAGCAACCCGCGATTGGGCAAACAAATCTCTCTTGGAGATCTCGAAACAACGGGTTTGCAGTCTATTTTGAGCATTCGATATATTTCAGGTCCGGGGAACGTTCCCTCTCGCTTGAGCTTCGGGTGATGGGTACATTCCCGAATGGTTATAAAATCTCGAGTGGTAAAGAAATTTCCCGATAGGTACCGGCAATTGAAAACAATCATTTTCAGACTAGCTAATCTCGTGATTTAGGAGGGAAAGCAGCTTAAAAAAAGAGTATACCATACGATATGTGATAGGTTTGTTTTGAAGGGCTGTGAATTTGTGAAACGAGGAACTAGATTTCTATTTTGATTTGCTTCAACTTGGGCTCAGCTTTGGGGGAAGTTTCCCACTCGCCTGAGTTCCGGGTGATGGGTGCATTCCCGAATGGATATAAAGTCCCGAGCGGCAGTAATAATACCGGAATTATGAGACAAACAACACTTGATGACCCGATCCGGTCAATAGCTGGGAAAAGAAATCAGCTGAACCAATTGTTACCCCAATCTCTGCAACCAAAGCTAAAAAGACGGGAATGAAGGCTGTATGGATCTTAAATTCTCAAATCCTACTTTACAATTCGACCCAGTGTTTCAAGGAGGCTCGTAAGCCTCTCTAGCCGGCGAAGGAAGTTGCCAGACTTGGTCTATTAACCCATCATAATAATCATAACTTCTTAAGTATGCGTCCAATTTGGACCATAGTATATGCACCGAATCGAAGTTCCAAACGCCGCGCCAATCGCTTTGCAACAATTTCATCTCAAATGTCTATCCCGTTTCATTTCATGTCCAATCTCAAGACGCCGAATTTAAAATAGATGGGTATATATTTTGCTCGAAAGTCCAGTTGGATATTGGGTTTCAACCATTTTTTACGCCGGTATCTAGATTCGCGATGAAGTCTTCTATAGCTTCAAAATATCCTTCTTCGAGGACTGACGAGTTGTGGTCGCCTCCAGGGAGAGGTTTCCATATTTTGGTTGGGGATTGGCAAATTTCATAGAGGCGGCGCATGTGGGAGGGTCTGTATTTGTGTTAGTCTTGTGCAGTTAAAACTCTCCAAAATATGTATAGTGAAATTCGCAAGTCAGAAGTTCTCAAGTGTATGTAATCAGGTCCCAGAAGGGAGTCAGGTTTTGTGGATGGAAATTGGGTCATCATATTAGGTAAAAAAGGGCGAAGGAAAATGGGTAACGTACGGTACGATTTCATCCTGAAGACCAGATAGGAACAGGATTGGAACTTCGGTAATGGAGGGGAGGAATGTATCTGACGGCCATTGTTGGTGGCATAGAAGGGTAAGGTACTTGGCCGGCGGGATGATTCTAGCAGGGTCAGCCTTGCCAATAACGTCAGACTCGCCAACAGATCATCACTTACGAGGGGATTAATTTTCTCATGGATAAGAAAGTATTTTCCAAGACCAGCCCAATCAGCTTATCGTCGTTCTGGTTCTTTGCCGCAAGCTGTACAGATACCGCACCTCCAAGACTTTGCCCAAAAAGTACGATATCGTTATCCCGAGTCTCAGCTCGCCGCCGAATATAGTCGTAAGCTGTCTGTGCATCAATCATCAAGCCTGTTTCGTCCGGAGATCCTGTGGAGAGTCCATAGCCACGGTACTCTAACATAAACACGCTGCATCCCATGCGTTGTACGAACATACGTGCGATGGGTACTCGGTGACCTATATTCCCCGCATTTCCATGGAACATTAATACCGTTGTATTCTTATTCGATCGAGTCTTCGGGCCGCGAATGTAAAATGCTGAAAGTTTTTCGCCATCGGGCGTTGGGATCATAAGCTCTTCGAAGTCTGTGATTCCGAATTGGGATGGTCGAGGCACTTCTGTGCGGGCCAGGTTGGGTATGTGTGAGGGGTAGATGAGAGCTCTAGGATGGAAGTTAGATACGAGTCCGATTCGATGTGAGAGATTGGGAGAGCTTGCTTTTGTTTGAAATAGAGCAGGGAACTCAAGATCGCAGCGATGCCCTGCCGCCATTGTAAGTATGACATGCGCGGCCGAGGACTAAATAAAATATGCCAAAAAGCAAGAAAGAGGATGAAGCTGTACCGAAGATATCAAGACCGGTATACGCATGTAGCTGCCAACTGTAGTGAAGATCGAGGTCATCTGCTGGAGATAATTGTTGGTGTTGTCTTGGGTGGACATATTGTGAGGTGCGCAGGGTGTCAAAGAATGATGGGTAAAGGTGTTGAATGTTTCGACCGCTTAGCTGGTGATGGTGTCTCGTGGCCCGAACAGGCTGGTGCGAGGGAGTCCCGCCAGGGGCGTGTTATGCTATGCGTTGCGCGAGGATTGTTGAGGGAGATCGATATTGGTTGTGAGGACAGGACATCTAGTGCACTTTGCATGAGACACAATTAGAGGGGCGAGATGAACGCAATTCACGACCGCGAAAGCATTCATGCGGCTATTACCACGGAATGTTATCTGGAGGCGTATAGTGCAAGGGGTTGACGTGGATGTGGAAGAGCCAAAACAGATGTGTTGCGTCTTTGCCAGTTGGAATTCAGCCAGCGGTTGCTTGGGCCTTGAGTTCGCGTTGTGGATGTGGATGGAAGGGTTGTCGTGTTGTTACCGTCTCAGCCAGTGTGGGTGCGCCAATATGAGCAGCTGATCAGCGTGATCTGGATGGCGAGATAGTGAGATGAGCGTGATGCGATGAGCGATGCTCACAAGTGAAAATTGAGAATTGAAGGGGGGTTTGCGGGGGCGCCAGATGATGCCTCAGAATTTCTTGTTAGGGCAGCCCAATAGAGGTTTCAGGATGTTGAATGCAGAAGTTTTCGCCCAGCAAGGCAAGAAAAGATGGTGCAGAGGTGCAGAGGGGCCAAGCAGAGCGACCCAAGCTCCCACTGTGACCCAGAGTGAGGCCTGATTGCGCCGAAATCGTCCCTCAGTCCTCCCTTAGTCCTCCCTCTTGCTGGAACAGGCCTCACTCACCTTCAGATCTCACTCAAAGGGATTCACCCCTGGCCTAAAATCCTTTTTGCTGCTTTCATTCGCTGTCCTAGCGACAATCCTCCGTCACAGCCCATTAAGCCCAACTTTCCATTCTCGGTGTCCCGCGCCAAAACCCCCTCCCATTCGATAACCTTCGCATATCATCCCACCCACCGAATCAGCATCAAACATCCCCAAGGAAAGTCCGCTTGTCAAACCCCTCGGCGGCCAAACAGAGTCGTTGATCAGCTCATGCACACGACGACGCGACCTTGCAGCAGCTCCGCTAAAGTTCCACAGCCCGCAATCCTTGATTCCGAAAATAGGGTTCGAAGTATCTTGGAACACTCTCCTACACCTTCCACACACCCCTTACAAGACTCCCCTACCTCCCCGCCGTGAGCGTCTGCCCTCTGCTATCATTGCCATCGTTCAGCTCGAATCATCCCATCGTTGAGGTCCATATCGAGTCGCAGCAAACAACCCACAAATCGGCCACCGCATCAATTTTTTCACCATGGTCTCTTTTTCTTGCGAGGTATGTTTACTCCAACGCGCGCTGTGAAACACTGGGCCACCAGATCGCGAGAGGAGTCATTCTGATGTTCACATAGGGCTGTGGAGACGTCCTCACGAAGAAGAAACTCGACGGTCATCGTAACCAATGCCGCGGCGCATCCTTTACCTGCCTTGATTGCATGGTTCATTTTCAAGGAACGGAATATCGCGCCCATACTGTATGTACCTAACGCCAACATGTCTTACCTCGTCTAACAAGCTCCTAGAGCTGTATCAGCGAAGCACAGAAGTACCAAGGTGCTCTCTATAAACCAGAGAAGGAGAAGAAGAACAAGCAAAATCAACAAGTCCACTCGCAGGCTCTTGTCCCCCACAAAGCATACGTCGAGGATGAACAGCCCAACTACGCAGACTACGAAGATCACGACGACTCAGACAACACTCCTGACGACCCTCCAGCAGCACCGTCACCGCCCTCAGCCGCCCCAGGCTTCACCATGAAAGCCGACCCAGTCAATGTCTTCGACTTTCTCGTCGAAGCAACACCCAACGCTTCTCGAACCGAATTGCCTGCTCCAGAACCGATGCAAATGATTGAGGATGCTGTGGAGGAGAATCTTGATCGTGATTTAGTTCGGGTACACTTTGAGGATGCTGCCCAATCCGTGGGGGATTTGATTGAGTATAGAGCCGGACCAGTAACAACGAGCGCCTACGAAACACCTGCACCAAAGCCGGAACGAGAACGTGAACGCAAGAAGGACAGGAAGGATCGCGATCACACAAGAGAGCATAAAGGAGACAAAAAACGTAAACGCCTACATGTCGAAACCCACGACTTATCACCCCGCGAGGGTGACGAGGTTATGACCGATGCCCCGCCCGTGCTTCATTCTGGATTGACCGGTGGATTGAATCGACTCCTTTCTCGTCCGTCAGTGTTCCCACCCTCTCCAGATTATTCCGGCGGGGATGTTGCCGAACCTTCTCCGGGTAGCCCATTGAAGAAGACGAAGCACTCAAAGAAGCGTGGCCGAAGCCGTGTTGACACATTCAGCAACAATATCACATCGCTTTTCAGCACGCGAACATCGCGAGAGCACTCCGACGAGCGACCGAAACGAAAGCACCGCAAACACAGAGAGGCATCAGAACGCCCATCACGAAAAATGATTGAGTATAAGCCATCTGGCGATGCCACGGCCGTCGAAGGTGGCTCTCAGATGGTCCTCTTCAAGCCTCGCTCAGAATTATTATTAAGCTTCGTCAATAAGGGTCCAGAGAGCGAGCGAGGGATGAGCATGCACAAGGCATTGAAGAGATTTCACCGTGAGCGAAACGAAACTGGCTTCACGAGGAATAAGGTCGAGGAGGAGAAAGAGTTGTGGAGGAGTCTAAGGATGAAGAGGAATGAAAGGGGCGAAATTGTTTTGTTTACCGTATGATACCACGTGTTTTTGTTTGATTTCTTGTATTTGCATTGCATTGCTCGTTGCATGTTGAAGCATTGCTCCTGTCTGGTTACCGGAGCAGGTATTTAATACTAGACCTGGAATGAAGGCGCTCTTCTCTGTGGCAAAAAGCTTCAGTTTCTCAACTCTACATCTTGGTCTTTATAATCTTGTGGTCTTGAAACGAATTGACAGGCACTATAGATTGAATTCAGTGTCTAGCCTTGTCCGCCGAGGCTGCAAATCTCACTTGGCCCAGACATTTGGGAGCATTGCAGAATTGCTTCCTTGCCCTTGGGCATCGAGCACTTGCATGCTGCAGTCCGCGGGTCGGTAATGCAAGATTGATTGAGGAAATGCACACTTGGATTTGATCCTTCACTCAGAATGACTCATCAGTGGTGACTCTTGTTTGTGACACTTTAAACTCGCTTAATTGATAGCTCGACCTTTTTTGCCGGGCTGAGCATCTGCTTGCCACCATAAAGTCAGCCTTGTGAACATCCCACCAGTTCCTCGTTCCCCAAACAACAACAACTTAATTATTGCGTTTCTTTTACTTCGAAGACGCCGTATTTTCAAGGCGCATTTCATTGATTGACGAAACACAAAGCGGATACTAGCAGTATTCTCGAAATTCCTAATCGGTCGATTCCAGGATCAACTTTCACCATCCATCTCTCTCGCCACAGTCCCGAGATTCCTAATCAACACAACACGTCCTCTCAAGCTCTCTCCATTATTCAATCCCCTCTTAGAATCATGTCAACGGTAGAAGCTCCTCCCGCCCCTGGGGCACGAAATCGACCGCCTCGACATCGCCGTGGAAGAGGTGGAAATCGAGGAAATGCAGCAGCTGGCAGTTCTACCCCTCACAACCCAGATGCCCCATTAGTAATGCGGCCTGCTTCAATCACACCCGAATCAAATTTGAATGCAACATCATCCCCGAATCTGAATGCGAGTAGAGGTAATCGTGGCAGACGTGGTGGGCCAGGTCGAGGTAGTAGAAGAGGCGGGGCACAGCCGATGGTCAATGGCACGAGAGCATTTGGAGGACAACTCACTTCAAATGCCCCACCTCCTCCTCCTGCCTCAGAAAACGGTTCGCTAGCAGCTGATGCTCCGGTCTTTGTGCCAGGTCAACCAATTGCTTCAAGAGCCCGAGCACCACAAGCACCTCGCCAGAGACGAATGTCAAAATCGCAAGCACCAGATATTGCAACCAGGACACATGAGGATATCGCCAATAGGCAGTACGAATGCGTCATATGTACAAACGAGGTTCTACCGAATTCAAAAATATGGACTTGTAAGGATTGTTGGTCCGTTCTACATCTATCCTGCGTAAAGAAATGGTCGAAGAACGAGGTTTCTACCATTCAACAACGAGCCTCCGAGAGTGGCGAGCTACCCCCACCTCGTCAATGGCGATGTCCTGGTTGCAATTTACCAAAACAAGAGCTCCCAGATACATATAAGTGTTGGTGTGAGAAGGAAATAGAGCCCCATTCGGTTGCTGGTTTACCTCCCCACTCGTGTGGCCAAACATGCTCGAAACCAAGAGCTGGCCATTGCCCACATCCGTGTGATCTTGTTTGTCACGCAGGACCTTGTCCACCATGTAGCCACATGGGTCCGACTTTATCATGCTTTTGTGGAAAGGAAGAGTCTACCAGACGATGTCAGGATACCAATTATGATGGGGGGTGGACTTGCGGTCAAGTTTGCGGCGACATTCTGCCATGCGGAGAGCACTCTTGCCAACGACCGTGTCACGAAGGCCTATGTGGCAGTTGCGAGGTCTTGATTGACTCTAGGTGCTTTTGTGGCAAGGACCAAAAACCTGTACCTTGCTTTGAGAGGGAGGACGAGCAGGAGAGTCAGCTCGATGGTGACATTTGGGTGGGATCATTCAACTGTGCTTCAGAGTGCCGCAGACCCTATGACTGTGGTATACCCGATCATTTCTGTGAGAGCACATGCCATACTCAAGACCCGAAACCTCCCCATTGTCCGCTTTCGCCGGATGTTGTCACACATTGCCCTTGTGGTAAGACACCACTGTCTACCCTCCTGGAAGAGCCACGGGTCAATTGCTCTGTACCAATACCTCGCTGCCATGAGAAATGCCAGAAGACATTACCTTGTGGTCACCTTTGCCAAGAAGTTTGCCATCAAGGAGCTTGCAGTGCATGTCGTCAGGTAGTTGAGATTCTCTGTCGATGTGGGAGAACTTCATCGTCCACTGTGTGCCACCAAGGACAGGAAGAGCCCCCATCTTGCATGCGGATCTGCCGTGCAAATCTAAATTGCGGTAGACACGAATGTGGAGAGCATTGTTGTCCTGGGGAGAAAAAGGCGAGTGAGCGGCAAGCAGCAAAACGAAAGAATCGTGCTGTGAATGCTGCCTCTCGTGATGAGAATATTGAGGCAGAACACATCTGCTTGAAAGTATGTGGTCGCCCACTGAAATGTGGCACCCACTTTTGCGCGGAACTCTGTCACAAAGGGCCATGCTCAAGTTGTTTGGAAGCCGTCTTCGACGAGATTAGTTGTGCGTGTGGTCGAACTGTTCTTCAGCCACCACAACCCTGTGGAACTAGACCTCCCGAGTGTAGATTTCCTTGTACCCGACAAAGAACTTGTGGTCATCCCACCCAGAATCATCCATGCCACCAGGATGATCAACCGTGCCCTTCTTGCACGGTACAAGTTGACAAACCTTGTGTTTGTGGAAAGAAGACTATGAAGTACCAGCCATGTTGGTTCACAGAGGTCAAATGCGGCTTGCCTTGTGGAAAGAAGCTGAAATGTGGCATTCATTTCTGTCAAAAGCTCTGCCATCGAGCTGGACAGTGTGAAGATTCGACAACACCTTGTACACAGGCTTGTAGTCGGAAGAAGACTGTTTGCGAACATACCTGCACGGATCCGTGTCATACACCATATCCTTGCAAGGAGACGACGCCGTGCCAAGCAAAAACATTCATTACCTGCCCTTGTCAGCACCAGAAGCAAGCAGTTCGATGTCTTGCATCTAAAACTGGTGAGGGTAATTCAACGAAGGTCCTTGAGTGCAATGATGAATGTCTTAGGCTTCAGCGGAACGCCAAGCTTGCTGCAGCATTAAATATTGATCCTGTCACACACTTGGATGATCATATTCCCTATTCGCAGGAGACGCTTGACTTGTTTAAGACCAATCCCAAATGGTGTCAGCAACAAGAACGGGAATTTCGTGTTTTTGCAGCAGATGAGAAGGAGAAACGTTTGCGCTTCAAGCCAATGCAAGCCTCTCAACGAGCATTCATTCATGCACTTGCTCAAGACTTTGGGCTCGATAGTGAGAGCCAGGATCCTGAGCCACATCGTCATGTGTCTATCTTTAGGACTCCAAGATTCGTCTCGGCTCCTATGAAGACGCTTTCTCAATGTATCAAGATCCGCGCTGCTCCTGTTGCTGCAGCAAGTGAACCTTCGAGCTCCGCAAAGGCTCTCGTGGCGAATGCCGACCCTTACAACGCCTTTTTGCTCTCCGAGCCACGTTTTGGTCTCACAATTGACGAGTTATATACCGATCTCAATCCCGAGTTCACAGCTGCTGGCTTTCCCAATTTTGAGATATCATTCCTACCTTCTGGGGACATTGTCGTGAAACCACTTCCCGCTCACTATATTCCCCACCAAAAGCTCGAAGCAGATCTCAACAATATCAAGCTAAACATCAGAAAGAAAATCTCCTCTCTCAATTTAGCTAAAGAGACCAATCTTTGCGCCATCGACTCAAATTTGAATGTTCTGAGACGAGAGGACGAGAGTGCTTCCGGATCGGGAGGATGGTCTCAGGTTGCGAAGGGTGCTGGTAGGAAGATCGCACCGATTATGAAAGATGTGGGTGTTAAGAGTTCGTTCACTGTGTTAGGTACGAAGAGCGCAAGGAAAGTGAAGAAGGAATCGAATGAGGAAACTGTGGAGGATTGGGAGAGGGAGGTAGAGGGATGGGCGGATCAATGATTGAGGTTATAGATGGTGGCTGTGGCGGGAGTGTGATGACATATGAATCAAATGACTATGAGTTTTGTGTGGTCTTTTCTTTATATTCGACTCTTTAGTGATTGGCCATTTTTATTGTCATCCACCATTCTCTTGAGCCTTCTATCATTCCGTATTCAGGTACCGTACCTGAACATGTCTATCTGCAACTGCCGCGATGCCGTATACCCGATTTCCCAGGGGTCGGCCCGTGGGATTTCTCCGGCGCAATGCCGTATAACCGGCTTCAACCAAGCACTTCGTCATAAGAACGATTACGAGCCCTCACTAACCTGGTTCCCGGAAATCCTAGTTCTTTTTATCCATTCGCCTCCAGATAGTGATGAAGGAAACGCGTATCATCCACGTACTATGCTGCGCGCTGAGTAGGTTCATCCAAAGTCAACATATTTATGCTAGCTGTGATTTCCATACTATCTTTAGAGTATAATTGGAGTTTCGTTCCCTGGGAGAAAATGTTCGCGGTTCAGTCTTCTAACCCCTGATTATCTATTGTTTCGTCAATCTCACACTCTTTCTATTTTATCATGAAATACCATCTTTCTTCACCACCTGGCATCGTGGCCCTGTTCTCTCTTTATCTTGAAGGTGTGGCAGCACAGCTATACAATCAAATTGTGCAGACGGCTTATGGGGGTGTAAAGGGGACTAGGGCATTTAATAGTACACCGGCAGGGAATATTTCGGATTGGGAGGGTATTACTGTCTTTGTATGTCTATTCCTACTTAGTTTCTCCAGTCTGCGAGTATTCGGTACACCTTTCTCCACACTTCATTGCTACCTCCTCTCACTATCAAGACGCATAATCGGACTAATAAAATCACAGAAAGGCATCCCCTTCGCCGCCTCAACCGCAGGTACCAACCGCTTCCGCCCACCCCAAAACCGCACAGCATGGAACTCAACCCTAGATGCCTCCTCCTTCGGAGGTGTCTGCCCCCAAGACTTCACTCTCGACTCAGGCCTCTATTACTCAGAAGACTGCTTGAACCTAAACATCTGGACTGCAGGCAACTCCACATCTGCGAAATTACCAGTTATAGTGTGGTCATACCCAGCAGAATCAACAGCCGCACAGCCGCTATTTGATGGTGCCGGTATGGCCAGCAAGGGTTTTGTATTTGTGAATTATAACTATCGAACCGGGAGTTTAGGGTGGTTGGCGACGCCTGAACTCAACGCTGAAATGTCAGCAGCCTACGGAACGAACAGCTCAGGAAACTGGGGAATGCTTGATCAATTCGCAGCCCTCAAATGGGTCTACGCGAACATCGCCTCCTTCGGGGGAGACCCAGACCATATCACCATCATGGGACAATCCGCTGGTTCCGCCGCCACCCAGCATATGCTCAACTCCCCCCTCACCAAGGGCTTGATCGTAAACGCGGTCATCGAATCCGGCGTGCGCGATCCTCGCGACCCCCTCGCCGTCACCCTAGCAGAAGGATACCGGAACCTCTCTACTGCCCTCCGCACCTCAGCTTCCTACATGACTTCCCTCAACGTCTCAACCATCGCTGAAATGCGCGCGTTGCCCTACGAAGACCTTATCATCTCTTTCCGCGGCTCCTACGATTTCGGCGCCGTGCTGGATTACTATGCGTTGCCAGATACGTACTGGAATACCCTCACACAAGGGAAAGCAGCAAACGACGTCCCAATCCTCACGGGCAACACGCGCGACGAGAGTGGAGCAGTGTTCAACCAATCCGTCAACGTGACAACCTACGCCTCTGATCTCGCGACGCAGTACGGGACGGCTTTCGCAGCGGAGTTCCTGGAGCTGTACCCGGCCGGGAATGACACGCAGGCGGGCCGGAGCGCAAACGCCCACTATACTGATACGAGCAAGGTGGGCACATGGAACTGGGCCCGGCTTTGGAGGGCGGGCGGCATGACGTCGGATGTCTACACGTATCTTTGGGATCACGCGCCGCCGGGCCAGACTCAAGGTGCGTACCATGAGTCGGAAATCAACTACGTGCTTAACAACCTGTATGGGACAAGTTTGCCCTGGACAAGCGAGGACTACGCGATTGCAGAAAGAATGAATAGTTACTGGGCTAGCTTTGCGAAGACCGGGAACCCGAACGCTGGGAATGCTACGGAATTTAAGGCGTGGAGTGCGAGCAGCAATACGACGATGGAGCTGGGTGACGGGTGGGGGGATATACCGACTGGAAGCCAAGCGCAGATTGGGTTGTTGGATAGTTATTTTGATACCCAGATACCGATTTGATCATCTGATGAAGGGTGGAAAGTGAGTGCTTGCAGGTTGGTAAAAAATAGCATTAAAACTTTTCTGGGCTTTGGGTAGAGAAGGATATGAGGTTTTGGGCCCGGCCTATGCCTCCTACCTCGAACACTTCCCCGCTTAGACATCTGTATGTATTTAAGAGCATTCACCATGGTACGATACCATTTAAACTGTGATTTAGTCTATGATGGCCTCCATGATCCTTTGAAGGTGTTACTGCCAAGTAATTCCGAGGTGCTGCGGTAATGTTGTGCGCCCCTCAGAAACTAAGTGGATATCTACATTTCAGCCGGTTGCAGAATTCACAACCACTGCTGCTCTACAGTATGCCCCCTCCTCAGCTTCCATATAGGTGGCTTCTCTCCCGCAGCCACTATGATAGCATGCACAGCATCCCATTCAGCATTCACCATCTTTTGGTGGAGCCACCTAGGATTACACCTTAACTCCACTTTCAAAGCTCCGTCTAGCTTTCTAAAAATGGCCGAGGGGTTTAAGTCGTAGTCTCCGCATCCTAATCTGAATCAAGTTTCAGTAACCCTCACTGGGTGTATTGGCCCAACTAGACATCATTTCGTTCTACTTCAGCTGTACAGATAATTTTCAATGTATTAAATTCATCTAACTGTCCCTTACTTTCTATAGTACTTATTCTAGTAGGGGAATCCCATCACCGATGCCATAGAGGCGAGTTATCAACCTTGAAGGTGGCAATACTTCAAGTGTAGCATAGAAGCTTAAACTGGAAGCTCACCGTTGAGATCTTTCCAAAACCAAAAACAACTTGATGGCAAATTCCTGAAAGAGAAGGTGGCATCGATATTTCGTAGTAGCGTCTGGCAGGGGATGCCCTGATATTGTCGTTCTCTCGGATTCCGTAGATGTGGCCACTCTCATACAGAGGATCTCGAAGGTAGTGGCTGAGATATCTAGAGTCGTGTAGTCTTCTGTGGAAGTAGGGTTGATACTGCATGTCTGCTAGGGGGAGGAGGGGTTGATATGAGAATTCGGCGGTTCGTGAGGACAGGACGAACACGTCTTTAAATGGGCCGGCAGTCCACCAGATAGTCTTGCCATAACGGGCAACTTTTGATTGTGAATCGCATCATCCTGAAGACGGAAGTAATATTCCGTGAGTCTTCTCCAGTCGATAACAAGGAAGGTGGGATTGTTACTATTTCGACCACTTTCCAATCTCAACCCAATAATCAAGCTATTCGTCCACCCACCCAGCCTTGTCCTGTCCACCTCGAGAGAAGGCATGACTCGATTCGGTGTACAAGCTCGGAATTGTGTCCAGGAGCAGCTTCTTGGCTCACCACTCCCTCACGCCATGTCCACCCAGTAAATCACTATTGCGCTCAGCATTCATGTGACGGACCCATCCCCTGATACCTCACTCGGGAGGGCCCGCGATAGGGTTGATAGCATCCCACAGCAGCAAGAACAAGCGCGTGCACGTTCCCATCTTACCAGCTGAACGGGTCGGCAAGCTACCACCATCTCCACAACCAAGCCGATTTCATGCAATCCAGATGCAGCCCAGTTCAAAGAATTGCATGACCCCCGTTACCGAAGATATTACGCGCAGAAAATGAACAGGCGGAAGAGAATCCTGTCTGGATAATTGGTACGTGCATATAAGATTTCGTTGTCGCGGCACCAATCAGCTTCCGAGTGAATGCTTCCGCGAGGAACGATACTTCCGAGCCCCGCCAATGCGAAGCGCCCGTAACTATTCGTTTTGAGGCTTTGATATTGGAAAATTGAAGGGACTTTCAGCCAAGTTAGAATAGTCTATCAATTGTTCGGAAAAACCGGTGCTCTGGTACTGGAAACCTCGGGCTGTGGTTCAATGATTCATCTTCACCTGATTTCCAACTGGAGAAGAATTTCAGCTTTCAGCAGCAACTAACTCTGAGAGCTCAAGATGGTATGTGTCCAGAATTGAAAACGAGCAATGCGGCTGACTTTGTCTAGCATATCATTGTCATAGGATGTGGGCTTGCCGGACTCACTGTATCAATTGCCCTGGCGAAGGATGGTCATGAAGTCAGCATCTTGGAGAGTGCTCCCGCAATGCTGTACATCGGCGCAGGTATATTCGATTGCACAGTTTCCTGACATAACTGACAGCTTTAGGGATCCAAATCACTCCGAATTCTTCCCGGATTCTGCGAAAACTGAAAGTTGACAAGTATATCGAGAAGTACTGCGTTGAGCCAGTAGACTTGCGGATGCAGAGGTGGGAGGATGGTCGAATACTGGTTGAGACACCGTTGAAGGAGCCTGCCAATAACCAATATGGTTCTCCTTACTGGTAGGTTTCCTAAAATCTTTCAATGGACTTCTCGTTGACATAGTACAGGCACATCCATCGTGCTGATCTTCATCGTGGTCTCTTGGCAGCAGCAACAGATCTGGGTTGCAAACTCCACCTTGACAGTCGCGTCGTATCAATTGATCCACCAAACTGCTCTCTCATAACTAAGAATGGTACAACCTTCACAGCAGATTTGATAATTGGAGCTGACGGTGCAAACCCCCTTCTTCCCTGAGTATGATATCCATTACTAACATATTCAGGACTGCATGGGATGTCCCGAGAAGTTGTTCGTGGAAAATCAGATCCTCCCACACCGACCGGACAAATGGTATACAGAGTGACTTTACCCGCCAAGGACTTGAAGGATATCCCAGAGTTAGAGGAGATTGTCACCGTACCACGGAATAATCACTGGCTTGGACCAAACGGAACAGTCCTTTCATATTTGCTGGAGGGTATTGATAACACTCTAATCAACTTCGTCTTTACGTAGGTGGAATGCTCAGAAGTAGTTGAAGGTGTGTTAATAACAGTAGGTGCGATGCCGAAGACTGGATGCCAGCTGGCGTAAATCAAAGACCTGGTAAAATGGAAGATGTGCGCAAGAGATTTGGCAGTTGGGATCTAAGGTATCATCAGTCTGCTCGGATAGCAGAAAATCAGTTGACATTGATAGAATATCAAAAATGCTGGAGCATGTGGGAGGTGTTTTGGAGTGGAGGGTAAATATCCCAATTCTGATTATGGTCTCTGCTAATTCGAGAAGCTGTTCACCCACCAGCCCCTGCCCGGATGGGTCCATCCTTCCGGCAAGCTTTGTCTGATTGGGGACTCGGCACATGCCATGACTCCATATCTTGCCCAAGGTGCAGCAATGGGTATCGAAGATTCTGCAATTCTAGCTGGGCTTCTCCAAAAATATCCTTCGGTCGATACTCTGCACGAAACTCTCCAGTTGTATGAAAAGCTGAGACTCGAACGAACGATAACAGTTGCGAGCGCCTCAAATAATTCGAGGTTCTTCACCCAACTTTCGGATGGTCCGGAGCAACGTGAGCGCGATGAGTATCTGCTCGCTCATCCGGGGATTCAGAGTGGCCATAGGAATATCCGCTCTCAGACCGAGTTCCTCGATTGGTTATTCGGCTATGATGCTTATAAAGTGCTCGAAGAGCTTGCCCCACCCAGTCCACGTATGCCATGGGAAGAGCACTAAATAGTTTGTGCGCCGATGTCGTGTATTTAAGCGTTGACCTTAATTAGCCACATTTTCCAATAAAGCGTTGCCTTCCACAGAAACACTCTTAAAAGCTTGTTCTCTTCAAGGGGGTCCCATGCCAGGTGCTGGATGAAGCGGGTTCTGCATGGGGATCGAAGTCGCTCGATTTGGCTGGGCAAATGGAGTATCAATGGAACCCCAATGCGTATATGCTGCTTGAGGAGGCTGAGGTTGAGGTTGAGGTGGTGGCGGAGCAGACACGACCATTCCCTCGTTGGCCACCGGAGCCATGCTGCCGTATGGAACTCCAAAGCCCATCTGCTGTGGTGCAAATTGTGGATCTTGGGTGCCGACAAAACCCCCATCCACACCAAAGAAATCTTTCAGTTCCCATGGCAGATCAACCGGACCTTTCTGCTGAAACCAGTTATTGACACCAGTTCCAGGAGCCTGCTGCTGATTTTGGTAATTGAAATCGAAGTTGAAGGTGGTTTGCTGCTGCTCCATATACTGCCTAAATTCCTCGGCCTTTTCATGTTGCTCCGATCGAGCATCGAAAATACCAACAATTTTGGCAAGTTGTAGGGAGACTTGCGTTAGGATTGTGAAGGTAGGGCATAGTTTGAATTGCTCTAGTGCATTCATGACTTCTCGTACTGCAGTCTTCCGAGCCAGGTCCTCCTCGTTATCCTTCTCATCCCAGGGTCGTGCCAAGAAATCCAGGGACAAAATAAATACTGAATGGTAAACATAGTATCCATCAAGCCAAGTAAGACCATCGAAAGTCCCTGTCGTCATGAGCTGCTGCAAGAGGAGTGCAGACTTGCGGGAGAAAATTCCGCAGGCATTACTCAGCTTCAACTCTTCCTCATCTAGATCCTGAGATCGTACATGTTTTCCAAGTTGCCGAGCCAGCTGAACACCAACTTTTCGAAGTACGAAAGGGCGAGTGATGAGTGACTGGACGTGATGGAACTGAATGTGCAGGAGAATTACCGCTCGTCGATGTTTTGGTAACAACGAGAGGCATTCCAACCGCAGTGGAGGAGGGAGGTTATGGTGCCAAGAATCGAGGTCCATTAAGAATTGGACAGCCAAGGAAGGTTTTGGAAGCTCACCCTGGTCCTTTGGGCTACTAGGCGATGCGTATATCTTTCTTCTGACGTCGGAAAGTAATTTGGCCAAACGTATGGCATGTTCCACGTACCCCGGCGGTAACGACTCGCCTCCATCTAACATCATCTCATCCGGGTAAGTGACGTTAACCTCAGCATCATCAATAGCACAAGGTCTCCCAAGAATAGCACATTGGTATTGCTCGAAACCGTAAGCTGTCCACCAGACTCGCTTTCGGACTTCTCTTTCTAGTTTGTCAAAGCCACCTGTTGTTCCCTCCCTATGCATGCCCAGTGCCATAGCCATACGCGATGCGGCTCCGAGAAGCATAAAAGCACTATTGCGCTCCGTGCAATTATGCTGATACAATTGCAGTAAAAGGAGAGCTTGAACATTGATGAGTGTAGTGGTACTGACGAGTGAATGTAGTCGAGCTTGAACGGCATCGAGGTAGTAACGCTGAATCTGCATTGCTTGTGGAATGTTTTGACTCCCAAGAGCTTGGGCACCGAACACCAAGATCATAAACATGCAGCAAACCCATCCAGGGTCAGCCTCCTTGACGAGAACGTGAGGTTGTGTCCACATGTACTCATATCGGTTCTGAAATGTAGGACGGTGAAAAAGGAGGTAATTGGGGTGCACCTGATTGAAATAAGCGTCCACGAAAGCATCTGTGTCTTCTCTAGAAGGGAAAAGGGATAACAAAGTAGCTTTCCTTGATCTGCTCGGGGTGGACGAAAAGCTTGTCGAGCCAGATAAAAATGCTGGGCGTGCCATAGACCCATGAGATTGTACAGATACACGTCTCGCATCTCCCGGCGACCTCTCGTGTGCACCATCTGATGATCCATCGCTCTCTTCCTTAGTGATATTGTCCAGCGCTTTGCTCCAAGTGGAACCAGCAAACTCTGAAGAAATCTTCGTCCGTTCATCATCTGGTTGAATGGCTCTCAAGGCTGCGTTGAATTCAGCAACCATATTTCGGACGGTGAGAACAAATCCGAACGAGCTTGAAGGGCCGATATAATGAGATGGTCCATTCGGCATGGGTACCAATTTCTCCTCCACCACTTTTGCTGGTTTTCCATCTTGCGCAGTGGAACTCTCCCCTTCTTTTCCAGTCGAAGAGGGACTTTCGCCACTATCGAGTGATCGAGGCGACGTTACAATTCCTTTGGGGGGTTGACTGAAAACCTCTTCGGCCACCGTCTGTTCACTAAACGTGGGTAAGGTGATGTCATGTGCCTCAGCAATCGCATACAACTCATCGATATTGCTCGTGTCGTTGGATGGAAAAAGTCCTTTGATGAGCGCATCTAGGACTCGATAGCGAACGCTGAGAGTTTCCACGCTTCCATAGATCCTCGTCTTTCGAGGTAACGTGGATTCACATTTTGCGCCGACCTCGAGACAGCTCTGACATGCTTCGTGCCCGTCGGATCCATTGGAACGCGTGCACCTTATTCTTCTCTTTTTGCAGCGATCACAACTCACCAGAGCTCGACGTCTGAGGTGGTCGGGGATTCTGGCTTTGCCGCCCTTTTTTGCTTTGCCCTGTTGATCCATCTGATCACCAAATTGCCCAGACCTGGAAGCCGAGCCGTGAGCGCTGATCCGGAACACTGCGAACCTGAGAGAGGGCAACCACAGCACACGAGCTACTCATGGATAGTGATTGGCAACAAGATCGATCCCACCCGAGAAACAAATTCCCGTGTAGAGATGACGAAGAAAGAGCAGCGGTGAAGGTGGGATGTTTGCGAGGGGGTGTTTTGGTATGTTGTTACCACAAAGATGCGACTGCTGTTGGGGCGTGAAACTGGGGACACGAGAGGAAGATGCGCCACGACTTGAAGCCAAGACTGTGCCAAGAGAGCACCTTTTAGCTCCCTTCGACGCCCGTCAGCAGCACCGTCAACGGCTGGAAGCTCTGGGACAGTCAGTGACCCTGCTAGAATCATGCACCAACGCAGTTAGGATGCCCGGTCTGCAGCTGGAACCCCTTGGGGCTGCAAAGGCGTTTGGCTGAGCAGGAGAGATCGTGGGTTTGATCCGGTTGCGTCAGAAGCTTGGGATGCTGTGAAGAGAGTGGTTCAGCGTTGCAAAGATTATAAAGATCGAGTATCTCAATACAGGCTTCACCGTCCTGACGGGAATAAGTACAGGATACAGCTACCAGCTGCAAGATTGCCTTCTCATCCGTTGAGTTGTAAGCAGATGGAGACACAAGCCGGGAAAAGAGATGGAAATAGAGTCCTGGACCTGCACACAGGCCCTCATCCTCCACACTTGCAGTTTTCTGGAGACTGACCCCTGCCACGGAGAAATAAACCTTCAAAGTTTAAAGGGAGGAACCGATATGCAATGGGACACTATCAAAGCTTACTGTGAGAGCTATGTCTGGTCTAGTGCGGTTGTTCCTGCGGCTCTTCCACAGTCTGTACAACTTTTGATATCAAGTCTCACTCACATGGCCATGAAAGGAGAAGGGGCTGGGTGAGGGCACTGAGAAGTAAGACCCGAAGCCCATGTACCACCACGTAGGTGGCTCAATCTTCTCCCTCTCTATGGTGCATATTACCCTATCATGGTTGGACAGCCGCTGTCGTCTGGCTTGATGATTTTCGCGCCCTTATTGGAAGAACATGCACATAGTATATTTATATTAGAAACATCTTCCAGAAGCTCAGCTCGTGCAGAGTGGTACGTCATCTGCAGGTCGCTCTGTTTGTGGCGCTCCATCACGAGGCAGCACATTTTAATGCATCGCATACCACGAACTTTTACCAAATAGGACCAGCTCGTGGTTAAATAGCAAACCGCAACAACCCAATTGAAGCCATGCACATCCCACAGATTCCAAAGAACTTCTCTGGCAGCTCTTGATCATCAATTTGAAGTGCCCCTGGACGAGTCCAATGCTTGGTCTGGTGACCTGAGGCCACGTCGCTTTTCCAGGCGTCAATCCTGAAATTGAGATCTCAAAGGTCCGCCGGCTGGTCGGCACTAGCGAAACACGAGAAGGGGTGCAGCCCGATCCTTGGGAATACTCAGCGCCCTGTCATGGTAATCAGCGCTCGCGTGGGAGAATGGGGATGAATGCCCTTGTGCAGGAGAAAGACACTATGATCCAGTTGAAACACAGAGCGAGACAAGGCATGATGTGAGGGAGGAGAGTTTTGTGTTTCTGGGAGGGAACACCATCTCAGGGCTGACGCTACTTGGTGGTCGTTTCCCAGTGGCTTTCCCCTCGAATAGGCTTCACTTGGCACCAGTAGCCCGTCATTTAAGTCCCTGTTCATGGGGATTGCGCGCCCAAAAAAAGGCGACCCGCTCTTGTCAGAACTTTACCACTCAGCATCCCAGCCCTTATTCTGGGGAAAGCACAATCATTAAAATCTCCAAGACCTCGAAGAAATTCTTTTTTTATGCGGCGCCGCCACGATACTTGGCTCTGCCGCCCGACAATTCGCAGCAATATATGATTCACTTCCTCATGTCACCTTCCTCCCAATTCCACCTGGCCTCGCATGGAGCTCGCAGAGTGTGGTTCAACGTCTTCTCAACGTCATGAATCCCAGCAATCACTCGAGGGGGACGATATCGTCAATATCTGCAAGCATGGCGACTATATTCGATGCGCGAGAGAAGGGCGAGGGGCGACAGATGTCGTACAGCAGCGAAAGTGAGAAGATTGAGGATATCATAAATGATACGCACCGACAAGGTAAATGTAGCGATGCGGCAGATCTCAAGCGCGATTCCAACGGATTGCCCCTCGTTCCGCAACCCAGCAGATTTAAGGACGATCCACTGGTCAGTACACCGCGCATCACCACCCTCGAGCATATGCTGCAAACCATCCCCAAATTCCTGTGTAACATTGACTCATACTGCGCAGAATTGGCCAAAATGGTTGAAATGGTCGGTTTTAATTCAGGTTGGGATGATGGCTTTCCTCGGGCCATACAATGCTGCTCTCGTCAATCCCAGTTTAGTCCTTCTCAGTGAGGCTATGCATGTTGATTCAAAGACTGCAGCATATAGTACGACGACGGGCATTATTATGGGAGGCATCTCGCCATTCCTCTGGACCCCTCTTTCAAATGTTTACGGTCGTCGGCCAATTACGCTCCTTGCAATCTTCATTACAATTATGGGTGGGATTGGATCTGGGGTATCACCAGGTTTCTCAGCGCTGTTGGGCACCAGAGCTATGGCGGGTTTGGGATTTGGTGGGATGATGTCTGTTGGGACTGCCTGTGTTAATGACATGTTCTTCTTGCATGAGAGAGGTGAGAAGACTGGAGTGTATTCCATCTTCGTCACCAACGGCGCCCATTTCGCGGCTCTCAGTACGTCCTCCCCCCACCCCTCTCCCACCCGGCAATCTGACATCAATTTATTTGGAGCTCCAGCTGATACCCGGTAGTTGGGGGGTTTTTAGGCCAAGCGGCAGGATGGCAATGGGATTACTACCTAGGCGCGGTAAGCACCGGCGTGTGCTTTCTCGTCGCATTGGTTCTCTTCCCAGAGACAATGTTCTCGCGCAACCCACAGTTTCTCGCTGAACGCACTCGAGAGCGCAGCTATATGCAGATGTTGTTTGATCTAAAAGGCAACATGATTCCAAATCGAAAGCTCCACGCGACCGACTTCCTCCAATCCTTCCGCATGCTCCAGTACCCCTCGATTCTGTTTCCATTTTGGTATTATACTTGGGCCTGGACCTTCATCAACGTCATGCCGGCTATCAGCCTCGCAACCATATACACTGGGTTCTATCACCTCAAGAGTGGACCGATCGGCGCGTGCCTCGGCATTTCCCTCATCATCGGTAGTGTCATTGGAGAGTTCTTTGCCGGCCGTGCTAGTGACTGGGTCATGTACCGAATGGCCCGCCGCAACAATGACATCCGAAAGCCAGAGTACCGTCTCTACCTGTCCACCCTCTCGGCCATCTTCATGCCAGCAGGTCTCATCATCTTCGGTGCATGCGTAGGAAAGACAGGCTATATACCACCGCTCGTCGGCCTCGCAGTCGGAGTCTTCGGTCTCCAAATCACCAGCACAACACTCTACGCCTACATCTCCGACTGCTACAAACCACAAACTCCCGAATCCGGCGTTTTGTTCAACTTGTCCCGAGGCTTATCTTTCGTCGTTGGCTACTTTGCCCTTCCTTTCGCGGACGCAGTAGGTTTCTTTTGGGCTTGGTTCACCTTCGCCGCTATACTATTATCTTTCTTTGGTCCAATCGCCGCACTCATGGTTTGGGGCGAGAAATGGCGTCTCCAGCTTGGTGAGCCCAATTTCCACCGTTACCTGTAAACTGTAACTTCTAGCTGTATTTCAGTGCTTGGCGTTTGGCTATTCGTGACACCAACTTGGTTTATGGTGTCTGTGGAGGTTAAAAAAAAATCCATGGATGGATGGTTGGTATTCAATCTACGGATTGATCTGGCGTTGCCAGCTAGCATTTGACTGGCTTTTGCTTTTATATTGATGAGCTTGATGACGCAATGGCTTGGGACGGTATGGTGGATATGATTCAAGTGACATAGCTTGTGGCTAGATAACTAAACATGTCGGTGTCTGGCGAATAGCTAGGTTTCTTAGTGAACCCTAATTGGTGATAGTCATAATCATCACAGTCAATTCCTCGCCCTCCAACTCCATCATGCCACGTATCTCCAGTTCGATCGCCATAGGTTACGCATTCCAGGCAAACAGAACTGTCCCATAACGCCTCACAGAATCTTTTTTTACGGATTTTATACCCCTATCGTTTGCTCAGCGTCGTATCTCGCCAAGGATCTTGCTAGGCGATTTAGTTGCACTGGCTGTATGGAATTAAACCCTCGCGCTCGCAAATCACAAAGTCTTGAAATTCATTAACGGAGTTCAAAATGGAGGGGTAGATGCTACTATCGAACGTTAAGTCAGTACCAACTCTTCTTCCTATCGTTAATCACATGCCAATTTCCCCCATAGAAACTGATTCCTCATTACGTCACAGCTCCATGACTGAAGTTAAAACTCCTTACCACTCCTGGGGATCAAAACTAGCGCACCGACTTGCTCGCTATTACGCTTTTCCAGCATGAGAACTTTAAGGTTGTCGCCTAAAAAGCTATCACCTCTGAGAAAATTACTCAAGGCACTTATATCTCTCAAAGTCCCGAAACTATATCAATCCTCCATTTCTTAAATTCAAATTACTAAAATCGTGCCCTTACATCCTTGCTTCGAAAAGGCATTACTCAGATCTATAGAATAGACCTGTAGTTAAAGGATCCGGCTAAGAGAAGGCCGCATAGCAGCGCTTTCGCATGCTTCGTCCAAGACTAGTTCATCTGCTATGTAATTTCAATGTGAAGCTCAAGTAGAAGAAGAGAAAATCCTGACGGCCGGTACATACTGGGGGGTGGAGGGGGGGTTGGATGTCTAGAGAAAGCGTTCGATCAGGGCCGGTCCAAGAGCGCTGAGGAAGCTTACTAGCGTGGATTTCAAGGGTTTCCTTACACTCAGGAGTAACTTTCTTTCGCTGATTTCGCTTTGGTCTCCGGGCGTGAGCAACTGCTGCTTTAACCTGAGCTGAGGGTGAGCATACCTGAGCCGAAGGTGAGCAGAGCCGTGGCTTGAGCATCCCCACCACGCCCCAAGTCAGCCCGGGTACTATAATTGGAGCCTATTTCTGGCTTCCTGCGTGCCCTGGATGCTATTTCCTTATTGAGTTTTGCTCGGGAATCCGTTTTTATTTCCTCACAAGGTTCCTGCTGGAGCGGATTCTGTATCTCTCTTGTTCAAGAACACGTGACTAATAATTCAGCTTCAAGCCGTTTTGACTCTGTTACTTTGGGCACTTCGACCACAAGTCAAGGATTATTCTAATACGGTTACTGCAGGCGCACCGGAGCAAGTCGCATGCGGACCTCAACCAAGTGGCCTTGTGTGGAAATACTTCGACGAAATATAATACTAGTTGAATTAGTGTCAGTCGGAACACTCAACGATACTTGTTACTTGATCCCACACTTCCCGTGTGCTAGCATTTTCATAGCTAGTTATACTTTAGACCCTAGATTAGCTTAGTTTTACCTGCTCTAGATTGCTACACGTAAAATGTCGATTCCTGCCTGACAGCGCAATTAACCTAAACAAGCACAGAGTTTATTTTATAACAGTGTACATTTAGTCACAGCTCGGGGTCGTCAGAAATCTCAACTCCAGACCCAAAGGTATAATATGACACTAGTCATCATGCCTTGCAGGTTTTGCGACAAGTTGTGAATTACTAGGCTTTCCAACTCATAACCATCGGGTTTCGCACACACAAACTCCCAACGAAAGCTTGCTATCAACACTACACCTCATATGCTGAGCTTGTTGGCGAGGGTGAGGTGAAAAATATCGAGCTAATTGATAAGTTAATGGCTCAAGTTGGCGAACAGAATTAGGCTGAAAGCTGACATACGGATGCCTAATATATCCCAGCTTAAAATTCGCTCTTATGCCGCAAGGTGTGTCCTTTCTATATATATACTTAGATCACAATTATTACGCTGTGATCCTAAGGAACGCCGAGGGCAGTGGAGGACCATAAAGTTGGACGATATCAGCTTGATCTAGACCTAGAATCTCATACCAATTGTGACAGTTCACGGGCTTGGCTACAGACTTATGTAGACAATCATCCAAACTGTTGTTCTAAAAGCACATCTCATGTTTCCAAAGCTTGCTAACAAGGACGGTCGATTTTGTTCCTTCAAGGAGGCGTCAAGTGCTTTTCTTTTCCTATCAGAAGGTGCAAGATACAATTATGCAGCTATGAGCCACCGTCGGGGTCGGCGGGTCTCCTCACAATTGACAACCGAGAACTTGTGGCATTCCAAGACAGGATCCTGTTCTCCGGGTCACCAGCCACATTCGGAGATGCAGTGATAATTATGTTTGCAACATCTATGGATTGACTCGCCGCGTGTTGTGCAGGATTATGAGATCTGTTGGCGGATTTGATCGAAAAAGATGTTTTTTGTGTATCAGAATTCAACGGTGGCAATATCTGCATCAGTCTCATAAGGCAGTCAGGATATAATCCTACAATCCAACATAATATCGTTCCAGAGTAACCCGGTCAAGCTGTCAAATAGCTAGGTACGAATTCGATCAAAAAATGAAGACCCAGGATGTGCCTCAGTTGTCTTCCGTCGGTCTTTTAGCATAACGTGGGCTTTACAAGAGAGAGTGCTCTCTGAACACGTGCCTCACTACGGCGAACAACAGATGTATTAGCAATGATGGCACAGTTTTCAATCTATAGATAATGTTCCATCCCCCCTGCCGGATATTGGCTTCGGATTAGCTTCATAGTCAGTCCTATAAGTATAAGGCGACCTGGTTTAACATGTTCATATAGAATTACTTCATGTTCGAATTCAATTTTGAAAGATATCACCTCGGCCCTGGTAATATGACCTGGTTTAATGCCATAAATGCAACTGGCTTGTTGGTGGTAGCCCAAGATCATAATGGCACTCGATATTCCTCCACGTGTACACATTTATCTCCTTTTTGTACCAAAGAATTCCACGGTGTGTATCCGTGCTCCAAATTCCGGCAAAGTAATGGCCACCAAAAACAGGTTGTATAAGCTCTGCGAGTGAGGCAAATGTAGGGAGTTTGGCAGATTCAAAAGAAATAACACGGCTAGAGTATGTTGATATGAGTGGGTAGTATTCATGTATCATTCGACCTTTCTTGCAATCGATTGCCTCTAGCCGCTTTGGTTCATTTATATTGACAAGAAACTCTAGCACCTTGAAAGAATTTTTATTTTCAGCGTAAGGGAAATATCCCCTTGCATGTGCATGCCCAGAGCTGTTGGTAAGGTTAATTATGATGAATACAAACTTAACAATACGATTGGAGGTACCTTTTTGGTTCCGGGCCGACTCGTGTTTCTTATCATATTGGCCCCCATCTCCTGGCAAGTAATGGACTTGATGAAAGCCTTTCTTCTAGCCAAAATTTTCTTATTCTTCTAGCGGTTGCAATGCGGACGCATGGCTATTACGGCTACAAATTTAGAGGTAAGTGTTTAGCATTAACCGAAGTAGTCAAGTACGCGGGTGACTATAGACGAGTGGGATGTTCGAGCTCTTGATGAAGAAAGACTTCCCTAGCGCTATGTCACGTTGGAGAACACAGACTGCAAAACTCATCTAATAGGTTGTGAACCCAACAGGGGACTACAATTTTTTGTGGAGTGTGGCATCAAACCGATAAGTCTGTTCTGATTACCTCTCGCCAGATAACAAAGTATACATTCCCCTTCAGCTATCCTAGGTCGAAGAGATAACACCAAAATAGTTTGACAACACTAGCATCAATAGTATATTGAGTGACTGACTCTAGCCATCATTGCTGGCATCTACCTACATATAATCACGTGCCACGTTAGTTAATACGTACGTACTACCTCTGTCAACACTTCCTAATTAAACATTCTCTAGTGTACAAAAGTATACTCATCACCTTGTAGGGCATATTAGATGGGCTTATAACAAAAGCTAACGCATTTTCAGAGAATTTGTACGAGCTGCTTAATAATCCAAGACTTCACGTTTTTCACTCAGTGTACCACTTCGGTCCCAGGCATTTTCCTCGATACTCAACAAGTTCTGCTATTAACTGCTAGCCCGGTACGGCATACCTACTTCCCTCTCCGTGTTTCGTGAAATCCTATCTAACCCTCATCTAGAATGCCGGGCTAGGTTAGGATGTGCATTTCAAACGCCGCCCTCTCTGAGCCATTTCCAGTTAATACAACCAATTGTAGCCTGTGAAATCGAGAAGATTGAACACATCCTATAATTTAATATTTACTTCTGTAGGTGCTTACCGTGTGTTACATAAGGGCTGGATAGGATAGCATAAATAAGGGTATTTTGAGAAACCTTATTACTAATACATGTATAGATCCAAGATAAGGATGTCTACTTAGCACGAACACCCCTTAATATTACAGACAGCATGCGAATGCTAAGAGGGGGAAAAATTTAATTCATAATACTGGCTAATACCTGCTAGGTTAGCTCAAACCCTGTAGAGGTGATGACGCCGAGCCTGGCGAACATCACTTACGTTATTACAAGAATGGATCAATGTGTCACATCCAGATAAAGAGCACGCTTACTTAAGTAATAAATATCACTAAACTCACTAACATATTGTAGTCTCTTTGCCAGAGAAGCATTCATGGCGTTATTTCGATAGACTAACTACCAGGGAAAGGGAAAAGTGAGCTTAAGCCTAGGTGAGGTGATAACAACCGTACTACCAGGATAGAAAATATAGCGTGACAAAGGTTTCAGCAGTGTGAGAACCTTACAAAATGCCTAGCTTGTAGTTATCAAACTGAGTCTTTGGGGAAATTCTAAGTTACTGGATTAGTTGAAGGCTCTGAGGGGTATGCACTGCTAGTCCTCTTGAGTTTCTCTGCGACTGGATCCTAATCCTTATATCTAGTTGTTATTCAGCGGTTTGTTATGCGAAGGGTGTCGAGGGTTCGTGGTGGTATACTTTAGTCGAGGAAGAAGGGAGCCCGTTCTGTAGCCATCTACACGTAAACTCCGTCGCTACGTAACCACAGCGATGTATGTCACATGGCCAAGTCCATACTACCACAGGTACATTGGAATTTTTTTTTTAGCTGCTGGTAGCCACCATATGTGGTAAGTCTATAGTTAAATACTAACAATCAGGAGCTTACCAAGAAAGGTAAGAGGCCTATAATTACAATGCAGGGAGGCAATTTATATACCTCTGTCGTGCCTGAGTGACTATAATTTTAGCTGTAAATATATAAAATGTAAACCATTATCGTAAAATTAGGAAGATAAAGGTAAATGTAACCTATTTTTGAAACTATAGCTGTTGTTTATATGAACTCCAAGAATATTGATTCTATTGGGGCTTTTCAACACACCCTTTATAGCACTAGATACAATGTGATTTGTGTTTGGGGTTTCCTCGAGACTCACCAGCCCCACCGTTTTAAGGGTGTTACAGTGAGTGAGCGGGGCAAGGTGGGGTGAATTAGACAGATTAGGATGAAATGTTTATTTTGATAGCCGAGGGGGCCTTAGCTTACATCTGATTGCGGGAACCAATGCGCTCTCAACTCCCGAGCCCTTGCCTAAATGTCTTAATATCAAATAAGTATATGGATTGAGATTAAACTAGATTATCAAGAATAACGCCCAACGGCACATAGAGAGCTCCATTTTGAGAAGTGATGGCAAGGCCATATTTAGGAGTTACAATCCAAGTTATCACACAAGCTATCTTTCCCTTCCTACTACTCGCTTTACTTTGTACTAACGGTAGCAGCCATTTTGTCCAAGATGCAGTGGAAGGCTCTCGCCCTAGCATTTCTTGCGGAGTATGTCTCTAGCCAGGGGACAGCGCCAATGCTGCGTTTCAGTTGCTCGCAGCTTGTCGTCGACCGTTTAGACCCTCTAGTTACTCCTGGCCTTGTACCGTCGCCACATCTCCACCAGATTGTCGGAGGTAATTCTTTTAACGCTTCTATGGACCCAGCAACACACGATCTCCCTACAACCTCTACATGCACTAGCTGCACATTCTCGGAGGACTTTTCCAACTATTGGACCGCAGTCCTATACTTCCGAGCCCGTAATGGAACGTTTAAACGCGTACCTCAAATTGTGAGCGAAGGTCTTCATGGCAATGGTGGCATCACAGTGTATTACATCCCATCGACTAATTCTAAATCAACGGTTACCGCCTTTAAGCCCGGCTTCCGTATGCTTGTTGGAGATGCCTCACTACAAACAGCGGGTACGGCGCACAAGGTGTGCCATCGTTGCATGCCAGCATCAGGAGACAATAGCAATATTAATTGCGGATCGCCGGACGCCCAAACACTTCCAACGGGTTTCTGTGCCGGTGGTATACGTTCGATTATTACCTTCCCCACCTGTTGGGACGGTAAGAATCTAGATAGCCCGGACCATGAAAGCCATGTTACCTATGGAAAAGGCTCAGCATCCAATGATGTAGGTCCGACTGGTAGTTGCCCAACAACTCACCCTGTGGTAATACCTCAAGTAATGTACGAAGTCATGTGGGACGTAAGTGTTATCTTTATCATTCTATTTCCCCGGTCTTTCTTCCAGGGCATTGTATAAAGTCCATTTGCTGATTCAGTGTATGCCGCAGACCCGAGCCTTTAATAAAAAGGACTTGTGGCCTAAGGATGGCTCCCAACCGTTCTTCTGGAGCACTGGCGACAAGTGAGTCTCTATCCCTCTCTAGCATTACTTGCAATCGGACCACAGCTCTAAAACATCGTGCAGGAAAGGATACTCGCAACACGGGGACTACGTCTTCGGCTGGAAGGGCGATTCTCTCCAACGTGCTATGGACGCCCGTTGCACTGGTGACGCTTGTAAGGAACTGAAGAGCCAGACTGCGGAGGAGTCGATGAAGTGTACTAAGTCGCAGGTTGTCAAAGATGATGTCGATGGATGTAAGTTACACTCCCCAACTGTTTTAGGAAGTTCTTACAGGCTCGATCTAACTGACGATTTTATAGGGCTAACTACCCTTCCGGGTAATGTTATGGCAGCAGCATAGATCAGTTTCTGTAGAAGCAAGCTTTGTATGTTCAGTAAAGGGATCCTAGGTAGGGGGTTATGTAAGTCAGATTAATATCACCGAGCGAGACCAGAAGCATTACGTAGTTACAAGTATCAGAATACTATTTAAGTTAGCCTGAAGCCCCCTATACATGCGGGAAACACTCCAAGCTACATAGTCCATCGTGCTCCATAACCACAAGGTCAGCAGGAGTATGGCAATACTACCAGGTAGTGAGCAGAATTCTGCCAACTATGAAATGATGTGGGGCCAGGACCAGGTAGCCATGCTGCTGGTAAAGGGTTGCTAGCTGGTTGAGGGCTCGGTAAAGTTGATTGACAATTTCGCTTGTATTTAGCTATTCCTAATACAGAAGTTTACAGGGTTGACAAAGAGTAAGCGACAAATCGGAAAAGGGATAAGAAAAACATTAGTAAAGTTAAGAGTAAATGAATAAATTAATATAATATAGAGCTAATAGTAAGCACATAATTGACAGGGACTAAGAGGTAGTATATTATTTAGCAAATTGTAGAGTTCTTATTATAAATTTAAATAAATTATATGCTCGGCGCATGCCCAGTATATGTAGAGAATGTGCTGGGCACACTTTAGATATTATAAAATAAGTTTCTGTAACAAATTTTCAGAACAGATAGCGTACAACGGCTAGCCCTTGACACCTATTAGTTCGTACTGTGATTGAAGTGTGGAGTCAATCTGAGTATCCACCCGAAGGTGAACTTGTTACTTTTGTCAAGAGTAATAAACCTATATTGCAGATATTAAACTAAGCTAATTACGAAGCTCATATCTAAGCAAGGTATTGGACTTATATATAAACTTCATGATCGACTCCAAGCCGTGCAAGCCGTCTTGGAATTCACGTGATACTGTACCTCCAGGACCACAACCAACCCCCAAAGCCCAGCCACTCCTAGGAGCCACTCAGCCCTAGATCTAAGAAAGCCATAGAAGACCTAGGCCATGACCATATCAATGAAATAACCTGACAGCTAACAATCTTGTAGTCTTGACACATGATAAGACATTCGTGACAAAGATTGAATTCTATCATTCTATAAGTCTTTGGCATTGCCAACAACCAGCTAGCAGAGCGTAGGATAGAAGTCTAGTCGTAGAAGGAGAGAGGTTATATGTAAGCTTCCTATGTAGGTGAACCCCATATCATGCTGTATTTTTTATCCTTCCATCTTAATAGCAAGGTTGTTTTATCTCACCTTGGCTTAAGCTCTCTCTCCTTTCCTTGGCAATTAGCTTATAAAATAATACTACGAATACTTTTCCGGCAAAAAGCATACAATATATCGGCAAGTTTAGCGATATTGATTACCTAGGTAAGTATGGGCTTTAGCTGAATGCAACATTTATCTAGAAGCCTGTTGTGGCTCCTGAAGACGAAATCGCTTCTCTTATGCCTCATGATTCACACTGGTGCTTCTGAGATCTTTCCCGCCAATTCATATCATCCACAGCCTATTCTTCTGATCTCTCCAGCTTGATTCTCCAACAACCAACTAATTTTGATTTCTCCACTTCCCCCAAGGCATATCAATACTCAGGCTCTACCCCTTCAAAAACTCAAACTTCATCAAGCCAGAAAACAAGCGAATGTGTGTTTCTCGAAAAGCTCTATCTACTTGCTGATAGCCAGTATGAGCTATGGTTCTGCCCAGAAGGCTACCCTGTCAATTTCACGATCTTGAGGAATTCTCTTCATCTCAAAATTTTGGAAAAGAAAGGGATAATATCTTACAAATTTTAATCAGCTGCGTATATTCCTACAGTACTACATAGTCAGAAAGATGTCCAGTAGTAGAAATGAAAGTTAAAACTCAATATAAAACTTTTTTATAACCAATATCACAATCTCACAAGATCACAAAAACTACGGTTTGATTTGAAATTTTGATTATCGAGTAGGACACTACAACACGAGTGTACCAACCAAGGCTGGTAGTTTCTCAAGATATGTGCATGTGTCCATACTCCCATTCTGGCACGGCATATTATACCAGATCCAGCCAGGTAGGTCCCCATTCCGTTCAATAACATCCGTACCATCCATACCATCCATCGACTTGCATCTAATGCTCTAAAACATTTGCATACACATGCATGCCTGCCATGTATCTTCCATTCCAGGTCCAGTCCGGTCCAGAGAACACCGTAATACCATTCATCCCCTGAAATAACAAAAGAGATCGCTTACTTGCTCGCTGTATGCTCATCATAGCCTTCGTGGTCGTGCGAAAAAAGTACATCCGGCCAAATAACAGAGTCCATCCCTTGAACAGAAAAATAAAGAATTTTGTGAACACTATCGTCCTCGGGATAATGCCTCCAGATGACTTGCTCAACTTTCGAGAGAAGAATCGAATATCGAACGGTTGAATGCTGAAATATAACTCAAACAGAACTCTCAGGTAATATAGGAGAGATATCGCTCCTCGCAAAAGTCGCTGCAAGTCTCGAAAATCGAAGATGATCCTTATAACGCCACATTTCGTCCATGTACTTTGTATCCGGCCCTTCTAGGACCATCCGCTTCGTCACCCTTCCTTAATTACTAACTCCAACCTTTCAATTATGCTGTTTTCCTTGGAAACGCCATTAATACACAAAAGACACCTCGACGCAGCGACTTTAATCAGTTGCTAGACGGGCAAAATGCTTGCTCCAAATCCAACCGACCTGATCCGAGGGATCATCCTGATTCTTTGCAAGCCAGAGCTCACCCTTTTCGCCAATAACGTCAAAAATCTAGGGAGGGTTAGCGATGCTTTCACACAATAGGGATCAAACTTACTTCGCCAGCCTGATATGTTAAATAGGGGTATCCAGCTTCAGATTTTGTTGCACTAATATTGAATTCGAAAAGACTTGCTGCTAAATAGAGCACGTTGTAACCTCCGGATATGTTCCGATCACGAGACGAGGCTCGTGAAGATCGCTGACTGTCTTCAGGGCCATCTGGAAGAGGCATTGCCGAATGGAATATGCCTGAGTAGGGTCGAGTGGAGACGGGTGGTCCATCAATATGATGCGAAGTCGAGTTGTAGGTAGATCCTGATTCACGTCTGTGTGTGGTATTGTAATCATTACTAGCACGCTGGAAACCATTCTGCATGCCGTTGTCTGAGGTATAACTTCTACTGGTGCTGGGTCTAGCCAAGGTAGTACCAGATTGACGAGACATGCCATCGGGAGTAGCAGGTGAGCCAGACCCAGCTCGAGAATGGGTCCCGGAGTATGATTGGGCTTGGTAGGCAAATTGGGGAATCGTCGGTGTCAACCCGATAGGTGACATTACGAATTGACCACTCAGGCGCTTCGCAAAATCTGGGGTCGGAAGGCTTGGGGTCCGTTCACTGTTGACCGAAAGTCCGCGAGACCGAGTGGATAGATTTGAAGGTCGTCCCTTTTTCTCTCCATCCGAAGACTTTCCACTGGAGCTTGTGGTCTTCTCGAGAAAACCAGTAAAGTTACCATTTACGATACCAAGCTCCTGAGCACGACCTTCGACAAATTTATAGTCGCGACTGAACATCGTGACGATATCGTTGATAGACTTTGGTATTTGATTCTCCTCTAGGACGGTCTTCACCTTCTTTTGCCATATTTCGTACCATTCGCTTTGTATCATCACAAAACTGGTAAGACAGATGTGACCAAGCTTCTCAGTCATTTTTGATAGCTGAGGAAGTTCAATTTTCAATGTTTCGTTCAAAGCTTGATACTGCTCAACCCTCTGGGCGTCCTTTTCATTGAGCTTGCCATTTTGGCCCTTTCCGATAACACAACGTTCATAATCGAGGCGACGCTTCGCTCTTTTCTTCATTGCGAGACCTGGAGGGCCATATGCTTGGATGACTTTCTCGAAAGGCTCAATGACTCTCAAACGAACGCTAGCGATGTGGTTGTCCAAGGCCACAGTACCCATATCTCTCATTGACATGTTGAAACGTGCCCATTTGCTTTCAATTTCAGGATTATTGCTTGGACTCAGACGCATGACGAGCTCCATGGCGGATAGGTATCGCAAGAAATCATTCACATATGTAGTGACTTGGCGTGTATAAAATTCAACATCACGCAGGACGACTTGAAGACGCAGATAATCGTCTCCAAACTTCTCGTGTAACTTGAGGTAAGCCTCGTCTTCTTGACTCTTGGCGCCCTGAAGCCGTTCCACTCTCGAAAGACCGAAAGCTTTTGCTAATCCAGTTCGAACATCCGAATCCTTCCGTTTCCTGGTACTGACAATCTTTCCAACCATCTGAATTCGTTTCTTCAGCTCATCAATGTACGTGAGCATCTCAAGCAATGAGCGGTACGTGAGACTCAGTGCTGTGTGGTCTGGATGATGTGTTGGAGTATTATCAGTAAGTTCGCGGAAGAGGAGCTGATAACGAGTGATTCGCTGAACCGGCTTGACTAGTAGTGCATCAAGATCCCACGCCTGGGTGAGATCCTTGGCGACAGAATCACACTCATTAAGCCAGACCTTAACCGAGCTATCCTGTTGCAAGGTTGATAAGCGTGCTTGGGCAACCTCACTGCTTTTCAAGTACTCGCTATACACGGCTTGCATCTCTTTGAGATGCTTGCCGAAAAGTTTGCCAACATTGGTCTTCAAATCTTTCTGTTCATCTGTCAACTTGTCGTCACTAAGAGTACCTGCGACTGAAAATCGATCATCACTGCTCGGCGAATTGGTTGCTCGACTTTGCCGGCTTTTTTGAGTACGTGGAGAATATATAGCTGATGCTGCTAATTTCAGATCATCCAGCAACTTTGTGGAAAAGACAATAATGTCATCCGTATTGCGGAAAATAACCTTGATATCACCAGAATCGAGTTTCGGGCACGCTTCGGCCGTTCCTTTATATATCTCTTCGACCACATTCATATCCTTCAAATATATGGACTCCGTATCAATGAGCTCTTTAATAATCATCTTCCTCGTATGCAGTCTCTTCTTCTCCTTTTCTGCGGCTTCTTTTTCCTCGGGAGTTTGATCGAGGACTGGAGCCTGGGGAGCAGCACGTGAAAGCGCAATGACGTCGTCAAAAGAGAGTTTTGTGCTAGAACGTGGCGTTGAAACTGATGGTTGATCCGAGTAGACATCATCGCTGGGTCGTCGAGATTCACTATAACGCTCATTATGGCTTGAATCATAGGCTCCTGATTGTGGGCGGTCATTCATCGGAGTAGGAAGTGGTGGTGTCCGAGTAGGGGGAACGAGCGCGGCCTCTATCGACTTCTGAGGAACCGGTGGGAGCGGAGGAGAATAGTCTGGCCAGATGGGTGTAGTCGTAGCAGAAAGCCGGGAATGATCCGTAAAACCCAAAGAAAATCCATCACCAGTTGAGAGAGGAGGAAGCTGGTGGTTACTCGGGCTGGGAATGCGCTCTGGATTTGCGCCCACATTTGGAGAGGGTAGAGGACTATATCCTTCTGGCTTCGGTGGAACTGGCGGCGTTGGTGAAGCAGCCCTCTCTGTTGTGGAGAAACGGTGTTTCTCTGGCTCTGATGGTAAAATGACAGAAGCAGACAGAGAATAATCCTCCTGTCCAGATTGCTCCAGAGCAGAATCAAGAGAATAATCTGTCCAAGACGATTGATGGCTTGTGCGATAAGATTGCAGAGAGGTTGGTAAGGCTTCTTGATTGCTGTCATACGAATCGAACGTCCCTTGCTCGACATGATTTACGGGTCCAGTCTCAGAGCCTTCATCTTCCATGTCAGTGACTGGGGTATTCAAGTAGTCATGCTCGACGTCACTGATTGATACTGAAGGTGGTGCCAATGCCGTTCGCAAATTCGGTATATCTAAGTGGGGCCCATCTGGGGTTTCTGGCGACACTGCGTAGCTTGATGGGGCGTAGAAGTTCTCAGATGAATCTAGATTGCTTTGTTCAGTGGGTAGGACAGTAGTCTCGGTGTCATTCTTGTTCATGGATCTATTATCGACGGGCTCGAAAGGTGTAATTGATTCGGGCAGAAGTGGAGAATCACCTTCGGGACTCTCCGTCATTAGTGTAGAAGTAATTGTAGGATGCTCTTCATGGTTAAAGACCCCCGTTGCTAAGATATTCTGGCTTTGATCATTAGCTCGTGAGGAAGCCTCCAAGCGCTCGTCAACAGGCGTTGGAGCGAGCATGATATCTATAGACTCTTGTTCTTGGTTGAAACCAAACAAGGCCTGTTCTGGGCTTAGTTCATCCGCAGTAAACATCACCTGACTAGATAATCGACTTGGCTCTAACTGTTTCACTGATGGAAGTCGGTTTAATCGCGCATGCTCTGTTTGTGGTTCGTTATCAATGTCAGTGATAGCTGAAGCTGGCTCATCATCATCAATAAAGGTGCCCGGCATGCCCAAAGTCGGAGAATCTTGGTCCATGGCAAAATTGCCGCCCCGAACAACCGGCACAGGACGCGCAAAGGAAGTATTGATTTGTAAAGGTTTTGGGCTGGGTTCCGGCTCAGGTTGACTTTCTATAATTGTTGCAGGAGGCGTTTCTGGTCTGGTTTCTGCTGCATCTTTGCCCTGTTCCGTTAATGGTGTTGAATTATACCTCTCGCTCAACCTCCGCATGTTTGCAGCACGGATCGCTTCCTGTTCATGTATATGGATTGACTTTGTGTAGGCTCTCTGGATCTTGGCCCGACGCTCAGCAAAATCCACTTTCTGCAGGTCCGGTATCTTCCGTATTTGAGGGTCTTCAAACCCGCCGTTTCGAGTCATCTTCATTCCTGCCCGCATTTGTTGTGGAGACAACGACCGATCTGCTAGCTTTTGTCTAGAACTTGTGGTCGCGGCAGAGGACACGGGTTGGCGAGGACGAGAGCTTCGTAGAGGCGGAGAGCTCTTGGTTGGAGGAGACGAGATATAAGCTTTCAGGCTGCCATTGCTCGCTGTCTCTACTTTCTTCCCTCTTGTACGCGGGGACTTCTGTGTTGGGGTAATAGCACGAGTCGGAGGAGTGCCAGCACGACCTGGGCTCCAAGGCTGTTCTATCTTTCGCACCTTGCTACTTGAGACGGTCTTCGTGGTGAAGGGGGAGTTCGCTCGCGTTGAAACTTGACTCGATGATTCGGAGGAATTGCTTAATCTCTTCATCGAAACTGGTAATCTAGAGTTATTTCTTGTCTGAGAAGTTTGTGGTGACGTTGGTTGCGGTGCCTCAAAAGACGGACTGACACCATTCATGGTGTTGACTTTCGTGTCAGCAAAATCGCTGTGGTTTCGATTATGTCCAGGAGGGGCGCGAGCGGATTTATTTGGATCAACATCATCGAGTGCAGGAGTTACGCCGAGATACCACGCAGTGGGCGAGGAAGGGGAAATATCGAGTTCTGACTGACTTCGACGATGTACACTGAAGTTAGGATGTAAATTAGTGTCCGAGGTTCTTCTTGTGGCGGAGTGAGATTGAGGGATCCCATATCCAATACTATTTGATCCTTGCCCTATAGGTAATACCTCTCCAAAGAGCGGCCGTCTCGTAATTGTTTGAGGGGAATTGTTCGTAGTTGGCGAGGTCGGAGACAAATTGGTCATCGACCTCGAGGCCTGAGAATTGTGTGAAGATAGCGAATTTCGAGGTCGGGTCGTGCGTGGTACGCTGGATTGTGTGTTGTTTGAATGTTGATCCTCCGCGGCAAATCTCGTCCTTTGGGTAGCTCTCGGCTTATCTGGCGATCTAGGCTTGCTTCCTGCATTATCTCTTCCATGTGCCCGTGATGCATTTGATGTATTCGAGTTGCTCGCTGCCGTCCGCGCCATGTAACCAGGCCGATCTCTTGTGTAGCTTGTAGTGCCCTCTTTAGAAGCTCCTCGAGTTGGTATCTTGCGAGCCGCGGAGCTTGACTGCTCGTTATTCTGATCGAAACGCTTGAGCAGATCCTTCACACTTGGCTGCTGAGCTTTCGAGTAGCCATTGAGGGCCGCACTGGACTTGGGCAAGGTCATCCTGTCATCCAGAGGTGAGGACGCAGACCGATAAGAAGGCTTGATATTGCGCGAATGCACTGATGGGTGCTTTGGGGTGCTGCCATTTCCGTTCGATCTCAGCGAGCTAGGAGCTGGCCTCGACTCGGAGGCAATCGCGGCCATTCCGTTGGTTGTAATGTCTGTGTATCCGTTCGACGATTGTTGCACGCCTCGATATTCACGATAAAATTCCGCCGGGTCGCCTCCCTCAATCAGCCCTCCGCCGTACCCATTCGATGTGACTGCGTGCAAATTTGCGGTAGTGAGGAAAGGAAGTTTCGGCGGTAATTGTGGTGATGTTGCTTCGAAAACTGGGAGGGGCGGAGGTTCGTAGGCGTGTCGATGGTGAGTGTGGTAGTTGTCGTCAGGAAGGTGCGGGCGCCTAGTTGGGAGGTCGCGGTCCGCATCAATACCGCTCTCCATAATTGCGTCTGGACATCAGCCTCTTGCAACTCTTCTACACTGATGGCGATGAGAGCAAATCTTGATGGTGCTACGCATCCATGTATGAGGTCGTGGTGGCAGCTGAGTGGCTCTCAGGCGTGATTCGCGAGCCGACGTTTGAGAAATCGACGTTGTCCCTGCTGGGGGAGCCGTTTGCTCGATGCCGACCACAGGCAGGAGAGGAGCGTGCGGGCGCGAGCAGTAAGCCGCAGAACGAGTGGTGGGTCGGGGCTTGAAGCTGTTGATGCAAAACGAGAGAAGATAGGCCTCAAAGGTCCTGTTTAGAAATGTGAGTAAAGAGACCGCTCGTCGCTGTTGCGGTACTCCGTTTCTGGATGGTGTTGTTCTATCCGAACTGATACTATTCAATATCCACTGTCTCGCAGGCCAGTCTTTGCTCCTAGATTTATCCGCTAATCGCCACCGCCTGAGGGCACCAGGTTTAAATGCACATGTCCGCTAGAACAACAGCAGCCAAGCTTCAAACAAGCACCCAAAAGCCAGGCTGAGGACCAGTCCACATCAACTGAAGCTTTAAATGGAGCACGTTAGTAACCAATAATAGAGGCCAGCTGCCCTGCGACACTTGCTAACCAACTCTCCATCCTCTCACAGAGCCTCGAAAATACCACGAACAGGGACCCCACGGCCATTCGACACACCACCATCTGCTTCCAAGCCACGCCGTCAACGAGGTCTCCCTAGTATATCTCTTCGAATTATACTTCGTTCGGCTTCGTCCCCCGGCCACCGCTTCCAACAATCCAGCCCTTAAACGCGACCACCCCGTATTCAAGTCTACACCATATATAGCAATCCGCCGACTCAGCAGAAGCAAGGCAGACCCCGATGTTGTTGACAGAGCCACAAGAGTTCCAACTCTAGATGCCCTATCAGCGCACCACTTCTTGACTATGACTGGTTTCTCGGATCATTTCTTTAATTTACGAATTGATTCAATGTACGACTCCAGTTAGGTTAGTCGACTGGAGCTGCTGCTTGTTGGCTTGACGCGCATAAGTCTTGCATGGACCTGAGTTGATTGGCCTATAGTGCTTGCCGCCTTTCAGGAGGAGCTCAGAGCCTATGAGCTCAACCCTTGCATATCTCACCTCCGACACAATTGCTTCTTGCAGTCGTTTGCAGCCTTGTCGCAACCCAATTCAATATTTGGTCTCTATGGGCAAGACGTCTAGCAACCGTTATCAAATTCTGAACATAAGAAAAGTTTCGGCAGATTGATCCAAGTCATCCACTATTGATGACTCGGACCCGTGAAGAAAGTTCCCGATCTCCGTGAAACCAACTTCGTTAGCCATCATGGCCAGCAAAAGGAAAAGAAAGCGGCCGAGCAACGCATTCGAGAGAGGGGAAAAACGTCAAAAAGTATCAAACATCGTAAATGGGAATCATAACAGCAACAGCCATGGAAATGCCACAAGTAGGGATTCTGTTGTTAAACAAGCCTTGCTCGCACAGTATTACCCACGAGTCTTTACTCTCCGCGAGTATTTGCTTTCTAAACTCCCGAATACTTCTAAAATCAGGAGGAAAAAACTAGTATGTGTGGGCCGAGGCAAGAGCTTAGATTGTAATGCCGCAGACCAAGAACTTTCTATCTTGCTGGATCAGACTTTGATCGGGGAACTAGTATGTAAGGGAGGGCAGGAGCATAGATGGCGACAATGGACGGCATATTCGCAAAGGATTGATGATTCAACATCGAATTTTGCCAATCTGAGTTCCTTGAGTGGGGGGTATTCGCAGTCAGAGGTAGGTGTTTTTCTTCCTTGGTAGTGGACGCATTGTTCTGGAATGTTCCTAACCAGATAGTGAGGGGTGCTGACAAGACATCTAGATTGTAGATTTTGCAATATGGTCGCTCTTTTCGAAGGGTAATGCACCGCGTGGGAGAGTTCAGCATCTGCTATGTCAAGGTTTCCGCAAGGATATTGGCTCTGGCGCGGTAAATCGGGGTGGGAACCATACTTCAGGTATTCCTGGTGTTGTGGCGACCCACCCAAACCACTATGTAGCCACTATGAAGGCATCGCCCTGGTCGCAGGTGTTGAATTTTCTTGGGAAAGAAGGCGAGAGGCTGATGATTGATCTAATTCTTGATTGCGGAATTTTTATTGAGGTTGGAAAGGGGCGTGGAATCTACCATCAGCTGAGTGGTTAGTCTTTGTTCCAAACCTACCAATGCCTCAGTTTGTCAAGGTATTGATGTCATTAGATGGGACTAATCCAAGACCAATACAGGAACCCCTCTTGGAGACCTTCAGACATTATCTGAAACGAGAAGTGATCCTTTAGTAGAAAGTAGAGATGTAGTCAACCCCGAAAAGCACAGCCCATCTAGCATTATATTTGTCAGAAATCGTATGCTTTATGCTAGGGCTGTCCTGAATGCGCAAAGAGGAGTACATTTTGGTCTTAGACATATCCGTGAGTACACATGAGCTGAATATTGGGGGCTATACTAATTCAAGTGAAAAGATGTTCTGAATCGTTATTTATTAGAGGCGTCCGGCCCGTCTGGCAGCGCGAAAGCACCAGTTATGGACACAGTGGGATCCCATGCACAAACCAGCACCATTCATGTCCTAATGTACTTGTTTCCAAGACAATTTGGTTTACACAATGTCTTCACAAGTGATGTTGATTCACGGCAGACCGTCCAACCACTGAATGACTACACCCTTCGTGAGGATGAGATTCAAAAGAAGTTTGTTGGTACACCAAAAATCCCTAGGAGGTTGCGCGGCATGCCTCTAGCCTTAGTAAAGCATTTACAGATCCAGCACTCTCGCTGTCCTTATAAGATACTTCTTGAATACTATTGCCCTGTGAGTTCTCATCTCACTTCTCAATTGAATTCTACTGAGATTTAGGTCATCAATGTTACGTCCCCTGCACAGCCACTATCACAGGATGAACTAAATCCATCAGAACCTGGGAGTTTCAAAAGTCAGAATATAACAAACACCGCGACTACTATTGTAAATAGCTCTGAGGGGGGAGTTATTCCCAAAAAGCCTTCTATGATGAACTTTGCGACCGCACCAGCAATGGTATCGGCTTTCTGCCGTGCAGTGCTTTCTCAACTTATTCCCAAGGACTTCTGGGGCACGGGCGACATGCAGTTGCAGAATGAAAGAGTTTTTCTCAAGAATGTTGACAGGTTCATTGAACTGAGGAGATTTGAGAGCTTATCACTTCATGAGGTTTCTCAAGGAATTCAGGTACGGAAGTACAATCCTAAACCCGTTTTGATTAGTGGCTCCGCTATAATACCGAATTAAAGATGTGGATTTGTCTAACACTGTCTAGATATCAGCTATAAAATGGCTGCAGCCTCCGACGAGTTTAAGTGGCAAGAGCTCAAAATCCGATTACACAAAACGTTGGGAGATCTTCAACGAGTTTCTTTACTATGTCTTTGATTCGCTGCTGATTCCTCTTATTCGCGCACATTTTCACGTCACAGAGTCTAACATCCACCGATACCGACTCTTTTACTTCCGTCATGATGTTTGGCGATCTCTTTCTGAGCCTGCTATTGCTACTTTGAAGCTCACCATGTTTGAGGAGGTTAAGCTAGAGCAGGCACAGAAACTACTAGAGTCGAGGAAGCTAGGCTTTAGTCAAGTGAGGCTACTCCCAAAAGAAACTGGCGTCAGGCCAATCATGAATTTACGGCGAAGGACGATGTTGAAGGGCTCAAAGATGCTTCTTGGTAGCAGCATCAATTCCGTGTTGGCTCCAGTCCATCATGTTTTCTCATATGAGAAGGTGAGTTCTCTCTCTGCAGTTTGAACCCACTCTAATGTGACTAGATGTCACATCCCCACCGTTTAGGCTCAACCCTTTTCTCTGTTGGTGATATATACACCAAGTTGAAGGAATTTAAGTCTCGACAACAGGATTCTTACAAACCCTTGTTCTTCGTCAAGGTTGATGTGCAGTCCGCATTTGATACAATCCCGCAAGCAGCTGTTATCAAATTGATGTCTTCTTTGCCATCTCAATCTGAATACCTCATCCGAAAACATATGGAGATCAAGCCTGGGGAGAATTATCGAGAGGATCTACCCGGGCGGGCAGCTGCCAAGCCCACTCGACGATGGGCATCTCTTGCAAAGAGCCCTGATGATTTACATACCTTCACCGGCGATCTTGAGACCAACCTGGCTGTGGGAAAGAAGGACACCATTTTTGTGGAGAATGTTGTCAGTCAGTTTCGGGATACAAACGAAATACTACAGCTTTTATCTGAGCATGTTCGGCGAAACATGGTCAAGATTGGCAATAAGTTCTATCGTCAGAAAGAAGGAATTCCTCAAGGATCGGTACTCTCTTCACTATTATGCAACTATTTCTACGCCGACCTGGAAGCACAACATTTCAGTTTCCTGCAAGCAAAGGATAGCCTTCTGCTCCGCCTGATTGACGACTTCCTACTCATAACAACTAACCGCTCCCACGCTAAAAAATTCCTTCAGATCATGCACAACGGTGTGCCAGTATATGGTGTGCGCGTCAATCCCGACAAGACCCTTGTAAATTTCGAAGCAACAATTAACAGCAAGAAAGTGACTCGACTTGTCGGACAGGGGAGCTTCCCATATTGTGGCAGTTTCATCGATACAAAGACGCTAGATATCGCGCGGGACCGGGAGCGGCGGAAAGATCTCGGTATGTATTTCCTTTTTGCGGCTTTCTGCACAAGTCTGAAGATGTGGCTGACTTGGCATGAAAAAGTAATTGCTGATTCTCTAACTGTGGAATTTTCGAGGATGCCAGGGAGATCGTTTCATCGGAAAGTTTTAAGTGAGTGCTAATTTTAATTTCGAATCCCCAAATTCTCTACGTATTACACGGATGTACAAAATGCATGGCGCTCACAAGTGGGGCTGTACATTGTGCGATTTTATTATCTACGTAATAGGTTGTGGAGGGTTATATGTATTTGATTAGGCAATGTACTGTCACATACGACCATAGACTGAGGAGAATTGGGCATCCCGTCCGCTCTGCCATACACAAGCCTCAGATCGGTGGATTAGTAGTTGGGTGGGTGACCACCAGCGAATACCCACTGTTGTATGTTTTTTCTTTTTCTTTCCTTTTTAGCATATTTTTATTTAAAAACCTCACACATCGGATAAAAATCTATTCTAAACGATAAATTTGCTTTTGACGGGTGTTGCGGATATCAGTGTCGCTGCAAAATAGAAGGAACGACGCTAACGACCTCTAGATGCGCTTAAAATTCAATCACATGCAATGTTCCTCGACACATCCTTTAATTCCTTGGCAACGGTCCTCAAGAATGTCTACACGGCGTTCGTTGAGACCGGAACTAAGATGTGGACATATGCACGGTGTCTACCCACTGGCAAGCAGCCAGGAACGAAGCTATTGATCAGTACGTCCTCTCTATCTTGTTTCAAACCATGCTCTCTGACACGACTAGAAACTATCTCGGATCTAATGGAGCTGGCATTCGTGCTGATGAAAAGCAAAGCGAAGAACGAGAAGAACGTAGGGTATAAATGTGCAGTGTCAAAAATTCAGGTTGAATGGCTCGCAACGAATGCTTTCAGAGCTGTGCTGCAGAAACGACAGAGTAAGTATGGGAAAGTTATTGAATGGCTGAATGTACGAATTGGAGCGCTTCTAGTCAAGGAGCGGGAGGCATGTGTAAGAATGAGGGGGATTGTACAAGAGGCTGTATCATAATTGACATAATCCAGGTGGGTGTAAGAGTAGGCAGTGTTGTACAAAAAGAAGCTTCATAATCCTTCACGGCTCCGAGCAGGATCACATTACAAATGTAAAATTACTAGGGAAGCAAATTCCATCCGGACGCCCCCTCAACCGTTATCATGAAACCAACAGAGTTCGTCTCATCTCTTCATTCCGTCTTAATGCACGGAATCTCGCAAGATGGAGGAAACTTGGCGGACGGCTGAAACATAGACGACTCCTCCAGATGAACCCAATCTCGCTCACGTGACACCTCAGAACAATACCAGCCCGTATTCATTTTTCCTATAGATCTCCTCTATATTCCTAATATTTGGGGTCGTGTAAGAAAAGCAGTTGAAGCCCCGGTATCTCATATCTGACAATCCTATTCTCCTCCCACGAATTCTATAAATAAATCGTACAGTCTCACACTTAGGAGTATGGGAAGAGAACATCACGTGCAAAGGGGGAATAACCCCAGCCCTGTTGGAAATCCTTCCCGCTGCTTGCAGTTTCCTCACCAATGATCTTCTGATCAGCCACACCAGTCACTCAAAACACCGATGCCCAGCCACTTTGTTGACGGGTTTTACCGTTTTTGCAGCACGGTCAATGGCTAGAAGCTGCTCATGGTTCCACTTTCGAATTCGGTTCGTCATCTAGATCTAAGCTTGGTTCTGTTCCCAACGAGCGAAGCTTCCATAGATGAACCACATGGTAAACCTAGTGAACTGTCACTGGACAGAAACAAGAAAACAACGAGACCTGCATAGAGACCTTTGTGAGCTTGATATGGATGACGCCAACAAGTTGGAATCTGCCGTGAGCAATACGTACTTGACCAACCCCCGATATATGAACAGAGTTATCTCTCGTCTCTGCTCACACATCCCCTCTTTGAACCTGGATAACATTTCACGAGGATTCATGTATGATTTAATGAAGCCTTTGTGCACATATTGATCCCAAATTACGCCTCGAATTAAATCTCGCGGAGACCCGGCAATACCCTGTCGTTAATCTTGGAAGAGCCAAACCTGTCGGCGGGTTCGCAATCTCACCAATCTCAAGCCAATCTTAGCGCATCGTTCAGGGGCACACCAACGGACATTTTGCTAGGGAGAAAGGGAGAACCGCGGCCCTGACGAGCAGAGACAACGCAGCCTGTGGGAAGAACGACAGCCTGCAGCGCTGCACAGGGCATTTGAACAGGGCGGTGGGAGAAAAAGAACACTGGGCGAGACCGCTGTAGGCTTTGAATTGGTTCCGTACTACCAGCTTGCCAGGGATTTCACCGCTTGTATGTTCCCCTCTGCTGTGCTGTCAACGCCCATCAACAAGCAACTGCAAAGCTTCTGCTCTCGCTGGCTGCTGCACTCCACAACCACCACCTTCTTTTTTCCTTTTTCCACCGACAACCACCTCACGACGGCATACACAGCTTCTGCAGCACCCGAATTCCTAAACACACCACTCTCGAACCTCTTGTTCTCTTACGGTCGTTATAATTATTATTCTTAGTCCTCTCTCACCCACTGAATTCAATCCCTTCCTGTCGCTCTCGCCTACCCCGACGACCCTACAATCAGGGGCAGTAACAAAGCACCATACAGCACAATCCCATCCCGACTTCTGAAACAACTCAAAATCCCCTCAGACCCCCAATTCCAACCGCCAAGATAGCTTCTTTACAAAGAGCCCTCACCTCCCCAGCATCGGTATTCGAAGATGCGATGAACTTCTCGGACGATGCGGGATCTCCTGCCATGCCAGGCTCTCCGCCAGACCTCTCCGGCTCCAAGTCGTCGAAATCCTCATCCTTCCACTCCTCATACCAATCCGACGATAACACGATCCTTTCCGATGTCAGCAACTTCGAGGATATAGGACTGGATGATGTCTCTAGGGCAGATGCGGATATTGGCGATTTCGCCGTGAAGACGAATGTGAATCCCTACAATGCTACTTATGCTAACGATCTGCGGTCGTCGGCGAAGCAGCGGAAGAGGGTGCCTATGGCGAGTACAAATGGTAATCGATCACAGAGGGAATTGACCGCCGGGACCAAAAAGCCTGCATACCCAAGTCTTCGCGGTCAAGTACAGAGTGCTACAGGAGGCCTGGGTCTAATGCCTATATCTAATGGTGCTATGAATTCACGAAGGGGCCTGAATAGTCCAAGTTCCCCTTCTTTTCCTATGATGAAACGAAATCGGAGTTCGAGTCCTAATGTTCCGACAAGTCCTAGACATAATCTACAAGTTGGTGCGTTGAAGGCGAGGAGGAGTAGTTGGCAGGCGAATAGGGAGAGGAAGACGATTGCGCAGTTGGAGAAGGAGTGTGATGAGGAGGATGGAGATGATGTGCCGGACGAGTGCTTTCTGGAGAATGTGCCCATATCTCCACGACCTCCGCAGGAAAGGGCTGCGAGCAGACCAACGTCGACTACAACAAGTCCGGAAAGGTCACCACACGACCGGTCTCCAAGGGTGAGGAGTATTGGAAATGGGACATCTCCGTTTCCAGCGGAACAAGGTGAATTGAGATCACCTAAATCACCGAAACCCGGCATGAGTCGTGGAACGAGTATGGGTCAATTCCCCATCAATCATGATTCATTTCCAAAACCTGGGCGAGCGAAGAGCTGGACGGCTGCCTTGTCGGAACTGAGTGAAGAAGCGAAGGCTCTGACAGAAGCATTGGAAGCACATGCGGAAGATGAAGAACAAAAAGAGGCAGATCCTCAAAGGAAGAATTCGAGAAATGGTCGTACAGAAAAGCCTCGAGTCAAATCTGCAATTGCCGAACTCCCCCCATTGAGAAGGACAGACATAATGATTGATCCCCTCCCAATTTCGAAGGAGAAGGAGGCAGTCCTATCTCGCACCCGCCCGTCATGGCTCCCACCCAAAGATCCCGCAGAAGAAAAAAGGCATTTGAAAGAGTACCAGAGAATGATGGCACTTTCGTTAAAAGCAGAACAGAAAAAGGAAGCCGAACAGCGTGCGAAATCTACCTGCAAGGACGACACAGTCAGCTCTCTTCTGAAAATTTGGGAAGAACATGTTCTCCCTAATTGGGACGAAACGACTCGACAAAAGCGAACGAGAGAGTTATGGTGGCGAGGCATTGCCCCACGAAGTCGAGGTGCCGTATGGGCAAAGGCAATTGGAAATGAGCTCGGATTATCAGATTCTTCATACACTGCGGCTTTACGTAGAGCCCAAGCTTTAGAGAAAACCATCAAGAGCGGATCTCAGTTGAACAAGGAAGAAATGAAAAAGAAGGGTTGGTTGGATAGGATTGATGCGGATGTCAAGAAGACATACCCCGATTTGAGAATATTTCAGCCAGATGGGCCATTGCACGAGGCGCTGTTGGATGTTTTAAAGGCCTACGCTATGTACAGAAGCGATGTTGGATATGTACATGGAACAAGCGTAAGTTGTCTCTATTATCCCTCCCGGATCCCGCTGACCTTATCCCAGACCATCGCAGCAATCCTCCTGCTCAATCTCCCAACCGCATCTTCCGCCTTTCAAGCCCTCTCGAACGTCCTCAACCGCCCCCTTCCCCTCTCCTTCCACACCTGCGACTCCGGCGCTACAAACCGCGTCTACTCCCTACTCCTCGCTACCATCTCCCACAAATCCCCCCGCCTCCACTCCCTCCTCCGCAATCCCCAATTCGACCTCCAACCTGACGCCTACCTTCGCGATATATTCACAAGCATGTTCACCGGCTGTCTAAGCCTCGATAACGCTACTAGATTATGGGATGTTATGGTTTTCGAAGGCGACGCTGTTCTTGTTAGAGCTGGCGTTGCATGCTTATTGAATTTGGAGGGGAAGCTGCTTGGGGCGCAAAGTGCGAAGGAGATTTATGAAATTGTTAGGTGTAGTTTGGATGGTGGACTTGAGGAAGAGGCGTGGATGAAGTGTTTGAGGGGTGCAGGAAAATCTGGCTAGACTCCATCTTTCTCTCTTCCTCGAAAAATGAACAAACCAAACTCAAACGACAAAGTAATTGTCGATGAGATAATCCATACAACAATACAGACAAAACCCGTATTAAGACCTCTCGAGGCTGGCGTTCCTTGGGATTTCTATATGGGTTGGTGTATACACGGAGCCGAATTGGCTGGGTTGAAATTCAGGGACGGGCCATGGATAGTTTTGTAGTGAAATGGAGATGATCTGGGGGCGAATTGTATATGTGGTTGAGTACATAGTTGGAGTTTTACATAATGTATATGTGTATATTCTGTGCATTTTTGCTTGGTATCTACCATTCTGTGTGATATGTGATTTCGAGCAGCTTCTTGCCCAATGGGGTTGATTGGATTCTCAGTAGTGTAGTTATTGCTTAAGAGGGGAACGAGGTAAGAATTGACAGCATCGCTAAGAATCACAACTCTTAGCAGTCCTGTCATGGAGGTGGTTGTGGGAAGGCCAATGGGAATACTTGTTTCTTTTGGCGTGTTCAGGCTTGTAAATAGTTCCTCGTCTAACTTTTGTGATTTCTTGATAATCTCTTTTCATTCCTCATCATTCTCGTCGTCATATCTAAGGTATGGAGGGACTTAAATCCGTGCCTTTAAACATATCCCAAGGGAGAGGAATCAACCATTCACCCTGAATTGGGTTATCTCTTACGTTCCTGCATATCTTCACGTATCCTGCTAACTAACAAAACTCGGGTTTGCAGTTGTAGGCGTGCCATGGACAAAAGACCTCAGAGGCATATACCTAGCAGAGCCATCGCCTGTTGGGAGCTTAGACACTCACGAAATTTTCTGAACTTGTTGGGAGATCGTTCATGATGGTCAGGTTGGCTGAGGAGGCGGTGACAGCTCTCATGCCATAGTGGAACTTACCCAGTAGGAACCCCGATTCGCTTATAGCAGATATCAACAACATCTCGCACAGCCTCGCTATCTCTGCGTCTCTTACTATCCGTTTTCGCTACACTGAAAGTGACAATCGTTCCGAGTTGTAACTCGCTTCTGACGATAGTTCGCATAGGGCATTTCGGATTTACACCTTGGTGTGTACTTGTCCTACGGCCCTCTGCTGAATCCACTTCTCAAAGCCGATCAGCCAGACCTTGGCTTGACCTCCTCCAAAGCTCTTAAGCTGGGGGGTGTTTTACTTCCCGATTGCCCCCTCTCTGCTTGGGCCTACCTAGAATCGTGCATTTCATAAAGCAGGGAATGATATAGGAATATATTCTAGGGAAATTATGCCACTGCAGGGGTCTTCAACATAACATTGAAAGGTCTTGCTACCCTCGAGCTCAAGCACGTGTGTCATTTATCTAGAATCTAGAGCTCCCTGACCGAGAAACGATGTGGCATATTGCTGTTGAGCTAGAATACTTTATCAACATCTTCAATCACATCTCAAATCGCACCTCCTACTATAGAGTATATCCCGCCGAGCTGGTCTTGGGCATCAACCAAGTCTATGGTTGAATCTGATTTAGAAATGAGGCCCCCCTATAATTTCCTTCATTACTGTGCTAAATTCTACACACTGAGACCTACTAGCAGGAGAATACAGGTTAGGTGTTATAGATAGGCATTTGATCATATATATCATTACAATTGAAAGTGCTTGTGAGAACAAAATTGTTTGAGCTGATAGTAACAGATGAATGCAACTTTAGGAATACGTTTCACTGTGGTAGAGGCTGAAGAGAGGATCTTAGGAGCAACTGATATTCCCCACATATGCTTCATAGAAATGGACAAGAATCATCTACGTAGGGGAAGAAATTCTGATAGTTCAGCGGTTTAATGGGTTCAATTTGGTATTGAGACAATTTAGGCATATCATAGATGCGTAGGGGCGCATCGAATACTCCGTTCAGCATTGATGTGATATTCACGACGATAAGGGAAGTGAATAATCTCCTTTCAAAATGGTAGCAGGTGTATTATCAAGATTGTGTGAAGGGAGACAATCACTTCGAGGGTCTCCACAGAAGCGGAAGCACCAGTTTCACCTCAGATTATGTTGTGCTATTTGAGTAAGCTTGATCGATCAGCAACGTTAATCTAAAGACCGTGGGAGGGGTATTGAAACGATAAATCACCTCTGGCTCCCGAGAACCTAGGCCGGTGGATATTCCGAGGTTGAGAGTAGCTACCCCTCCTCAGAGTTATACAAAGCGAACTTGTCCTATCTCTTTTGAAATGTGACCCCTTTCAGCTAGTCAGAATGCAATGCAGCAGCAGACAGTAATTCCCCTATTGCTATATGCAGCGTACGAAAAGAAAGAGGATTACAACGCTTGCATGACAGCTCACGGGTTACAGCGCAGAGGTCATTTTTAAAGAGATTGCGGTGTTAGACGGGGAAAGGCTTACAAATAGTTTCCTACAAGAATCTAAATTGTGTAGGCCATTCCACTAACTTTAGGAGTTTCTTTTGGGGCTCGTAGAAGGGAAACAATATATTGGTTAAGAATTCTGTATCAACTTGATTTTGGGCTAACCTAGCCTTATGAGATATGGATAAGGAAGCATATTGAGGTTTGTAGACTGTGATATGCAGCATCTCACAGCATAGTATAGGAGTTCAAGGGACTGGGTTCATCTAAGACGGGTGGCACCGTACTCGAGTGCTAGCTCCCGTCTAATTTCGCATGATCGGCGGCTGTACTACTGGTCCCATCTTAACTGAGCTCTCTAACTCGAGATGTCAGTGAGCTCTGCTGAACTTCATGTTTCACGACACTAACCTCTTTCCTAGAACTAGAAGGTTGTGCCGAGTATGGTATCGCAACTTACCTCATGCCAGTCAGTATGGCAGAGGCTTGGTGTGAAACATCACACGTTGTGCTGAGATTCGTGCGCTCACGCCGAATAGCATTGAAGGCATAGTGAGGTCTTTGCAGCTCAGTTTGAGCTTTACCCTGCTGACACCCCAATAACATATTGAGGGTACGGAGTCTTGAGAAACGTTTGTTACTAGCAGAGTTCCTAGGTAAAATGACTATACATAACTAGACTTCGCCTCTTCAAGCTGTGTAAGGAATAAGGATTTTCATTCTAGTTATTATTTTTACTACAATTACCAAATAAGATCCCTTCAAAATGTCAACCGTTCCTCCAAAGGAAGGTCAAGCCAAGAACTGGTGTGTTCCATTGGTTCCTGACACGGCAAAAGCCCGTGTAGAGATCGATGAGTTTATTGACGACAATGATATGACCAACCTCTTTCTTCTAGCCCTCGAAGAATTATACCAAGAAGATGCCTTGAAATCCCAAGCCAAAAAGAATGAAGACTGGTGGGCCGATTACAGTATCTCAGGTAAATTGATCATTTACTCACAACATAGAGTATTGAAGGCTATTGCAATATAGGCATCCATGGTCAGCCTGCTGAAAATTGGGATAATGTTCAGCAGCCAAATGGCTAGGTGGGAAGATACTGTGCCCATGGCCAGGTAGTGTTTCCAACTTGGCACCGTAGCTACATGAATTTTTTTGAAGTGAGATATTGCTTCTAGGTTTCTAGTTTACCTGTTTCTAACAGGTTGCATAGCAAATGATCTCGAACAAGATGCATGATATTGCAGACAAGTTTGCACCTACACAAAGGGCAGTTTACCAAAAGGCAGCAACTAGATTCCGTGTCCCGTTTTGGGATCCTATCCTGCCCCGAAATAAAGTGGCGAATACAGGTCGATTCGATGAAAAGATCTGGAGTATCCCAAAGATTTGTGCCGCAAAGCAAGTTTGGGTAAAAAGGCCTAGTTCTCCGAATAAGCTGGAACAGATTCCAAACCCGCTGTATGCGTACAAGTTCCAAAATGATGCACCGAACAAGAAGGGGCGAATTCCTATTGCTTACAACCCAAAGTGGAAAATGGTGTGTACACTCAAATGCTCTTGGAATCCGGTCTTACCAATTGAATAGTCCCCAAAGTGCCGAGACCACACTATTCGTGCTCCAGGCCCCGATGGAGAGAACGATGATGCTTTTCTCAATTTTAGTCTTCAGAGACAAGGGGTTGCCCTTGGAACGAACCTGTGGAAATTTTTGAGTCGCTACACGAGTGACGGGATTCACAACAATGCCCTCAGAACTTGGAATTCTTTCGCAGCTCATGATGTTTACGATCCGGACACAGCTGAGCCAGTTATCGGTGATGATGGTGAGCCTCTCTACCAGGCTGATACAGCTGTCTCTCTGGAGAGCTGGCATGACCAAATTCACGGTTTGATTGGAACTGGTCAAGGGTATGCTGGGCATATGGGTGTTCCGACCATTGCTGGGGTAAGTCATGCTTATGATTACCTTGAATTTTGGGATTTAATGTTGATTCTGGCTTTGAAATAGTTTGATCCAATCTTTTGGTTCCATCATTGGTAAACGCCCCTATTTCCATTGCTGGCTTTGGCTCATGACTAGATAGTAACGTAGATCGCTTGCTTGCTATCTACCAAGCACTATTCCCAGATAAGTGGCCTGAAGCAAAGGAAGCAGTAGCCAATCTCTATCCATTCCGAAAGACTGAAACGGGGTTTTGGACATCGAATGACTTGCGGGATTGGACCAAGTGTGGTTACCCAATTTCGGGGAACAAGTACCTTGACGAGGATGGCCTAAATGCTTTGGAGAAGCATATTTACGAATAATTACTATAACTGGTAAGCTATTTTCACCGGTGGCTCAAGTAGAAGTCTGACATTTATTTTATAGGACAACTGCAGGCACAGTTCCACCAGAGTCTGTTTCTGCCAAATGGCCGAAATATCTCTCTAGGTGTGTAGCATTGAATGGACCTAATGCCAAGTTCAGCACTGCACCAAGAGTGCAGTTCACGGCCCTCTCTGGTTCTAGACTCGTTATTCGTTCTGTTGGACTTCAGACACCACTCGACTTGGCTATCAAAGTTACTGACGTCGTCAAAAACATTGAGGTCAATGACCACATCTCCAATCCTGTTGCCAGACCCCCCGAGATAGTCACAGATAAGTCCGTCTTGACATGGAACGCTCGTATCAAAGTCCGAAAGTTTGCGTTCAACGGCTCCTTCAACATCCATCTCTTTGTCGGTAATAGTTTTGATAATGACTCCACCCGCTTTATGACCAAGAAGAACGAAGTTGGTTTCTCTACTGTCTTCGCTACTTCCACCGATGCTCCCTGTGCTAACTGCGTCAAGCGACGCCAAGCTAACATGATGTATGAAGATGCCATCCCTATGGTCCATGCTTTGAAAGCATACCTCAAATCTAACGATGCTTCTGAAGCCGATGGGCCACCCATGGCTTTAAGGACTCTGGAGAGTTTTGATCCGGAGCATATGGTGCCTTTCTTGAAGGCCAATATGGATTGGAGATTTACAGATTTGGCGAGTACACTGATTGATGACGAGGATTTGTTGAAGAATAGTCATTTGGAGGTTACGGTGGGGATGAGGAAATTTGATTTGCTGAGCGAGCAGAATCCTATGGGTATGTATCTTTTCCATTCCAACCGTCATTCTTCCCAATCTGGGGGTTGGAGAAAATTTATTGCAACCTGGACAACTAGAAAGTACTGATTGATCGACTAGGTGCCTATTACCCAGCTCAGATGTTCAACGAGGTTACTGAGGGCAAATTGGGTGGTTATGTCGCTCCGCCTTGAGGTGGCGAGGTCTACATCTCTGTGGCATAATTTCAAATTCCTTCAACCAGTATGAGATGTTAGCCTCTTCTATGGGAAGATTAAAGAGCGGAAAGAAGCAAAACTCTGCCGAAGAGTCCTCGGGAATGGCTACGCTGACGAATTTTATGAAGCGGGTGGATTTTATCGGCTTTCTTAGCTATACCTGTCTTTACAACTAACAAACGCAGCCAAAAAAGAAAACCAAAAAGTAATCAGATACTTTATATTCAATATCTGACATGTTGAGATGTTCTGCTTTGGATCTATGATCCTCATAGTGTGGGTGCCCTTTCACGCAGGTGTCTAATATGCAGTCTTATGCAAGCAAAGCACCGGCCTAGTGGCACAGGTTCCGATTCGATATCACCTTATTGCACCTACGGGAGTAACTGCGGGAGGTCCCTTCTGGTTCTGAACCTTCATTGGGTTGAATAGCTTTCGGTGAGGCTTGAGTATTGGTGGCGTATCATTCGACTCTATTGGGGAAGTGGGGTGTTGACTTCGATTACAATATGCAGCATTTCATCGTCTCCCTTGCCGACATGATGCGGGGGAAGCGTGGGGCCAAGCCTATCACTTTGCATGGTATGCCAATACAACTCTACCTTAAGTCATCTACGACCTATTGAGTTCTCTCACTTTAAAATTGTTCATATTTCCAGCGTTGCAAATTTAAAAATTTGTAATTGTTCGTCTTGATCATATTAGTAAGAACATCCACGAATCGCGATGTTGTGTTTGTCTACAGGACTCTTGCTCATCTTTTCAATTCTGGTACTTGCCGACTCCCCTCCGAAGAAACAGCTCTTTTCTAGTTCCTTTGCAATTCCAGGAAATGCTACTTACGATTATGTTGGTAAGATGATGTCAATATACAATGTAATTGCAGATTGGCTCTCCATGCTAAGTAACTCCCAGTTGTAGGTGGTGGCACTGCCGGTCTAGCTATTGCCTCTCGACTTGCAGAAACAGCCTCAGTTGCAGTCATCGAAGCAGGAGGTGTATATGAGGTAGAAAATGGCAACCAAAGCGTTGTCCCTTGGTACTCTTTGATTATGGGGGTTCTCTCAGTTTCAGAATCCTATCCAAGACAGCCATTGGTAGATTGGGATTTAGTTTCTGTCCCTCAAACTCAAGCTGGGAATCGACGTATTCATTATGCCCGGGGTAAAACTCTCGGGGGTTGTTCAGCTATAAATACCATGGGTTATCATCGCCCGACTGTGGGGACATTCCAACGCTGGGCTGATCTCATAGGAGATCAGAGCTACACATGGCCGAATGTACTCAAGTATTTTAAGAAGTCAGTACAGCTTACACCCCCGAATCTTCAAAAACGAAATGTAAAAAACGCGACGGTTTTCTTCGATCCTACCGTATTTGACAACTCGCTCGGTGGCCCTGTTCAGGTCTCGTGGGGGAATTGGGTAGATATTACAGGAACCTGGCTTTCACTTGCTATGCAATCGATTGGTCTTCCAATTAGCCCTCTTAGCTTTAGCAGCGGTGTGCTTTCTGGCTTTTCAGGTTGGGTCACATCTGAAATCAACCCCGATGATGCTACCCGTTCTTCCTCGACGGCATATTTACGGCAAGCTATTGACAAAGGTTCAAACCTTAACGTATATGTCCATACCCAAGCGACACGCATCCTCTTCAACGAGGAAACACCAAAGAAAGCAACTGGTGTTTCGGTATCTACACAGGGCTTCAAGTACACTATATCCGCAAAAAAAGAAGTAATCATCTCTGCTGGTGTGTTTCATTCTCCGCAGCTGCTCATGGTATCCGGTACGTCATTATCCCATTTCCACAGTCTCATCTAATCCATTCCTCACAACTCCAGGAATTGGACCCCCTTCTCTTCTCACCTCTCTAAAAATCCCCATCATCTCTCCCCTCCCAGGTGTAGGCCAAAACCTCCAGGATCAAATCTTCTTCGACGTCCTCTCCGGTGTCTCCACCCCCTCCACCGGCTCAATAGTCTTCGATCCCTCGCAATCCGAAAAGATACTTAAGCAATACCTCTCCGACGCTTCCGGCCCCTACAGCAGCGCAGGAGGCTTTATAGCATTTGAAAAAATCCCCCCTTCCTACCGCAACTTCAGCACCCGCACCACCTCCCTCCTCGCTTCTCTCCCAGGCGACAGTCCAGAGATTGAATACATAGTTTTAGCATTCCCCAACACGCCCGGGACCAATGACAACGCCACGACGGTAGGAGCGGTGAGCGCCACGATACAAAGCCCGTTTTCCCGCGGGAGCGTAACAATTTCTAGCGCGGAGATGTCAGATCCACCTATCATAGATATGGCGTGGCTCAGCGACGCCGCCGACGGCGAGTTGTTGATCGCGGCAGTCAAGCGCTGTCGCCAGGTACTTGCCTCCGCTTCCATCCAAAGTATCAGGGTCGGGCCAGAGATTAGCCCAGGTGAACATGTTCAGTCAGATGCCGATATTCTCAAGTGGCTGAGGGAGAATGTCGTGCCGGTCTGGCATCCTAGCTCGACGTGTAAGATGGGGAAGGGGAGCGATGGTATGGCTGTTGTAGATAGTAGGGGGCGGGTGAGGGGTGTGAGAGGATTGAGGGTGGTGGATTTGAGTGTAGTTCCAGAGGCACTACCGGGACATCCGAGTGCGAGTGTTTATATGCTTGCGGAGAAGATTGGGGATGATATTAGGAGTGGGAGGTGAGGTGGGCGATCTTGTTTTAATTGAATTTTGGAAGATTTTGGAACTTCTGTATAGCGCAAAGAGATGAAGGCTCGTCCTAAGTTACTTTTGGGAGGTAAGTGAATTAAGTGGTGGGAATACTTGAGCATGTTAAAGTATCAGACTTAATCCCATGCCTTGGACAGATTCGGGGCGTAGGTTGGACTGGAAATTATAGTAGGCTTACACTGATACTGAGTCTCTAAAAAAAAATCTTGGTTTGATATGCTCCCAAAGGCCTTTGAGAACATATGAGAATTACAGTTCCTGAGTGTTATGTGGTTGAGCTATTCTTAGGCACATCAGATTCTAACCCTTTTCGTAATTTTGTTTATCACCTACGAGTAGCACGAAATCTCTAGCTAATCATGGGTCATTACGAGAGGATTACACAGAGTTTCTGTCAAACAGGGATAGATAGGGCTAAAGGTGTGGCGTAAGTTAGGGATTGTGGTTCCTGACTGGTAATTCTCTCATACGCACTCGAATTCTCGCATCCATCACCGCCACTGCGGGAAAACAGTTATTTCGGATTCATGGGCTGAGAAGCTTATTTCAACGACTAGTCTCTGCACGGTATTCTTCACCAAGAGCCTCGTGGTGTCCGAAGTCTCTTTTCTGCAAGTGTTGTTTTACTCTCTTGGTCTTGCTTGTGAATAATGGACTGTATTAAATATCAAGCGTTATCCGCAGCAAAAACTTCTTGCCTATTATATATGTTCCTCAGAGAGAAAGGATCCATGATGAAGTCCTCGTCACTCCGAGGATTCTAGGTTACAACAATAAGCATAGTGAGGATGGCGCTCGTGGCACCATTCTGGAATTTTCTCTTACTGCCTCCCCCACTTCAACTAAGCTCTCCGCAAACAAAAATGAGGGATGATGTTGTACATGCTTAAGAATGTGGAGATAAATTGAAACTTACGGGTAAGGCTGAATGTGGCGTCGTAGGGATTCAGGAGGTGTATTCCTCTCAAATGCACTCAAATGGTCGCGGATGGAACTGCCACCCCGGAAATTTAATTGTGTGATCCTTAGAACTTCAAAACCTTATTTTAACGACTGCTACTCATAAAATTGTTATGGAATGGGAAGGAACTGAAGAAATTGTTGTATTGGGGGGAAGATATTTGAGGTTTTTGTTTGCTGGCAAATATAGGTAAAAAAAAAAAAATACTCCACCATGAAGTGTGTTCATCAGGGCTAATCAATTGATCGAAAAATGAGGTCAAAAAACCTTCCTGCAAGAAGAGTATGGAGTTTTAGAAAGAGTTCTGCTCAAAAATGCCGATCCAAAACACTAAGCTTCGGTTATGAGAGCATTTTGTTGGAACCATCCAACATCACGATATTTGGACACGAAGCTGTTTGAACATGTCTTCACGCAAATAAGTTTCGCTATCTGAATCTAAACACTCTTTTTTTTTTAGCTCTTCCTAAATCATGGACCAACAATACTCTGAATATCATCCACCCTCCTCTCCTCGATCCAGCCAATCGCCTCACTTCGATCCCGACACATATGCGCCTGTCCCATCCCCGTCGCATCTAGTACACTCTCACTCCCCTCCAACGTCATATCACTCATACACAGGATTTGATTTCTCAAATATTCGAAACAATGCGCGGCATGGTAGTCGTTTCGCTCACCGTCGAAACCAAATTTCGTCCCGTTAGAGATGGTTAGTTGGTGGTAGGTGTCGACTGTGTAATAGAGGCAGTGCAGGGCGTGAGTCCAGGAGGCTTCGAAAAGGGAGCCGTTCCGGATTGGATCATCAACTATGGGCTTGCCGAGCATGGGATAGTTTGCATAGTCGTTGATTTCGACACTTCCGCTTCCAACTATACACATTGTCAGCAAATGCTTTTGAACTTGGGAAAACACAATACGCACGAGGCATCAGCATATCCCAGTTATGTCGAATCTCCATCCTATTCGCATCACTCGTCATATTCGGTACGAACTTCTCCTCCTCAGGAGTAAGGAGCGTGTATTTATGTTTCGCTATTACTTTGTTAATCTTACTATTTCCGCACACCCCGTGGCACGGTGGACACATACTAGGAATATACAACCCATTAACATCACCTCCTGTCTCCGTATCCTTAATATCCCACCCACCATCCAAAATCCCACTTCTCGGCAACAACAACATCAAAATAATTCCTTGTAAGAACACCACAATACTCCATCGTATCCAAGTCAACACGATTTGCCACCGTGGCTGACGATTACAACGGAAGCTGTGCACATGCTCTTCTTCGACGATGAAGGGGGTATTGGATTTTTGGGGGTGATGAGGAGTGTGCTTTAGGAATGAAGTAGATGCGAGGGTTGCGTCAGAGTCATTGTCGTCGTTGAGCTCCTCGGCAGTTAGATCGAGATCTAAGGAGTCGGAATTGGAGCGGGAGTGGGTGTGGGAGTCGGCGAGGGGGATGGAGGAGTATCTGCTTGGTTTTTGGGAGGAAGACATTTTGGTGGTGGATTGAGAAAATGAATGGGTAGAGATGTATTAAAAGAGCTGAAATGAGTCCTGCTCCAAATGATAGAATCGAACTCGTTTCTCAAAAACGACTGAATAGAATAGAATAGAAGAAAGAAAGGTTGAAACAATCACCCAAGGTCTTCACTGATGATGTGGAAGAAGAGCAATACGCCTCACAGCATCACGAAAAGGGGTTCCAAGAAAGATCAGACCAACCTCTCGAGGAGGCTCAAGCAACGGAGCACATCAAACTCGCTCTTATCCCGAACTCGAGGTCTCGCGAGGCAAGCGCAAGAGAGCGAGGTTACAGCATGCAGTTTCAACCGTTTTGGAGATGTGGAGCCGCAAGTGTCAAAGTCGTTACTGGCATGAGGAAGCGGGTGGACAGGGCAGACCCAGCTGATTAGATTTTGATTGCTTTCGGGAGGAGAGCGGCAAGATGAGACGATGGTGTGGGTGGTGATGTTTGCAAGGGTGTAGTATCGGCTATCTACTTCCTAGTTTGGGTAGGCTCGGTAGAACTAACTGAGAATTGCGGAAGTTGGTACCGAGTTTCAGGGGAAGAATGGCCGGTTTGAAGGCAGCACGTGATGCGGTTGTAGGTGAAGGAACGGAATGTTGGAAGCATTTGAGACAATGATGTGAAGGGTGTGATTGAGTTCATGCAATGGAGAGAGAGGGAGGAATCCACCTTTTCAATTTTGGCTGGGTATCAGTTTCGCATGGCTCTCAGAATTCAATTTCTACACAGTAAAAGTGTGAAATGCAGAATACAATTGATATTCAAATCCGAATTAAATCGCTGAGAAGGTCTACGCTAAACGACTGTACAGTTTATCTACTTAGGCACGATCAGGGTGCACATCCGGTCTCTCCATATTTCCCACGGAGTTCTCTAATGCCCAATCCTTGATAGCATCAAAATTTCGGCACTTATGGTAAGAGTTGAGTTCTGGCCATGGGAGTGGGTCGCCCTCAAGCATGTAGAAGGTGAAAACTCCAATGTCTGCATTGCACTCGACGTTCATTCTCAGGATTTCGAGGCAGTGATCTAAGATATTGTTAGCTATTTCATTGCGGTTTGTGAGATGTTGAGAACGGGGACGTACCAGTGTGCATCTGCAACTCCTTCTCGCCATTCGCGAAGTTACCGTTTCCAAGCTCCATGTAGTAGTCCTTGTATGTGACTTGCCGCAGTAAATTGATGCAATGCAGTTGATGGAAAACTTCCAACCCGACACGATAACCCTCAACTCCCGTGACTGGGTGCTTGACCTTTAGACTCGATTCTGGCATTTTGATGGTTCCCAGTTCTTCTGGTGTGATCATTTGGTCGCCAATATCGTAGGAGATCGCATGCCATGCCGCATCAACCTCTGGGCTGGCACCGACATAAGGTGAGCCCTCACCCATCGTGGCGTTGAACTTGACGGTCTCGTATTTCACAGCTTTGGCGGCGGGTGCTGGTGATTTCATTAGTCCCGACGTTGCAATGAAGAATTAGAACTTACAATATGCAGAAAATTCTTTTACATGCTGCAGCGTACTCGTTCTGGCATACCAACTCGAGACGAACATGAGAGAACTCAGGGAAAGAAGTGCCACATGTAATAACCACATCCATTTTGGTCCCCAACCTTTACACTCCGGCCTCCTTGATTCTAAGTCTACATCTTCTAGAAGAGTTGTATCTGAGAGCGAACTAGAGGTACGTCGTGGCGGGTAGACGTCGTGGAACTTCTCGTTATCCGCCAGATCGATAGGTTGATATTTAGACATGGTTGCAAAAAGAATGAAAAATTACTCCTGGTAAGTAGCGACAGAATCGAAAAATAGTGAAGGTATGAATCTGCTTAACCAGAAGCAATTAGAGAAGAGAAAAAAGAGAGGGAGAATAGAACGTCAGGAATAGGTTTTGAGAGAGTCAGAGAGACGTCGTTGGATGTGACAACAGGCTCGCGGGGTGGTGCAAGTCTACGCGACCCCACTTCCCTGTCTGATCGTCGACTTTATCAGATTGTCTGAAACAGGGTGCTTGACCTTTTGGGTTTGAAGCTACCGTAACCGAAAACTGCACGACGAGGTTTCGACTATCTTTAAACGCTTTCTTGGGAACAAATCCGTAATGAGGAGAAAATAGAATATGGAGCCGGACCAGAAGATGGATTAGCACGTTGACCGTGATGAGACTTTCCTACCCCGGACATGAATATCAGGGTCTGTCAATGTTGGTTCTAGCTCTGACAAATTCTTTGTGAACAATTGCGATTAGATAACATAGAATGCATCAGTGACATTCATACAAGCAATGGAATGAGACATGACAGGAGGATCTTCAATTGCATGAAATACGCTTCCAGTTGCTGGCCCAGTTCAAATTCAAGGATATTGAATTGGCGCAAAAGCTTGTTCATCTGAAAATTCGGGGTTCCTGCGCATGTCAAGCCAGCCACAGCCGGGTGGACAGGGATCATAGCGTCCTCCAAAATCGTTTCAACTCCGTGATCCATATCGTATCTGATCGTGGGGAACAATGTCTAATTCACTTAGGCTACTCTTTCCGCGGTTCCTGGGCATCAAACGTCCCTCCATGTCGCAGAAGGATCTGGCGGCTACGGCTTCACCATCGTGATAAGATATGGCGTATCTGATTGAATCACAGGAGGCTTGCCCTGCAAAGGAGACGTTTGAGCTGCTTGTCATGCCGCTCATCAAGCCCAATCTAGCGTAGAATCCCGGATACCTCTCCTCGCTCCTTTCATCTGATCATTGAAAGGATAATCGTACGATGTATAAAGAGGTAGATCCACCCCCAAGTGCTGACTTGATCTATCCCCACCTCTCTTCCAATTCAACCAATACTCTCTTTCCATTTCCATTTTCATCCACTCTATTCGTCCAACTGCCGGCCAGTCATTTTTATACATTCTTTCACTATGCATACCTTCACTGTTTCTCAACTTCTTGCCTTCGGGCTTTTGGCCTCAGGTCCCTTGGTTTCTGCACTTGCACAACCAGATAATGACCATGTGGTGAGCAAAAGATACGTGGTGAGTTTCCAACTATTATTCTCTGCGAGCTTCATTAATAATATCAAGGGGGGGCCATCATCCTGGGTACGATCGATTGTCGAGGCTCGACATCACACTGAGGCCCAGATTGCGGCGAAGAAAGCAAAGGCTGGTGCAAGAGACATCGAGGTGCTCGAGACTCGACACCACACTGAGGCTCAAATTGCAGCCAAGAAGGCGAAAGCAGGAGCACGAGACATCGATGGACTTGAGGCTAGACACCACACTGAGGCTCAAATCGCCGCGAAGAAAGCGAAGGCCGGTGCCCGAGACGTAGAGGAGCGCCAACCCCATCATACAGAAGCTCAAATCGCCGCGAAGAAGGCAAAGGCCGGTGCACGTGGCATTGAGATTGAGGAGAGAGAACCGCACCACACCGAAGCTCAGATCGCAGCTAAGAAGGCAAAGGCAGGAGCTCGTGATGTTGACGTCGAGGCTCGTGAACCTCACCATACAGAAGCCCAGATTGCAGCCAAGAAGGCCAAAGCTGGTGCCCGTGATGTTGAAGCTCGCCACCACACTGAGGCTCAAATTGCAGCCAAGAAGGCAAAGGCTGGCGCACGCGATGTTGAGGTTCAAGCCAGAGAACCACACCACACTGAGGCTCAGATCGCCGCAAAGAAGGCTAAATCAGGAGCTCGCGATGTTGAGGTCGAGTCAAGAGAGCCACATCACACCGAGGCTCAGATCGCCGCAAAGAAAGCTAAAGCAGGAGCTCGTGACGTTGAGGTCGAGTCACGAGAGCCACATCACACTGAGGCTCAGATTGCCGCAAAGAAAGCTAAGGCTGGTGCAAGAGACATTGAGATCGAAGCTAGGCATCACACTGAGGCCCAAATTGCTGCGAAGAAGGCGAAAGCTGGTAATTAGAAGTTGAAAATCTGGAAGATATCATGATGTGAAGGCACTTGCCACTTTGTTTTGTAGAAATATTATACCTTTTCACTGTCTATACATGTTCCTAATGAATGAAGTGCTTACGACTAGTATGTATGTGAGATAGCTATCTTACTTGAAGTGGAAATACACTCATTCCTGAACACGTTGCCAGGAGGAGTCCTCAGCATAGATCCATGGCAGAGTTCCGTCATGAGCTGAAATCTCCTCCTCAGACGCATCTCGAAGATGTTTGAAAGGGAACGGCCCTCTGTGTGTCACAAAGAGATGAATCTTATTTTGGATGGTATCACACTGATCTTCTAACCGCCTCTTCGCCACCCAAATCTCATTATGCTCATTATCAAAACGACCCTCAAACCAGACATGTGTGAGATGCATGGCCTGGTTGAGAAACTGGAAGAAATTGATGAACGACCCCGAAACGACCTCGCCTTGTCCGTTGGCGTTCATGAGAATTGTTGCTTTGAAAGTAATCCGCTTTAGAATGAGTGAACGTAAGGACTGTGAATGCTTTGCAAGGAAGTGCTCCATATCTGATGCGTCCGAGCAAACGCGACGTAGCGACAATGAGGTAAGATATTCCCATCGCTGATTATGAGTGACAAGAAAATCCAGCGGCAGAAGTCGGCGTCTTGAGCGTGCCGAATAAATGTTAAACAACAGTGTTAGTGATCGCAACTCAGCTGCCTGACCAAGGGCATTGGCAAGCACTTGCACATCTTCTTGCAAAACTGGGTTTAATTTATCAAGGGAAAAGTCTAAATAAAGCTCACGTAGGTCCCGAAAAGCCTTATAAGAATTTTCCACGTTTAGTCCTTCCAAGTTCCACTTTCGTACATGGAAATGAGTGCCATAGATGCGTTGAAGCTGCGATACGTGACCAGATTTAATTGCCGAACGCATGAGAATCCAGAAAACTTGCTCCCTGGGTGATATATCATCATCAAGAAAGAAGTTTCGGGGCTCCATGAGAAGTTGCTGACCTATTGCCGTCAATGAGTTTAAGGGTCTACAGGGTCTAGAAAACGACTGATCATCAGTCTTAGCCTTGTACTCAGGATTTTTCCACGAGCAGAATCGGATACTGGTCACGTAGGGAAGCTTCGACAGGATTTTTTCCAGTGCGGGAGATTTAATGGCATCCAAACCTTTGCGTTGTCCAATAATGTAGTCGGAGTACTGTAAGTGATATTTATCCAAGTCTGACTCTCCAAATTGAGAGAGGAATGGTGGGTCAGATGCAGAAATACCACTGCCAGCTATTTCTTCTAACCAATCTTTCCGGCTTGGCTGATCTCCAATATCGCGGACGAATCTCCAATCGCACCATATTTCTCTAACAAACCGAACCAGATGTATATCATCTGCTATGGCACAAAACCGCTCTAAGCTTATAATATGGAGTCGTACATTGATTGTGTGGAACAGGTGTAGATTCGAACAGGCGCTAAACTTAAGGGATACAAGTCGAAGGCTTTTGAGGTCGGTTCGAGACAGGGTTCCGCATATGCTTGAGAGCAGCTCTGGAGGAAGATAATCGAGCCCTATTGGGCACGGCTCCGGGCTATTCATTATAATGTACTGATGAAAAAAGAATATTCGTAGTTTAGAATCCAAAAGAAAATCGGTGGCAGGTGAATTCGATGTCAGAGGAGGGTAGGTATGATAAGTACCGGCATTCGGGTGTTGGCCAGAAAGAATTGGCTGATGTCTGCTGGGAGACAAAATGTGTATTTAGTGCAGATTTTTGTGATGGAAGATATGCAAGGTTCCGATTCTCAATTGTTGGTAGCAGACTATACAACTTCCAGCCTCTAACAAGCTGGTTGTAAAGTCGCAAGGCAGAAGCAGGTCGTTCGTTACACTAGTGGCACGTTATCCTTGGCGCTCACTAGTTCGATTTAAGCTTAATTCTACGAGCTGGTTACATTACACTACCAATTTTAACCTCAACTATTGAAAGACAAACTGTTTATAAAGGTTCTCGCAGTGAAAACTTTACGGCCGACAGTGGTGGGGTCGCTGGCTCTAGATCGATGCCACTGCCCTAGACTCTTCAGACAAGACCCTCAAATTTATGGGCTCGAAACACTAAAGCCAGGCGGGTGCGTTGTGCCTTTCCTTTCAAGTGCCCCCAAAAAAGTTAGGATAAGCAGGAGCTATATTTTATGTTCCCTTTGGTAATTTAAGCATTTAAAATGGCATGTTGAATATAAAGACTGGATTCTCAAAAACTAAATTACCATGCTAGAATTATAGAAATGTTGGGCTTTTATGAATAATTTAGTACTAGCATTTACCTTTCAAGGGCCCCATTAATAATATCGACCCCTTTCCCCGTTAAACATAGGCGATGTCACTCCACCCTGTCATGGTTTTGGAGGATCTCAATTCCATTGACAGACAGAGCAACTAATCCTATCATTAAATGGCGCATATAGCCTGGCATAGGATGACCTTCCCGCAAGGATAAGTCCATCGCCCCAGCAGTAGTCTCCATCCCACGCATACTCAGTCCACTATATAAATGTTAGTCCTTTAATTCCTGGAATCTTTTACTCAAACTCATTTGACATAGTGCTAGGAATAAGGATGTTGACAATAACTTACATAAGTGCACTTCTTGTCTGGGGAATAGTTCCAGATGCTAGAGATCCGATCATTCCACTATACATTCAATATCAGCATCTATAGTTGAAGCTATGGCAAGAAAGCACCCACGGCATCGGTAATGTAGTGGCTTCGTCCATCAATCTGGGGACGGATGTACCACGAGGCACCAGTGAAATCCCAGTTCTCCCAAAGGGAACCAAAAGCATCCTGACGGCTCTCCACCATCATCAAAGGCTCGGAACGCTCTGAGCGCTTACCCTGCTTTGTGTGCTGTCATATTCCGTTAGCTTGGTGAGTTCTCATCAAAATGCTCCATTCCCCCAGCGTTGTCTGCGATCTTATAACAAAGAGAAACATACCAAGGCTTGAGCTTCCTCCTTCGACATATATGTCCTAGTGACGTTGCCCTCGAAAACACCATCAAGTGCTGCTACAGCTGGTGCTGGTGCGGGTGCTGCCCTCGTGAGCGGAATAGCTGCAAGAGCCAAGATGGCTGAGAGTGATAGGAATTTGACCATCTTGACAGCTGCTGGCTGGTTGGCTGTAACTAAAGGGATAAATTATATAAGAAGAGAGAAGAGAGAAGATTGACTGAAGCTGTTGATCCTGTTGTTTGAGGAGAGGATATTGAAGACTTTATACTCTGTTCGAGTACAAGTATTTGATCACAAAGATTCTCTCTCCACTATTCTTCACATGATCAAGACGAAGGAGGCTCTCGGGTATCCGTATGCCATTACGTGAGATCCTTGTGGTGTTTTGGTAGCATCAATATGAATTTGTGTTCAGCACCGAGATGCACGGAATAGCCGAGTGGACCTACAACTATCATCAGGCTCGGCGTGTAGAATAATCACCCCAGGATGCTTTGTAAAGGGAGTCAAAATGCTAGTCGGTTCATTTTCGCAAGGGTATTCGAGTTTGCACCATCTCATTGCCGTGATACAGATTTGAGCAATGAGAGTTGACCAGCATCACAAATGTTTTCCAGTACATCGCTGAAGATATAAATTTCCTACAATCAACCACGATTCTTCCTTGCCAAACCTTCTCTTCTCGAGAGTAATCGAAACATCTACTACCAAGTCCATGTTTACAAAATGCGATTTTAGCCTGATTCTACCCCTGATATCCTTCCCAAATTGGGCCATGCAAGACATCAGACGAAGCTTCCAGCTCGGCAATCTGACGCTTGGCGATGAAATCTCGAAATTCCCGACAAAGTACCGTCGTATACTTTGTACACTAATCGCCTTGCAGATACCCCTCGTGGAGAATGATTAGCCTCATGTTTTTGTATTGAGATGAAATGAGGTAGGTCTTGGCATGCTCTGGAAAGGGCAATTTGGACTTTGTAATATAACACACTTTCGGCTTGTGAAGGCTTTTTGTTAACTTAACGTGTGGAGATTGGTATTTCCTTTACCTGTTCTCAGGAAGCTAAACAGGGGGGAACTCACCCCTATTACTGTAGGATTGGCCTGTGAAGGTGCATTGCTTGGAAGTTTTCGAAGACCTTAGCAAGCTGGGCATTGTCAAGTATACGAGTTTCATCTAAGTTTATAACCACAAGATTCTACTTGCTCAAATCTAGGTTTTACAAGATCCCAATTTAGTAGTCGTTGGTGGTAAGCGAGAAAGTCAATTTGTATCGTATCGTTTTGCTTTTCCATTTCATGACAGTAAAATGCGGTCAATTCTCAAACCAATCTCCTTAATTCAATATTAAACATGTTTCCAGAGCCTAGAGTCTAATTTTTCATTGCAACTGTTTTCTGCCCACTTGCACAACATTAGGATTTTGCTAAGCATCACACGAACACCTCACCAGCACGTTTGAGCCACGGAAACATTTTATTAATCTACTTGAACGAAGAATTTGGTGTCTGCTCTCTAAAGTGCTACTTCTCTCGCCCTCAAAATCCATACTTATTTAATAACTTTGAAGTGTCATGGTATAATCACATGACCATATTTGTCAGTCAGGTTACTGGTGGAAGAGTACAAAGCCGTAGCTAGAGCTTGAGTCAAATCTAGAAGAACAGAACCGGATTAGTTTAAAAATTAAAAAGTTCACAATTCTTTTCGTAGGTGGCTGTTTTTTTCAGGTCGCCAAGTCCCCAAAGTCTCGGCCTCAGAAGACACAAGGCTCAATCTAGACAAGAAAGGCGAAAAGATCGCGGGGCGTGTTTTCCACATGCTGCTTTATCAAGATTCCTAGAGATTTGATCATTAAATTTTATTGGCTATCAAAAGGTGGGAAAATGTTTCAGAGTGGCATGGCTTGAACTTCGGGAATTTTGACCGTCGAAGGTCTCAACTATTCTCTCAACAAGGGTGAGTCAAGATGCAGACACGACAACGATGACATGACCGGGTAGATTTAATTGTCTTAGACAATGCGCAATTCCGGCGAACCAAATCCTGGGTATTGGTCAGACACGACGGAGAATTCCGAGAGTTTGGTCACAGGTCCAAAAGACTTTCAAATTCTCAACTCTAGATTCATCATGGAGATTCTAAACACTTGGCATGGAGCAGAAGCTTTATGAACATATATTGATTGCGCCTGCTAAATACTGTGAAAGGCACTAATTACAAAAATATTAAATTAGTCGCACATAGTCATAAATCATTATGATGCTTCCAATTTCAATTCAACTCCAGTTCCAAACATCACAGCTTTCACGATGGAGTGGGCTTAGCAAAGGCCTCAGCAATACGCTTGCCCTTCCCTCCATTACCGTTAAATTCAGATTGCACTGGGGCGGTATCCGTAATAGTCTTAGTCTCGGTGGCCCAGTACGAGACGAGAGCAGCCTCAACCTCATCGTTGTGCTGGTAGGCATTGAGTTTCCCGAACTTCTGAAGCGGTCCATCCGCTCCTTTAACAAAATCAAGAGTTTGAATCGTGGGGTCGTATGGACGGGAGATGAAACGGGGATCGACTGGGTCGATGAACTTGGCTGTTTGGGGTCCGTAATTGAAGCTCGCAAGGTCGGAAACATTGAATGCGGCCATCATGGCGTGATCTTCGTGGACCAAGTTGTGGCAATGGAACATCTGTGAGAGTCAGTTGTGCACTCAAATTGAAGTTGATAGAAATACATACATAGAGTCCTTCCCAAGGACCGTACCTTGCAAGTACGTAAACTTCCTCATTTTGACCCAAAAGAACGACATCTTGGAGCGCAGCTGATTCATAGGCTTCAACACCTCGAGATCCCTTTTGGCGTGATACAACTTGGAAATCAACAAGATGAACGTGAATAGGATGAGCCCAACCGCCACTGTTGTTGATGAGTTTCCAGAGCTCGACCTTACCACGGGGTGGCTTGGCTAGGACTCGGTTGTTGATGTCTCCAAAGGTAACGCCATTAATCTTCCATTCACCATTCCTAAATATATTTATTAACTCGAGTATCAAATTATTTTTGAGGGTAGGTGCTTACTTATTCTCGAAGGTGAAGACATGGTCAGGTTTGCTGAGATCTTTCGGAGGTGGAAGAGGAAGCGGGTCAAATGACGCTGGCAGTGGTCCGTTGTTCGAATTATCTGTGACCACCTTGCCCACATTGAATTTCATGACTTGATCCGTGTTGGCATACGGGGTATCAGCTTGGGTAACGAAGAAGTTCTTCATGTAGATAGGCTTTCCGGCGTAAGGCGCAAAGTCAATGACGATTTCCCATCTTTCAGCAATTGAAGCCCAAAGATCTGGGGTCAAAACTGGCTTTGAAGTTCGTCCGCTGTCAGAGCCTACAACGTAGAATTGAATGTGCTTTGCAGTCTCTTCTTCCTTGACGGAAAGATTGTCCACAAAATAGATTCGGAAAGTACGACTGATTGAAGTGTCGAGAATTCTGAACCGATATTTGCGAGGCTCAACATCTAGGAAAGGCCAGGGCTGACCGTTACTAGTTCAAGTGAGTACGAGAGGAAAAGATACGGAATTATATAAGCTTACACATGAATGATATCTCCGAAAAGACTCACGCCAGGTTGTGTTGCAGGCGAAACAAGTTGTCCCTTGGAGTCATATTGCTTGCCGGAAAGCGCGAGAGGAATATCATATTTCCCTTGTGGAAGTCCAGACGCCTTCTCCTTATCATCTGTGAGAATGTAGAAGCCGGCTTGGCCAAAATATGCATTCTCAGCTGTGTGATCAATAGCGTGATCGTGGTACCAGAGTGTACGTGCTCTTTGGGCATTGGGATAATAATAATCCTTATAAGATCCAACTGGGATTTGATCTTCGGCCCAACCGTCCCAAGGTGGATGGGCTGTTATCTATTAGCCTATGCACTCATTCAAATTATGTACATAACATACTTATAGATCCGTGCAAATGAGTGACTGTTGGCTTGTCGTTTCCAGAATTAATGAATCGAACGACAGCTTCAGTGCCGAAGGTCATATGAAACGTGGGTCCCGGGGAGATACCATCATAGCCGACAAGTTTGGTTGGTGGGAGCTCAGGATACACTTGCTGAGTCAAAGGCTTGATGTTAACCTCATAATATTCTATTTTTGTACCATCATCTCTCGTAGAAGTGCTAATCGTGAGTAAGCATAAAAGTAATGAGAATATTTAGAAGAATAATTACGTTAAAGGGACCTTAACGGGGGGGACGGGAAGTGGAAACTCGTAGAAGTGCTTGTACTCCGGGCTGAGCTGTGGTCCACCACCGGCAGCCTTGACAACCGGAAATAGCAACGCTAAGGAAACCAAGCCAGATAATACCATCTTGAGAGAGAAGGAAAGCCGATAAGTAACAATGCAGATATTGTGCGAAAATCCCAGAAACCTTGGTAGTCTTATAGAATTCAGATTTGTTATCAACGGTCCTTTGTAGGGGCGCTTTGTCCAGCTCCAACGACCTGATGTCAGGATTTCTATACTATAGTGGTACGAGTCTTGCAGAAAGGAGAAGACTGACTTGAATGGTCCTTTAGAATATGTCGGCCCCGTAATGGCGGGCCAGAAAAGTACCGGGCCAGAAGAATACGCGGCCTCGATACGACGAATGTCTCTTCTACGCTCAGCCTTCCAAGCCTTCAGTCAAGAGACTACACCGCTTGGCCGGGAACTAGCGTGCAGTTAAGCTTAACGGACAAAAGCTTGATCACATTTAGACCCGGGTCTTGTTAGCGTGCTGTGGCGTTGACCAAGCTTTGGTTCATGATAAGAACTAAGCTTTTTCATAAGTTTAATGCCGAAAAGAGTCTTTTTCTTACTCTCTTCTCTGTAATAGAATCAGCTTGGAAAATTGCGGGCTGTATAAAACGTAATACACATGTTTCAATATTGTCTTCAAATCCCAATATCCAGTTTAAATACTCGATAATTCAGTGACTCGTTCTGCTGTTGACCTTACGGGCTCCCACGCGCCGTCCACCTCATTTAGATCATCTGCAGATATCCGGGCCGTGTGATAATAATAACTGGCTTGTGGAGCTCGAAATTAGAAAGAAAAAATGACACTTTACTCGCTGTAGTTCCCGCCCCTGAATATCTCGCTCGCTTAGTAGCCTATCCAAACACTGGAACGTGCCACTTACTACCCTGGCTGACGCCATGGCGACCTATTCCTGATATCACGACAAGACGTGACCCTAAAACATGGAGAAACAACATGTGCTGGCATTTTTGCCTCCTTCCATATCTCAACACTCCGGGACTTTAGATTACCATTATAGAAAGTTCGATTGGGTATATTTCTTTTGCCACCCCTAATCAAGAACATGCCAGATGGGGGACTGTAAATGCTGTCAGATTGATCGTAGTGACCGATTTCTGGCTGACCTTATCCCCGAGCCCCCGCATTTTGGTGCTAGTCTCTTACATCATAAAAGCCTTTTATTCTTCATGATCGGATACGATCGAAGCCTTCCGCAGGGTGCGTCTGCCTAGAAAACAAGCCTTCGATCCCAGCAAGCTTCTACTAGAGAAATCCAAAAAACATCTTGGCATGATATCAGGATCTTTTTTGGAAATTCCTACATTGAATCCATGGTGGAGATCCCCCAAAATTAGAGGGAGATTTAGGTGCAAGTTATAATGTGAGACATAAAAGCGCCATAGAAACCCACAAAGGTGGATCCATGAACAAATACATGCATGACCGGGCCGCAATGGTTGCACAAAGGCTACCGATAACTTTCTGCAGATAAAACAGCGCTTATTTCGTTAAGTTTTTGTTCCATTAGCGTGAGACAGTGCTCTAGTGCTTCCTTTTGATAATCAGCCCTGTATCTTTCGCCACCTGAGATCATCGTGGATGCTCGACATGCGAAACTTGGTAGCAAAACACCTGTTCAGCCTCATATGACTTGCACTTACAGTTCTCTGTGTTACACTGCCCTATGATATTTCCCCTTTTGATATTTTTGGTTGAGTTATTTGCAGGAAATTGGTTAGAATCGTTCAGGCATGAAACAGTACTAATTTGTGCTGTGATAAGCCTCAATGTAGGCACCAATGTGATGAGAGGCACGAGATCTCCTAATGAGATCATTTACACCGTTCCAGATAACTTAGTGGCAATCTTACCCGCACATGGTCTGAGCTGTTCAGTGGCGGCGATTCTTAAGTTCCAAATGGGTGATAGCTTCGGTGATTCCTTCACGACACCTCTTAGGTTTACATTTCTCACAACCTTAATCATGCCGTTCAAGGTTTCATTAAGTCCACCCATCCTACCAATGGTATCTTGTGGTTGATCAGATGATGGCGAGCACAAGTGGACTTACCCGTGTCATCAGTGACCCGACTGGTTGGTATAGATCTGTCTTACTAGTAGTCCTCCATTTGCTGCAGACCTGGATAGTCCACGCAACAAAGAGCTCCCACTCTGCATTTGAAGTTGGGCAACACCCTCTGCTGACTTTGTGGACTGTCCGTCCACAGTTTAATAATAAAGTTTACGGCGACGAAAAATTATCTAACTAGTCCCAAATGCTTTCCAGGACTCCAGTAGGCTTCCTATCGGAAACCCAACAATCTTCCTGATACCCAACCCATGGTATTGTTACAAGTTGAAGATTATGTGCTTGTTACAGGTACTCTCGTGGTCGGGATACTTCAGGTCAATGCATTAAATGTAAACATCGGTATCCTCGCCGCCCCTGGAACGAATCTTCCGCATGTTAGTGTTGGAGAAGCAATTCGGAGATTTATAACCCCACAGGCTGATTTAGTCGGTGAGGAAGCGAAAACCAGAGCAGTAGCTTGGTCCACTGATCTTGTGGAATCTATTGATTGGATTGCCGTAAATTAGGGCCAATGTGGCGGCACTTTCAAGGAATAGTTAATCCCAAATTCTATAGCGAGTAATTTTGGGGCTGTTCCTTTCGCTAGCGCAGGATGCAGACGTGGAAAGACCATAGTCAATGCACCGAGTAGGCTGGTTCTCTTCTGCATCTCACCCGCTTCTCTCAAGGACTCCACGGACTTTTCTTATAGGTAATAACATCACGGCCAGCTCTTACAGCTCATCTTTGGTCATATACTCTCCGAGCTACTTAGTGCGGGCTGCTAATACTTTGTAGGTATCCTAGTATCTCGCTCAGGAAGACAACTTTATATGCCTGAAACCCTCTTGGCACACCTAGCTAAAGCGCATACTTACCTAGGCCGCCAATATAGCTAAGCTCGCTGGTATGTCGTAGGCTCCTCTTAACCAAAAATTACGTTTTTTAGTATTATTTCGATGAACTAATCGCCAAAAGAAAGAGAGAGCTCAGGCCTAGGTGATATGATAACAACCCCGCCAGCGGGATAGAAAATACGGCGTGATACAGGATCCACCTATGTGAGTACTTTACAGGCCAGCGCATCTTGGGGAAATAAGCGTTTAATTTCCTACCATTGAATTCAACCTCGAGTTGAGGCCCTTGGACCAGTTCGTACTTCCATGCTTCTTTCTTCTAATCACCTTCCTATGAGGCGAGAGGGCTTCACAGTCTAGTCTGTATATGGCAATACAATAATGATCACTTTCTAGGTCACATAACAACATACTCATAAAAACTCAATTACCGACCTCCCCTGGGCCTTCTGGGTTATAATTAGAACCAGGTTTTCCATGATGTATAGCGTCCCACATTCCCTTTTAAAGACCTCTAAGGTGGTGTTTTTATCATCATGCTTCCGGGGTTCGTAGCTATGTGATTAGTGAATCAAATATTAAGAGCTAACTTACGCTTGCTGAAATAATTCAGCTATCGCTATTTAACGCTGAACGGTTTCAGTTACAAAGGATGCTTCTTATTGCAATGTGATAAAGTGAGGCCGGATCAAGGTATTATGATCAAAGATGGGGGAGGGGAGAACACACTGTATGTTAGGGATAATATCAAAATAAATTAGCGTAGATAGTCTTTCCTCTCCTCTCCTCTCATATACCAATGAGACAGTGTCCTTTCACCTTTTAGTCCCGTCTGGGCAAATTCTCGGGAGACTAGATGCCATATTCACTCCCCGGCACACATTTGCTTCCAACTTCATGGTCCAAAGAAACATTATCGTTTTGTCAAATATGCCTGCGTATCCAATAAGATAGTAGCGTGGCCTGTACACCGATACAAATCGTTCTGTCAAGTATTCCTACTTAGGCAACATGTTCTTAGCTAGAAGTCGCCACCGGCACACCATACGTCAAGCTATGTTTTGTAACCTCGTTCCTCTCTGTAACTTTCAAAATAGTATTTAGGGGGGGGATGAGAGGTGTTTTTGGTAAAGTTTTATGTTGTTTGAAGAGTTGGGAAGAAGAGAATATTGAAATCCGGGGGAATTGTGGAATTTTGGGTTTTACTGTATTTGGTAGGTCTGCGAGTGGGACCCACATAAGGTAGGTGTCACTGACTAACTAGTGTGTGGGTTCTAGGTGTAATCCAAGGAAGGCTGTCCTTGGACACCGGCACTGACGAAAAGCGGGTTTTATCTTCAGACTCCTCTCTTAAATCCCCTTTCCAGAATTTTTCGACCTCAATCAAACCAAATTACTATCCTTACTTTGAATGCAAAAGTTGAGGATGGTATTACTTGAGGTTATTTGATATTGTGTACAGTGTAACCGTGTTTATATTGGACTAATACAATGATATCTCAATGGCGATTTCTGTGATACGTTTCTCGTGATCTTTCCCTAACTCGCATCCTTATTTGATTAAGTTCTGCATCAGGTCCCCCTACCCTATCTCTGCCAGGCTCTCTAATAAGGTAAGGATCTCTAGCGTATTCTCCTGGAGTCCGCATTCCGTAGCCTTCGAAATTCGGAGCCGGCATCTCGTAGACTCTACCATTCTGGTTCGGAGGTGGAATTAGTGGTGGAACACCAGGTCGTTGCCTAGGTGCCCTGTAATTCTTGCAGTGAGATTCATGACCAGCATCATCTCGCTCTCGGATATTGTCCCATGGTACAAGGCATATCCAGCAGAATTCGTATTTGCATTTAAAACCTATATTTCAAAATGAGAGTCATCAGCAAACAACCACAATATCTAATGACCTCTAAATTATACGCACAAGTCATATGATCACAGCCCTTATGTTTCTCGATCGGAGACTCGCATTTAGCACAGCGTTTACATAATTTCTTAATGCTCTCCTCCGAAGCTGCATCATCTTTGAACTTTCCAACAGTCCGGTAGTCGTACTCTGCGCATGTTTCATCTTCGTGCCAGGGTATACTGTGGTTGACACAGAATTTGTATCCACATGTGGTATCACAGCATATGAAAATTGGGCTGTCTTCATTTATGTCGTGAATTTGCCCCGCCTCGCAACCGGGTCGAAGGCACCATCGAAAGTTGGGAATGCTATTTAACATCTCCCGTGTTACGAGTTTATCATATCTAAGTTATGTTAGCGGAGAATTCCTTGGAAGACCCCACAAGAGCTACCTTTGGAATACCCATCTCGATGCATTGCGTTTTACATCTTCATATAGCAAAGGCTGAAGGCACTCCATACACTTAATCGCTTCAAGGCCGCCTCCATTGATTTGCGACTCAATCCAAGCCTGGAGGCAAGATGTACAACTTTTTATTTCATGTTGGCACTTTGCCGTAATGGTTATCGGAAAGGCTGGTGGAGGTAATTCATCTGTACACGCAATACACGCACGTGTTTGGACGTCATGCCCCGTGTCTCCCTGTAGGATTGGAGTTAGGACAAAGGCTAATTTATTAATAGCTTGAGTCCGCAAACCCGAGTGACCGGCACCATGGCTATCGTCCCGAAGCGGAACTCCGTTGATCAATAACTCAAGGTTCTGTTGGACGGAGTGAGGCTCTTCCGGTGGTACTAAACCCTCCAAATAAAGTAAGACTCGTTTCCTAATGGCACCAATGCTAACAAGATTCTGATCAAAAGAATTCGGAGGAAAATCCAACCAAGTTGGCACCATGCGGCCATTGAACTGTCCATCGAGCGCTATAATATCGCTGATCCAGTAATAAACCATTCTTGTCCCCAAAGGCATCACATAAATATTATCGTCGGAAAGAAACAACTTCGACGTACTAAGTTGGATCCTCCTATGGTCTACAAGTTTCCGGATGACAGCAATATTTCGTCTTAAATCACCAACACGCAAACGTGCCATTTTTTGTTTCGAGTACCTGGCGCAGTGAATGAGTGATTCTCCTCCCTTAGGGATGAACTGGATGACATCTGGTCGATCCGGATTCCTTTTAGAGCACAGATTTGTGTTGCTAGTCATGCGCTGTGCTGTATGTTTCCTCTTCATCAACTTGTTGTGTAGACTGTGAGATTGTCTTCTGGTACGGTGCTGGGTTGGTGGAAGGAGAAGTTGCTCGGAGTGCTTTTCTCGATGGTTTGTAGAACAAGATGTCTGGCTTCCTCCTACCCATTTGTTCGGGGCATTATTGCTTAAGGCAGAGGGGGGCCTTCCCTCCTCGCGAACCGTAGAATGGATGCTGGCATAGCGGCCATTACCCGACTCCAGATTGAATGTAGTTTGAGATGTCACTCTTGCAAGTCGTTCAGGGCTCGTCCGATATCTCCCACTCACGAAACTCCACGGATCTAGGTCATTTGAACTATAAGCTTCCTCAGATGGAGATTGACTTGTGTAAGAAATATCAAGGAATTCCTCTGACTGCCCTATCCAATCTTGAGCCGGACAGAGGCTAGATGGCACTTCATTCAAGGTTTCCAGTGGGTTGGGGTAGACATTGCGAGGCTTTGTATCCATCAAATTTAAGGCGCACGATTTATTCAATGTCTTGTTAGGAAGTGAAACCGATACTGCGCGATATATGGACAGGTTTGATATTCAGCGTCGTGACGGCCTCAGAAACTTCTAGTCATGTCGAGTAGAATTGCAAAAGCAGAAGATGTAAGATGTATGTCACCATAATTGAGGTCGAAAGTTTTGAATCGCAGCTTGCGGCCCGCTCTAGTTGGCTTATGTCGTCTCACGCAATACAAGGCGAGATAGGCGTCCATAGAAATCGGGCGAGGCAATTGAAAGACCGCCCTGTCAATGAGTCGACGTCAGCCTTCACAAGTATCACCACCAATAGGGCACCAAAATGGAACAAGGCGCCCAAAACCATCGAGCTTTCACTGGACAAGTTCTCATTGTGGCACTTGCCACCATCACATATGTTCCAATGACTTGAAATGAAAGGCTGCGCCTGTGAGGATTTTTCTTCCTGTCCATGATGATAGAGTTTCGATTCTTAACATAAGTGCACCACGAGGGGGATCATTATTGCGCTTGCATCTGAAGTGGTTTGAATAGATACTAATTGCGAAAAGTCCAATTGACGCATATCAATTTGATGAAAATTGGTGTGGGAGCGGAATTAAATGTTTGAGAAAGGAGTGTTCAGTGTTCAAAGTTCATGAAAGATTTCAGAAGGCTTTGCCAAGACTTGCCTTGGTCATCAGGGTTTCCACCACCACTCATCCCCAAATCTTACTAAATAATATGTGGATAAAAGTATGCCCTGTAGAGTCTGGGAGTAGAGGCCAATTTCTACAGATATACGTTTCGTTAAATTGAAAGCGCGAGGATGAGCAATATTGGTTTCATTCACATACGGAAAATGGTATCCGCACCCCACTTCAATCGTATCAAGTCGGCACCTACACTTGTGCTCACATCTAGTTTCTCCTCAGACCGGCAATTTCGTATCGATTTATTCTCCACAAAGTTTTATCTTGGTGAGAAATTCCTGGAGGGTTATTCAAGATGTCTGAAGGAACAATCTATCGTGTAACAGTCTTTTTCAAACGAAAACCAGGCATAACAGAAGAACAATTCAATCACCGTATATCACAATATCTCTCTTATTTCTAGAATATACACTGACAAAGGGGCCTAGACTGGGAGAAAGTTCATGGTCCACTGGTTGCGCCCTGGGCTATAAAGCATGGGATAATCCAATATACACAGGTTCATGTTCCTTCGACCCTCCATTTGTGCTAAAATATTAAAATGGGTCAGTTCTTCACGCCTTCTCATTTCCGCCAGAAAATATCCAGTAATGTCCCATCAGGTGCTTCATCGCTAGATTATGACGCTGGTGTGGATTGGTATGTGAAGGACTATGAAAAATATGAGGCGGCGTACAAAGATCCGTACTATATCAACGTGATTGAGCCTGATGAGTGGAATTTTGTTGACAAAGGCACTGGGAAAGGAGGCATTGCTGGAGCGGTCAGCACACTCGGAACATGTCGGAATATTGTAGAGGGAGGGAAGAGCTGTGTTGCTGAGGCATACTTGAATGAGGAACAGAGAAAGTTACTGGATGGCGGGCATGGGTCGTGAGAGATAGTTGCCCGTGAAGACGAAATGAATAGGAAGTTCGAACTTCGCCTTATTTCAATGCTGCTACTGTTCCTCGAATACCTGCGCGTTCTCGCTCGGTCAAAAAGATCCCAAAGTGCTTAGCTAGAGCTTCCACCCTATCTTCCTCTGTCTTCAACTCAGCCAAGACTTCTGATTTGTCTTGGATGTGTTTCTTCACTTCATTTTGATTGAGAATGATGGCGCCTACAATATCGTCCATTTCCTTGTCGAGAAGCATCTTTGTAACAATAATCCTGTATGTAAAAAAACTGGTCCTGCTAGTTGAAACGGAGTGATTCATAATTCTAAAATCTCCTGGGAGGAATTCGGTGTTTGTCTTGTTACATTAGCTGTTGCCTTGCACTTCTTGTACGGGGGAGTGGCTTTACAAAATGGTACATTGGGGCCCAGATATCTTTGGGTGAATTCCGGTGTTGGTAAGTCCATAGACCCTGAACCCAAGGTTTTGAGCCCTGATTGTAAGTCACTCTCATCTCAGCCTCGGTGGCTCCCCACTTTGATATATGATCATCGATGAGGGGCAATGGTCTTGTTGGTCCTTGCTTGCCAAACCCGATATCGATCATGTAGATTTGATCATCTAGTGAAACCAAGTTGACCTGATGGCTCCTGTAAAATTCAGCCATGCCTACCTCAAAGGCCGAAAAATGGCGATATTACTTTCTCATCGGGGTGAACCTACCATTCAGGAGAATCGCCTTCAAGTAACACTCTAGCACCAGTAGAAATAACCTCGTAACCTAAGCTCTGCAAAATTTTAGCAAAGAAAAGGTTGTTTTCCATGCAGTAGCCTCCTCTACCGCAATTCGAGGCAACGATCTTTTCAAATAGAATGTCTTTGTCTATAGTCACGGCTCGGTATGGTGAATAATGAAGCAGGAGATTCTCGAAGGGTACCGCTGCCAGCGTATAGCGAAGGAGTGCAGCAAGAAATTTTAATCCATCCCTCGTACGTGCTTGTTCTTTCGTGACCATTGGAAACTTCTCAATCGGAAACGAGATGTGTGATAAGAAGGCTTCAACATCCCCTACAGGGTATGGAGCTTCGAATGGCTTTTCCCTCGGCATTATTGCTTCTCGATGAGAATTTTGTAGAAACGTCATACAAGAAAGTATTAAGAAAGTATCAGGGAGAGAGAGGACGTGTCAGAGGTGAACGCGTAGGGAGTTGCAAAAGATGCGTTCCTTTGTATGGAATATTAGGTCACATTCCATATACGTCACAACGTTGTGCCAATTATTTTGCGGCTACTACCACGGCGGGAGCAACGAAATTGCAGAAGTCAGGCATCTCCTACATTGCTCACCTCAGCTGATGTGAAAAGTTGAAGAATTGCTGCACCATAGAGAGCCTGACTTGGCAGAGCTACTTTTGTCTTCTGTAGAATTACACGAATATCGTTTCCACAACGAAACAAAAGGTGCCAAGGGCCTCACAAATATGGGTCGTAAATGCACTTAAACAAAGGTCATTCTTTTGAGAACTTTCGGTTCCTCTCACCTCTCCCATGCTCTTATTCAAGGGTCCCAGGTCGCATTTGGCCCTCAGGTGGGCGGCACAAGATCAACGACGGCAATCTCTCTGATGGAATCGCTCCTCATCCCACCTTCGAGGAGACTATCTCTCCGACCTCAATATGATAGACGAGCAAGCCTGCCACAACTGCTGGAGATTTGGAATCTTCTGCCCAAATGCTCTAAAATAAGATGACGATGCGTTCCAAACCATTGCGAATCAATGGCAATCGCCTAAATTCGACATTGCAGTCAACATGTTCTTCTTGGGGAGCTTTGTCAAATTCGACAGGTATGCGGCGATTGGCGCTGGGTAACGAGGATAAAGAGGTCCGAGACTGGCTTGTCGCAGAATGCAAGGCTCTGGGTTGTGATGTCAAGGTGGATCAAATGGGAAATATCTTTGCGATACGGGCTGGTACAAGCAAAGATGAGAAGCCGATTGGCATGGGGAGCCATCTAGATACACAACCAGCGGGCAGGTTGCCTAATTACAGGAGTTTCGAGATCTTGGTAGACTAACAACTATCTAGGTGGTCGCTACGATGGTATTCTCGGTGTTCAATCAGCTCTCGAAGTCCTACGAACCCTGCACGAAAATAACATCCAAACACACTGTCCGGTTGCGCTCATAGATTGGACAAATGAGGAGGGGGCAAGATTCCCAGGAGCAATGATGTGTTCAGGGGTGTGGTCTACGAAATCCTCCACAGGTCTCGAAGCATGCTATGCTGTTAAAGATACTGAAGGCGTCACCATGCGACAAGCATTGAAGGACACTGGTTATCTTGGAGATACGCCTTGTGACTATCGTGAAAATGGCCTCGAAAGCTACTTCGAACTACATATTGAACAAGGCCCAAAACTTGAAGCAACGAACAACAAGGTTGGGGTTGTGACTGCTGTTCAAGGTATGAAATGGTTCAACGTCCGAGTATCTGGCGTAGAAGGCCATTCTGGAACTACTCCCATGGAAGGTAGATCTGATGCACTTGTCACTGCCGCAAGGCTGATTACTGCCGTCAGTGAGACAGCCAACTCAACTAGATTGGGAGTAGCAACTGTGGGCGTGATATCAAATGATACCCAGAGCCAAGCCACAATTCCAAGCGGGGTTGAATTCATCATTGATGTTCGCTGTTCAACAGACTCCATGGTCGACGCACTGTGTGCTGGAATCTTCAAAAGCTTTGACAGGATCCTGCAACAGGTCAACAATGGCACATCGTACCAGATAGTGCGGACTTGGGGTTTGCCTGAATCAGTCTTCCATGAAGACTGTATCGAAGCTGTCCGTTCTGCTGCCATTGATGAGGTTGGCGTTTCCAAAATCATGGATATGAAGAGCGGTGCTGGGCATGATGCAGCATGGACGAGCAAAGTTGTAAAGAGTAGCATGATTTTTGTCCCTTCCAAGGATGGGGTGAGCCACAACCCTGCCGAATACACAAAACCCGAGGACTGCACACTAGGTGCACAAGTATTGCTGCAGGCAGTATTAAGGTATGATGATAAGGTCAGAGAAGGAAGCATGTCACAGGCATAGTCCATATTCTTGATTTATCAAAATTTACACTAGCCAATTTTATATTGCGTATTTCTCAGCTGTTTAACTACTGGTACAAGTGAAGGAACCTGTAGTCGGCTGGTCAAGAATTTAAAGCATCAAGGATTCTGAACGCATCCCAAAGTTTCATTATAAATAGCTGCGGAAATTTTCCGAGCAAGTGGACAGGTCCTTTGTAAAAAGCAAGCTCTATCGCCACGGGTAGGCAAAAAGATGAATGAGGTAACTCCCGAGACTCTCTCCGGACGGCATACGGGTAAGTGCATCACTTCCAGAAGATACCCGGCTAGTAAAATAATGCCGATACTGCGGAATGTTGGCGCGAATATCAATTCAGCCACTCCCCACACCCCGCATTATTGCCCTGTCCTTCCCCAGCTTCATCAACTGTTCCGCACTATAAAGTTGTGAGGGTTACAACCGTGATGTTCTCGAGCATACATTCTTGGGTTTAAATCTAATACTAGTTCAGCTTCGTCTTCTTCTGTCAGTCGGCAGCAAGTACTCAACATCAAAACAACATGGCTATCACGAACCTCCTACAAAGTGCTCAACACTACACCTTAGAGCATCCAATCCATTCTCTAGCCCTATTTACTATTATCGTGCCAGTCCTTTATATTCTCGCCAACGAAGTTGTCCGGCGACAGGCTCGAGTTCCGGGTCTAGGTGGGCCTAAAGGGTTGCCACTGATCGGTAATTTATGGCAGATTCGTGTCAATGCGGCAGAGAAGTATCGGCAGTGGGCGCAAAAACATGGTGCTGTATATCAAATCCAGTTAGGAAATATTCCTATAGTCGTGGTAAATTCCGCTGCTTCTGCCAAAGTCCTATTTGGGCAAAATGCGCAGGCATTGAGTTCAAGACCGGAGTTCTACACATTTCATAAGGCATGCTAAAACATTCTATCAATGTTAGAAGTTTTACTAATATAACTTCAGGTTCTATCAAATACAGCAGGGACGACGATCGGAACGTCCCCGTACAGTGACTCACTCAAACGACGAAGAAAGGGTGCGGCTTCGGCTTTGAATCTACCCTCAATCCGAACCTATATACCACATCTTGATATCGAAAGCCGAGATTTCGTGGCTGAACTGTTAAGATATGGAAAGGCCGGTGCTGAACCCGTTGACCCCATGACAATGATACAGCGACTCAGCTTAAGCCTAGCTCTTACATTGAACTGGGGCATCCGGATGGACAACCAGGAAAATGCGTTGTTTGATGAGATTACACATGTTGAGGAAGAGGTCAGCAGATTCCGAAGTACTACCGGCAACTTGCAAGACTACATTCCTCTACTTCGACTAAATCCAATCAATTTTGGATCGAAGAAAGCTGCCGAGATGCGCTCTCGCCGAGATGTTTACCTAATGGCATTGAATAAGGGACTCGAGGATCGTATGGAGAAGGGTACTCATAAGCCTTGCATACAAGCCAATGTAATTCTTGACAAGGAGGCGAAACTTAACAATGAAGAACTCACTTCGATCAGTCTAACCATGTTGTCCGGCGGTTTGGATACTATAACAACTCTGCTACAGTGGAGTATTGCTCTATTAGCGCAAAGATCAGACATCCAGGAGAGGGCCTGGAAGGAGATTGCTCAGTTCTACTCCGTAGACGACCCGCTGTGTGACGCATTAGATGACCGTGAGTGATGGTATATGCCCTTGCCAATATGTCACGTCTAACTGATAACTCCCAGAAAAATGCCCATATATCGTTGCTCTCGTTAGAGAGTGTCTGAGATACTATACCGTCCTCCGTCTCGCACTTCCTCGAGTATCCATTAGAGATATCACATACGAAGGGGTCATCATACCAGCAAAAACAGTCTTCTTCCTCAACGCTTGGGCTTGTAATATGGGTATGTATTTGGCTATTCTCCCTACACACCTTTACTAACGGTTCTCAGATTCCGCCGTATGGGACGACCCCGAAATTTTCCGTCCTGAACGCTGGCTTCAGCACCCTGACGCGCCACTCTTCACTTACGGCCTTGGCTACCGCATGTGCGCTGGTTCGCTTCTCGCCAACCGCGAGCTCTACATCGTTTTCATACGCATGCTCAATTCCTTCGAAATCCAGAAATTTAGTGACGTGAATGTCCACCCCGTTCAAGGCAACTTGGATCCAACGAGCTTGGTGTCGTTGCCACATAGGTATAAGGCTAGATTTGTGCCGAGGAGGCTTCATTCTCTAGAAAAGGCTTTAAGAGATTTTAAGGTTGTTGATGAGGGGTAATTGTTATATAATAGCGCAATAGCGCAATAGTGAGCAATGGAGTGGCGAGGAAGGAGTTCAAAGAGATATGTGAGAAATGCATATATCTTAGAATTCCACCCCTTTTCGCATTCAAGTCAAATTAATATCATTTCAGACTATTGACATGTTATTATCACCCATACGGTAAGGCATATGGGATGGTAAAATAGTTGTGCCATTCATTCATTCTGAGCACTTTGGCAACATCAGGCGAAAGCTGTAGTTTTGTTGCACATCACAGTTTGAACTCTATTGCTAAGGGTATGCTGGCAAGTGAGGTGCTATCTTTTATCATCTTTTTGATACATTGTTTATACCCTTTCAATTACACACATCGCTAAACCCTATAAGTAATCACCATGTATCTTCACTCTCCTCTTTAGACAACAGGTGAAAGCAATAATTTTGATACACGCAGCATTTTTTATATATTGGCACTGATGCCACACTATTAAGTACAAGCCTAGAGCCTTATAGCTAAGAACTAAGCACCACGCACATTGATATTCATTGCTTGTAGGCTTCAAGAATGAATTTAAATATAGCATGTACTTTCTGAACTCTTTAAAGCTTCTTTTTCCATGTCCCCCCCCATTCGTTTCTGCATCAAATCGTCCTCTTTAGGCTCTTACTCTAGTTTACATATCGGATTATAATTATTTACAGGTATTTTACAAGCCTTTCCAAAGATTATTGTTCACCTCTAATTTATTTCTCATTCCACCGTCTATCATAGTATGACCGTATATGACTCTGTGAACGTACGTGACTTTGCTGCGGCCTACCCAACCTATAATTGAAATGTTCAACCCGGCCGGCCACGTCACGATCTTCCCCCGTAATAGTATGCAAGGTAGTCACACTCTCATTTCTGCCCATCTCAATCCCAACGCCAACCATAATGCCCATCTCCAAATCCTTCGCGGTCCCACCTTCCGGCCTAACCGACCAATGTGTCGTTTTTACAATCCCGCTTTCCCCTTCTTGACTATCTGCTAGCTCAGTAAAGTTCCTTGAGCGATTCTGCAGCTTTAGACTCATTGTCGATAATTTCCGCGAATGCAAAGTTGAGCTTTGGCCGGTTTGTTTTAAGCTGGTGGTGGCGTTGCGGGATGTTGTGAGGATCTTTAGTTTTCGGAAAAGGGGTTTCAAGGTAGCGAGGGAGGAGGCGGCGAAACCGAGGCCGATTTCGACGGTGGACCAGATGGCAAGGTCAGTGAAGTTGTAGAGGTAATCCGGGTTCGAGAGCAGTTGTTTTGCGTAGGGGATTCGTGCTATGGTTGCTAATGACGCTCTGGGGATCTGTCAGTAGCTGTCTTCAGATGAAGAGATAGGAGAGATATAGACTACTAACATAGAACCAAGCGCAAGTACCACGACAACAGAAACTTTGGTTCTGACCTCCATCTTCAAGTGCCAGACAAACGAAATTGGCAACAGGGCAAGTGTGAAATCCGAAAGAACATTCAAGACAAGACTGATATATGTAGGTATTGTCGCTAATTTCGTATGACTGCATTGGCCTGAGACTGGAGAATCCGTTTGGTACCGGAACCAATAGAATTCGATAGGACGGCATTGAAATATGACGATAAAAATGTAGAAAGCGTTAAAGAGACCGACAACTGCAAGAAGGATGTATATTGTGATTCGTTGCCATTTCTGGTGCGAGCAAATACGCAATAAGAGAATGCCAACAACAAATTTCACGAGTACGGCTACAACCACGTAAAATACCTGTCCTAGCCATTTGAAGAGAAGTGCCTTAGGGTGTTGTTCTATTGGTACGGCGGTGACATGCTGGCCTAGGCCAAAGTGGATGGAAATGAGGGCGAAAATAGAGTATGCGATGTAAAATATCTATGGAATGTGAGTGAGTGCCCGATACTAGAGAGTGGGTTCTATATAGCATATACTAACTAATGTTACCACAGAGAGCCAGTCTTCAGCGAAGAACCGCTTCATCAAGAACCCCATTGTGTAGCATCTTAGGCCAACTGTAGTGAGAGCGAAAGCAAGAAGGAAGATAATGACGGCAGCCAATTCCGGGCCACGATTTTCAGCGGCCATAATCGCATAAAGATCTCGTCTTTGGTTGGACTCGAGAATAAAACCATCACCTCAACATATAAACCCCATTTTGTTGGCAAAGAAAGGAAACAGCGAGAAGAGGAAGCGCTCACGGTGAAAGCACGACGATTGGCAATGACTTGAGAGCTTTACAGGAGTGCAAGTTTCATACCCTCAAGTGCCCCACGAAGTGGTAAAGATCTTGTGTTTCCATTTCCCCATCAAGAGAGCGATACCATCCCACTAGCCTCGGCGTAGATCGTACGTTCTTGTTTATGGTGGCCCCCACCCGGGGTTATATCTCAAATGGTAGATTCAGGGCCCAAACTGGTTGATATCGGCTTCACCCTGGATCTCTGTTGAACCCGAAGTAACAAGAATGAGCTTAGACCTTCCAGGTTAGGTAACAAAGTGATACTCAGCAATCAGAATAGCGAATTCACACTTTGTTTCTAGTTTTTAGTCATGAACTCTAAGATTCTTAAAGAGAGTTTGGAGCTATCAAAGCTTCGAGTGGAAGTTGTTGCCGGTCTCCACACTCCTCTTGTGGAGAGAATTGCGTGCTGGGATCAAGATGTGGTCCGGCCCACCCAGTTAACACACCCCTTTCTCTACCCGAGACTCTACCCTGCAGGAAATTTGCTCATCTCAGAACTACACACAATACAAAGACCTTGAGAAGCCTTCTGAGAGACAAGGAAGATTAGAAACATTTTAGTGTTCTAAAGAGGCCGCTCAGGCATATATTAAAAAGACACATCCAGTTTCCAGAAACGCAGTAAACATTTTGAGCTTTGACAAAGGCATGGTAGGGGTCGAAGTAACCGAACAGTGGGGAGATGCACAGAATTGGGCATCGTCCCGGAGAAATAGATCGAGGCTAAGCAACTTTGCCCTGCTTTCCGTTTGTCTCTTGAACTATATTCTGTTATACACATGGCTATCCTATATCACAAACCTAGTTCAGATGGTGACCAATCCTTACCAACCTCAATACGAGTAATGAGTTCAAAAGAAGATAGGTGAATCAAGCTCCACGTGCTTTAAAATCCATTTTATCCTTTAGCTAGCTTTCGGGAGAAGACCGAAACGTGCCATCCAGGATTCCTCACTCCTATTTGGGCAAGGAGCCTCAACACTTGCGGTGATGCGTTCAGGGTAAGCGCCGGGTTTTCGGGTCTTCACTTGCAGCTCGACTCTCGCTCGTAACACGCGGTTATGAACTTCACATGCAGGTACGACTACCCTCTCTTGAGTAAACACCCAATCGAGGTTTTGTTCCGTGGAAACTTTCTTGTCCTTAATTTCTCGTCCCTTTACAAATGTTTCATGTTAAGACCTCAACTACGGAGGGAAGACTTGCTAAGGGCCTAAAGGTGGCTCGCGTTTCTCTGACGACCAAACAAAAGAGTATCTTGCGAAAGTCGAAAGGTGGTCTCGCTATTCTAGTCTAGTGCCTTTGTGCTCAAGCCTCTTCAAGTAGGAGAGCTGCTAAAACGTGACGATTTATATAATATCATTAGCCATTGGAGTATTCAAGTTGTGTAATCTTGGTTGATCACCTCCTCGCTTCCCACGATTCTTTATTCTTTTTGGCCATCTCTGCCATTGCCACTCGTTGACCAATCCGCCTGTCTTTTTCATTCAAGTTTAACCTTCTCAGTTCCCTTGGGGTCAGTGCTAGCCGTTGCATTTGCATCATTCTATTAGTCAAGAAATGTTTGCTTAAGCTAAGCAATGAAGCCCTCATTTTCTCCCCACCTGGCTGTAGCCATGCTCTCCACTTGCGTAATATCATCACCAATCGCAGAAAATCGCAATGCGTCCCTGGCGTTGGAACTGAGAGGTGCTCCCCCTATTCACCATAGACATATTTTGTTCGCATCTAACAATATGAAAGCAACACCAACCACAATGACAGCAGCAATACTGGCCAATATGAAGCTTTTCGCTCAATATGCTGCCGCTGCGTATTGCAACTCTGATGCCTCAAAGGTGGGCACAAGGGTATCTTGTAGCAGCAGTGCTTGTCCCTCTCTAACGACAGTCACGAATTACGCTTTCCTGGGGTACATTAGAAGTCATTGCCTCAGTTCTACGTTTCGTTGTTTCCAAGGGACTAGCCAACTGACTCACTTTAATAGGTATGATCAATCCGAAGCATCAGGATTCCTAGGAGTTGATACCGCCAACAAATTAATAGTCGCATCCTTCGCCGGCTCTGACAACATTGACAACTACATCGCAGAGTTTGTTCTCCCTCTCTAATTTCCCATAACCCAAGCCTACCAAAATCTCAAGCTAATCACTAAACATAGTCTCCTAGTCCCAATGGATACCTGTTCCGGTAATCTTGTCTCAGGCTGCAAACTCCACACTGGTTTTCAATACGCCTACCAAGATATAGCCTCTACCCTACTCCCCGCCATCGCCTCCGCGCGCTCCACCTACCCCTCCTACAGCGTCATCACCACCGGTCACTCACTCGGCGGCGCCGTAGCTACAATCGCCGGTGCCTACTTGCGAGCTTCAGGGATTCCAGTCGACATTTATTCCTACGGCTCACCGCGAGTAGGGAATACCGCATTTGTGAACTTCGTAGATGGCCAGGTAGGAAGCCATTATCGTGTGACACATACAAAGGATTTTGTACCTAGGTATCCGGGGAAGCTTTTGGGGTATCGCCATACGAGTCCGGAGTTTTGGCTGAGTACTGGCGATGCCACGACTACAAATTATGGAATAGGTGATATTAAGGTGTGCCAAGGTATTAGCAATACGGATTGTAATGATGGAACGAGTAGTTTGAGCACGACACCGCATAGTTACTATCTTCAGGACATTAGTGCTTGTAAATGATCCGTTGAAGTGGGGAGGTGGAAGTCTTCGATTCCTAGAGATGTATATATATTAACGTTAATGTTGAAAATTAGTCCCCAGCTTTGAAGTATTCTGAGAGCCATGGTATAATGATCCGTCCTTAAAAAGGCACAGAGTTGCGGAAAGCGTAGTGAGGGAATCCTCTCGCAGCAATAAGGAGTTTGAGGGGTCTGTGTGAATTATAGAATGCATCGCAATTAAACCTCTGGGGCCTAATATAACACATCTAAGTGTTTTCAAAAAACAAAAAATCAACCTACGCTAAGACGAAGATGCCTCCTGTCTAGTTCATCCAAAGTATAAATCAAAGCACCCAGGTCAGCAAAATCCTCGTCACGCCTACCTCCTGCCAATACCCATCTCTTACATATCAACAGGCCCTCAAATTGCTTCCTACTGTCTGATGAGTTGTTACCTCTCTAAGCATAGAAATGAACTCCTAGTTCTCTGCTATTTGAGCTTAACTAGTATGCTTAGACTGGAAGCGGATATGATTAATAACCGCCTTCACATAAACGGGCCCTACACTATCATGCCTGAGCCATTGCAAGAACGTGGTAAGTAGAGTTTACGGCTGGAAAACGGAAGATAGGATGTAGGGATATGTTCATTTGTATGGGGATAAAATAGTTTCCTGCCAGCTGCTGAGACGGACGTTTTGTGACGCAGTGATGTTATACTACCTGCATCCGCTTGTTTGTCCTCTTTTAGGATGGAAATTAGGTTCCAAGCGAAACCTCGTGCTGGGGAGAAGACCTCAGGAATAAGCGGCATCTTAACATGATAGTGAAGTGATAGTAATTGATACTCATTTGTGAACCTGAGAATAAGGTGTGATAAAATCATAGATTTTTTAGCTATGTATAGTGATATGATACATGTCTTTTTCTTACCCTACCCAAGCAGCATAGCATGATATATAACTTGCTCAATCGTCTTAGCGCGCAAGCTGTCGAAACCTAGCGATAGAAAATTCCTTAATTCAACCAAACCCTAACACCTTGTCGTATTAAAACACATATGTATATACCCTGACCCTAGAAGATTTAAAGGGCTTGAGAAGTGCTCCCCCACCCACTAATCTCCACCCCCAAATTAACAACCGTACTGACACTCCACAACGTAATAAGCCCCCATCCAATCCGGCGACTCATTATCCACTTATTCATCGGGACTGCAATTAGCAATCCAACGAGCGTGATAAGTAACGTAATAGCCGAAACTATTAACGTCCTACTGACTTCGATGTGGTAAGGCTTGTAATGGATTTTTTTCTCCGGGTGTTTGGTATGCTTATGATTCGCTTCTGTGATCGTCATGTACAAACCACTTACTCCGATTCCAAGGAGGATGTTGAGCATAGGGCCACCGAAACAAGCCGAGAGTGCCATGACGGGGTAGCCGAGCCGTGCGACTGTGATGTCGGCGACGAGATCGCCTAGGGAGTTGCCGACGGCGAAGATAGTGAGGCCTAGGATTGCATCTGATATCCCAAGGATGACGCCAAAGGCTTTGAGGACGCCGACGACTTCGTTGGCGATGGTAGAGATCCAGGCTATAGAGACGACGAAGCCGAGGAAGCAGAGAAGGGAACGGTATTTAGGGAGCTTGTAAGGAGTGGTCGTGAAGACAAGGATGCCAAAGGCAACTAGGGAACCGAGGAGGGAATAGAGAATTAGGCGGACGAGGGAACCAAAGTCGGATTCGCTGTTCGCCCAGATTATGAAGACGGTGAATAGAGGAGCGGTGAATATTTGGAGAGACACGAGCCAACGATTCCAATCTCCATTGGAAGTATGTGTTGTTATTGGTAGGTGTTCAAGAGGTGGTGTAGAACTATACTTCTGAGGTGAAGGTTGGGAGTGCTGATGTAGATGCTCCGCAGAAACTGCAACCACTGCTGATCCATGACCCGTGAGGGAATTTATCTGAGGAGACTGGTGGCCGTACGCATGGGCATCAGTTGCTCGCCGATACCGTACCCATTCGGGTTCTATATCTAGTGACGGACTATCTGGTATCAGGAGTGGAACTGATGCCGTCCGCGCTCTGGTACGAGGTATCCGCTCATCTATGATAGGCTGTTCGATTACTTCCTCCTCTTGCGATTCAGATTCCACTACAGGTAGAGTGATGGCCAAGAGGAAGATGCTCGGTGTCGAAATAACACTAACAAATTTGTCCCATATCGACTTCTCTTGCCACATGGAAAGAGTAGGAAACAAAGTTGATAAAAGAACATAAGGGCTCGGAAGGAAGCGGTATGGCCACCATCGTATAGGCTTTTCCTGGTGCTGATGTTGGAAATCATGGTCCGTATTACTTGAATCGTGGGTCAAAGCATGCTCTGGTAGCAAGAGACTTGGAGGTTTGGAGCTCTGACTCGACATAGGGAGTGGCGAGTCCATATAAACTGGGAATTGTGTTACTGGAGAGAGTGTACGTGATCGTGAACTGTCCCTCGATTCGCTTCCAGGAATGGTTAATCGAGGTCGTTGTTGCTCTCTAGATCCCGTCCTTGGTGAGTTCTCCACGGAACTCTCTCTGGTCTGTCTATCTTTGATGAAATCAACACGAAGGTGATGAACCCCAGGAAACCCTGCTTCAGGTGGAGCAAGCGTCTCACGGAACCTCCTTTCATGAGATGGAGATGGACTGACACCTCTTGATCCTACATCTGAAGGTGGCGGAGATAGAGAGAACGTGGGCGAAGGTGGAGGATGCTGTACAGGAGACTCTGTATTCGCACCACCTCTGCCATTGAGATCAGGTCCACGTGGGAAGGTGGGTGTTGCAGCTACGACTCCAATATCAGGCACCGCAGCAACAGTGAAGATTGCTGGATGCGAATGCGCAACACTATCAGCATCGTTCATGGACACTGCCCTTATTCTCGTGGTAGGTCCAGCTGATGGAGGCCTTTCAATATCATCTGGCTGAGTGACGACAATACTCGAGGCTGCATCAGAGTAGGGTTCTGAAGCTGGTATTGGAAGGCTGTGGCGAGCCAAGCTGTTTGCCCCCGATGGATCATCAGAATATCGACGCAGATGTATTGGCCGAGCATGTGAGCCTCGAGCTTTCTGGAGTGAAGAGAGGACAGATCGAAACTCCAAAGCGCCTACTAGACTAGGTCGAATAGGGGTTATAGTGTTTCTTCGACTACCTGTAGGTCGCATGACGCGCATGCTGCTCGTCATTTCAGCAGCCAAATGCATACCCTCATCTCCATCCTCGTCGCTGTCTTCTCCCAGCTGAGATAACGACGCATATCCTGGAGTCGATCCGCCTTCTAAAGCATCAAAGTCTTCGCTATCTCTGTAGCGGCCACGCCCGGTAGGAGCGTCCTCATCATCTGCGTTCTCTTCCGATACTTCAATTTCCTCATTTGCCATAGCCAAGTAATGCCCTCTTGCTACAGCATCACGCTCGCGACGCACTCTTCTGCGACTGAGGTACCAATGCCATACAACCACTATAACCACGTAGAACACATAAAATCCGATCATAGCGCAGCATTCCCACATTTGAAGTGACCCATCAGACAGAAATATCATGCTGAAACTTGCTGCAACAATAAAGAAGCCAACATCTCTTACGAACGTCTTCTTTCCAACTTTGAACTCCCGGACCAGTGCCATTGAGCCTGCAACGACAGCAGTTATGAAACCAGCTGCTCCTATTAGTTCTCCAACAGCCATGCTTCCACTATGTGAGCTCATTGCAGCAAATGTAGAAAAGACATCAGGACTTCCATTCCCAAATGCTAGAAACGTCACTCCAGCCATACTCTCACTCATCCCCAATATACTTGCAATCGTGGAGAGGTTGATGCAGAAGAAATCAGATGCCGCAATGCCAATCGTCGTAAACAAAAGCCCTAGCCATAGCACCAATATTATAAAGGCGGCAGGTTTCGCTGAATTCAGGTTGCAGTAGTAGAGCGAAAGGTACGACAGAAGCCCGGCTTCCTCGTCCGGACAATTGGCCTTGATGAAGGCACATTTATCTTCGGCATGATGGACTAAGCGGCACTATCAAATGGCAGTTAACATTTAGTTTCTAACCCACAATTGGGGTTGAGTTTGTCATACTTCTTCATCTCTCTTGAGAAGTCTCCTGATATTTGAGTCTTCGATTGCTCGTTTCTGCACAATCCCATACTGCGACCCGAGTTGAAATCTAGCAGTCTGATCGGCAAGGAGGCTAAATACCGCAAAGGCAGATATCAGGAAGACTGTTACATAAAAAGCTCGAAAGCTTAATTTTGGTTGTTGATGGGCGCGGGTAGCTGCCACTTGGGTATGAGGTTGTCGCATTGTCTGAGCATCATACCTTCGAGTAGTGAGTCAAAAATACGAGGAATTTGCACAGAATACTGCGGCAAATATTAAACTTGGTTCACCAAATAGGCATCGAGATTTGTGACATTTCCTGGGACGGTTGCGGGACTTGCGTGGCAGCGGTGACTTGGTGGCAAGCCAAGCAATTCTGTAAAAGCCTCGGTCGTGATGAAGTCACCAAACTAAGATAAGATAGCGCAATAAGTGCCTGAGGCGACAACTCCGGAAGCAAGGAAAGACCGTTGTGCCGGTCGCTCAGTGTAAACAAAGTCGCGTCGCCGGTATTGACTGATGGAGATTTTGCAACTTCAACACATTCAACAACGTCTATTTTACCATGCCTCGAGTTGCTCAAGCTCCACGTGCCAATGGTGGCAGAGTGGCATCAGGATCTATGAATGCATCGCCATTCAAATCGCCAGTCAAGTGAGCTTGTTCAATATGTAAATATTGGCTATGCTAACAAGACTAGAATCCCCCTTAACGATGATGCACAAGAAAAGGCCAAAAGAGCGCAATCGCGACATGCGCTTCACGATATACACATGAACCAGATAAAGGCAGCGGCGTCGCCTATGCGAAAACTGTCAAATTTCGAACGAGCCGGGAGCTCATCACCCTCTTCAAATCCTAAAACACCACGGCGAGCAGCAGGGAAAGAAAATGACCTTGATGAGGATATGATCATGGTTGGAGGAACTGCAGTCACGCCAATGAAACGAGTTCCAATATTGGCCAATTTCGAAGAGTGGATGAAGATGGCGACAGACAACAAGATCAATGCAGCTAACTCCTGGAATTTCGCCTTGATCGACTACTTTCATGACATGTCGCTTTTGAAAGAAGGAGATGGAGTTAATTTTCAGAAGGCCAGTTGTACTTTAGACGGCTGTGTTAAGATTTATACCAGTAGAGTCGATAGTGTTGCGACCGAAACCGGAAAATTATTGAGCGGTCTCGCGGACAGTGGAAATAACAAGAAGAAACGAGGTGAAGCAGAGGAAGGAGAAGAGAGTGAGGAAGAGGTTGAAGATGAGGATGGAGTTGTCAGGAAGAAGCCCAAGAAGCGGGTAAGTCACCTCGATTTTTTATTGTTATTGTAGTTTCGTGAAGTTTAATGAGATGGTTGATTTCGCTGCGCAATCTTTTTCAATGCTGTTGTGGCGGTCGCGACAGATAGAAGGTCGTGCAGCAAGTGCAGTGCAAGGTTTCTATGCAAGTTGCGACCGCACTCGTTATATGTGGAAGTAAGCATCTGCCTTTCACATACGACCATAGACTGAGGAGAATTGGGCATCCCGTCCGCTCTGCCATACACAAGCCTCAGATCGGTGGATTAGTAGTTGGGTGGGTGACCACCAGCGAATACCCACTGTTGTATGTTTTTTTGTTCTTTTTATTGTGTGTTTTGCATTCCCAGGCTCTGGAGGTGCAAGGATACATGAGGGGAAAGAGGGAAGTCCCCTTGATTTTGTGTGAGTTCGTTAATATCGCGCATTAATTCCCTAAATCAACAAAACATCACCACATTCAAGATATACCAACACTAATACACAACCCTATATTGTCAGCTCACCTGTTGAAACTTTTGATTTTTGTTAGGTTTTTCTAAGGAATTTATATTCGAGCACCCAAAAATTTAAATAGTTTATTTTTACGAGGACGAGTGTCCCGATGTTAATACTTATTGCATTTCTTGAGTCTTGCGAAACGGAACCTCTTAAAAGTATAAAGGACGAATATCCTCATGAGTTTAATGGAGTCGCGTGGGTCAATGGCCAAAGTTTGAAGGACTTGATAACTCAATAGCAGAATTCTTTGCTTTGGGTAAAACTCCTGCTTTGGAAGTTTGCGATCGAAGGGTTTAGCGGTAAAATCCACATACTTGGCCAGCAGCTCTCGGTCGCCCAGGATTCGTTCTTGGTGAGGAATCACATCCTAATTTGCTGGTGCCTGCTGTAGCCCCCACCTAGCCCCTCTATTACCCACAAACTTTTATGGAGCCAACTAGGCTTCAAGAAATTCTTATTGGCTAGTCATCTCCCACACCTTCATATCACTCTATATCAACAAATAAGCAACATTTCGTTAATAATTAGTGTACTACACTCGTCTTTGATGGTCTAACGGTCATGATTTCCGCTTGTCATAATGGCAATGCGCGGGAGATCGGGGTTCGACTCCCCGTCAGAGAGCTACGAATCTCTAGAGTTCATGTCCCTGAGCAGTTGCTCAGACGCCTCTAAAAATTTTTGGTATTTTTTTTGTGACGAATTTTGAAGGTTGTCTGGGTGGATTTGAGAATATTTTCATATGACAGACTTGACAGCTAAACTACTAGAACATCAACCTTTTTGACAAGTGTCAAATGCGATAAGGTAAAGGATGTAATCGATTTTCTGTGCCGCCATAGATTTCAGCTACTGTTGTTATAGCATTTGCAGTTTTACGACAATTCCTAGTTTTCATGTTGCTGTTTCACTTTTACATCTTGCAAACCACATAAAACTAACAAATAGACAGGCACAACGATCATCAGAAGCCACCCTTGCCAGCTCATTTTCAGCACTCCAACTCAAGAAATTCGAACTCGAGTTCACTGTAGATCCTCTGTTCAAAAAAGCATCGGCCGATTTTGATGAGGGAGGTGCGAAGGGATTACTTCTCAATCATCTTGCAATTGACTCACATGGACGAATCGTTTTCGATAGTAGCGATGATGCAGGTGATGCATCAAATGAAGGACAAGCAACACGAAGAAAAAACGATGCTATTCAGGAGGAGGATGAATTTGAGTTAGATTCCGCAAATACCTCAGCCGAGGAAATAGAAGACGAAGAGGATGTCGAAATTGATGTAGAAGCACTTGGAGCCAGATTCTTCCCTGACCTGGAACGATTAGACATTCAAGATATTTGCCCTTCTCTTAAAAACTTCGATTTAGGTGACCCATCTGGTTCAATGGATATTCCGTTCTTAAAGGCACCTGAGGATTGGCGACAGGAAAAGGACAAGCCCTCGGATGAAATCCCTTCTGTTGGCGACAAATCTGGCATTTTCCTGGATGACGATAACCCTGTCGGATTTGATGACGATGATGACGGATTTCTTGGTGGCTTTGACATCCCAGTTGATACTGGCTTTGGAGAAGGTGGAGAGGCATGGGCAAAGGATGCAGCCATTGAAACTAGAATGCGTGTCCATGATGCAGGCTTCGATAATGATGGTATGGGTGGGGGGGATGGTGAAGATGGAGAAGGTGCTGGTGATTTTGATCCGGAAACTGGCGAATATAGAGTGTCTCTCGACCGTGGCTCGAAAGTTGTGGGTGGTCACGATGACATTCTTAGCTATTTCGACGAAGCATTACAGAAGAATTGGGCAGGCCCCGAACATTGGCGAATTCGAAAGATCAAAGACATCAACAAACCTGCCGCCGCTACCAAAACCCGGAAGGAGAGGGAGCTGTTCGAAATAGACTTCATGTCGGCCCTCAGCACGAGCCTTGCTGAGACAATTTACACGCCAGCCTCATCGAATTCTGTTATCTCTCTCCCTAAGAAAGATTGGAAATCAAAGACTCGAAATCTTCTTCCAGATGATAAGCATTTCAGTTCCAAGCAACTGTTACGGCTTTTCTTAAAACCAAGAGCACGAATGGGAAGTCGTAAATCTGGATTTGGAGCTAAATCAGGCAACTTCGGTCAACCAAAAGAAGAGGAAGCGCCCGAAGGTGAAATGGACGAAGCGTTTTGGGCTCGTAAGGAAGGTCCCGCTGGCGCTGACGAAGAAGCTGCACCACAAGGCGATTATGATGCCAATTTCTTCCAAGATGATGGTTTACCCATGGCAGGCGGTATTGACGATGACGACGATATGGAATTTGCAGATGCTCGCGATCATTTTTCACCTGGCGCCGAAGAACGAGGAGAGGGTGGCATGAATGATATGAACAATATTCTCAATGGTGGCCTGACACAAACCATCGAAGGCGAGGGAGCATTTGGTACGCAACTTGTGACCCAGAGTCGAAGACTACGACCGGAATACGTTCAGTACGCCAGAGTGGCCAAGAAAGTTGATGTTCGACGGCTAAAAGAAGAATTGTGGAAAGGAATAGGTTTCGAGGGGCCTCAATCTGTAAGTCAACCTATCGTCTATCATAAAAGAAATACTCTAATCGCTCTGCAGGATTCTCCATCCCAAGCCCCTGGACGAACCGCAGCGCCAATCGAAGCAGCAAAAACGCCAACCGAGGAGACTCTCAAGTTCACATCCGTCATGCAGAATCTCCAGACCGTGTACCCCAAACAAGCCATGGATGACATCTCGACTAGTTATTGTTTCATTTGTCTGTTGCATTTGGCCAACGAGAAAGGGCTAGTGATTGAGAAGAAAGAGGGACTCATGGAGCTGGATATTAGGAAGGATCCAACGGCGGAGATCACCGTTGGTGGCTAGATACAGTACAGTAGATTTCTTCGCTTCGAGTCTCAGTGCAGCAGTTGATCAGTGGAAACGAATCATGTCTTTGGCGTTTGTGATGTTTTAAAGAATGTGGCATCATGATCTGGTATGGAGAAATTGGTTGGTCTAATGAATAATGTTCTCCCCGTATATTCTGATTGCCGTTTGCCCTTTTGTCCGCTCACAGCCCATTGATTTTTGTAAAGTAAGAATTAGCATACACGAACAGACACTGCCCCGCGCGAACTGAGACATGAAAGGCCCGATGAGCTACATATCTTAATTCGCATCCCACGTGCTAGGCAAGGTATGCGTAAAGTGCCATCAGTCAGTGATCAGCAACAGTCAGCTTTCACAAATTGTGTCAGAGAAAAGGTGGGATTTGCTCCGTACGGAGTGCGTATATGGAGCATGAAGGCTCGCGAATGAGCCAGTGATTAGCCCTGGCTCGGAACAAGCATTGAGAGTTAGAGGGGCCTGGTGTTTCAGGGTGATCATCAAGCATTATCACGTGAAGGGTTTGTGATAGTCTCACGATTATCCACACGTCCAAAAGAAATCATCACGTTCGGCTTGCAAGTGCAACATAGTCCCCAATACCCGTGTATACTCCCATCTCGAGCTGAGATATGTTATACCAAAGAAACTCCCACAATTTCACTGTTCTACGATTCTTCATTCGCGATGTTTCGTCCCCAACAACATGATCAACAAGTGGAGCTTTGAATAAGCTGATCATCGGTGAAGGCCTCCACCACGGAGGCGAAGGGAGAGTCAAGAGGTTAATTCAGCCTCAATTTATGTTGGCGTGCCTATACACTAACGCACCATCGGGCTCTGCCAAAATTAACAACTGCCAAGCGTGGTGCTACACTCGAAACGTAGCCAGGGGCGCTTGGAGGCGTTTTTGAATTATGTTGATTGGATAAAAGCTGCGAGACAGCAAGCAGGGACGAGTCGCCTTTTCAGCCCTGGGTCAAACGGGGGAATGGCTCGTTGGTTGTGTTTGAAAAGGCGCTGAAGATTAAGTGCGTGATGTGGTGAGGTTGTGAATTGTTACACTTGGATATCTGTAAACAACAAGTGTTGCGGAGGGAATTATGGTTTGATACATCTGGAGGAATAAATCCCTCGAGTTTGTGGATGCGCGCGAGTGTCTACCAAAATGTGCCAGCAACCCAGCTCACAAGAGGCCGCCAACACAAGGATCTTCCGTCGTGATACACCAAGACCAACACAACCTCCGCCAACTCGCCCAACAGCACACCCAGGTCTCCTTTCCCGCTCCGTACGAGCAGCACAGCGTGGGAAGTATTTATTGTGCGAAAGGATGCAGGCTGCCCAATTAGCTGGAAGCATGGTGACCACAGAATCGTTAGGGCGAGGCGCAGCGTAAGCCGCAATGTGCGGTTTGGGGTAAGGATTTGGTGATTTAACAGGGGAGGAAGGGCTTGCGGGATGCAGTGAGATTGTGCCACAATCCTGTGCGGTGGTGCTGAGGACGGCATGGGTTAGTAAGTATGTGCTGCTTTTCCCACCGTCACTGCTGAGTTTGGTTCTTTTGGTCTTTTTCTGGTTTCGCAATCAAGTGAGGTTGAAGAGACGCATATCACGAACGATGCTTTGAGCGACAAACAACGAAGGACGACGGAAGAGAAGAATACTCGGAAAGAATTGGGTGATCTGTATCAGTACTGGAATTATATGGACGATTAATTGAGCGATGCGGATACGTCTCACGAGCCTGATGGCCACCATGTTTTGGCTCCAGGATACTCAGAATCAGGTTATGGCCGCCAATGATTTGCTTTCTGGACATATCGATACTTATGGAGCGGTATCACTCAATACTCCAGTAACTCTGAACGTTACTTTGAATTCGCCTAAGAAAAGTGCCCATGTTTACATGTTGCTGTGTCAAGGTGTAGCTCCGGAATCTTCTACATCTACAACTGTATACAAAATTCAATCTTTTCAAGGTACATATGAACTCTTTTGGCCAGTGGTGTTTATAAGGGGATAGCTAACATGGATAGATCTTTGCGTTGTCTCCGACCCGACACAAAAATGTTCTGAAAATCTCGCCGCGTTGATTGTTCAAGGGAACCAACCAACACCTATACAATTCACCATTACAAGCCAAACTGTATCCGACCACCTTCTACATCGCGAGATTGACCAAGCCATGAGTAATAGCTTGAATAACTTCTTCGTTTGTGTATCTTCATATACTGGAAGCTGCCATATCTATAGTCAACTATTTAGTCTTGGAGGGGTTGGGAACTCAGCAAATTTTGTGCCTCCTACCACAGACATTTCTGTCCAGAACCTTCCACCCACTACCAGCGTCCAGTTTAGTGCGGCGAGCATATTGACAGTGGCTACGGGGTTCCCGTCAACCACAATTGCCGCAAATCCGGGCGGTGGGTTGCCCTCCACCTCTACATCCTTCAGTGTCACAACTACCATGCCCCCAACAGGAACAACTACCATTCCTCAGTCACCCGAAACTGCCTCATCAGCCGCAGTTTCCGGAGCCTCTACCAAATCCTCTTCTGGTGGTCTATCTGTTGGAGCGAAAGCTGGAATTGCAGTCGGCGCTCTAGGAGTACTCTTCTTGCTTCTTCTAGCCGCTCTCTTCTTCCTCCGTCGTGCTCACCAAAGGAAGCGCGCCCATAACTCTGAGCAGGTAATGCTCAATAGATCTATCGCCAATGATAGTAGGGACTTGATGGCCGAGAAGGAAGCAGAGCATACCTCGCCGTCAAGTTTTGATGCTCCGGTTCCAGTCTTCGCTGGTGAAATGGGTACGGGAGAGAGACCAGGAAGTGGAGGAAGACATTCAGCATTGAGTCCGTACGAACAAATACCCAGCCAGCCATATTCCGGCACAGCCGCCGCAATACCTCGGAGGAAAGCCGCAACAGGCATACAATCAAATACTCAATCCAGAGGTCTAGACAGCATACCCGCATCTGAGCCTCTCTCAGGAAGTGGTCTCGTATCCCGCGGTGTCTCAAACGCCTCAACTAATATCATCTCACCTCGCTCCCCAGGTGCACCCAGTTCAAGCGATCCAAGTGACCGCAGCCACGAATTCGAGGAATACCATGATGTTCCTGTATATGGAGATGCAAGACATGTACCGCAGGTGTTTAATGGCGGATTACAAGCGCCTTTTTTGGCGGATGGGAGCGGTGATAGTTTGAGTAGTGCAGAGGCAGCGAGGTTGGCGGAAGAGGAAGAGGAGAGGAGGATAGATGCCGCGATAGCGGAGGCAGAGAGGGCGAAAGGTGGGGGGATATAGGATATTAGGCGGGGGCGTTTTGCTGTTTTATTAGCGGTTGATTCTATAGTTTATATTACTTTTCCAAGGATATAGTGATGTGTCAAATACAATGGCACTGCTTACTCTATAATGAATCTGCTGATATGTGTATGTGAACGAAGCTCATGAGGGAGACGTATTGAGGGGCAAGAGGTTTGATCCTCTTCATACTAATTCTATAGCTCTAAATTGACAACCAAGTTGCCACGGTTTATGGTGACTATCACTTTAAAGGAGTGATAGGAAATAAAAAAGCCGTACAAACTATTTCTGTTCCCATATCAAGATTCCGCAATTCCCTTTCAATACACCAATCATCAAAGATTGACGGTACTTTTAGTTATTACGCCAATATAATAGTGGTCGGGTAGACATCTCAACCTTGACCAACCTTCAAATATCCACAAGTCAGTCGCTTAGACTATGATAGTAACCCAACAATAGCCTTTACATATGACGGCAAACAGACAGTATGCAACCAAGAAATTCTTCACTCACAAAAAGATGCCCGAAGGCAAACCTTCCTATCTTCGATGGAGTCTCACTTGTCAAGTACCCCCCTCCCCCCTAGCTCATAACCTCAGAACCACCTCAGAAACACTATTGTAGATCTGAAAGTTCACGAAATCTGCGAACGAAAACTTCAGAGGTGTTTCGTTTATTTAATTTTTCTTGTAGTTTACTACCCATTTAGTTCAGGTAGAAATCAAGTTTGCTCTCACCTGAAAGTATGATCATAAATTCGGGGGCTGGAAAGGGGCGAATCTGTACTTCAACCCCCCCTACCCCCCCCCAAAAAATAAGGGACGAAGATGCTCCGAACCGGAATCTAATAGGAGAGCTTTTTGCACGGCCAGTAGATATTTTATGCATACAACTGCAGAGAATAGCAGACAGAAACAAAAACGGCTCCAAGGTCGAAAACATCTAAACGGAAGAACTGTCTCACCAATCGATTGAGACCTAGGAAACTATAGTTCCGATTAGACTCAGCGACCATTATTCTAGCTAAAAGCACTAGAAGATATATCCAGCCCAATATCATAAATAGAACACTTCGCTTTATTTCAGTACACAGTACAAAATCTTTCTCTCGTCTTTCTACAACCACACTAACATCCCCACCTCTATTTCCACACCTTGCCAACCATCTTCCCTGTCAACCCCACATTCCTAACCCTACCAACGGCTCAGCTCCTATTTACCCCATCGAGTTTTTGAAAACGGAGATTGGGAGAAGGTGAGAAGAAGTAGGACCCGTTGGCCTCGCTTGATTTTCGCATGGGATGGCGTACTGCCATGAGATCAATTTGGGTTTGGCGTTTGCCTAGTTTAGCGAATGAGCTTAATACTCAGCATACAGTAGCTCCTAGGGCCTGTTCCTTTAGATGCACAATGGGATGGATGTTCTCTCATTGGACTAGATCTCCATCAACGGCTCAGATGGTTCCGGTTATCCTTTCACATATGAGAGACTGAAACCGGGAAGAAGATAGGCAGGGAGAATAACCATTGGCCTCGCTTACCTCTGCATGACACTTGCAGATGTGTGGTGCGAGGAATGTTCTCTCACTAGGCTAGTGTTCATGTTTTCTGCCAAGCCGGGCGTATGATTAAGAACAAAAATTAGGTGATTATTAACAAGTCGAAACTCAACTAGTATCACTTGCTTGCTCATGTGTGGCTTATCAAGACTTCAAGAAAACTAGCCATGGAGTGACAACTTCGAAGGGTTTCAGACTGAATGACAATAATTGAGAAAGAGAAGTAGGAGATAATAATGTTGGTATGGATTTACTAATATTAAGTGTTTCATGGGGGGATTTGTTGGTCCTGCGAGAAAAGTAGCGGGTAATGCTAATGTGGAGTTTGTTCGACAATAAGAACCAATAGCGGAAGGGGGTGAGCTTGAAGAGGGTTTAATCGGTTCACTTGCTAAGAGCGTTGAAAGCTATGGGTATGACAAGAAGAACTTTCCCCTAGCGTGTGTGTTAATTAGCGACGGCTAAGCTACTTATAAAGGCTTTAATCTTTATTTCAATCTTTGAGAAATAAATATCAAGAGTGGCCGGACAAGACGTTTTATTGATCTTGTTTCTCAGGACGTAAAATAGCAGACCTTGTGGCTAATCTCAACTTTAATCTTCTTACCAGTTTTAAGCTGAGTTTGAACAAATGAAGACCTCATCTTTTGCTTACGGTTAGAGCGAGAAGTAGAGATGGGGAGCTTTATCTCGGGAGCCCGCCCTATTGGACTGGCTTGCTATGAAACCTGCCGTGCGACCTACCACATATACCTCCACCGAGATGAGCTCCAAAGAAGCTTTGATATTGCTAGTTGGTTTGTTTAACTGCTCAGAGCAGTTCGCATTGGTTCAGATAGAGGGGAAATGGAAGTGAGGTCATGGTTGTATATCAAAAATATGAGGAGCGAAATTAGGGAGGACATTTAATAAGGCGGTAGCTGGTTGATCCCACTCATTTCATGTGTAAAACCTAATGTGGGAGAAGACAACCGCCTCGAAAATGACAGGAAACCACTAAGGGTGGAGCTCAAGGTTACAAAGAGAAAATACAGAGAACATGTACTGGTAATAGAGAACTACCCCGTTTCCCGACCGTGCTTGATCGAAAACTCTAGGTATGGAGTGGTGGCTCTGACGAAGGGCTGAAGTGAGTAATGGTATGAAGAACTAGAGTGGGAAGACTGTTGATATAAAGAGCGTTGCGCGGTCTCGTCTGACTACTACAAGAAACTCATGGTGGAAACAGTCTTGTTTCACCGACCAGATCAAAAATCTCGGGTGTAGAGTGACGGCATAGACAGTTAGACGAGTATTCGAAATCAAAGTGAAAAGTGGAGGAAATAGAAATTTTTAGAGGTGTGCTAGTAAGCATGCATAAACGCTCAGGAAAAGCTGACAGTGAGGGGCTGATATAAAGAGGGCTTATTGGTCTTACTTGCCAGATACGTTTGGCGACTTGAGATATTAGCGCTTAATAGTCATTCTCCAAGATTGTTGAAAAGTCCTTGTGTTATAAGGATATGAGTGGGTTTCAATATTACTAGATAGCCCAAAGCGTCACAGACAAAGATGCTTAACAGTCATAAACTTAGTTAGAAGCTCATTGTATTCTGTAGCCTATAGATCCACACAACGCATTGTGCCCAATCTCAGCCACCCAATGCTGCTCTTCCATGCAATCCACTTCATCCATGATACAAAAGACAAAGCGCCAGTCGAAGGCCGCGCTGATAATGTGAAAAATGTACCCCACAACACAAACTCCAAGGAATGAATCGCTCAATCCCCGCTTCTCAATGCCCTTATCTCCAAGAAAATAACGCCCTTCCACCAGACCCACTCGCTCCATCCATGCTGCGCTGCCCCGATATGAAATATAAAGTTGAAAGGATTGTTTAATTTAATATGCGTGATAACCCCCTCCCCCTTGGTTGCCTCTGCCTTGTCCACCTTGCTGTGGAGGGAAGTATTGTTGCCGTTGTGAGTATTGACCTGGTGATTGACCCCCTTGTCCTGGTGTTGCTGCATACCCTGGGGATGGCTGTGTCCAGCCTCCACCTTGAGCGAATACATTTGCTGCTGGTGAAACACCATATGGTTGTTGTCCTTGCATCTGAGCTGGGTATTGTCCCTGAGGATACTGGTTCATGTTGTATTGTGATTGAGACATTCGGTAACCTGCCTGGTTTTGCTCAGAATATTGCTGATACAAAGCCTGCTGTTGACGTTGAGCTATTGCCTGTTGGACTGCAGCACTGTTGATACCCTGCTTGATTTGTTGCTTCTCTTGCTCTCGTGTTAAGATTGCGCCAACCAAGCCGCTTCCAGATTCAGCTTGCCCACTCTTGTTATGAGCCATGCTGATGAGAGGCTGGCCAGTCATTCTAGCAACATGTTCCTGTTCGCGTGCAGAAAGCTTAGATGCGATATCGCCGCTTCCGACTGGAGCTAGAGATGCCATGGCAGATCTAGAGTTTGGTCTTGCAAGCATATCTGTGGAACTGTTTCGTGAGTGGCCTTGCGTGACCAAAAGTTCACTTGACCTATTTCGAACCAACGGTGGGGTAGGAGTGTTGCGACCAACGGCGGTGTTAGCAAGCGCATTGCCTGATTGTTGTCTCTGATGTGAATACAATGGAGTTGCATTTGCGGCAGCAGCTCTTTGCTGCACAAATTGCTCAGCAGTAAGGCCATGCTGAGGAGCTGCGGGACCACCACCAACAGCCAGGCCAGGCTGCCATGCCAAAGTTCGACTGTCTGAGGAATTATTACGATAATGATCAGGCATAGGCTTGCGATGTGGTGATCGAGATTGTCCTGCACTCTCTGGTCTAGATGCTGGACTTGGCTTTCTGGGTGGACGATCTGCTGGATAATTGTTCATAGTAGGGCCTGAATTGGGTCCTCTAGAGGGGCTTCCATATCGAGGTCGTTCACCCCCGAGGCCTACTGCAGGCCCAGGGCTTTGTCTCCCATCTACACGAGGCTGAGCTGCATAGTTTATGGTTGGACCAAAATCAATATTGATTGAATTGCGAATATTATTGATTGCATCAGTTGGCATAGCATCCGGATTTCCCACAGTTTTCATTTTTCCGGCGCGAGGCTTTTCGATAGATTTCTTTGACTTTTGAGACCTCTGAGTGTCTATCGAAGGTCTCGTACTAGCATAATCCGGCGAGGTCGTTGACGCGTTGTCGTCATAGAGACTTAGACCACTATTTTCCCGGTGAATCTGGGGCTTTACAGCGAGGGTGTCACTCCGTCCAATATCTCGACCGATCATATCAAACGCAGCCTGGTCAATAACGTGGTTTCCTAAACTCCCTGTGCTTGAGGGTGTATCAGCAGAGATTGGAGTGTCTACAATAGCTGGTCGAGATGGAAGAGGTTTTCGAGTAATACTTTGGCGAGTTTCAAGACGAGGACGTTGGGAACTATAGCTAGAAGCTGAGTCTGTAGAAAACTGGGGAGCATGGCCTTGTCGTGCTCGGTTTTGCTCAGGGGAAGCAAAAATGTTGGGTGGTTCATACGTACGAGAAGGGGGAGCTGTGTTGCCATGAGGAGGAATTGGTGGGCGAGAGTTGTCTTGGGAGGTTGTGGGAGCGTTCAATGGGTATTGCTGAGGGGTTTGCTGGGAGGGTTGAGAAGTATTTGGAAGGCGATCGAGGTCTTGCGGTCGTGAAGAAGAGGATTCCTCGAAAGAAAATCGACGAGCAGGTGCTGTTACCAAGCCTTTATTATTGGAAGCATGGTTAGCAGGATATTCATTCACATTGGCAGCTGACGATACCCCTCTCTGGCTTGGGTCCTCCGATGGTCGACCCACATTCTGGTTTTGGCGCCTTTGATCTTCTCTGATTTTAGATTCCTCCCCCATAGCATGATACGCTGCCGCTACTCCGCCTGCCCCTGTTAACTGCGAAAGAGTTGCATTAGACATGCGGCTGTTTGCCCTCCGAAGCTCTGGTGAGTGATATGGCTTGCCGATCGGCTTATCCCCGGGACCATGTGCAAATGCAGGAGGAGCAGAAACAGGCTCTGGTGAAGTAGTTTGTTGCAATTCCTGTAATTCTCGAACTGGTGTTGAGCGAGCAGCAATAACTTGTTCATCTTCAGAACTGATACGTTCAGGTGTCACAGCCATGTCGCTTTGGAATCGCAAGTTAGATGGCTCCCGACCTGTAGCAACCCCAATATTGTGTGGAGGTGGGGTAGGAGCTTGCTCATAGGCACCATCATAATTTGAAGCAGGGCTTTGGTCGTTATACCGATCCAAACCGTGGGTTTCGGAGACCGATCGATTATGGGAGATGCCAGTCTGACGAGGAGGTGTGAAGGTACCTGAAGATGCAGGAGCTGAATCTGTTCGGGGTAGGCCAGAACCAGCATTTTCAGGACCCCACTGAATCGAAGGTGAAGATCTGACTGAGGCCCCATCGTCGAATTGTATGCGACTACGGGAGGGCCCGAAGCTATTACGTGTGCTCCTTCGGCTACTGTAGCGGCTATTCGACCTACTCCCGTTCTCGATTGCTGTCATACGCTTTTTCGTGAGCTCTTTCATCTTTCGTCTCCATTCTGCTTCTCGCCATGTGGCACTTCCTTGCTCTATGATCAAGCCAGAAACATCTAATATTTCGAGATAACCGTATCGACGATGCTTTGGCATGGCAAACATCAAACTCTGGGGGTCTAAAGTGTCCGCGATCAATCGTCCTGGACGACCGTAGAGTGCAAAAGTGTCGAATACAGGGAACAACCAACGAAGCATCATCTCAAAACCACTGACAGCCGGGTGAACTTCTGGCATAACAAAAACAAATCCTTCCGTCGTTGATGGTGGATTCGAGTGGATCGTAATATTTCCCTCTACTTTAACAAGTGTCGATGCATCTATTAAGGGTTTTGATTGTGGGTAGATAGCAAAAGCTGAGTATGCATCTGTAATTGTTGCAATCGGCTGGACTTTCTTAGTTTTCTTCGTGTCATAAAATTTGACATCTCCTTTCAGGACTAATGGTCTCGATCGATCGTATGCGGACTTCTTCTTGTTGGCTTGCTTTTGCATTCTCTGAACCACTTTTTCATCCGGAGGTGTAATGACACACCAACATCGTCTCCATGGTGTTCCAGCGCCAAATCGTACTCTTGCCCAGTCTTCTGACTTGACCTTTGCTCGCTCCATTATTATGTTGATGTTATTTAGACCCTTCCCTTTGCCTGCAATTAAAGCTCCAGTATACGCTTCTTGCAATGTGGCGTGTTCGAACATTGCTAATCGAATGCCAGCAGTCCATTGTACAAGCGAATGGTGGGAATTGAAATGCAGCAGATATCGATTCCTGCCAGCCGTAGATATGCTAAGCACATTTTGGAGAGGTGCTTCGTTATCAGATCTGGTCGGTAGTGATTCAATCTATTCATATTAGACCCAATCCCAAATTCCCGTATAATTGCATTTCTCACCATTTTGATAGATGCATCTGTCAGATTGATGAATTTGGGCAGAACCTCTCCATCTTGACCAGCTGCATCTAATTCCGCAGCGTCCCATAACGAAAGTACAGTTCCAACTAATTGCGCAAAGCATTCGGTCCAGGTTCTATCTGCATTTGCCCGACCATCTATATCGCATTAGAGAATACAATACAAGAGTAGAGAGAACACGCACGTGTGTTCTGGTCATCTAGCTTTAGGAAATACCCCTCTTGATATAGCTTGTTCGCATGGCTGTTCAAAAAAGTGAATATAGGTTGCAGTTCCGGTAAAGTATCCTGTGATACGTCCATCAGAGGGGGCTGGTAAGTCTGTACCATTGACATCGGTCTTGAGCTGGAAACGGCTCGCTCTCGTTGTCGTGGTTGTGAGGAGCTTCCATCCATATTATACGGGTGATGCGATGGACCACTCGGCATTACCTCCCTTGCGTTATCCTGTCTTGGGGCATCATACTTGAATGATTCCTGTTTATTCTGTACCGGAAGAGGCGCTGCAGATGCTGGACTGCTTCGGTCGTCTCGACTTGAGAAGTTGGACATGAACGAGAGCACTGTTTTTCAGGCTGTATTAGCAAATCTCAACCTTATCACTGCAGCTTTACCGACCTCGTTGTTTAGTCCCCGATTTCGCCATCGTCTTGTCAGTTGTAAAGAATGTGGGAAATTTTCCGCAGCTCCAAGAGCTGGTCCGCCGTGATCCGGAGTGGTGCTCACTGATCAGTGCATGGACGCGCAATTCTCCCTGTGGTTGTGGAACACGTCAAACTGCGACAGTCAGTGTGGCGATGTCTAGGCGCAAAGTATTCTCGGAATTGTATCAGAGAATGGGTAAATTCGAAGCTCGCAAAAAGATCAAAGGACGTAGGTTGTCGTTGAAAACGAACAGGTCTTGTGGACAAATCGAATGGTCAAGAAATTAAAGGTGTGGCTCGTTGCTCACACGTCACTGGAAGACCGGATATCGTGGTAGCAGACCTGGATGGCGGGAAGTCAAAAGCCCGGCTCCTGCAAGCTCCTGCTGCTTTTTGCACCTGCGGAGTGAGTCTCTAAAAGGTGAGATATTGTATCAGACGAAGTGTCTTTTTGCAATGCACTCTGCTACGGAAAATCTCGCAGACTTTCTGTTCAAGCCCGAGTCAACCGTTTCCGAACGTTGTTCAGGCTTATTAAGCACCCAGTAAGTCAGCGCATAGGTAGGGATTATTTTACTGCAGCCGTGGCCATAGAATCTTCGTATTCGAGGAGTTCTGAATCTGAAGTCGAGAACAAATCCCTGTACGAGAGGTGCTTGGCTGGGCTGTAGTACGCGTCATTTATGAAAGCGCCAGACCCCAAGCTTCTCGAAGTTGGCTGCGATCAGCTTAAGGACTACAGAGCAACCTTTACTAAAGCCCTTTTGCAACACTATTGATGAGGCGTTGAAGCCATTCACTGCCTGTTTCGGGCTACTTTCCCTGGGCAAGTCTCACAACAATTTCCATATTATCCACTTCCTCAGCACTTTTTCACGAAGCTGGGCAGATTGCAAGTGCATGCTGCAAGCTCGTACAGTTCCATGGTTGTATATATACGAGGCATAGAGCTAGACAGCGCATCAACCTAATCGCAAAGGTACATGGACCCACTTATGGCTTGGGGAAGAGCAATAATGTAAAATATATGAAGCAGGCTTTCTTCATCTCGATCTCAATCATATCAAAGAGTCGGACCTCAGGACCTCCGACGTGGCTTGATGTGAGGCTGTTTGATCTTTTGTGCAGTGGCCGGAACAGAAGGTTACACAACCTAATGTGATCTATTTTGGGGTTGCCATGTGTCTGTTGGGATTCGAAGCGCTGATCGTCATGGATACACCAATTGCCTTTGTATGGATTAAGTTTGTTTGTAATTAAAATCAAGTGGTTTAATAGAGATATTGTACAATGAACCAAGCGAGAATCCCTAATCAATCTATGGCATTCAAAAGAATTCAACAATTGTCAGATGTTTGATTTTATTTTTTGAAGGCGCAGTCGGTGCTGATGATGACGCACGCCTTCAATGCTTTGAGGTGGAAAAAATGGATGTTGTGCACGCACTTCATATAAATCTTCAAGCACCATTAATTCAAAACATCAGCTGGGCTATGTAGCTGATCTTTGTAGATCTTAGGATTTGCTGCAGTCGCATGTAAGTCTGCTGTAGTGGCACACTCGTTCGGATTGACGATTGGTGCCGTCATTGCTATGCTTGTTCAACATTTTCCTGTGGAGAAGAAAAAGAAAAACAAACGTATCCAAGATGCATAAACATGGAGCTTCAGTCTCAAGCACACGATTAACCGTCCTGACACTACCATTGCGGGTTTTTATTCTCGTGGGATCTTGCTCGTAGAGGTCTCCTCTTTGTCCTGGTACAAATACGCAGCGGTAGAGGGCAGCGGTACCAGCCTGTTGGTATTCTTCTAACAATCCTGACACGCAAGCATCTGGTATGAACTTTCTCTCAAAAAGTTAGGCACGTGCACATCTTCTAGATTTTTATGCCCACCTCTATATTCAAAGGTTCTAGTTGCGATATTAGTATTGTGAGGGTTTGAAGCTTTCTTACACTATCCCATTCATTGCAGTTACCTTTTTCCCGATTACTCCTTTGAAACCCGCATGTTCTCAGCCCTTTAAAGTGCTTAAATATCATGTATGGTGCATAGCCCTCCCACTCGTCTTCTCAAGGTCCAACTTGTCACGTTTGAGAACATGGGAAATGGATTTCAACAAAAGGGGTATTCAATATAGACAATCAATATCAACGAACCTCTAGTGACGATACTTCAAGTTGCTATGAAGCGTCCGTCAATTTCATAGAATTATACGGACGCACAAACATTTGGGCACTGGCTGGCATTGACTACCCTTCTTGGATCAAAAACAATCATCAACTACAATGAAGATGCTATTTCCCAGAAGCATCGCTCAAAACTTTTCAAATTACGCCAACCATGGGTAGTTCAAATTCCCAAGCCCTTAGCCCTCAGCTAGAGAGAGAAGGGCCTCTCTTTCCCGTTAAATAGATGACAGGTGATTCCCAGTATTTTCGAAAACTTAAACCAAGGAAAGATACTCGGAGAGACTCCCTACAACCCCTGACCCAATTCATTCCGCTCTTCACAGACATCAGGACCCTAGTCTTGGCTATCGACCATAGAGACCCGAAAAGGATCCTCGAGGTATGAATTCCTTCTGCCGCTGCCGCCACTATGTATCACGATAGATCGAACGAAAGATGAGCCTACAATCGCTTGAGCGCCTGGAGTACTTTGAAGAGTATCAACCAAATGATCTAGAGAGGTTCGAGGGGGCTTCTTTGCATGAAGGATCCACCCGGCGGACTCCTCAAATGAGGATTAATTCGAAACCCTAGAATTGTTTAAAAACAGGAGTAATGGGATATAGATTTGAGTCTACGGTACCACCTTATTAGTCGTAAGGTATTCCACTGGGAAGACTATTTGAAGATGAAGTTGAAAAAAACTCAATCCTACTACATATACATTAGACCTGATAGTTATTACGAATATAGTCTTGGTAGGCTGTGTGAGTTCTACCTTGTCACGGACCTCCGTGTCTTCAAAATCTCGGGGAATAGTGGCGATCTACTATCATACCACCTTGATACACACAAGAGGGAATCCAGGTGGATTAGTCTACCCGTATCTACCCGCAATTATTCTCATGGCCAAATTTAGAAAATTGACGTGGTGTTGTGCAACTTTCGGTCTCCACAAATGTTTCCTAACAAAGGTCAAATTCAGCGCTACTGCAAAGCTTTGAAATCTAAGCACGTCATCACGTGTAAACTGATAGGCATCCCGCCTCCTTATCAGTTTTGGTCCTTGACCTCGTTGGGACAAACAAACCTAGCAAGACTGCATTGGAAGAGCGAGATCTTGAACACCAAAGTTAATCCACAACGCTGGGATGAGGAGGTCGTTCCTTCGAACTCAATTTGCGCGAGCCATAATCCCTCAAGCTCGCCGATCTCTCAACCAATCCAGCTCGAAATGTCTCCCTGAGTTGGCATCAAGATCTACCTCGACCTCGCCGGATCCTGACACTGTCAACAATCTACGACAACAATCTCTGCCCCCCTTTCGATTTGAAACCGGTCTTTCATTATACGCGAAACGAGCACCAAGACCATTTCCTCCACCATTCTTATCACCGCCGTCCGGGTCATTTTCAGATCCTTTAAGTACACATCACCGAAGTCGCGATAGACGCACGTTTGTGAATGGGGAACTCATAAGAGGGTATACGAATGGAGATGACGCGGTGTACGCAAGTGAATACTTTATCGGTGCGAACGATGGAGTTGGGGCTTGGTCTACGAGGCCAGGAGGTCATGCCGGGTTTGTATAGCTCCTTAGTTTTTAGACCCTGGCTAATTATATATAGTCTCTGGTCTAGGTTGATATTACATTTCTGGGCTGTGGAAACAGAACATGATATATATAAATTGCGATCTCCCGATCAGAAATTTGAACCGAATCCCATAGAATATTTACAAAAGGCATATGAGCAAACGATTGAGGCGACTTCGAAACCCAACTTATGGCAGGGGACCACTACCGCAGCAGGAGCACAATTACATTTCAAAATACCTGACCATGACTCAAATGGCCCTGCGACACCCCTTCTATACATCACAAATTTGGGGGACTCTCAAGTGTTAGTCCTTAGACCGCGAGATTCTAAGCTGGTATTCAAAACCACTGAACAATGGCATTGGTTTGACTGCCCTCGGCAGCTGGGTACTAATAGCCCAGATACACCCCGAGATAACGCTGTCATGAACAAGGTCGAAATCAAAGAGAACGATGTGGTACTAGCCATGTCAGATGGGGTTATCGATAATCTTTGGGAACACGAGATTATTCAGAATGTTGTGAACAGTATACGCAAATGGGAAGAAGGAGAGGGGGGGCAAAGCACTGGTGATCGCTGTGGCGGCGCCGGTGGGGGCATGCAGTTTGTAGCTGAAGAGCTCATGAAAGCCGCCAAAGTTATTGCTACAGATCCATTTGCAGAGAGTCCATTTATGGAGCATGCTGTAGAGGAGGGCCTTGCTATGGAAGGAGGTAAGTTTTTCTCTTTTCAAGGTACTTACTCTAAGCTAATGCATCGTGGGTAAACTTGACGATATTAGCGTGGTCGCAGCACTGTGCAGAAGGAGTAAAGGGTGAAGAGACACCTTACCCCAAGAATATAGCAAGTAGGAAAGCCACAAAGAGCCAAGCCGATTCCGAGCACATTGTTGACTTCGTCAGCCCAGACAAGACGAAACAAGCACTCGAAGCTTGATTGGCACCAGGAAATCGGATTTCGGGCGACTTTAGAATAGAAATGAAACTATGGTACATTTAGAAATCGCCATTGTAACTGTGGAATAGACTATTGCCGTCCATACACCAAGGTCGTCCTAATCATGGGACAGAGACGAATTATCTCAATACTATTGGAACATATGAATGGCTTGATCAAACTCTAGGCTATAATCTTTAAATGTTGAGCTTTGTTCAAAAACCCGTGTAATCTCTGTGGTGTGATATTTACTCCTTGAATTATGGAGACGAGTAAAGTGTCCAAAGTCTTTCTTCAGTCTCAGCCTTGCCAAATCCCTGCCGGTTTGATAAGGCTACGATAAGGAGCTTAAAATTTTAAGCGCGAAATATTCAGAGTTTCTAGCAATCTTTTTGGACTGGGCCAAATCACTTCTCTGGCATCAATCAATCCAGCAAATATCAGGTTAAAATGAGGGGGAAACGGTCAAAACAGTACAAGAAGCTCATGCAGCAGTATGGGCTAACCTATGGATTCCGCGAACCATACCAAATCCTTCGTGAGTTGCTTGTCGCAAACCATACCACCGACACAAACACTGACTAAATTCTCCTTTAGTTGACGCAGAGATTATAAAAGATGCGGACAGATTTAAGATGGACTTAATTGGTGGGTTAGAGCGGACACTTCATGGCCAAGTCAAACCTAGTATGCTCTTTCGCTCACCGTCGATAGGCTGGCTGCTAATTAGACACAAACAGTGATAACACAATGCTCTATGCGTCATCTCTACGCCTCTGCTTCTGAACCAGGTGTCTCCTACCTAATCGACAAAGCGAAAACCTACGAACGGCGCCGCTGCGGTCACCGACCAGAAGACTACCCTACACCCCTTACTGCCAAAGACTGCCTTGCCTCCGTCGTCGATCCCAAAGGAAGCAAGCATAATAAAAATTGCTATGTGGTTGCAAGCCAGGACTTAGATGTTAGAAGGCATATGCGGAGTATTATGGGCGTCCCGTTGGTTTATATACATAGAAGCGTTATGATTATGGAGCCTATGGCTGAGTCCTCAACTGAGAACAGGGACAGAGAGGAACGGGGAAAATTTAGGGCGGGGTTGAAGAGAGGGAGTGGGAGTCTAAAGAGAAAAAGGGAAAATGACGAGAACGACAGGGATATCAAAGAGCAGACTGGAGACAGTGTGGATGACGTGCCTAAGAAGAAGAAGAAAACGAAGGGACCTAAAGGGCCCAACCCATTATCAGTTCTGAAATCGAGGAAGTCGAAAAAGGAGGAAGGTGACTACAAGAAAGGACCTATAAACGAAACGGAAGCATCACATCAGCAAGGTGCAGATGGGTCGGAAAATACGGTTAAGAAGAAGAGGAAACGGAAACACAAAAGCTCAACTGCCCCCGAAGGTACTAGAGAAAATGCCGAGAGCATTAAAGACGAGTAGTGTTGTCATTATGTGGCGTTCTGGAAAGAAGCATGGATTACTTTGTTGTTCATACACACAAAAAGTTGGAACCAATACCCAATAAAAAGGCTGTTGATTGTTGTAGGAACAACACATAATCCGAGTCGTGATTCCAATTTCCCAAAATTATGATTAAGGTTTTGTACAACATGGAAATAATCTATCGAGGTCTGGAATGCATCAACCATGCAGTTAGCATGGACAGCACTTCTATCAACTAAACATATTAATTTACAGTTGTTCTGCAAGCCACCAAAACGGTAACGGTCGGCATACCCCACTGGAAAAGGCACTTCCTAGCGTGCTTACCCCTGCCTCGACCAAGTGCGCCGACACAATCTTAGATCGTGAAGTGCTCAGACATAGGCAGTATGTGTCTGCCACAGACGGCCCAATTTACCCCGTATTGTCTTAAAGATTCCGATAAAATCAAGCTTCCAGATCTCTGATAGAATTTACGACTGTTCTGAGAAAAAGCAAAACGGATCCGCAACGTTCGAATCTTACCATACAGATCGAGGCGGTGGACGAGCAATATGCCAGAGAGCGTCGAGGCTACCACCGCCAGCATAAATGCGCCTGCGGTGGCCGTAAATGGGAAGGGATATGTCCAAGAGGAAGTGCAGAAGATTGAAGCGAAAGAATTAGACGATTTTGGATTGCCAATAAGGAAACGGGCGTTTTCGAGGCCGGAGCCAGCGGAACAGGATGCTGACGCGAAGGGAGGGGATGGTAATCTTCAGGAGAAGAAAGTGAATGGACATACTGAACCTCCAAGTGTACAAGGGGGGGAGGAGGGGGATAAGGTAGATAATGGTGATGAGGAGAGCGATGAAGAGTTTAAGGATGCTCAGTCAACGCCAAATCTACCTACACCTTTAGAGACTGTACCGAGTCCCAAAGCAGAGCCACAAAGGCCCCCAGAGCCTCCTGCAGAACAGCTCGAATCTAATTTGCCTACGACAACAGGAATTCAGAAATCGAAAGAGACAATGAGGGAGGTCAAGCCATCCCCTGATGAGGAGAAAGCTCCGAAAGAACCAAAGAAGGAGGATAGTGATCCAGAACCGAAAGGATTAGGGGCCGAGAATGAAGGCAGCGAGAAAAAGGAGCCACAAGAGTCAAAAGAACCAAATGGGCATACACGGGGACAAAGCTCGACTGGTCAGGGGATTTCGGAATGGTCTCATCAACAGCTAGCACCAAGAGAATCAGTGGAGGAAAAGGTGGAAGAGGACGAATGGCAAGATATGCCTGCTTACGCCCCTTACGATATGTACGATGACGACAACAGACTCATTGCGAGGGAAGCAAAGGAATCTGATGACGAAAAAGATATCTATTCTGGTCTTGGTGGAGCTGGAAGAGGTTATACACGGGTACAGCTGGATGAAGATGCCCAATCCGCTACGAGTCTAGACGAAAATACCCAATATCTCTTTAAGGATGTCAATGGAACAGGCACAGGTGAAATGGAGGACGAAGAACAACGGGATGCTGTTTCGCAAATGCAAGCTACTAAAGATCTTTTGACAGAAGGTCAAAGGATTGCCTATGTTGGAATGACTCGTCTTTTACTCTCAAAAATGGTCAGTAGTGCAGAATCTATGGCCACAACGAAAGGAAGTAAGAAGGAAATGGCGGTATCAGCTGAGGCTATGAAGATGTGGAGTCAAAAGATGATGGTGAGGCTGTATGCACATATGGAAATTAGCACAGCAGAACAGATTATGATTGAGCAGTTGGCCGACCATGGTGTTGTTCCTGCAGACCTAACTCCCACTCTTATGCAAAATGCTAGAGTAAAGAATCCTATGGCCGAGGAGAAAGCTCCCTCAACGGCGGGCCTATCTTCGCCAAAGCCTGACTCGCTATCGTCGTTCGATAAAAGTCCAAGAATGTCACTATCCTCAGGCCCTTCGACGCCTCGGCATCCTCAGACACCGAACCCCTATGACTCGAAAGAAGATGATGGAGATGCAGCTGCGGTCCCGCCTCCCTATCAAGAGCATGAGGGGGAAGATCTCCCCGAAGTTCGGACCCCATCACAACTTCCTACGACGTCCAATATAGACATAGATCTTCGATGGACTGTTCTTTGTGATTTGTTTCTCACATTGATTGCCGACTCGGTCTACGACTCTCGGTCGAGAGTGTTATTAGAGAAAGTGGGCGATAATATGGATATCTCATGGCTTGAGATATGTAGATTTGAGAAGCGAGTGACTGATGCGTTGGAAATGCAGCAGGCAGCCGAGAAAGAAAACTGGAATGAGGATGAGCATAAAGAGAACAGGAGAAAGCTGGCTCTGAAAAAGCGATATGTGATGATGGGTCTTGCTACGGTTGGTGGAAGTCTTGTCATTGGTCTTTCTGCTGGATTATTGGCTCCTCTTATCGGGGCTGGTCTTGCAGCAGGGTTCACCACAATAGGTGTCGCTGGTACGAGCGGTTTCCTTGCAGGGACAGCAGGTGCGGCAATCATCACTTCCGGAGCTGCTGCTTCTGGCGGTATCATTGCCGTGAGAGCTGCGGATCGAAGAACTGGTGCCGTCAAGACTTTTGAGTATAGACCCTTGCATAATAACAAACGAGTAAATCTTATTGTCACTGTCTCCGGATGGATGACGGGCAAAGTTGATGATGTACGATTGCCTTACAGTACTATTGATCCCATCATGGGGGATATTTATTCAGTACTTTGGGAACCAGAAATGTTGAGGAGTATGGGAGACACTATCAACATTTTAGCTACAGAGGTATGTATTTCTGAGAATCAAAATGACTATAGGCTAACTGTTTGCAGGCCCTGACACAAGGTCTACAACAAGTTCTTGGCAGCACTATCCTCATTAGTTTGATGGCTGCTCTACAACTGCCTGTCGTTTTAACAAAGCTTGCCTATCTCATCGACAACCCATGGACTGTGTCTCTGGATAGAGCTAACGCAGCAGGCTTGATTCTGGCCGACTCCCTCATTGATCGAAATCTTGGGACTCGCCCAGTCACATTCGTGGGATATTCTCTTGGATCGCGAGTTATCTTCTCCTGTTTGAAAGAACTCTCTAAGAAGGGTGCTTATGGCCTCGTACAGAACGTCTTCCTCTTCGGATCACCAGTTGTGGCTAAGAAAGATGAGTGGCTAAGAGCTCGATCAGTTGTAGCAGGAAGATTCGTTAACGGTTATGCCAAGAATGACTGGATTCTAGGGTATCTCTTCCGGCTGACCAGTGGTGGTATCAGCCGAGTTGCGGGGCTGGCACCTGTGGAAGGTATTCCTGAGCTTGAAAATATCGATGTTACAGAGTTTGTACCTGGGCATATGTCTTACCGAACGGCTATGCCACGTCTGCTTCGAGAAGTCGGATGGATTGTCGAAAGTGATGAGTTTACAGAAATCGAAGACCCAGATCCAGACAATCACTCCCAGCGCCAACGAGAATTGATTAATGAAATTGAGGAAGCTCGAAAAGAGTTCGAGAAACAGGAAAAAGAGAAAGAGGGCAAAGGTAAATTCGGCTTTTTTAGTAGAAAAAAGAAGGCTGTGGTGGAAAAAAAAGAATGGGAAACATACGAAGAGTTCAAGAACCAAAAGGATTCGGGCAACAAGTCCACCGAACCGCATAATAATGATGGTGTCCTCTTCGACATTGACGCTATAAGAGCAGAACTTGCAAGCGAGCAAATGGAAGTCAAAGAGCTAAAATCAACACTCCCACCCATGAAACTCGACCTTTCATCTTCAAGCAGCTCACCATCAAACCCCCGGGATTCCCTACGAGAAACAAAATCCTATGACGCAGCAACAATGCTAAAACCTGACTTCAAACCATCGCCTTCAGCATCACCACGGATATCAAGTAGCTATGATAGAAATCCAGTCAAAAGCCCAAGCCCATATCTCTCACGTCCTGGCTCAACAACCGGCTCGTACCACTATGATGAATACGAACCGGAGGATGAGATACAAATGACTTTTGATGAGCCATATCATACTCCTGCGCTTTCTTCTACAAGCTCGTTCAAGAACTTACCGCCGCTGCCGAGCCCGAGCCCCGGGATAGGTGGCGGGGAAGGCGCCAGGAGTGGGTTTGGGGAAGAAGTGACGACGCCGAAGAGGCCGGAGTTGCAGAGTAGTAAGACAGCTCCGGCTCCGGTGTTGCCGGCGATGGATCTAGGGCATAATGCGTGGGCGGATGAGGATGAGGAGTTTGGGGTTGAGAAGGAGATTGAGATGACTTTTGCATAGATGCCTCGGAGCAACCCCCCCACATCTTTCGTTGCTTTACGATGTGTTGAGTGGTATCTTGTAGCGTAATTGTTAATAGACAGAGGTGGGGAAGGGCATAGGAGACTAACTTGTGGTTCTGAGCGCATTGGATGAAATTGTTTTCAGCGAGCGGCATCGGGGCAAGCGCGTTTAATAACAGCCTAATGATAGCTGGACTGTGTATATAATTGGTTATGAGGGACTTGATTTGATGGTCACAGCGATTGAATGCATTGCTTGCGTGCATGGTTGGCTTGGGAAATGGAATTTCCTGGCGTCGTATGGAATGGGTAGCTATGTATGAGCTTGATAATGCATAAGCAGCTTGAGAGACAATAAGATGTATAAATTATTGTTGGGTGATCCCGTTAGTAAGGTAACCCTTTACTTCTTTTACTTTTATTGCTGTCGAATACTTGCCTCGTTTAGGCTTCCTTTAGTGAGGACTCGTCCGTTATCAATGGAGAGGAGCAGTTCGTTGCTCTCTAGTATTGTCTCAGAAAATCCCGCAAACTTCGCGATACTTTGAAGCAAATTTTCGGAAGTTGGTTTCAATATTTTGTAAAGCGGTTGACAATAGTAGATTCAAGTGCCTCGTGCTTCCGCGTAGTGTCTTCCTTTTTGTCATCTAACCATATTCATAGTACAACCCTTTAGCATTGTTGACGTCGCCCAAACATTCAATTAGCTTCCTCACTGCTGCCCTCGCATGAATTCACCCATATACCTCCATTAAAAATAAACTAACATGCAACTTACCCATTCGACCCGGCGGGAATTCGTGCCAAACAGATGATCAGCTCGAAAGCCAGAGGGCAAGCTACCTTGGCTATAGATAAGGGTCTTGATCTACACCACATTTTATTCTTTAGACTTATCCCCTTCGCTTGTTTTGCAGATGAATTGGGGAAAATGAAGGTAATTATGCGCAGGTTTAGCTATGGAATTGCTAGGTCAGAAGAGGTAAGTCATTTGGAATGTTCAACTCGAAGTTTACACTCGCAAAATAAGAAATTATTCTTAAAGGCATGTCTTATACAAGAAAATTGACATAAAAAGTGGCTATTAAAACTATTCTTGGATATCACAGCAAGAGGCAACGTGAGCAGAAAGTTCTGAGGGAAGCGGAGACTAGTCTGACCTAGCACTAAGTCTTCAGGGGCAAGCAAACATGTCACAGACCTATGTAATTTTCACTTTCATATAATCCATAACCTTGGACGTTTTCTTTCCCTAGTTAGATTCTTTATCTTCCTCATTAAAGTCAGCCTATTTTGCTGCGGCATCCTCTCTAGCATGTTCTTGGAGAATGAAAGCCATCCGGGTCTATAGAGTTGCATAAGTTGCGAATAATATAGTTTAATTCAATCGCAATGCCATTCCCAGTATTTTGAGGTACTGAACCGCTCGAGCTCCACGCTATTCTATTCAAATTTATCTACATCCTCTTTTAGAGTACTTGTTTAGCACGTGATAACATAGGTGTTGTTGTTGTTCCCTATTATGTTCGATCGCCTAATTCCTATCAACTCAAGTACACCCTTGATCATATCTGCACAATTAAAGTCACTCATCCTAAAAGTACAGAAAGAATTCTTTAAAATAACTCTCCTCCTGTCTTTCGCTCATTCCGCACCATTCGACTTCAATACGTAAAGAGGCTATGGATTCGATAACCTTTCCAAGTCCCCCCCCGAATATTCCCCAAGGAACCTACCAGATAGCATTTTCCTAATAAGCGAGTTCCCTAACGTACCATACATAAAACCGTCATACCTATAAGTTCCCCTAAACTTTTGGGTTAGATCATTACTCAAGCTCAAATATATCTTAGTGTTGTCATTCGAAAGTATGTTTGATTGCTATGCTGCTGTCGAGGTATGAAACTACCCTCGGACTAGATTTAGAAGGGATTTCTATTACCTAGAAGCGAAAGGATCCCTTTTTAGAAGGGACACTGCCAATAACAAGGGGATGAAATATTAGCTTCTGTCAGCTGCTGCACCTGGCTCCGTCTTGTTATTATATCATGAGATAAAGTTGAATGGTTGAAAGTGATCTGCTGTGAGTACAGGATAAATAGCATATAAGTATGCTGTAGAAAGTGGAAACCTTCTACACTAAGTACAACCTTAATTTTCTAAAGACTTCTCATCAAAGCAGGCAATTTTACAAAATGTTTTCATCTTCTCAGGGATAGAAAATCGGCATGGTCAACTGAGATTAGCTCCCGAGGCCCTTGGAATGCTTTCGGACTATAACTTTAATATATGTCGTTGCCAACGGTGATTGGTTACTATGTCAAACATGTTCGAAGCTGTACTTGCTGTCGAATAAGTGACCTACCATTCTTTGGAAAAGCCACTGATTTGGTTTTAGAAGGGTGTCCATGGATCATGTCATCGGGCCCAGATTTTCCAGAGGCTCTAACAGCAAGCCGATTTCGAACATGAAGGTTACTAGACCTGTTGCTCCCGTATTTTTTGCGATATTTAATCGTCAAGATCGGTTTTCATTTTTTCCTACCTTGTTCCCTATGTAGTTATGTGAAATCCAATTCGACGGTGCCATCTGCACACATAGTCTATCGAATTGGTACGAGGCACCAGTAAGAAACGGTTTGAGATCTTACAGGTAGGCTTGTCCCGCCCTTTTTTCAACTGCCGATGTGAATCACTGAGAAGGCGTCTTCTAATAACTTCTTCAAACTGCACTTGCCATTCATACCGAGTTCCTAAATCAGGCACAAGGAACACTTATCACCGTAGAAGAAAACACTAGAGGCATGCGCAAATTTGAGTGCCTTAGAGCGATCCCAGAAACGACCTATCCATACTCTTTGACTGCCAAACTCCGATCCCAACCCCTAAGATACACCCGGCCATATCATATCATACACATCTCCTAAACCTCTCATTTCCTACGCATCATCTTCCAAAGAACCTTCCCATCATCCCACTTGCCAAACTCCCTGCCATGCCTCCAGAAAGCAGAGCACTGCCAGCCATATTCGACGCCTGTCCAAATTTATCACATCTCGAGAACGCAAGGGTATTTGTGATCGTAAGACTAAGCGCAATAACTGTTTAATCCTAAATTAGTATCACTTCATTACAGTCCCCATTTGCAAATTCCAACAAGGAAAACATACCAACAAGCGTCAACCAAATAACCTCAAACCTAATCATAGCCACCACCGCTAGCGCAACCCACAGCACCGGGTGCAAGTACAAACATAACCAAAAGAACCTCTTATCAGTCGCATTTATAACCTTCGTACTCGGATCGGAAGACTCGAATACCCAGTGAGAGTCCCCGGATTGTGCGTCTACTTCGTTCCACCAGCGGAGGCCCACGAGGCGACGGCCAGCGATGTTTTTGAGGTAGTAGAAGTCGGCTGCTAGCAGGAGGATAGTGATGATGAAGATGAGGACTCTGCAGAGGAAAATTAACTTGGAACAGGATAAATATCGGCTGGACGAGGGGTGGCATACGTATTTTTAATAAAAAGCATACCCAACAGGTACACCAAGAGTGATGCTATTCGACCCATTAGCTAGGGATGTTGACACGAGAGCTATAACTCAATTACTTACACAGTCGCAAGGCAAGAAACCAAAGAAGTGTTATCGGATGTGCGCTGAGCCGCCAGCTCAAGGAGCCCTCCGGCAGACTCTGATCCATAGTCGTAAATATTGTGTGGTAGACAAGCCTAACTTCACTTGTAGTTCTTTCTTAAAGTTGTGCCTTGAAGCCGCGTGTGAATCGTGAAGCTGTCAAGAACCCCTGTCCACGCTAAGCTTTAAGGTGGTCTCAATTGTAGCTCCAAAGCCACTACCGAGCTTGAGCCAGCCTTGTTCCCGATGAAAGCATGAAGGCTACATGATGAGGGAACTTGACTTTAAAGCTTCAAGCAACATGAAATTTCCAAAACAATTTGGATGGCGCCAATCTTCCAATTGAAATGATATTAAGGATCAATTGACATCATGGCCTCAAAAACATCCACCATTCTCCGCCGAGCCCTCCTCTACGGTATTTACTTCACCCCTCCATAACCCCTCCAACCCAACTAAATAGGCTCACAGTCCCCTCTTCCTCCCCCAAATTCCTCGAGAAGTCCCGCTCCCTCACCGTAGATACCATAGCATACGATCTCGAAGACAGTGTCACACCTGGCTTAAAGGCATCCGCCCGAACCAACATTGTCAAGTTCCTCGAGCAACCACGACCCTCGAATATCACCGAGCTATCTGTGCGCATCAATGCTGTGTCCTCAGGTCTTGCGCTGGACGATTTAAACAGCGTTTTAACGGCGAAAAACCTCGACGCTTTAGTAGTACCAAAGGTCAACCGAGCATCAGATTTACATTTCGTAACCGATGTATTACGGCAGAAGTTACCGGAACGACATAAAGAGGGCGGGGAGAACCCGGTTAAGATCATTGCGCTGATTGAGAGTGCAGAGAGTATTATGAATTTGGGAGAGATATGTAGGAGTAGTCCTTACTTGAGTGGGTTGATATTCGCTGCGGAGGATTTTGCGCTGGATTTATCACTTACAAGGACGCCTTCCTTGACGGAATTCTTATATGCGAGGAGTGCGATTGCTACTGCCGCGCGAGCATACGAATTACCGTCAACTATTGATTTGGTCTGTACATCTTTTAGAGGGGAAGAAGGGCTAAGGACACTAGAAGAGGAGTGTTTGCAGGGGAAGGGACTGGGTTTTAATGGGAAGCAGTGTATTCACCCTACACAGGTTGCGGTCGCGCAGAGGACCTTTGCACCAGGGGAGAAGGAGGTGGAGTGGGCTGTTAGGGTTGTGGTTGGGGATGAGAAGGCGGATGCTGGGGGTAGAGGGGCATGGACGCTGGATGGGAAAATGATCGATGCACCAGTTGTAGGGAAAGCGAAGGCTACAGTAGAGAGGGCAAAGCATTGTGGAATTGATGTTGATGCTGTGAGGGAGAAATGGAAGAGCCAGGAGCCTGAATGAAGTATAGCTCATACTCCGTATTATTCCCCTTTCATTGTGTCCGATTCTTTGCTGGGAGAAATGGCCTGTTTCCTAAGCCTGGAATATATGAAAAATGGACACAGGAATCTAAAGCTGCGGCCCCTCCCCTCCCTGTTGAGAAACTAACACAGGTTTATATATGCTCCGATTTTTAGATTCAATATTCTAGGGCTGCCACCCCTACTTTTATGGAAACATTTACTCCCTGTGAGCAATATTTATCCATGTTATCAAATTTTGCTTGCGTCAGATATGATATGTTTCCTGAATTTCAAAGCTCATATAATTTAGATTACACCCACTTCAGAAGCACTTTCAGCATACCTTCATCCATCCCGTAAATATATTACTTCCTAGGAATTTGGCTTTCAGGAGTTAATCCCATAGCCTCCCCCTATCGCGACGCTACCTCTGCAGATATCTGCATCTCGAATAATGGCTTAGTCCAAGACCGCGCATTATATCTAGGGCTTGAATGATTGGTATTGTGGGACATGCTTGAAGGTGTATGGGGGGATGAAAGAGAACTGCAGGTAGATTGACTATATCAAAACTATGAAACTAGTTGCCATTCAAATGTAATTTCCACTAACAATATCAACACTACATTCCAAAAAACCATCTACAGTAATACTATACAGAAGTATTATACCTGATTTCGAATTAACTTGCGGCAAATTACTACCCCCTCCCTTTTTTCTTGATATTAACCTCACATTTAATTCAGAAGAGTATGGAATTGGGCTCCTCTGTGTGTCTCGTTAGAGCTGGTAGAAAGTCGTTCTTCAGATTTCATATGCTTTTAGGCAGTTTTTGTAGAAATTCATGTAGTTCGAGATGAATTTTCATAATATCATTGGTTAGCTTGAATAAAAGTAGTTCTCGACAGCAAACACCTCTTCATTTTCCATATGTACACCATTGTCATTCTGGGTGAACGCCACAAACAGACCTAATAAAACTGCTACGACATATCATCTAACTATGAGTAGGCATAGCTACATCCGCCGCCTTCGAGATAGCATCCTCACTTCTCCACAAACTTGTGACAGTCTTCTGCTGAGTATAAAACTGCAATCCAGGTTTCCCATAAAAAGTGCTCGCACCACCCCCAGCAATACTTTTTTTGTTTCCAGTAAATGAAAAGAAGGGAAGGGGCACTGGGATAGGGACATTAATACCGACCTGGCCGGCTTCGATGTTCTTTTGGAATGCGGTGGCTGTTGCTCCAGATTTGGTGAAAATGGCGACTCCATTACCGTATTCGTTAGCGTTAATGAGATCAACAGCCTCATCGAGCGACTCGACGTTCAAGCAGACGAGGACCGGTCCGAATATTTCTTCTCTATAGCACTTCATGTGTGGCTTGACATTGGTGATGATTGTTGGACCAACCCAGTTTCCATTCGGGTACTTCTCGGGTTTGTAACCCCGGCCATCTAGCAAAATGGTGGCCCCCTCTTCTTCAGCACTCGCAATGAGACTTTCAATCCTTTCCTTACTTTGAGGTGAGATGACTGGTCCGAGATCGGCGCCTTCTTCAAATCCTCCATTAACATTCAAAGATTTTGCGCTCTCGGCGAGTTCAGAGAGCCATTCCTTTGTCTCACCGACCATCACCAAGGTGCTCAAAGCCATGCAACGCTGACCTGCAGCGCCAAAAGCTGCTCCAACAATTGAATTGAGAGCGTGTTGCTTGTTGGCATCTGGAAGGATAGCAGCATGGTTCTTGGCACCCAAATTGGCTTGAACACGCTTGCCATTGGCAGAACCACGACTAAATATGTATTCTCCTGCACGGTTGCTTCCGACGAAGCTGATTGCCTTGATTGCTGGCTCATCAATGATGAAATCAACTGTCTTTGCAGCTCCGTGAACGATATTCAGGACCCCAGGTGGCATGCCTGCCTTCTCAGCGAGCTCAGCCAGAATCATGGCTGCCCCAGGGTCTCTTTCGGAAGGCTTTAGAATAAGGCAGTTTCCGGTGGCAGTAGCAATTGGAATAGACCATAGAGGAATCATAGCGGGGAAGTCTAGCTGATATTAGCATAATCCAAGGTAGCAAAGTAGCGTAGAGACGTACTGAAGGGGCAGATAGCAGCGACGACACCCAATGGCTCTCTGTAGCTCCGGGTCTCCATATCCTTGGCGACTTCAAGGACTTCTCCCATCATTTGCTGTGGAATGTTGCAAGCACCCTCTGCAACTTGTAAACCGCGAAGCACATCACCCTTAGCATCTGAAAATGTGTCAGTCTTTGTTATGGTTCTCCTATTTTTGTATATATACCAGCAAATGTCTTGCCCTGCTCCAGCGTAATGCTTGCTGCCAGTCGATCCCAATTCTCCCTAACCAATTGTGTAAATTTGAACATAATCTGCTGTCTAGCCATCACACTAGTGGCTCTCCATGCTGGAAATGCTTTTTGCGCACTCTCGACGGCAGCTTTGAGTTCGGCATCTGTACTTTGGGGTACTCGAGTAACAAGATTGCCAGTTGCGGGGTCGTTCAAATCGATGAATTGAGTAGTCTCAGATTTGACGAATTTATTGTCAATAAAGTAGGGAGTATCTTGCACATTTTGTATCTTTTCGTGGGATGTAGGGTAATTTTCGGCGGCGTAGGCAAGTGCTGTAGCTGGTCGTAGATGCTGAGCTGTAGCATGTAGTCGTCGAGCTGCGACCTTAGAGGTCTCTGCCGAAGAGGGCATTCTGAATACCAGCGATGAACGCGGAGTCCGCGCTGCAAAAGCAGGAACGTTTCGTATAAAGGCTCGACGCATGTTCAGATGTCTAAAGATTGATAGTACTGCAGAGGAAGCAAGGTCGAGGCATGCTTCCTGAGAATTTGAGGTTTTGATCACTTACTCTGAGTTCCGAGCTATTCGGTTCGGCAAAGATGGGGGATTCAGCACCCTCGTCTCCGTAGCCGTCGTCCTAGGAGTGATTAGCCGTTGATAGGTGTGTATTAAATGAGAAACTTCCCTTTAAGGTTAATAAACAAAGATGATAGGGGTGATAATATAGAGGCTCCAAGCAAAACGCTAATTGCACCCTTGTCTCAGCTTCTACTTTCCCATTTCGGCTATTGCAGGGTTAAGAGCTGTGGAGAAGAGCATGTTCAAAGAGGTTCTAGTTATCTCCTAAAAATTACTATCCTGACATTATTGATTTTTTATATGTGAAAGCTGCATTGTTTTTGTCAGGACGTGCTCTTCACTTTAGTTCAGGAAGATGGTCGTTGGTGCTATAAGTTCGTCCCAACGTTCGAGCTCGCTCTGTTTTAGGTGGGTTTGAATCTACATCTTCGGAGTTTGTACCAAGATGCTCCATCCCTTTACATCATCTCCTTGTGTTTATCAACTCCTCTTGACAATGAAGATCACTGAATTGCCAAATGATATATTCCTCCTCATTGTGAAACATTTATCACCCAAGGATCTTGTCCTCAATCGTCGAGTTTGTAAAGATTTTCATGCAGCCTTTACGGAGTCGGAGTTGAGCCGGCAGGCACTGCTCCATCATTTCCCAAGGGCACGAGAGCTTCGAGAGGCGAACATTGGACAGAGAAACTGGGTAGATATTCTATCCCAAGTAGCGGCGAGATATCATTATCTGAGAGCCGGAAAACCCCGAGGCATTGAGAAGTTTCAACTAGCAAGATCACTTGTCGTCCCGAGCTGGGCACGATTCTATCCTGTGGCACCATGGCAGCGTCACTTACAATTCGAAGAGAAGCTGGCACCCTTTCACTATCCAGATTGTTTGTGGACGTACGATGAAGGACTTCTAATATTTCCCTCTGCAACCTTTCAGCAATACAATATCTATGCTCTTGGCGCCGGAACATTGGCACTCGCTAATATTGAATCAGAAAAGAAAACAGTCCGGAGGATAAGGCTGAAATCAAAGGTTCTTGTTGTCGAATGGTGTGAGCCTGAGGCTTATCATCAGCTCAATGAGAGTGAAACAGTCCATAGGCATTTTGCAACTGCCTACGACCTTTGTCAAGATGACGAAGGTCAATGGCGGGCAGTCTTCAGGTCAGTATGGCCATACTTCGTGACCTGCCTTCGCTTACTGAGTTGAGTGTAGGAATGAATGGAAAATTCATTTCCTTGGAATGCCTTTGAATTCTAGAGATCGATTTTTTAGCTCTCATACTGATACGCATTATGCTCTTTACCTCTGGCAACCCAACAGAAGTGCATGGGGAGAAGACGAGCCAATTGAGGCTTTAGCTATATGGGATATTTCCTCCCCATCTACATATCGGCCAAGCGAAGATCCGACTGGCAAATGTAAGCCGTTGGAGAGTTTTGAAGGGGCAAAATCTCTCAGACGGTTTTCGTTCGCAGACCTCGGTTTCTACAAGATTAGACAGCGCTCTGAGCCCACTCTTAGAGGACTAGAGTTAGATGAGAATCACGTTTATATTATCCAAGAGGATCACAGGTGGATAGTAGGCCAGCAAGCAAGTTCTGTGCTTCCAAGACTCCATAGGGTAAAAAGCACAGGGATACCATTCTTTAGTGGGCCATGTTGGGAAGACCAATGTGGCGCGGATGGCGATGTTAACCTCTCCTTCTGCGAAAGGGCGGCTGACGTGAGAAGTCCAAAACTAGCGCCATGCTGGCGACACGAGGTGAAGATATATCCCGTGTTTTCTTTACGGTAACCGCCTAATGTTCTTGCAGGAATTTCCATATCTTACAATTACGGAAGCTGTGGACGCTGAAGCAGGTGTGACCTTCAGCGCTCGCCACTGCTTTATGCTAGAAACGATATCAATCAACATCAAACCAAAGATTCGTATGACTGGCCCTGGTTACGAAATATCGTTGAGGGATGATCTATGGCAACAACTCCTTGGAAAGGGAAAAATACATGGTGATGAAAGATGGCTTATTGGGGAGAATACAAATGATGAAGTCATTATTTTACACTTCGACAGAGCTACAAATGAGCTGCAAGGAAATGAACACCAATGAAAATTCTAATTCCAATAAAAGATCTTACCACAAGCAGATTAATTCACACATCAAACATGAGTCCTTATTGGGTTGAGATATCGAGGAGCGAATATTCTAGCACCACTGGTTGTAGCAAGCCTTGACCGCTATACTATACTTGCATCCGTTTTGAGTTTTGGCAAATTTAGAATACCACTGTTATCACCATTCTCAAAGATACTTTAAGGCTACTCGCGGCAGGCTTTACTCTTCGTGACATGAAAGTCGCTGTGTAGCACCATCTACACATTGAGCTGATCTCAGCTGAACTGTGCTTTCAAGGTTTGGACTCTTGATTTCTTTTCCTGGTTATCTCCGATAAGTCGTGTATCTCCACCGAGCTTAGCTCCAAGCTGAAGACTCGTCGAACCATCTTCGTAGATCCTGGCGAATAACGTGAAACAGTTTCCGATCAGCCCCATGGAGTACCCCGCATTTTAGCAAGCACCTCTCTCTTCTTTACGCTTATAATAGGGAGAGCTTCTGATAGCTCCCCTATTGTGATTCTAATAACATGTAAGCAGGTACGGTTCCGGGAAAGGGTTCGTCAGTGCGTGTGAGCTGTCTAGGATAAATGCAGGTGAGATTAATGACCTACAAGCTGACTCGCAACCATTACATTAACTGGGTTCTAGTAATACTCCAACGCTAGGAATGAAAGGAAAGGACCTTTTTTTTTGAGGGTACTTTGTTACATGCTATTCACGATGCCTTATTTTCCTGCAGAGAAACATGCTCCTATACCGACAAAAGATATCGCATCATGGATCTTCGACGATCCTCAATATAACCAAGATATGCCAGTAAGTTAAAAGTGCATGAACAAATTGTTGAGAAATAAATCGCCATTGAGTCTCAAACTGATTTATATCTCAGATATACCTCGATGCCAAAGATCCATCAAGATGCCTTTCTCTAAATCAAGCTCGCACTTTGGTTCGACAGCTTATCGCTGGTTTCCATGCAGCGGGAATGAAGAAAGGAGATTGCGTTTGCATCCATTCTTTTAATGATGTGGGTACATCACCCCAACACAAAACTTAGACCTAATAGTATCTCTCAGATACATTATCCAATATTCTTCCTTGCCATAATCGCCGCCGGGGGGGTCTTTGCTGGTACCAACCCCTCTTACACCCCCTTCGAATTAGCCCACCACATGAAAACCGCTCAATCAACCTTCCTCATCACCGAACCGGAGCCAGAAATGCTAAACAACGCTCTCTCTGCCGCAAAAGAATGTTCCATCCCCAAGGCCAAAATCTGGATTTTCAATCCTCATGGACAAAAAGTGCCAGAAGGTTTCAAATCTTGGAAGAGTCTCTTGGAGTGTGGGGAGATGGATTGGGAGCGTTTTGATGATAAGAAGTCTTGTAAGGAGACGACAGCAGCAAGGCTGTTTAGTAGTGGGACGACAGGGTTGCCGAAGGCGGCGGTGTTGAGTCATTACAACTTGATTGCACAACATACGCTTGTGTGGGCGAATTCAAGGAAGCCGTGGCAAGTAAGTAGAATATGTTTGCAAATTGTTCGTTGAGCTGACAGACCTCCAGGCTAGAAGACTTCTCAGTCTGCCTATGTTTCACGCTGCATGTGTTCCTCGTAAGTATTAGACCAATGATCCCAAAGAGTCTTACAAACTGATATTTTAAAGTTTCTCACACTACCGTCCCCAAAATGGGTCACATAGCGTACGTTCAACGCCGTTTCGAACTCGAGCCCTTTCTCTCCTACCTTACCGCCTACGACATTAACGAACTTTGTATTGTTCCCCCGATTGCTATAGCTATTATCATGACACCTTTAACTAAAAAATACCCTCTTACCTCTCTCAAAGTAGTGCAAATTGGCGCTGCACCATTGGGTAAGGAGAGTCAAGCAAGGTTTAAGAAGTTAATGGGGAAGGGTGGGTCAATTACGCAGGTTTGGGGTATGACGGAGATGAGCTGTATTGGGAGTATGTTTTATTATCCTGAAGATGATGAGACGGGGAGTGTGGGGAGGATGGTACCGGGCTGTGATGCAAAGTAAAACCTCCCTATCTTTACCCAACCCCTCATTTCCGTGTTTACTGCTCGAGATCTCTAATGCTAACTCAATATATAGAATTATCAATGATGAAGACGAAGACATCACAACCTATGACACCCCCGGGGAACTCTGCGTCCGGGGCCCCATCGTCATTGAAGGCTACTTCAACAACCCCTCTGCCAATACTTCCTCCTTCGACAGTGAGGGATTCTTTAAAACCGGCGATATCGTATACTGCTCTCGCGAAAGTGGAAAATGGTACATCATTGACCGTAAGAAAGAACTTATCAAGGTGCGCGGATTCCAGGTTGCACCGCCGGAGCTCGAAACTGTTTTATTGAGTCATTCGGGCATTGTTGATGCAGCGGTTATTGGAGTTAAGGGCTGGGAGAAAGGAGAGGAGGGGAAGGGGGAGGAGGTGGAGAGACCGAGGGCCTATGTTGTGAGACGAGAGGGAGTTGGGGAGGAATTGGGGGAAGAGGAGGTGAAGAGGTGGTGTGGGGAGAAGTTGGCGAGGTATAAAGAGTTGACGGGTGGTGTGAGGTTCGTGGAGAGTATTCCGAAGAATGCGAGTGGGAAAATTCTGAAGAGGGTGCTGAGAGAGGAGGCAAATAGGGAGAGGGAGACAAGGGCGAAACTATAAATGGATGATACAAAGTAGAGGGATGGCCAAGTAGATAAGGAGATAGAGGTGCGAGGTAGAAAGAGTAAGTAGACGCTGTCCGTATCTCTACAGAATCCATCCTCTTGAATCCAACCCCTATGAGCAATACATATGCACACTTTTCCTCTTGCAGGTCTTTTTCGCATATTTCTCAATGACGAACTCGAACTCGAATTGGACTATGTGTTCATGTCATCGAGTATTCCAACCTTATTGGAAGCTTACTATTCTACTGAGAACTCGCCTTCTTCTTTCAAGTTAGCTTGAATAAGATTCTTCCCGCTAGCGTTTTCGTCATTTTTGATCTCAAGCACTTACATTACCAGCCAGAAGTCCGCTGTTAGACAAGGAATTACCGTCATTTTCGCTCAATACAGGATTTCTAGACTATAAATATTAAAGCGATATCGCATGAGCCAACTTGGAGAACCACTCAACCATTTCGTGATAGGAAAGAGCTCGCGATACCTTCATGACAAAAGGTATACTTACGGACTGCTCCCTAAGGGGTTGGAACTCACTTGGCTCCAAATTTAGCTTAAAGGAATAACTTGACACTTGAGTTTATACACAAAAATTTACCCGGTATCGGTATTAATCCAAAAACTAAAAATTAAAATAAATAAATAAAATGCGAAATGTTCAGGAATTTAAAGAGAATCCGCATGAAGAAAACCGTGTTCGGTTTCGTGTTGAACCTTCTACTTGATGCCACCTGCCTTTCTCATTTCGTATTTCCTTGACATAATTCTCAAGATTTCAAAGTATTTTCACTATAAGAACTTATAAATACCCCCTTAGTTTCAATTGAGGGCACCCTGATGCTTGAGTGGGGATGGAGGGCAAATCATATCCTACACTTTGTGCCACTACTGGTGTCTGAAGATATTCTTCACTTGCAGCATAGCACACACTTTCCCACCTCAAATCGTATTGCTGAGACGAAACTTAAGGTGATCCTCTCATTCCTTGAGAGTTTAAAATAGTCTCTGCTGTTGAAGGTGCTTCTGCCGCAGCTAATTTTATTGATATCGAGGGAAAAGTTGACATTGAATGAGTCCGTTTTGCAGCAAGGCTTGAGAGATCTACCATCACGCTGGTTCAGATAAGTGAATTCTCAAAGAACGAAAATGTTGCTTATTTAGCATGAAACTCCATGGTTCATACCACCATTGTAGTCATTGTCGTATTATTAACGATGTTTTGTGGCGAATACACATATATATAGGCGAGATGCACTTAAGTTTCACTTGCCCCACTTTCTACTCAAGCGTATCTCTCTGCAACCCGTTTTTGCCCTTCTTTCAAAAAACTTCGTTCTTCCATGCACAACTACAACCACCATTAATTCTAGATAGTCTGGCTTCACAATGGCCTCCGTCATTCGAGATAAGTTGTCTCCACGTTTCGAACTTGACCGCGCAGCTGGTCAGTCCCCTGCAGCCATCCATGTGAGAAATTTGCAAACAATCCTCACCATCGGAAAGGATGCTTGGGGGAGGGTTGGGAAGAGTCAACCCGTCTTAATATCTACTTCCGTCTTCCTTACAAAGCCCTTTGAATCGGCTTCGGATGAAGATGCTGTTACGAATAGTACGATTCATTACGGGATTTTAAGCAAGAGGATACTAGAAGCGTCCGCGTTATTTTCTCCAGGGCGGAACGTCAAGGGTCAATACGAATCAAGAACTCTCAGGAAATTGATACATTGTATCTACCAGTCTCTTACACAGCCGCTTGATGATGGAGGTGATCCAATTCTTTCAACTTCTGTCTACAATTTGTTGGAGCTGTCCATAATGCTACCTAAAGGATCACTGATTGGCACTGGAGTTAGTTTGACTTTTGCTGGGCTTTCCAATATAGCTGAACAGAGTACTATGTCTATGAATTTGGCTCTTCATAACCTCAGAATCCCTACCTTGATTGGGGTTAACCCAAACGAGCGCCTAGCGAAACAGATCGTTGTTGCCAACGTTGAGATAGATGGCTATGGATTGCTTGGTGATGTCTACTGCGAGCTGGAGCAGGTAGTGGTGAAGGTACGTTAGTATAGAGGGGGTCCAAAGTTATGGGCTAAGCGTCTTCAGACCATCGAAGAGTCGTCCTTTCAAACTCTTGAGGCATTGGCCACGCATGTGTGCCGCCGAATCATCAGATATTTTCTCCTTCCACATTACCGAGAGAGAGAAGGAGATCTCGATGAAATCTCGGACATTCCGAATGTAAAAATCTGCCTTGAGAAGCCAACAGCCGTGACAATGGCTGATGCGCCTGTCATCGAACTGGCGATGAGTGCACGGGATTCGGGGCTCTGGGAGCTATGCCCGATAACCAAAGTCCCTTTCCCGCTTTCTAGCACGTTAGATCATTGGATTTCATCCCAATAAGCTTTGAGGCCACTCATATACCGAATTTAGTAGGGAGTGAGCAAGTAGCCTATTCGCGACGGAGAGGGAGGAGTAAGGCTGGATAAATGTTTTACCTAACGCTATCTATTAAGATTGAGAGTAAGTACTTCTTCCCCCTGTCATTCTAATAGCAAACTTCGAAGGGGAAAACTAAATTTGCATTCTACTTCTTGTAGGCTGATGTATCTTGACAGGAAAGAAATGCTTACTTAGAATTTACCGAGAATGCTTAGGACTCACCTATTCTTCCAGGCGGCTACAAATGAAAAGTTCCTGAAAGCAAGATATTTAGTATTTCAAGCGTGTTCATCAGAAGATATTGTCCGCGTTGACCTGCTCAATTCAGAAGTAGTGCAAATATCACCTCGCTCGTTGCTATATGATTAGCTAGTCTCGTTCTTCTCAGATACGTGTTCGGTAATCAAGAGTAGGAATTCTCTCATTAAAACCCGACCAGAGTACAACACCTTCAGAAATCAGGGGGATCAAAAATGAATATAGGATTCAAGCCGTGAGATCGAAGATATTATTGTTCATGGCTTGGATGAGTTAAACTACAATTCTTCTCATAGTAAATTCAACATTACTGATGTAACTGAAATGTTTTTCTGGGAAGAGCCCAGTCATATTTAGAAACTTCACATTCCCTTTCTTTTACACTCTAAGTATACACCCAGTATTCCACCCTTCCCTCACCCTGTTTATCTTACCCGTTTCTTTCTCACCACCTTCCTCCATCTTTCTCTCAACCCCATCGCTCCCTAGCTCAATATTTCCCCTCTGAACCTCTGCCCCAACCCGCTCCTCTCTCATCTCTTCCTGCCACCGCACCTCTCCTATCCTCTCTTATCCACAAAATCTATCCTTCACAGCATGTTCAAGGGGGGGAAGAATCCATAAGCAAACGCCCTAGAACACAAGCCCTCTCAATTAGAATCATCTTCTTCCCTCTTTGAGGTTTCTGCCTCGTTGATAGTGCGGGGATGTTGAAGATGGGTGGTGCAATTAACGATGTTAATATTTACAATATCTGGATTAAGTGTCTGGTTAAGAGATGAGAAGGATGCTGTGTTCTAGAGGGTCAAGTATGTGCATGGATCTATCAAATTGAGGAATTAGAAGGTTAAGTTGGGGATTCTTAGATAATTTGAAGGTCTAGGAATATACCGACAATATCTGTATAACTATAGGGCCAAGAAGTGAAAGTGCTACCACGCCGGAGGAGTCCATGTCGTGCCTGGCGTGTGGGGTAGAAAGGAGGGGTGATGATGTTGTTGCCCATGTTCTTGAAGTCTTCAAATTCTTCTCTGAAATGAGAAGGTGAAAGTTTACAAAATATCAGGCTCTACTCTAGAATATGTGATTCTAGGGCTACTATTTTTTTTTATAGATTTTAGCGTCCTATCAAATATTCTAATATTAGACAGTCTGAGCTAGTTCTTAGACCCTGAATAGCTTCAACTAAAACCCACTAGACTCTCAAGAACACTTCAAAATTCCTCTTCCCACGATTTCTCTGTTCTCAAAACACCAGAATGTCTTTCCTGGCTTTTCTCCTCCAAAATAGAAATACACCCGAAACCCAGCTACACCCATTGCCGCATGATGCTGGACCAGAAGTGAACGTTCTACTGTAATATAATGTCCTTTTTTTCTGCTTCTGAGTCGATGGCCGTGAAGCAGGCTTTGCTCAGATTTGGGTTGTCTCCTGCTGGAGTGAAGGCCATGAACAGAGAAGGAAGTGTGGTTTATGTTTGTCGAGTGTGATAGAGTGTTTTAGGGAGAGTATTTATTTAAGTTATTAGCGATGGACTGATAGAGGAACTGGGAGTGCAACAAACTTCCTATAGACATTATGGCACTTGTAGGAGGAATAATCAAAGTTCAAAGTATGACAAGGACGTATGCCAATATGAACCATTTATGCCACATAGAAACACCAAAAACTGACTGCAAGGATAAAAGGATATCATTGGAAGCACTTCCTGATTAAAAAGCAATGCCAAGGAAGCTAGGAGGTTATACTACATCGTGTTCCTACAGTTGAATTGTCCGAAGTCTTGCTAAGAAAGTTTCAAAATGAAGCTCCCGCTCCTTTATAACACCTGTTTCTTATACAATGCTTGGCACCTATGAGGGAATGCTGACTGATACCTAGGAGCATAAGATTTCTGGCAGACACGACCTGAATGTGGTACGTTGCAGATATGTGATGTGAGATATTAGCACTTCTGTATGATGGCATCATTGGATCACTTCAAGATGTCACAGAAACTAGAAATAGAAGAGTGAGTCCACTAGCGCACCGACGAAAATCAAATCATGAGGCAATCGTTGGGCTCTCCTATAACTACCTCCACGGAAAAGATATTGCTATACGGGTATTTGAAAGCTCAAAGAGATCTGAAAAGTAAACCGGTTAATTCATGGATCAAGCAGATACACAAAGATGTTGGTGGAGTACTAAAATTTAAAGAATCCTATGAATAAAAGACTCATAATTAATTTCGATTAATAGCCTAAGTGGTAACACAAAGTCATGTTTTATGGAAAAAGAAGGACAAAAGATGAAAAGATGTTACAGGAACTTGGATGTTGCTCACCGCCCATATTCTGCCCCCCCCCAACCCTAGCAGAATCCACCAATCTAGTCAAGCGCAGTCACCTGACCGCACAATTGCAAATTCGCTAAAATAATCCCACGAACTTTTCCTTGAACCCTCCCCTCAGCGATACCAACGACAACCATCGACAAACCGCCATCACCAAACACAATGGCAGCAGAACGCAAGGAACGCACCGGCCTCGCCGTCGGTCTTAACAAGGGACATGTATGAATGCCACCCACTTGCCCGTCTCACCTCTTGGAGGATCTTCTTTGCTTTGAGCCGTATCGCTCGCAAAAATTGAAGATGGACTTAACGGGCTAACGAATTATTTATATGGATAGAAAACCGAGGCACGAGTTGTCAAGCCCAGAGTCAGCAGGACGAAGGGACATTTGAGCAAGCGCACTGCGTTCGTTAGGGAGATTGTTAAGGAGGTTTCTGGGTATGTTTTCTTATCCTCAAAAATGACTGAAGTCGTGCTTAGACCCAAACTAACATACATTGAACAGACTCGCACCATACGAGCGTCGTGTTATTGAACTCCTCCGAAACAGCAAGGACAAGCGTGCCCGTAAGCTCGCAAAGAAGAGGGTATATATTTCCTTCTCTCTTACCTATTCCGTCAAACCTAGTCTAATGAATTCAACAGCTTGGTACTTTCGGACGCGCCAAGGCGAAGGTCGATGAGCTCCAACGTGTGATCGCCGAGTCGAGAAGAGCAGGCCACTAGATACCTCGCATCACCATTCAATCTCTTTTGCGCGTTCATTTGCTTGCTACATTCGGTATGGGAAGGCGTGGATCTCTACGACAAGACAAAAATGGGGACAAGATATACCCTCTGGATGGTGTCGTAATGAGCGATAACTAGAAGTACCAGCACAGGAATATTGAGGAAATGAATGGCTCAAGACAAGCACAAGAAGTTTCAACATATGTGAAGTGAAATGTGAAATTGTGTGATTGATTCGCTAGACATTCTATGCCTGCCATATACTAAGTCTTGCGTGATATTGTGCTTCCAATGCTTATACAGAACTCCTCGCTATGCTTGATCCCACCGGAAATTCTAACACCTTTCTGTCATAACACCGTTCTCTAGAACCCAAAACCCCAGACCCATGCATGTCCCGACTTTCGATTCATTATTCATTTCTTTTTTCCGCCAAGCCCCTTGAGCCATTTCGGCGTTACTCCACTCTTCAGCTTCTTCGCTGTCCCTTCCTTTTCTACTTGCTGGGTAGCAACCGGTCCTTTGCCCTCCTCAACTGGTCCTCCAACTGGTTCATCTGCTACTTTAATCTCCTTTGCTTTCGCAGCAACCTCGTGCTTTAGGAACCGTGCCTTCCTCACAGTATCACTAGCACCAGCCTCCCACAAGAAATTGACGAGCACACTGCCCTTGAGTCGAATATCCTTAATTAGTTTCACACTAGCATCATTAGGAATAGTTTGCATTCCATTTGATGCCGCAAAAGTGAGTTTGAAAGGTTCGTTTGGGGAAGCCATTACTGCTCTAACGTAATTGTAAAGATCCAAAGCGGAGGCTGATGCATCAAAGCTGCCCTGAACGCTAGTTTGATCTGGAAACCGCAGCTTTATATTAACTTCTGTAATAGCAGCCAGGGCTGCAGCCTGCTCTTTCTCCAGGCGCTCCATCTCAGCATCAGACTCTAAGCGCCTGTTCACTGTTTTCTTTTCCAGAGATTGTTGGTAGCCTTTGAGGGAGCTAATTGAGGGCTCGAAATCTGCCTCATTGTAAGGCCGTAATGCTGCTTTGGGTGTTGTCGATGAGGGCGGCGCAAAGACAGTCATTGGGCGCAAATTGGGGCCGAGCATAATATCTTCTGATTTGAACTCAACTGGAGGTGTAGGTTCCTGAGCTTTTGGTTTCGGAGTAAGTACTGGATTGACAAGTTCCTGGTCCACTCGTTCGGGATATGGTGTTGGATCCTGTGAGCTGTCGTCCTGTGACGTCTCGAAGGATATCATATCAACATCCTGGGACCCATTCGGTTCTATCGACTTTGCTTCTGCGACTTGATCGGTGATATAGTCCACCTGTGGCTCAGGCTCTTTCTTTTCTTCCACTGAAGCGCTCTTAAAATACTGCCCGATTTCCGATATAGCCTCTTCCAGTGGCTGTTCTGTCTTCCTGAACGTGAGTCGAATAAGACCACTCCCACTATTTAATCCCAACTGTGCAAGGGTCTTCTGAAGGTCCCCAAAGGTTGCCAATTCTCGGCCCAAGAGATTCAGTACTGGCGTCTCGTAGAATATTCGTCCGGCCCCAGCATTCCCACTTTCTATGCTGGCAACTCCTCGTTCTGTAAAATTCAGGTTCTTTGCTTCTGCAGACTCAAACTTCCGCAAGACAAGCCATAATGTTGTGTCACTCGGAAACTTGTCCACTAGCCTAGCCGTCCCTGCTCCTGCAGCTATGGATTCTGGAAGTTGTAAAGCTATCGACACTACTGATGGCGATCGAGAGGCAACGACAAGCTCGAGTTTTGCGCCCGAGGAGAAGCCCGTTTGTCGAAATGTTCTTGAGAGATCGACTGGCTTGTTCTGATGCCTACATTGAATTAGACATGCTCTGTGACTGGCGGATTCCCGAACTTACTTGATGCTATAGTTGTTGGGATTTATTCCAAACTTCTTGCATGCTTCCTCCAAGACCTCAGTCATGTATTTGCCTGGAGTGACCTTGACGGTATGCTGTCTGAAGGACGTATCGATGACCTTAACGTGGGCTGCCATGATGAAGGTGTCTTGAGTGTTCCGAAGATAATCCCAGATAGAGGTTGAGCAACAAATCTAATATACCAGTCCTCGGGTTGGTGCGAAGCCTGAAACTGCTTTTCCTTTCTGTTGGGTTCGTTGGAATTTGTCAGGAAGTGGTGTGGCGGGGTTATTTCTGTCCTATGTAGTCAACCTCAAACGAAGAACAGGTATCGTGGGCTTCAAAGTTGCCTGAATTGGTATCGTCTGTGAGGTGGTTAGGTATGGTGTATCTGAGAAGAACAGAAAAATTAATTCAAATTGTACTTTTGTGAAGTTTGCGTGTTCTATCTGAGTTGGATCTGGTGCCTGTGCAAGCATATCAGGAAGTAATTGGCCCGTGCGCACCCGGACTTTTGAGCTCCAGACGCGACAGTCGTGCCTGCCTTGTCGCTGAAGCTACCGTACAGCAATTCCATATCAAGTTCGCTGCTTCGCAACATCACCATCTGAAGATCTCTCGACAGCGCAAAGGTCTCATCTTACCCTTCTCATCACCTTCCTGACATCCTCCCCAAACAACTTCCAAAATGGTATGCATAAATTATCATCAACTTCAGACAAGCAAGATCATAGTTAACACAAGGTGTCTAGAGCTCCCCCTTCTCAATCAGTACGACCCCAACCCTTAATTGACATTCCAATATATTCCTAATACCTTGACAGATGGTGGCGCCTGCGTAGCAATGGTAGGCAAAGACTGTGTCGCCATAGCCTGCGACCTCCGCCTCGGCCTCCAGTCTCTCACCGTCTCCAACAACTTCCCCAAGATCTTCTCTTACGGCGACGTCTACCTAGGACTCACTGGTCTCGCCACTGACGTCTCCACCGTTTCTGATCTCTTCCGCTACAAAGTAAACATGTACCGGCTCCGCGAAGAACGGAATATCTCTCCTTCGACGATGGCGAACCTGGTTAGTAGCAGCTTGTATGAGAGGAGATTTGGACCGTTTTTTGTTAGTCCTGTGGTGGCGGGCATTGACCAGAAGACTGGGAAGCCGTTCATTTGTGGGTTTGATAGTATTGGGTGTATTGATTTTGCGAAGGACTTTATTGTCAGTGGGACGGCGAGTGACCAGCTTTTTGGTACTTGTGAGGGCTTGTGGGAGCCAGATTTAGTATGTGGGCACTCTGGATCTACGTCGTGATACTATACGAAGACTTAGGCGTGATTGCTGATACCCGATGATTTAGGGACCTGAGGACCTCTTCGAGACCATTTCGCAAGCACTATTGAATGCGGTAGATAGGGACGCATTATCAGGTTGGGGAGCACATGTTTACATTATCGAGAAGGATAAGGTTACAAAGCGGTTACTGAAGGGGCGACAAGATTAAGGGGTTGACGGAGCACAAAATGGGAGTCAGGCAAAGCTTATAGGAAAGGGTTTATCCTGTGTAGTACTAGATCTAGCATAGAGCTCGATCACAACAAATGGAATTGACACAATCAGAAATTTACGTTGTTGTGGTGAGCATATTGCATTTACGTCTACAGAGAACGAAAAGTAATAGGCATCCGCAATAGCTAAAAAGATACATTTATGTTATTTCTATGTCTACTATCTACTAGTGTACAGCTCTTATTTAAGGCCGTTCTCCAATCATTCCTTTTTTGCCCGAGGCTGGATAATGTTAGTCTTCTGGATGAAAAGTTGTCTCTCGGCAAATTTGAGAACTTCGTCGATGAGTCTGTAGCATATTAGCAAATGTGACGAGATATGGCTAAGAAGACTTACATAACAGGTGCACTAATAACCAATACCGCCTGCCACTCATTCCAGTTCAAAGGGAGAATAGAGAAGAGTGTTTGTAAGACAGGGGTGTAAAGAAGCGCAAAGTGAAGACCCATAGACAAAGCAATTGCGTAAACGAGCATCATGTTCTCCCATAGTGGAAGAGTAAGGAGTGACTCGCTAGACGAAAGAGCATTCATGGCATTAAGCATCTCGATGACTACAAGGATGGAAAGAGAGACGGTAGAGGCGGATTTAGCCATATCGTTAGAGAACATCGCGCATCCAACTTCTGGGAATTGGGATGAGCACTTGTGGAAATGTGAGAGCTGCCAGAAGGATATTTGAGGGCCTTCGGCATTATACATGAACCACCAAGCATAGCCTGCGACTGTTGCTAAACCAACATAAACACCGATGACCATGTAGCGGAAAAATAGCCATCCTCCAATTAAAGGCTCGTCACGCTTCCTTGGTTGCCTTCTCATGATATCATGGTCAGGTGGATTGAACGACAGAGCAGTAGCTGGAAGGCCATCGGTAACGAGGTTGACCCAAAGGAGTTGAACAGGAATAAGAGCTTCCGGCATGCCTACAGCGGCAGTTAGGAAGATAGAAACGACCTCACCAATATTTGATGAAATTAAGTATCGGATGAATTGCTGAGTGTTGTTGTAGATGGAGCGACCTTCCTCAATGGCAACCTCAATGGTGGCAAAGTTGTTATCGGCGAGAATCATGTCAGAAGCCAGCTTGGCAACATCAGTACCAGATCCCATCGCTACACCAATATCGGCTTTCTTGAGTGCAGGAGCATCATTGACACCATCTCCAGTCATAGCTACAACCTCTCCATGTTGTTGAAGAAGATCGACCAGCCTTGATTTATGACTTGGCTCAACTCTAGAGAAGAGGTTTGCCGTCTTAGCAGCCTGAAGTTGCTCACGTTCAGTGAGTTGATCGAATTCCCGTCCAGTAAAGCTCTTGCCCCTGAGATCTTCATATGGTCCAAAGACGCCAATTTGCCGACAGATAGTCTCGGCGGTGTTGCGATTATCGCCGGTAATAACAATAATACGAATGCCGGCTTCCTTGCACTTTCTGATAGAGCCAGCAACTTCCGGACGAGGAGGATCCTCCATACCGACTAGACCAAGAAGAGTGAGCTTTTGTTCGAGCTGAGAGTAGTCCTGGGTAGTCTTTGCTTTCTTGAGGAGAGCGTTAGATGCAACATTGTCGATGCTGGCTAGAGCAATAACACGAAGTCCTCGGTTCCCATAGTCCACGACTTCCTTCAGAATAAGGTCGGAGAGGCTCTTTGACAGTGGCACTCGCTTTCCATTTGCACCTACGAGGGTGTGTGTGCAACGCTCGATGATAGCCTCGGGAGCTCCCTTGACGAGAAGTCTTTGGTTGTTAGAAATGTCGCCAACCAAAACTGACATACTTTTTCTATCTCTAGAGAACTCATAAGTGGCAAGGCGAGGCGCTCTCTTTTCATACCAAGAGCTCGCATGATGGAGAGAGTCCTGCGCTGTAACTGCAGCGCGTGACTGGTTGTGAGCTGCATCATTTGTTCCGATCTTCTCCGCGAGGACACGAAGGGCACCCTCTGTTGGCTCTCCAACGTTTGAGTAGTGTCCAGTCTTCGAGTCCAAAGCTAGCTGGGCATCATTACAAAGTGCCGCTACTTCGGTCATCTGGAAAATGGTGCTAGATTTAGTTGCCACCTCAGCTACCACCTTTCCATTAGACAGGATATTTCCATTCGGTGAGAAAGTAGTTCCCTCAACGTCAAGCTCCTCCAAGTCATTCCCAGTTTCGTTGATATAGACGACCTTGCTAACACTCATCTGGTTTGTGGTTAGTGTTCCTGTCTTGTCAGAGCAGATAACGCTACAGCTTCCAAGGGTTTCTACAGATGGTAGACTCCGGACTACTGCATTCTTTGCCGCCATTTTCCGGGTTCCCAGAGCGAGACATGTTGTGATAACAACGGCAAGACCCTCTGGAATAGCTGCAACACCAAGTGACACCGCAATTTTCAGGTAGTAGATAGCACCCTTGGCCCATCCTCCGTGAGACGAATCGTTGAAGTGAGGAACGTTGATGAGCCAGACCGCGATACAGATAAGAGAAATTACTTTCGCGAGAGTGTCCCCAAAATCATTAAGCTTTTGCTTCAATGGTGTAGGTTCGGAAATTTGAGCCACAATACTCTCATGAATATCCCCAATAGCAGTAGATGATCCTGTCAAAACTACAAGAGCCGTTGCATGACCGGTTACGACTGTAGTTCCTGAGAAAAGGGTGTTGATCTGATCCTGCTTGACAGCCTTCGGATCTCCCACCACGCCCGTGACTTTTCCAACACTCTCGCTTTCTCCTGTAAGAATGGCCTGGTCTACAGCGAAACTGTTGCTCTGAATGGAGAGAACTCTACAGTCTGCCGGAATCCTATCCCCCACTGCAATTGATATAACATCTCCTGGAACCAGTTCGTCCGCCTTTACCCTTGTAACGTGGCCACTTCGGATGACCTTGGCTTCGTTGGCGGAGTACTCCTGTAGCGCTGCAATGGCCTTTTCTGCGCTGCTTTCTTGCGAAACCCCTACGACGGCGTTCAATATCAGGATAGTCAAGATCTGCAAACGGTTAGGAAAGTGTGCAGACTCTGGTATCTGCAGGTACATACTACTGCTGGATCTACAAAAGCTGACCAGCCCCCTTCTTCCTCAAAAAGTGCCAAAACAAATGATATTGCTGCGGAGCCGAGGAGGATTATGACGAGCTGATCTTTGAACTGTTCAAGAATCAACTCCCAGAGTGGAGTAGGAGGATCTTCTGCGATTGCTACGAGGCTGTTAGCATCGTCAAATCACCACGGCGCAAACAGATTCTAGGCTTACCATTACGACCATATTTTTCTCTTGAAGCTTTGACTTGCGCTTCGGAAAGCCCTTGAGATTCTGACACGGAGAAGTGCTTTAGAACCTCAGAGGTTGATTTGGTATATGCGGATTCCATGTTGATGTGCGACAATAGTGGGTGTCCGAAGGACTAACAATTATCTACTCTGCAAATCATGTAACACAAGATTGTTCTTGCTAAATGGGTCGCAAGAATACTATTATGGATTTGAGGGAAAGACTGGAGGGAACCAATTCTGAATAACCAAAGGAAAAAGTGGTTGAACTAGAAACGTTGCTTTGTAAGAGACTAAGAGGTCCCTCTTCTTAGAAAAGGACACTTTTCGAGCTTGTCTCGATCGCCGCCCGGGCAAAAGTCGCAGCGGAAAGCCGCTTTTCTCCACAACCACCAACGAAAAGCCCACGAGGGGCAAAGTGGGATGCATCACGTTTCTAGAATTGCATTCCACTTCTCAAGGAGAGCAATCAATTCTTCGATTTCTATTAATCTTGTTATAGTAGCATAGAGCCGCATTTTCGTCTATCGGTACCAAAGACCATGTACTTTATGACTTTCCATTGAACCAACCACGACATCAGCCAAAAAGCAATCATAATTTTCCGATCTGAATCACTTCCATGCTTAGTTAACGTCCCTTACCCCTCACCGAGACCGGCATTGAGAATTTGAGGATATAATAATACATTACAATACACTGGCTACTTATCTTAAATACCAGACCGCCTCACATACATGGTTGGAAGCATTTGGATTCCAAATAATCTTCTCTTTCAATTTGACCTTTAGCCTTCTCAAGTTTAATGCAGGCAAGGTTGTGCAACCTGACAACTCTCGAGATGTGCACGATTCTTCAAAAATGGCTGAGGCACTCACATAGAGCTGAGGCTTTTTCAGGTTGTCATGCAATTTCATGCAGGTCATGAGCCTCAAATTACTGACCTGTAAATCCGCCAGAACGCCATCACATGATTCTTGTTTACTGTTGTAGCTGTACCAGCAAAGCAAAGAGACGGAGCAGCGGCACAAGGTCAAGAAGTCAGTGACCTCGTCACAGTGACACGGAAAATATCTCACCCTCTGGTGTCATTTGTTGGGCAAGCAACCTTTACCACTTTTCTGATTGGGCTGCCGCCTGCCAGCACATGCTGTAAAATCGAACCCTTGTGAACCACCAGGTAAAGCAGGATGATGTTCGCGATAAGAGTGTGCTCCGGTTCTACAGAACCTGGCTAACGCCCATAACAGACTCGTCATTGGTGAGAGAGGGCAAGCAACCAGGAGTTCTGGTCGAATGACGCGACATTTGTTATGCCTGGTCTTTCTGGCCAGTGATATAATTCCGCAGCGGCGTATGAAGCCTAAGGTCTGTTTTATTAGCATTGTATCGCGAGATTGCGAATCTACAGCCTTCCTAGCCCTTCCATAGACTTCGGGTCCTTTCACGTGACTGGTGACTGCACTCTTTAGTTTGTAGTGGCTAAGTATGATATAGACAGGCTGGTGCAAGAGTGAATAGGTTGAAGTCGAGCTCTCGCATGATTCATAAGATACATAACTAAGATTAAAAGCAACTCTTGGCGGTGTTTTTTCATGTGCACTTTCTTGCAGTAAGGTTCGCTAAACCAAGGCACGCTAAAGCCATTGCAGAGCCAGAACAGAAGACCATCCAGCATAACCTCAACACACTCATTGCTTTGCACACTTTGTAAACACCCACCGACCTTCCTCATCAGGATTCCTTCAACCCACCTTAATACATACCCAAACTCACATCGACAATGACCACCGAAGTAAGTCCTCAACCCCCGCGATACTACCATCAACCCTCATCCGACTTCCCCTCCACCTCCCACCACGCTTATCCACCGCGTTACTATCATCCTTCGGCCTCGTGCCATCAATCAAAGAGTTTTATGCTGACTTCCTGTCCGTCCTGCAGCGCGAAAGGTTCGATATCCTCCACTTTCCGCGCTCCGGCGCAGATCCGATTCATTGACTAACAGTCCTCCAGCAAGACCTTCCTCGCGAGGCTCTGCGAGCAGGCCGAACGTTACGATGAGATGGTCACATACATGAAGGAGGTTGCAAAGGTACGCGATCCCAAAAACGATACCAGCACTGATGGCAATCGTTGCGATACGAATGTCGACTGATGACGCGTGACCTAGTTGGGCGGAGAACTCACCGTTGATGAGAGAAACCTGCTGTCTGTTGCATACAAGAACGTTGTTGGTACACGACGTGCTTCCTGGCGCATCATCTCGTCGATCGAGCAGAAGGAGGAGTCCAAGGGCACTGACAAGCACGTATCAACCATCCGGGATTACCGTCAAAAGATCGAGACCGAGCTCGAGAAGGTCTGCCAAGATGTTCTTGATGTTTTGGACGAGTCCTTGATTCCAAAAGCCGAGTCTGGAGAGTCCAAGGTCTTCTACCACAAGATGTATGTCTTATCTACAATTGCTCGCGTGCTATGCTTTCCAATTCGTGCGCCTGTGCTAACAGGTCTGCTCATTTAGGAAGGGTGACTACCATCGTTACTTGGCCGAGTTTGCTTCCGGCGAGAAGCGCAAGGTTGCTGCCACTGCTGCCCATGAGGCTTACAAGGTATGCGCCACCGGTTCTGCTCCGCTATTCTATCTAACAGACATGCGAATAGAACGCAACCGACGTTGCCCAAACCGAGCTTACCCCAACCCACCCAATCCGCCTGGGTTTGGCCCTTAACTTCTCCGTTTTCTACTATGAGATTTTGAACTCCCCAGATCGTGCATGTCACCTTGCCAAGCAGGCATTCGATGATGCCATCGCCGAGCTCGATTCCCTTTCCGAGGAGTCTTACCGTGATAGCACACTTATCATGCAACTTCTCCGCGACAACCTTACTCTCTGGACTTCATCAGACAGTGGAGAGCCAGAGGCTGCTACGGCTGAGGCACCAAAGGAGGCGGAAAAGGCACCCGAGGCTGAGAAGACTGAGACTGTGGCTGATCCTAAGGCTGAGGAGGCTGCTCCAGCACCCGCTCCTGCATCTTAGATCTCCTAACTCTCGAATCTCCTCGTCTCCATTTTCATATGCTTCTGCTGGTATACCTGGCTTGCTGGCGGTGTGATTGCAGCATGGGTAGGGGATGGGAGTTGATATGAAAAGCAGAACGAGTGTGCCTTTGCGAATTCGTGCGATTTGCGAATACACCATCCTGCGGAACTTGATGATCATGTTTTTCTTTCTGGTTGTGTTTTCCCCTGCGGTCTTTCTCACATCATAGATGTATTTGCGGATGGAGCCTTCAAGGCTTCTGAAGCAAGCATCTTCGATGTTAGAATGCATATCACTGTGGGCATTGGAGATAGGATCCATTGTTCTTTAGGGGGATGATTTTGTCAAAGGGTTCCCGAAATCTCTCTATTTAGCGATGACCTACTTCGCTCTGGTGGCGTGTTTTTCTGACCTAGATATCCCTCGGATTTCTTCCTGCGTTGTCATAGCGAATAACCTCTACAAACCTTTGTGCGATGCTCTCGAGCACGTAGCTTGGGCGACGAATTCACTGAACAATAAATTTCATGCCTCTTTCAATGTGATATCTTGGCAAACGTTAGCATTCGGCCCCACTTTGACGTGGTTTGAACATACCTCGAGATTACCCAATTCATCTTTTACTTATCACGTTTCCATATATTTCCCCATTCAGTTACAGGTGCCCAAATGATATCTCAAGAGGCTTGCTGTCTCGATCTTAAATAAGCCACTTCTAGCTACAGTGACACCCTGATATCCCGACTCACATACCTCTCCCATTTCCTCTCCCAGCATCACCGGCATTCCCACGCCCCTTCCCCTCGAGCAACCTCTTCGCCCTTTCCAACCTCTCCAGCTTATCCTTCAATCCACCAACTTCATCACTATCCCCACTCGCTATCTCCATACTACTTCCTCCTCGCCCATCTTCCTCATCCTCAACCCCAAGTAAATCTTCATCCCTTACGTTTTGAGGATTGGACATGTCTTTCAGACGAGAACGATTGGAATAAGCCTTATTATACATCGCCGTCCTCACCCCAGGCTCCGGAGTGTCCGATCCCTTTCTCTTGTTAGTATGATGCTTTCCTGGACCGCCTTCTTGAACAGCATGGCCATTTATTTGGACGTGTGGTTCAACAGTTGTAGAGGATCGGGAACGAGATGGCAGGATCTTCTTCCAGAATGAGGGTTGCCGTTTCAGCTCTGGTGAGGGGCTTGGGCTGGATGGAGAAGAGGGTGGGAGGGCGGATTCAGAGACTTCATGGCGCCAGACTTCTATACTTGTTGGGGACTTTTGGCGGGGTGGAGGTTTGGATGGCGGCATTTTGAGAATACGTGGGACAGATGCGGAGGTTGCTGTCCGGAATTTGATGTCTCAAGTCGTGTGCTGTGAACCCAAGTGCCCAAAATATAGAATCCAGATTCTAGAGGTTTTCAAGATAGGATATATCGGGCCCTAAGGTAGGACAAACTCTGATATGGCGTGGTGTTGAGACAAACTCCGGCCGAAGAAGCAAAATTAAATCCAGGTTTGAGGAGCCAAGGAACCCGTAAATAATATGTCAAGGTTTGGTGTCAAAATCCCAAAACCAAAGCCAAAATTATTGAAAATTTTGAAAATCTAAAAATGCAATTGCTGAGACGAAAACCACCACCCCAGTACTAGGTGACTGGATACCACAAAAGCTTCGTCCTAGAGGGATCGTGGATGGCATGATTTCCATGTCCACTTATCGCTCACAACGGGCGAACGTGGGAACCAGGCGAGCGTAATATATGCTAGATGTACTGAGAGATAAAACCTGTAAGTCAGCTCGCAAGTTCTAGTGGCAACGTGAGTAAATCACCCGATGCTGGCCGTCCGGGAAGTTGTCTCGGATCCGGAAGATCGCACCCCGCGTTTGCCGATTTTTGTTGATAACTCCTATTTGCAGTCTCCTTTGAGTACGACAAGAAGAGGAGAGAAGGCGTATCAGAGACTACGTCAAGTGAGGAATTGTAAATGGTTGAACGGAAGGAAGTCACCACGTGCAAATTTGGGATTTGAGCTGGATTTTGAGATAGAGATGCCAAGGCGGGATGGGTGCTGATGGAAATGGGACGTCATGACATGCCACTTTTCGATGTTAAGTCTATGGTAGGAGTTCCCCATTCGCTACGTGGAGTTCTGGAAAGCACAAACCGTCTATTGTATAAGTATGAAAGCTTTGGTTTATCCGGTTGGAAGTGGAGTGATCTCGTTGGAGGCTGGGTTTACGCATAGTAGCTATGTTAGGTCCATCCCATAAAAGAATTCTGATATCAAATTAAATTCCGTTAGCCTCTAGTGTACATGAATGATCTACACCCGAAAATGATGAGACAATCTTCAAACACTGGTCCTATACTCAGGTATCAATCAAATTCTCTTCCAAATTTTTCCCCTAGCCCGCCACACTAGTACAATTTAAGAAGATGACAGAGTGTTATGCTATGGTAATCGATGTACCTAGAGCTTCGAGGGGTGCTGTGTATAGTCAAACGTTTGTATAACACAACTCAGCAATTACAAACCCGAACATTTCGAACAACCAAAACGTGCAAGGTCCAGGATGATATTGTGTTGTCCGCGTAAAGCCCATTCAGAGTATATACATTTGGCTTCACAATATGCCTGGCTTTTTGTTGTTGGAAGACTCCTGAGGCCACAAGGTCATGAGACTCGTAGCTACACATCGAGGGCTCTGGACTTGAGTGCTCCTTTACCTCTCGGATGCTGTAACGAAAGAAGCAAAAATGAGACCAAACAAAATTAGGAGTGAAAATAGGGGGGACAGGCCTGTAAAAGTAATGATATGCAGTTAATCTAGGAAGGGAGGCAGTGGAGTTTCCAAAATTGTCATTACCTCAGAGTCAGAATGGTAGAGTCTAAGACTGAAGTTTGCAATGAATCCAAGCAGACTAGATGAAGTAGCCAGCCAGAAACAAATTGAAAAGTAGGATAGAGCACAAGAGTTCACGCAAAGGGGGGGGGTTCCGTCAAAAGTGTGTGGGAGGGAGCTGGAAACGGGCCAGATGCGCGAAGGCAGAAATTTTCGTGGGAACAAAATAATGAAATTGTGCTTGATAGTGAGGCTTCAGAATTGGTCATATTGAGATCATGCTCCAGCGGAGCGTTCATTCTCTTCCTATATTGATGATACTGAGTATCGTTCATCACCAGCCTATGTAGAAAGGAAAAGGTTGAGATCTTGAAATTTTCTGGAGGTTAGCTTCCCTAAATTGCTGCCGCTTTATGAAGTTATCTCGCCGCCTTACTAATATCCCAACCTCACCTGTTGATACGGATCACAACGGTCCCAACTTCAAAAATATCCGGAGATTCAAGGTCGAAAGCTGCAGTCATAATAGGTCGTAAACTTCTTTTCCCGGTGATCTTGGTTACACAGGCATACTTCAAGGCTGACATCGAGGCTTCGTGCCCAAAAGCCTCGAGGGTGGCGACCTGATATCGTTAGCTTCGAGCTCAAACGCTTCGTTCTCTTTAAATTTATAAATTCTCATGACTTAAATGTTTGGCATTTTTGCTAATATGATGGGATTTGTATCTGTTCTGATTAAAATTATGGGCAGCATTAATATGTTACGCGATATCATTAGTTACGCAGACAAGGCTCCATCAGAGCTAAATTCCCTCGTCAATGGGTTATCCTTCTCGGAGTGTCTCATTCAATAGGCACCGCGTAATGTCGACTTTGTGCTCTAGGACTGCCATGCGGGTTGCTATCAAGTGATTAGAAGTATTGTGAAGCTACAGAAGAAACACCCGATCGAGACTAGGAGGATGGGAGGGAACATGCTGCGGAAACTCTTCAATTTTCAGCACTGGAAAGAGGATGTGGAGGGTCTAGAGTGGAGTAATTAAGGAGCTAATTCAACTTGATCTTGTGGGCGTATAATCTTAATACGTTCAGTTTGTAGGCAGTAACCCGAGGCATTGTCTCCAAGGTCAGCACATGGCAAACCTTATCTTGCTGTTAAGAGATTTCACTAGTAAATCGGATTCATATTACACCACCGTTAGTCTCTAGTCTAGAAAATAAGCACATAGCCCCTCAACTAGAACCAACCCTATCTACATATCCATCTAATACATTCAGGTCTACTAATTAAGCTACTACTTGCTTGGATTCGATCCAGTCAAGATGTTACTGGGATTGCGCAGCCAAAAGCTGTTTCTGTTCATGTCACCCTGTAGCAAGGATTAGCCGACGGTTTTAGGCGCTCGACTACACCCTCTAAATGTATTTTCTGAGACCTGTGACAATAAATCTTGCAGTGCCAGAAAGTATCTAGCAACATTCACTTTCGCCTTTTCGTAAACAGGACTTTGAGAGTCTGCCGCTGTTCAGTTGCACATTTTTAATGCGCTGGTAAAGGTATTTCTTTGTCCGGGTTTGAATCTACAATGACTTTTTCTATATATTTCTCGGGTATTTAAAATTTTGTGAAATGCAAAAACATAATACTCACACTAGATGCGTTTTTCAAAACAGCCATCGAATATAACGTCAAGTCTCACGCAAAATTTGCCTTCGAAGGGTATTCAAGACATGTATTTCCCATTTTAAAATTACTAAAAAGACTATTAAATACCTCAACAGACCTGCACCGCCCCTGCACCGCACTAACCTGTTTCTACCGCTAAATTGAGGGCATCTGTCGGACTAATTCTCCTTCCTACAACACGATATCACAGATTCATTCCTCGAAGTGTCGGTTCCTTGCTAGGCACAGTTATATCCCGAGTTCTGTGGATACCCCTTTCTTCATCATGCCGCTGTGGTTTCCCTAAGTTCTATACGTATCACTACTATGAACGATCACTCGGATCTTTTAGACGACTCATGTATAACTCATCATTCTGATCATTGATACATCTCAACTCTGGCTCCTTATGCCTACGCCTACAAGCTTCACAGGCAGCAACCACTCCGCCCCTTCTCTTTCCTTACGCAATTGGGTGTAATAACGAGCATTAAGACGAAGGTAGCAGCAAACACGTGCCTAGAACCGACTATGGTAGGGGCGGGAAGATAAATTTACGGGGGAGAGATTATGGTTGGGTTTGATGGGGGTGATGGGTAATGGGTAATGGATTGACTTAAAATAAAATCTTATACAGAAACATGGACCGTATCATCCACAACATATAAAATTTCCCGACAAAGTATGAGAAATTTTTAACGCAACCCTAGCCCCCTAATTCGCAAACCAGAGACCCAGACCAACCCTGCCTACCAATTTACTGGTTGATGAAAGGCTTCTACTCTAAAGAAACATAATTACCCTAATAGCGAGGTTATTATCACTTCACCTGAGTTTGAGCTCTCTCTTTCCTTTCCTTTCCTTTCCTTAGGGATTGGTTTATTGAAGTTGTACTATAAATACTTCACCAGGGAAGAGCCTGCGATCTAATAGTGAATTTTTGCGATATTTAATTAACTATATAAGCCTGGGTTTTAGCTGGTTGTGACAGTGCTGTCTTATATTGCTCTAAAACAAAGGGGAATTATCATATTATGGTGATGTGTATTGAGCATCACAATCTAGTTGAATGTTACTAGATTTAAGCCCCAAACTAAGAGTGTTTATCATACCCCTCTAAATTGCAGCCATCTCTTCTCTTTATTGATGATACAGAGAAATGAAGTCTCCGGCGGCCGGACTCGAGACTTCTTACCCGGAAAGGTCGAAAGAGAGCTCTAGAGTGAGGGCGTCCTCGGCCATAGCACAGCTTGTGCGTTTTGGACCCCCATCAGTTGATCCTCGCGTATTACTATGAGATTGCCTCGAAGTTGAATAGGTCCACCCTTGACTAAATTTTCCGGGGTTGCTAATCCTACATCTGCCTTAAAATTTTCAACATAGCATTCATACTTCACATTTTTATAGCTTTTAAACTAAACTATCGAGTGATGCCTGCGGCCAAGATGGTGTGATGTAGATTTCTGACTTGTCAACTGGTCTAGATGCAACGTCCCGTTCAATCCAATACTAATATGCCTTGAGGTGCCTTGACAACACTCTTCATGGTTAGTAATGCAATCTTTAGCCATTCATTCACCATATCGAACACTGCTTTTGACGATGTGGAGGTGTATGGCCTAGGGAAGGGAAAGATAAAATGCTTGTGCTCAACTGGCCCTAACGTTAGTAGGCAAACAAGACAAGGGGAACAGACTATTACATTCTCTGTAGCTCGTAATGTTAGGACCCCTTGCCCTCTCAAGTAAAGCACTCGGCTGCGCTTCGTACTAAAGGCTCTAGATCCTCAATTCATCGTCGACTCTCTCTCTCTCTCTCTCTCTCTCTCTCTCTCTCTCTCTGCTGATCAATATCATAGAGACTGAAAAACAGTGCACATAAATGACATATTGTAACTTTGACACCAACATGCTTTAGAGAGATGAATCGTAGGTCTGGTTGTGTTCTTTTTCTCCAATTATGGCTCCATTGGCATGGTTGGCGTTAAAGGCACTTATTTCTAGCAGCATGGTATTGTAGAACCCATAGAGCTTTGACTCTATCGATAACATTGATTTCTTGTTTCATACGCTGATATTAGCCATGCTTATTTGGGTAGAAATTGAGATGAGGTGAAGTAAGATTCAATTGTTGTTGATGATGTCTTTTTCAAGGCACATATGCAATCAACTGTAAACAGATGTTGGTCAACCACACCCCTGCTCGCTGTCCTCCGAGCACCGTGTCTTGCCAACAATCAAACTACCTAAAGTCTGATTCGTTAATAGTTGTGACAAAGTATTCGGCGCGCTTAAGCGACATGTTATCGATTTTTGCATCCTAGCTGTTTGCTGCCTCATCTCCTTATCAGTTTGTCTTCCATCGTGACACGTTCACGAGCAGCTCTACATGCAAAGTCTTGTATTACGGTACACATACTAGAATAGTGTTATGGTACAAATACAGCCTTCCTTTGCTAGCGCAGGGTGCTGATCCCTACAGGCTCTCTTGCGGCCCGAGCCGAAGTTAGTGGTGCAGGACGAAGGGTTAACAGTGCTTCACGACCCAGTTAACTGTGTAGCAGAGTAAGCCTATCTTTCTATACATCGATAGCATAAATCTTAATCGTTAACTCAGCATCGTTTTTGTACACGGACTTCAAGGTCATCCCCGGAAAACATGGGCTTGTAGAGTGGATGCAGATGCAGGCGCGGGGAGCTCATCAACGAGGAAACGATCACCTTTTCGAGGACTAAAGGGACTGGTCTCGCGCAAGAAAGGCACAGGTTCGAATGAGAATCGCGAAATTAGAAACGATGTCTTTTGGCCCCTTGACTTACTCCCTACGGATTGCCCAAATGCTCGTATTTTAACTTTTGGGTACGAGTCAAATATCTCACGTTGGTTTGATGGTCCCGCAAACCAGAATACCATATTTCACCATGCCAAGGACCTTCTATATGCCTTAGAGGCCCAAAGATTGAGATGTGTAAGTCGAATACCTAGTATTGTAAAAGTACATTTTAAAAATTAAAATAGAGCGGCCGGGGTCTCATTTTTGTAGTTCATTCACTTGGAGGTAAGTGGCACTTCTATCATAATAGCAATTTGATGACAAAGCTCAAATTCGTATAGGAATAATAATCAAAGATGAATGCCACCAATACACGCTACATAACAGAATTATTACTAACTTGCTCTCAGGTCCTTCGACGGTCAGCTGATGAGCAAGTTGGAGGTTTATTTGACATCTTCAAGAGCACAAAAGCTGTCTTATTCCTTGGAACACCACATCGCGGTAGCAACATGGCGGAAACCGGAAAGATGCTGCAGAGACTTGCAGCTGCTGGTGGATTCAGTACTAACAACCGTAATTTGAATGCTCTGCAGACTAAGAGCACAGAGCTTGAGGTTATTCACGAGGGTTTTATGAAGCTTTATCAACGAAGTCCTCGACCATTTGAAGTTTCCACCTTCCAAGAAGCTCAGGGCTTGGCTGGAGTTACTTACCTCGGGCTATCGGAGAAGGTAAGTTGACAGCCTTGAAATTTGAAAGTCGAAACTGACTTTTCCTCAGGTTGTAGATGATGTATCTTCATCGTTCACTGGTACAGAGCGGTGCCAAACTATTAATGCAAATCATATGAGTATGTGTCGATTTATGACCAAGAATGACAATGGCTATAAGAAAGTAGTCGACGAGATCCAAATTTACATTTCCACTATGGAGAAAGACGAAGATGAGGAGGTGCCAAAGCAAACTAAAGCGGGTATAGAGTCACCTCCATTGTCATCAATCTATTGTACGTAGATGCGTTCTTTAGCAGGTTACAATCGAAACTAAAAGTTTCAGCGTTTAACGACCGTGAGAGGAATTGTATAAGACTTTTCAACACCTCGGATATCAGCGAGTACAGGTCTATATTGCCTCGTTGTGAAGCAGGAACATGCCAGTGGATCTTATCTGACCCACAGTATCTCTGCTGGTACTCCGAGGCGAAATCTTGTCTGTTGTGGATCAGTGGCCATCCTGGAACTGGCAAGACAATCCTATCCACCTACCTGTTGGAATACTTAAGTGAAAACCAGCCACCAGTCGTTGTGCGAAGTACTGTGTGCTTCTTCTTCTGTGACGAGAAGATAGAGAGTCAGCGGGATGGCAAAGCAATCTTGAGGAGTTTAATCCATCAAATATTGACACGTCATCGAAAGTTGATCAAACATATTAAAGAAGCGTACGAAACTCAGGGCCCTCGTCTTATCGATAATTTCAGTGAACTATGGAGGATATTCAAAGCGATCACGACTGATAGGGGAGCTGGCTCTATAAGTATCATAATCGACGCCATTGACGAATGCGAAGAAAACACCAGACACAGATTTCTCGAACATATAGCTAGCATGCTTGACGAATTACAATCCGAGACTGGCCTTGCTAGTAATTCAGTCAAGTTTCTCATCACAAGTCGACCTCTAACTAGCCGCCAATACCCGACCACTCACTTGCAAATTGAAAACTTAGAAAGAAACACTGTCCAGGACCTACAGCTTGTCATTCAGCGCAAAATAGATGGCATAGCAAAAAGGACTAATTGCCGGGCGGAAGCGAGAAAATACCTTGAGGAGGCGTTATATTCGAAAGCGGACAGGACCTTCCTCTGGGTTTCTCTTGTAATCAAGCGCCTAGAAAGAACCCCCTTTTCAACACAAGGAGAGTTCCAAGAGCTTGTGGAGCGCTTGCCTACAGGGCTAGTGGCAACTTACGAGCGTTTCCTTCACGACATACCGAGTGATTACCAAGAAGCTGCTAGGACGATGCTGCATTTCATTGCAGGCAGTCTCAGACCACTTTCTCTAGACGAGATTCGAATTCTTTTCGCCGTGAAAGATTCGCACACAACTATCAAGGACGTAGAGGAGGATTCGCAATCTAATATCCGTGAGACCATCGAAGCAATTCTGGGCCCCTTTGTTCGAATCTCTGAAAATCATGTCAATTTTGTTCACCAATCTGCGAAAGACTTCCTTTATGATCTTTCTAGACAGCTAGAACACCCTCTATCAACAGAGTATGGCATTGATCCTGCCAGAGGGAGTGAAATACTTGCCAAGTCCTGCATATCGTACCTTTCACTAGAGGATTTTAACAAAGACATGTTTATCGAAAGACCAGAGCAATCTGAAGTATCACCAGTGTCTTCTAAATCCGAAGTATCAAATACATCTGGTGAAGGGGGTCTTCAATCTTTCTGGGATACATTAGACCTTACAGAGGACACATTTATCAAAGATCCGGAAGTTGCAGAATGGGAACTTTGCAAATCGATTGCCCAGGAGAACCCAGCCTTCGACTATGCCGCTCTACACTGGGCTAATCACTTTGCATCATGTAATACACTCTGTTCCCGTGAAATGCAGCAAACAGCATTTGAATTATCTGATTGCAAAAACATGTTCTACTCGAATTGGTTTCGGTATTACTGGCGTCATTGTGAAGTGGATATGGCCCCCCCAACAAACTTTACTCCTTTCATCGTTGGATGTTTCTTCGGCCACCTGGCTACTGTTAAGATATTGATGGACACAACAACGTCTATAAATCAAGAAACCTCTTCGCGCGGCTTGTACTGGGCATCATGGAGGGGCCATGATACGGTCGTTGCCTATTTGCTTAGCCAACAGACGCTACCCAACTGGAGATCTGGTGAACGACAAACCCCCTTAACAGTTGCAGCGCGTTTTGGTCACTTAGAGGTGGTGAAGTTGCTCCTAAGGGTTGATGGAATCAACTTGAATGAGCCTGGAAAGAGTGGCCGAACGGCCCTTTCGACAGCAGCAGGAAATGGGCATCTTGCTGTTGTGGAACATCTTTTAGGCCATGAGAAAATCGAGCCTGATCTCCCGGATGACAATGGGTGGACACCTGTATTTTGGGCAGTGGGTGGAAAATACTCGGACATTGTTCGCAAACTTGCTCGTGATAAACGTATTGATCTTAATCACGTAGATAACAAAGATCGAAGCATTCTCTCCTGGGCAGCTGCCGCTGGAGAAAAAGAAATCATAAAGTTCCTTCTCCTCCAAGACGGCATCAATGTGGAGAAAAGGGATTGTGATGGACGAACAGCCTTATCATGGGCAGCGGGGAACGGACATGTTGAGGTTGTTTCGTATATGAGAAGAATCAACAAGCATGTTGATGTGTCTGCCAAAGATAATGAAGGTAGAAATGCAATATCCTTTGCTGCTGCAGGTGGGCACTCAGAGATGGTAAAATATCTGATCAAGCATGATCGTGCAGGCGCTGACGAAGGGGACGACAATGGTTGGACGCCGCTTTCGTGGGCACTCTTCAAAGACTCTCCTAGTACAGTCAAGGCTCTCCTGTTATCAGGTAAGGTTGATGTAAATCGAAGGGATAATGGTGGACGAACACCTCTGGAATGGGCCAAGTCCTATGGGTACATAGAGGTTGTTGAACTGCTAGAGGCTGCAGCAACGCCAAATTCCTAGTTATAAGTAGCAAAGGTCAAAAATTTTGTTCTAAGGGAATATATTATAAGTTCGCTAGCATTGTGATAACCCAAGGATACTAGGTTACTTAACAATTCCTAATATATCATCTAAAAGACGGTGTTTTAAAACGTTCATTATTATCCCATCATCTGCTCAACCAACATTCAACTCTCATAAGAGACTAAAATAACTTTCAAAAGGGTTATGCCACTCTTCCCGCCATTCAATTTCCAAACCCATATAGCACAGGGATTCGGTTGATGGTTCAAGAATATTATCTTCATATGAACCAGTCACAGGAATTATCGGGACCCTATAGTGATATCAAGTAAGTTGATGGTCAAGACAAATTGTAAATGGTCTACTTCTCCATCATGACAACAAGGTCATGAATTTGGGCTCTAACCCCATTGGTGATTTGGTAGAATTGTTCTTTTGACTAGTCCACTGAGTCCCTACTTGAGTAAGCACATCAATCTTACCAGGGTCTCAGAGAGGCACATTAAATTTTGTTGATGAGCACAATCAATCAGCCCACCTTCTTTAACGTGTCAAACTTGTTTGGATCTACATTTTTCTTCAGTAGCATATTAGCTGCTACAGCAAAAATCACGCATTTTGCTTCAGTCTATTCATCTACTATCTAGCTAATGAACACCCAAAACTGCAACCCATGCCTTTTACATGTTATGCTGACTATGTGGTTCCTAATGTAGAACTGGGGGGATCAGTACTGATTATTTAAGATCTTTCATACCCAGGAGTCCTAGATAAGGTCCTTGACGGGATCCTTGGCTCTCTTTTGATGGAGGGACTTCCATTTAATCAAATCATAGGCATCATACTATACAAGCATCAGGAATAAGCCGGGGGAGTATGTATGAGGATGTATAGAGAACCTTGGGGAGGATCTTGTAAATTAAGATATCTTTGTTTGCCTTAGTAACGATGAGCGTCCTCTCGACCAAGCCATAGTAGAGATTTAGCAATGCATGAGCAACAAAAAGGACAGAAGTTGTAATATACCTTCCCGCCGTTGTAGTCATTCTATTGGGGGGCGGGAGGGGGGGGAGGGTCTAATCAAAACTCTCTTTCTTTAGATCATTAACAATAACGCAAGTTTTGAGAATGGGATGGAAATTATAGCCTGGCGCTTCTATTATCGATGTTCGCTAAAAATGAACTTTTGGGCATATATTTTTACTCTGCCTTTTCCGATAGTGCAAATTCTAAACTTTCTAACTTATTTCATTAAGTATTGTTTACCACTAGTTAATAAAACTAACAAACACTAGTATTTGCAAAGATTGTCATAAACTCCACTAAAACAATGTCAGGGGAAGTTGTTCAAAAACACACCATTCCATTTGTGTACTAGTGAATCTTACTCCGAGCCTCTCCTTCCTATTGAGCCTCAATTCAAGAAGCTCAGCTATCTCACCCAACACCTGATCCCTTACTCTCGTTCAATCATAACGTTTCCAAGGGTCCTCAAACACAATAGACCTACCCATTGATATCCCTTAGACCCGTGCGACATCGCGATTCTTTGAATATAGAACGCGCGACGCACCGAATACTACGCGCAACCAGCCTCTCACCCTTTTGCGACCATGAGCGACTTTAATTATGGCGGAACGGATGAAGAGTCGGCAGAGATCAAGAAATTGAACGCTGAAGTTGTAAGTAACGAGTTCTCCCATTGAAGGCACTGCTAATTCGCGATTACAGCTCGAGAATACCGACAATTTTGAGAACTGGGAGAAGCTCGTTCGCGCGGCAGAAACCCTCGAAGGAGGCCTGAATCGTAATTCTAGCCCACAAGCTATCGCGACCACTCGCGATGCATATGATAGATTTCTCGCGAAGTTTCCTTTACTTTTTGGATACTGGAAGAAGTATGCCGACCTCGAATTCTCGATCGCCGGGACCGAGGCTGCTGAGATGGTAAGGCTGCGTACACAGACTTGTGGGACGTGGACTGATGTTTGCAGGTTTTTGAGCGCGGAGTCGCCAGTATCACAACTTCAGTCGACCTTTGGACAGACTACTGTTCTTTCAAAGTCGAGACTAGCCATGATCCTGACGTGATCAGAGAGTAAGTATGCTGGACACTTTTCTTCCCCTTAACCAGACGACTACGATGGCGACGACAATTCCGCGCGCCTCTAAATAGAGAGTCATCGGGTTGCAGACGGTGAGAACTGCCAAAAGAGTCGCTCCTTGTTTGATACTCTTCTCACCCATATGATCAGGATATTTCCTTATGCTATTACACGTTCGCTTTACATCGTCTTACTCTAAGTCTACACATATGTTCGACGCGGGTGGAATTTGAGGAACATCAGTTCAAGCACAATGTCCTTCCCGTATTTGCACTCCTTGCCACTTCCACACCTCTACTCCCCCTCTGATTCTCAACTGACACTGCAAAATAGGCTCTTCGAGCGTGGTGCGTCGTCCGTGGGTTTAGATTTCCTGGCGCATCCATTTTGGGATAAGTATCTGGAATTCGAAGACCGATTGGAGGCACAAGACAAAATTTTTGAGATATTGAGCAGAGTCATTAAGATTCCTATGCATCAATATGCTCGATACTTCGAACGCTTCCGTCAGCTTGCACATACCCGACCTTTGACGGAGCTTGTTGACCAGGAGACACTCGCTCGTTTCCGTGGTGAAGTCGAGGCCGAGGGCTTCCAGAGTGGGCCAAAAGGCGAGTTGGAAATCGAACGAGAAATGCGCACGAAGATCGACAATTTCCATCTTGAGACTTTCACAAGAACACAAACCGAAACCACAAAGCGATGGACTTACGAATCTGAAGTTAAGCGGCCGTATTTCCATGTTACCGAGCTTGATCATCCCCAACTTGTCAATTGGCGGAAATACCTCGACTTTGAAGAGGCTGAGGGTGACTATGTCAGAGCTGTCTTTCTCTACGAGAGATGCCTGGTCACTTGTGCCTTCTATGATGAGTTCTGGTTTCGATATGCCCGATGGATGTCTGCTCAGCCGGGGAAGCAGGAGGAAGTACGGAACATTTACCAGCGTGCGAGCACGCTGTATGTGCCCATAAGTCGACCTGGAATTCGCCTGCAGTATGCCTACTTCGAGGAAATGTCGAATCGTGTGGATCTAGCCGTCGATATCCACCAAGCTATTCTCGAGCGGATGCCAGGCCATGTGGAGACAATCGTTTCTTGGGCAAACCTTGAGCGTCGCCAGAACGGTCTCGAGGCCGCAATCGAGGTCTATAAATCCCAGATTGACTCACCAATTGTTGACTTGTTCGCAAAGGCTGCATTCGTCGTGGAGTGGGCTGTATTATTATGGAAGGTCCAAGGGTCGGTGGATGAGGCTCGCCAAGTATTCCAAAAGAACCAACAATGGTATCTTCAAAGTCGCCATTTTTGGGCCAAATATCTTGAGTTTGAGCTTTCCCAGCCAACAAACCTGGCAACCGAACCGGAGCATTATGCTCGGATCAAGAAGGTCCATGATGATATGATCCAGGAAAGTCGTATGAACCTGGCGACCAAGAAGGAGCTTAGCAATTACTATCTATTGTACCTCCAGGAGAGAGGTACAAAGGAGGCTATGAAAGAATTTCTACAAATTGATCGGGAACTCAATGGGTAAGTCAAAGCCGACGATAGAACTATTTGCATTTCTAACATGATATCAGGCCCGTATCTATCCAACCTGCCTATCTTAAGGCAGATGGCAATAAAAGCCTCGAAAATGGACACGCCGCAGGAGAAGTCGATGACGCCACTCTGCGAAAGGGAGAGGTGCACTATAGCACCTATTTTCAGCAACGTGGTGAATTGCCACTTAACGCAGCAGGACTCGCTGCTTTCCATTAGGGCGCGAAATTCCCTTTGCAACGACTATGACCCTTGATAATACTTCTTCTTTGCCGTTTCTTAGGGTTGGCTGGTGGGTAGCATTGCTGTGTAACATAGGATGGCTGATTTCGCGGGATCGTGTATTTTAGTTCGTTGGACACAACAATGCCTCTGGACTCCTGGAATTTTCAGAGAGCACACACGGCCTAAACGTTACGATAGAGAATGAAAATGCTTACCAATATATTATCCCATGCTATGCTTGAGTGAGGTACAGAGCTTATTCTATGAATGGCAACAGCTCGTGATTAGCCTCTATCTAGCTCACTAATGCCTATACAATCATCCTCAATCAGAGACCGATTGGTAGCAACTACAATGGTTATTTGTAGTGTAATCTCATCCGTTTTGTCATGTTTGGGGGGGGGCCAGGGGGCAAATGGAAAAACTTTGTAAGAGAACTTTGAAGCTGCTATTAGCGCTGTTATATGCATCCTTGATTTAGCACCTATATAAAGTTGAGGTAGATAGAGGGAGGCTAAAGACAGATGCTATCATGTTTGAGACTATAACTAGCATAGAAGATGTCACGGAAAGATTAGAGCACATGCTCCTCGGAGTCCAGTTAGATTGGGATACCCTCAGGCGGATGGATTTGTCCTGCTAGAAACCCGAAATTAATGATACTGGCTGAAGATGGGGAGCTTCTCTGTTTAAAAACCATAAGACCCTTGAGGGACAGAATATGGGTTTAATTTATATCCTTTACATGTGAATATAGCTTAGCTATTAGTACAGGGTTGACTAGTCCAGTTATAGTGTTGTGTGTGGGCCACGAGGGCTGTTCGTTCTAAGCCTAGATAAGTGAGGGAAACAAATGACACTTACCCCTCTTCTTGACGGAACTTTAGATAGATTAAAGGGAAAGAATCAGACAATTTATAAATTATATCAGTGAAAACTCCCATGTTAGACACCATTTTCCTAGTAACGCCAGTTCTTTTCATACAAAAAACAATCCATCCCCTTCCAGCTCCTACTCTCCCAAATTCCCACGCTCATTCCTCTCCTTCTGCTCCTCATCCCTTCACTTCGGGATAGCAATAACCCTAAAGCTCTGCCAAGTCCTCTGGTCCTTACTCATAATAACCTGGCTGGCACAATCATTATTATACGCCAGTGTCATCGCCTTTTCGCCTTGCGTCGCGAAGATATTCTTGCTTTCCTTGCAGTCTTTCTGTGGGTAGACAGATATCATGAATCCACCTCGCTTTCCAACTACATCACCGTCAATTATTAGCTCTCTTTGTTCTCAAAACTAAGGATCGAGCAAGGGAATGTACTATTTCCAGTTGCCTTAGCAGAAAGACATGGTGTACTAGTTTTAATGTTCTGGCAGGAACCATCTGTTTCTTTGTCGCCGAAAGCAGCAGGTGTTTGGGATGAGGAACCACAGTTTACGCTTGTGAGGAAGGCAATGTTCCAGCGGTTGGTGGTGGCGCGTTCGTTGAGAGTGGTAGAAAAGGTTTCGGGAACGAACACTGGGTTGGTGATGGGGTTCGCGAGCCCTACAGGGAGTAGGAGGAGGAGAGAAGTGAGGAACTTTGGGGCGTGCATTTCGGCTTTATTAGTTGTAGTTGTGAAGGGTTGAAAGTAGAAAAGTAGTTATGCTTCGAGAGAGCGGCGTTCTGAAATGCTCAGCTGGAATGTGGGGAGGGGGAGGGGGAGGGGGGTTGGAATGCGAGAGTAGAAAATGGCGATGTGATGAGATAGACTCAAAAGACGTAGGGTACATAGTTGCTTTTATACTTCTAAATAGCACTTCCTAACTAGAAAGTGTATTCATAATAGGAAATATACGGATCCTCATTTTGAACGTGTAGGGCTGGCAAATCTCACCTTTGCGAGCATCCTTCAAGTGTCAAACAGTCTGGCGATTGTAATCCTACAAAGTGACCTCTGTGGTGGTCGAGGCTGGTTACTCAGCCTCTCTCAACTAAGCGAGTATCAGCTCCATCCTCTTCAAAACCGTAACATTCGTTTAGAGAATCTTTGGGGATGAGAGTGGTAGGTCTGCTAAGACTTTTAGCATGGAAGACAAGATAGACCAGATAATCTTAATTCAATGGTTGCGGGGTCGTGCCCATAGGAGTGCTTGTAAGCTGGTACGAGAAGGCTCAATCCTCAACCTTGGCGAATGTTCCTCGCTTGAAAATAAGCTTGATTGGAACTCCTTCGCAATTTCTGGCACTTTATGATTCGGCGGTAAAACCCCTGTCACTTTCAGTGAGTAATTGTCAAGTTGGGGGATCTCGTCCTAAGAGACCATTGTTGGGATTATCTCTCGACAAGTAGCCCTCTCAAATTTGATATCCTATACAGTACTGAGCCAAGTAACCTCAAAATTATTTCCTCCCTTTCTTCCTCCACTCCTTCTCCCTCTCATATGCTTTTGCCTCCGCACCCTCTTCTCCCTGAATCTCGGCCACAAGTCTCTTATACTTCTTCTCGTACGCCGCATCCCTCTCCTTCTTCTCCCGCAAGCTCTCTCTAGCCACAACGCTAGCATCTTTCCTCAACTCCCTCATTGCTCCCTTTTTCTCCCTCTTGTACTCCTTCTTCAATTTAGCTGCTTCGGTACGCTCACGATCTGGATCATAGTGTTTCTCTGGGTTGTAGGATTCTTCGAATTTGGGGATTGAGGTTTTAATTGCTAGTGGGCGGTGATGGTGTAGTTCTAGAGGACGGCGGGTGTGACGGGCTGTATGAAATAGAACAGTGAGTTTCTTGATGAGCTTTGAGAGGTGTTTCTAGGTTGCGTTAGTACTAGTAAGGAGGGTGTAAACAGCGGGATTACCTGAGTGTCAGAAGGAAGTGTCGACCTGCACGTTTTGCTTCCTAAATGATGCATAATCTTCAATCCAGGCTCAAATGCCTCGGTGAAAGCTGACTTGTTGATCCATGTATTAGCCGCGGCTTCTAGAAGGCTCAAATTTGTTTCAAGTAGCGCAGCTTTAAGTGACTCCTCTTCTGCCTCTGAAAGATCTTGTGGTAAGCAATCTGTCATGGAAAGATGCCGTGATGACTTCGGGGCCGCTTGTAGTCGAACAGAACACTTCGGCTGATGGTATGGAAAGTTTCCAGGTAATGCTGAAAGTTCTTCTGGTGCCAGAACACATAGAGCATTCTCAACAAAGTTTATCAGCTCAGGAACGTATCTTTTTGACAACATTTGGTAATTCAAGCAGAGCGTACATATGTATGCTCCAGTGGCGAGATCAGATAGAGTTTGGGGCACTTTCAGACCAAGATATCGACCCATGGTCAAGATGGCGGGAGTAACAACTTGGTGGAAATGATCTGAAGTTGGAAATATACTCCCTATTGCTGTAAGGATGACAAGGTCACCTGGAGTTGGAGATAGCGGCCGAGATTCTGAACACTCTTCTAGATGACTTCGAAAAGAATTCGCAATTTCGACTGGGTATGTCTTGGCAAGCGAATGGATGTGTCGAATAAGAGTCTGTAGGACTGAAAATGGAGGCTGCTCTGGTTGGTTCGCAAGATAAAATATATGATCGATAAGAGACAATGCAAAGCGGCCCAGCATTCCCTTGTTATCACTATTAAGTTTCGGATGGTAAAGTGCGCGGATTCGCTGTACTACTATAGGTAGATCCAGAAAAGCAATTCCCTTCGTCACTTCCAAAAGCTCTTCGTGTGATTCTGGACATTTAAATGTGTATGCCAGGTTTCCATTTATACCATTGTTTTCCGGAAGTGGTGTTTCTTGTAGAGGTGCGTTTGCTCCAGTCAAAAACTCAGGTCGTTTTGCTTCTTCCTCGGTCAATAAATCTTTAAGAAAATCAGCGTCCCCTTCTGGATCTTCCACGCTTTCATTGTTTGACCCCTCATCGGACGAATCATCTTCTGAGGGCTCTGAATCCGAACCACTCGCTATTAAATCGTCATCAAGCAGAAACTCGTCTTCATCTTCAGCACCAAGCTCTGTAGGCGTGGGACGGGCTTTGAGGCCGGATCCTAGACCAAAATCTTCATCCTCTTCATCCTTGTCTACGTCTTTAGTAGCGGCATCCTCTTCATCGCTGCTCTCAGGAGCGCCTTGCATTCGCCGTAACCGTTTTGCTTCCAATTCTCGCAATTTCCTCGACTCTTCTTCGATCTTCTCGTCTTCTGTTTTTGATCTTTCTGTAGGCTTTGATCTCTTATCTTGAGCCAGTTGTCTGAGGCGCATGTCGTATTCCTTGTCAAATCTGATCTTACCGGCCACATCCAATAGTGCAGCTCGAGCTGGATTCATTCCTGGTATTTCGGCAGCTGGTGGAGCGGTAGGTTTTGGGCCGATTCCTCGGAGAAGCGCATGTATGCTGGACAATTCCTTGTCCAATTCTTCTCTTAAATCTTCATCTTCATCTTTAGCTGCTTGACGTTCGTACTTGTGAAATTTCGACTTTGAGATTAATTCTTTCATGACCTCTTGCTTAGACTTTTTCCGCTCTGGAAGCTCCTCATCCTCCTGCCCTCCGTCTTCTCCCTCGCTTTCCGAGGATCGGCGTCGTTTCCGTACTTGTCTTTCCTCGTCTGATGGGTGGTCTTCAATATCTGATAATTTCAAATCCCCTTCGTCGAAGTCGTCCATAATTGCTGGGCCATCTAAAGAAAGTGACTTCCCCATATGAGTAAGGCCCCCAGAAAAATCTTCATCCTCCAAGTCAAATGCAGAACTATGCTTGTGGTGCCGTTGTTTTTCCAGCGTGAATCGCTCCAGCATTTTCTCTTCTGGCGCCATTGAGGGGTCGTTTTCTCCAAATCGCTTGTCCACAATCCCTCCCACTTTTTTTCGGCGTTGCATATCTTGTTCATAGGCTTTAGCAAGCTAAAATATCATCAGCAAATGTATATAGTCCTCAGATAATATTCGAGAAAATACCCTCTCTTCAGCTAAACCCTTTGCAACACCGGGCCGTCGCACAACACCATTGTCTTTTTTCTTGTTTGTGGTAACTTCAAACTTCGGTGCCCTGCCAGTCATTGTGAATTCGAAAGGGTTGAATTGTTCCCGAATGCCCTCAAGGGCGACTTTCTTCTGCACCCGCTTCTCCTTGCTAGCCCCATTTTGCGCATTTTGTTTTCGTTGCTTCTTCGACTGCTGAGGCCCAACAAGTCCTTGCTCCCGTAGAGAGGCTTTCAACCTTTTGAGTTGCGAGGGAGGCATCCTAATATTGTGTAAACAAATTTGCGAACAACTTTTTAGAATATTTCTATCGCAATCGCTTATCGGGTGTAGAAGTGGGTCTCAAGCGGCAGAATTTAGCGGTGGACGCCTTTTTGAGCTTGAAGCTTGAACTTCGTTCCAGCTTCCCTCGTCAATCTTATCAAACTTAACCTTCTGTCGCGAATGTAGTTGAACAAGATGGCGGCGCTTTCGCCCGCCACGCAGAACCGTCTATTCTTCTTTGGTGTCGGTCTTGGGACGTGTGCTGTAGTTGGGCTTATGCGACACCTCCTCGTTTACTATCGCGATGCTGCTGCATTACCACCATCCGAGAACAAGCCGCAATATATTACACAAGAAGTTGAGGATTCGTTGAAACTTAACACTCTAGACAAGCTCCTCGACAGCCCCAACTACTGTATCCAGGAAACTACGTCAACTATTGTGGTTGAACGGGCTCTTCATGATGGCTCTACTATTGACATTATCCTCGCGCATATCACCAGGGCAGACTACGAAACGAGAGCGAGAGGAGTCAAGGCATTATATACAATGATGAATAATTGTAAGAATTTTTCCCATAGTTCAAATAGCTACTAACACAAATAGGCTCTCCTGCCACAATTCGATTGATCAACAAACCTGCTACATACTTCGCTTTGGTCAAAGCACTTGAATACTGCGTAACGGACTACAAACACAGTGACTTCGACTTGGAGTGGGACAACTGGGTACTACGAGATCGCTGCGAGCAGGATTGTTTTCTTATATTGACTGCATTGGCGGAAAAATTCGGTGTTGGCAACATCATCAAAGCAGGCTTTATCCACCGTTGGCTAGCAAAAGAGCCTTGGGGAAATGAGGAAAAGGAACGCCAGATCAACTTCCTCGAGTCACTTCGAACACGAAACCAGCTTAACGAACTCCTCTTGCCTCTAATTCGGGAGATGGTTGGTCGCAAAAAGCTGTGCGAGGCAAGGCTTTTACCTCAAGACTTTGAGTGGGACCGACCTGGCCCTCGAGATGTTCGAATGACCAATGGAGAAGGAACTGCTGGCGAGGAGGAGATATGGGGCGATGGTAGACGTCGTCGAGATCAAAGTCAAGAGGAACAGGTTATCCGAAGACGGCATAGGGAAGCGATAGTGTTGAATGATGGCACACGACCTTTGGGTAGGGAAGATATTATTGAGCGGGAGAGATGAAACTACTACAACAAGGGTTGTAGGTAAACCTCAATCTTGCCATCATATTTGTTCTCTGCTCCATCGAATACATCCGTGCGACATATTGCGAATGCTCCTCAACTCTTACGAAGCACGTTTTGGAATTTGTCTGGATGAGACAATGAATTCGACACCAGCTGGCTTTACCAACGAAGTCCATTCCAGCTTCCTGAAATTGTAGCGCTCTCTGTGGCAACAAAGGCTTGATCAGACTGGAGGAAAGCAACAGGCTGTCCAATCTAAGGAAGAACTGTACAGATTTCACTCTCCACTATGAGCGTGTCACTCCCTACCGAATCCAAGAACTGGCCAAGTTGACGGCAAATCATATTTCAATTTAATCTCCACTCAACATAACTCTCATAGTGGGACAGCCCTCTATCACAACATCCGGGTAGTAACTAGTCAAGTTGTTTCGTTCATGCAAGAGTGCACATGCTTCAGACATTGCCTTCGACCCTACTACTACCGTAGATAGCCACTCTCGCCAATGTTGCAAAGATTCAGGCAATATATCATTCAAGAAGACAGTTGCGAAATGCACTCATCCTTCCTCTAAGGTGCGGATCGACCTCGCGACCCGAGCTTTCAAGTCCGAGAGGGAGGGAGAAAAAGACTTCATTGTGCAACGGAGCATACATTTAATAGGGCAGGTTGAAATCGGCCCTCTAAAATACTCCGGTGCCGGTCTCAGCTAAGGATTGTATTCGGGCTAGGTGGTGTTGGTGTTATAGGCTACCAAAGACTTCAGTGTCAACAGCCTCTTTCATTCTGAGCCATAGAAAGCAATCCTTAGGAAACTATTGTGATACACTTAGAAAGAATCAACTGTGCCCGAATTCTTATAACTTATCGCAGGCTAAACCAGCGGTAAAATAACAATTTTACAAGTACCTTCCATATTCATCCTTTGAGGGCTGGTGGTTCCCGGTTTGAACCAATTACTAGACTTCTAATTGATGACCAACCATAACTGCAGCCCATGCCGAGGCCTCTGTCCGTTGTACGACCCCTATTTTGCTGATCTTCAGCCTTGTGTAAAACACTAAGTGAAGCTCGTAGTTTGATGCGAATTTGATGCTGGATATCTACCTTATTTCCCAGAAAACCCACTTAACCTAGAATTCCATAGAAATCCATCTATTTGTCAGCAGTAACTCCCAACCTTTGAATCCCACCTTCGGGCTACTTTTCGGCTTCTACGCACATTACTCGTGATCCGAATTGATTGGCCACAGTTCTTCGATAATCTTCCGGAGACCCACAGGTTTGTTATCGGAGGCTTCCGTTGCTCGATACAGCTAGGGATTCCGCTCCAGAGTTGACTGAGGTATCAAGCTCGCCGAAATAATTCTTCTCATCTTTGCCGGCGTTCTTGTCTCAAACTTCCATCTTTAGTTTGTCTCCACCTTCCTTTCACACCTAAACTTCCCTCGCATTTCACATCGAGGCTTTTCCCACACACACCAAGCTCTTAGTTCCCTCTCTGGCCTGATCTCGAGATCAACAGCTTCACAATGGCTTCCACAGCAACACGCACTTTCGCCCGCGCGGCATTCAGATCAACACCTTCGAGCTCAGCATTCCGAACATCTGCTCGCAACTCGGCCTTCACTCTCCCACGCCAGACCTTCCGACAACAATCACGCCGCGGATATGCTTCCGAGCCAACGCAAGCTTCCTCCTCGAGCGGTCTCTACATCGGGATTGCTGCCGCTCTCGCAGGTGGTGCCGGATACTACCTCTACTCCCAAGGTAACGGCTCTTTACTCTCCGGCTCATCGAGCGAGACCAAGGGCATCTTTACCCCTAAGCAGGAGGACTACCAGAAAGTTTATAACGAGATCGCTGCGCGACTCGAGGAGAAGGACGATTATGATGATGGAAGTTATGGCCCGGTCTTGGTGAGATTGGCGTGGCATGCAAGTGGTACATTTGACAAGGAGACTGGAACTGGTGGAAGTAATGGTGCTACCATGAGATTTGCCCCAGAGGGTGATCACGGTGCCAATGCTGGTCTCGTCGCTGCGCGGGATTTCCTGGAACCAATTAAGGGTGGGTGCACTCACCTCGGTTGATTATAGTTATACTAACATTGAGATAGCCAAGCACCCATGGATCTCCTACTCTGACCTCTGGATTCTTGCTGGTGTTTGCGCCATTCAAGAGATGCAAGGCCCAACTATTCCATACCGGCCAGGTCGTTTGGACAAGGACAGTGCAGCCTGCACACCTGATGGACGCCTCCCAGATGCGACTCAAGGAAACAAGCACTTGCGAGATATCTTCTACCGAATGGGTTTCAATGATCAGGAGATCGTTGCCCTTTCAGGGGCTCACGCTCTTGGTCGTTGCCACACCACCCGATCTGGATTTGATGGTCCATGGACTTTCTCTCCAACCGTTGTGACCAACGAGTACTACAAGCTACTCTTGAATGAGAAGTGGCAGTGGAGGAAGTGGAGTGGGCCAAAGCAGGTATGTACCCCAGGGACTGAGGGTGGAACACAGCTAACAATCGCAACAGCTCGAGGACAAGACAACTAAGTCTTTGATGATGCTTCCAACCGATATAGCTCTCGTATCCGACAAGCAATTCAAGCAATACGTCGAAAAATACGCCAAAGATGAGGAGCTCTTCTTCAAAGACTTCGCTGCTGTCATCACCAAGCTTTTCGAACTCGGTGTTCCATTCGCTGAGAACGATCAACCAATGACCCTCAAGCCAACCGCATAAACAGAGAAGCAACAATATACCCGTACACGATGCATCCTTCGAGATGAGAATATATGTCTAGAAGGATCGAGTGTAGAAAACATGCATTCTGCTTCGGAGTTGGAGAGAGGTGGATTTGAATCGCAGTAAGGATTCGAGATGTCTTGAATCGTATTGTGTTCTCCAACTCGAGATAGGTTGTACCTGCGCCACGTAAATGGCAGTGAATTTCTTGAATTGTTCTCCTAGATGTAAAATTACCAACAAAGCGCTCATAGCAATTGAAATAAATCATGTTTAATCATCAATTCCCAAGTCTCAAGCACTAACCTTCGAATTATTCATCTCATCTCCGCATTCAAATATGTCATCTTCGTTGTCATCATCGCTGTTGTGTATACATCGTCGTCAAAAGTCCACAATGATCACGAAATATACAATAGAGAAGGATGGGAGGACGTCCAAATAAACTCCTCCTCCTTTACACAAGCCCTGCCTCGAGACCGCATACTAAACACTCCAGTCTTCCTTGCGAGCCAGTCAGCTTGCAACCATCAAGGTACAGACCCTTTATTCTGGGGTAGCGTGGACTCGGGGCAAGGTTCCCCGCAACGGGCAAGTCTCGATTAAAACAGGTTCGGGGCCTTGTGCGTCCTACCAACAACCAGGTTTGACCAATTGCGAGCACTAGATTGTAAATTAATACCTTGGCGGTACCTACATCTACAGTTACATACAAAAGAAGGGATCATTTGGGAGGACTAACTGTGAGAAGTGAAAATGGAGAGATTGAGTTTTTCCGGAAGTGGAGGAAAGCCAGCTGAAGCGCAGCAACAAGTAAGAAATATTCCCATTCTGTGATCTCATATCTCATATCTCATATCACGTACCTCCCGCCCTCCCCCTCTCCCTGACCTTCCATTGCCCCCCTCTTACCAACCCCACTAACGCCCAAATCCAGACACAAAATGCGCACACCCCTCCTTCACTCAAGGAAAACAATATGGATACCTCCGAGCACCAGGCCCTCTACGCCGCGGGCTATGAAATCCGCAAGAAAGTAGTTGGTGAAGACTATGTGGCTACTGCTCTTGAGAATGGAAGCACTGATTTCTTGAGGCCGTTGCAGCAGTTTGCTACTGTGTGTTTTCTCTCCCATTCCCTCCTCCTCCTCCTACTCCTCTTCCACCGGCATCCTCGTTCAAGTTAAAACTAGAGAGAGGGTGCTAATACACCAACAGGAAGCAGCATGGGGCACAATCTGGACGCGTCCCGGCCTGGAACATAAAACACGCAGTATGCTCAACCTAGTGATGTTAACGGCATTGAATAAATGGACGGAGCTCGGGACACATGTCCGTGGTGCGGTAAGGAATGGCTGTAGTGAGGTGGAGATCAGGGAGTGTTTGTTGCAGGCTACGTAAGTTCTTTTTATATTTGTACCTGAGGGTGGAGAAGGGGGAAGGGAAGGCTTATTTGGATACAGTGCGTATTGTGGTATGCCGGCTGGGATGGAAGCGTTTAGGGTTGCGGATAGGGTGTTAGGTGAGATGGAGGCGAGGGGAGAGTTTAAGCGGAGTTGATGGACTTCTACGTGGACTACTGTACGAAAAGCTGGAGAGAGAGACGGCCGTTACTGAAATGTAGGCAGATCCAAGGAGTGTATACCATGCACTCGTACTGCCATTGATGAGTTCCCAATTTTTCTACACAGCCGGCATGAATATTCCATCTGACGCAAGTAATGTAAATCCAAATCAAGCCCAAGCCCATGCCAAAAATATGGACATCATAGAATACGGTGGGTTCCTATGTGGAAAACTTGGTCACTCTATTGTGTCCCCTATCTTTACTGTCACTAAGCATGATAAGTCACAGAATTGGCCAGTGACTTTTGTTGAAGCTCACTTTCGCCTTCACATACCACAGGTATATATTTATGTCGATTTTCTAAAGTCAAACATATCACGGCATTAATATCAATACACTGGAGGCTCAATAATATATATGATTGAATAACATAGCCGTATAGCTTTAGGCTCAGCTACAATAGAGTAGAGTTGCACAACCTAGGGTAGTATGGGAATTGGGTGCCGCATATTTTATGCGAAGATCCTTGTATACTTAGGGAACTAAGATTGATCTAGGGTATATTTGGGTGAGTAAAGGTAGTCACAGTTCTTTAAAGCTAGAAGAGAGAGAGAGAGAGAGAGAATATTATTGATCTACTAACCTTTCACAAAATTCCCCTGCCGTCATGATGTTTTGGCTCGAGATCAGGGCATTTTCTACGAGTGGGTGGCTTCAGGAATTGGAGGTAACACTCCCAGAATGATATGAATTCTAAAATGGTTCCGAAGGATTTAGGTGCCCTGGTGCTGGGTTTCCGGGCCACTACGCTTCACTAGGGAGGATGAGGTATTTTCCCCCGAAAAACAACTAAGTTCATACAGCAAGATTTCCGTCGTTTATACTCCTAGATGAGCACTGTTCAAGTTTGGGATAGGGTGGGGTCATAGGTCGGTATATAAGTCGCGCGAGCTCCAGGTTTCCGCTGTCAGGTAAGCGTTTAGCAGAGCTGTTGCTATCCACGAAGGGTACCTGCTTGCTGCAGCTCATCTGCTCTCGTTGTCCCGCATCTTCTTTTTCTTCCACTTAATAAACTCTTACATTACTATATATCCTTGCTCAACTCACACATGCTATGTCAACTTAACCTACCTGCTATGAGATTTCATTCATCCTCCCGGTATATGGGCTTCAGTCAAGTTTTGTAGACCAGCTAGTCATGAATGATGGAGGTGAGAGCTTTTGTCGCCAATATTAGCTGCCAGATTTGCCATTGGTAGTTTTCACTTCCAGAATTCTGCCACTTTCAAATATGTCTCACTTGCCTGTCAAAACTAACTAAACCCGGAGAAGTCCTTCCGCTAGAAAAGAGGGCTTTGTGACTAACGTATTAAAAGATACGTGGAAGAGATGCTGCTCTTCTCTAGAACCATGCAAATACTCCCCACAAACTTCAATCCTCTATGTCATGCTTCTTCGTATGGAAACGGCTATTTTGCACAAGATCCAACATTAATAATGTACTGAGAGATTGGAGATCTTAGTCTAGGGAAATATGCTCGTAGTATTTGCAACGAATAAGCTAGCGGTAATCTGAACTCTGAAAGGTAGATCGGGAATCTAAAGGCATAAATATTCCCAGCCTACCCTCTATCCTTTCTCCCTCAAGACCCCGAGGACAAAATCATCTTGCGTAAACAACCTTTTACTATGCAGATCTGAAACTGCCCCTTTAATATGATTCCAACCCGCGCAAGTACTAGAAGAGCATTAAGTGAATCTCTCTTCTCCCTTCGAGTTGTAAGAGGGGTCGAGACTATGGTGAGAATGCTAAGCTGCTGCTGCTGCCTAGCTTTTGCTGCCGTTTACTATCACTTTCGAGTATTTGGTATGAATCCGGATATCTGGAGCTTCCCCAACCCATCTATGATAAATCCACATTCCGAGTGAGCTTTTTGGAAATAAAAAGAGCCTCAAGACGCAAAACAGAAACTAGCCGGGGAGGGCAGCGTTCTTACCTACAAGAGTGACATGGCAAGAAAAACGATGCTCTATTTTGATTAATGCTCCATAATGGAGGATGGATGGATATACATACGAAATATGTGGGTGCTTAAGGATTAAAGAAATGGTTGCAGAATACGAAAGTGAAGTTGAAATGTTAAACCTTTCCACAAAAAATCTCAGCCGAGTAACAGTTTCCGCATCCTCAACCCAAAATACAAAGATCCTAGAAATGTAATGTATGAAATCTTCCACCATCTTTCCCCCTGATTCTCGCCCTCTGAAATCCATAATGGACGGAATCGACAATGCGGAACCACAATGTTGTGCCAGTCCACACGACACTTGGTTTTACTATTGAATATTAGATCTCGGGTTGCACTTTCTCCAATAAGCGCCTATTTCCCTAACTAGAGTTTTTGTAGGGGCCTGATGGTATGTCTAAGTTGGCAGGAATACTAATATCAGGTGAAAGGAGTGCTGGCGTTCGGCGGCTGAGGATCGTCCACTTGCAAATCCTCGTCCTCGAACCTTCCGGACCTAATTTTCCCTCAATATAGTGCATATTAAAGACTTAAGCGCATACCAGGCAGAAAATGACTTCCTCATATTACCCCTTCTCTCCCCTCCTTCAAGAATGTCTTTACCACAAGTTTCGTTGCCACGACTCCTCATCGAGATCATAGAAAGAGACTTAAGATTAAAACTCCACGACTGGTGACCTTATACCGCAAAGGACAAGTCTTTACCCATTGAACAAGCGGTTTGTTCTGGAATTAGAAAAATCAATCACAGGAAGAAGAAAAAAAGGTTGTTTAAATAATGGTAGATTGTGCAACTGGTTTTGCTGCGGTATGTCCAGAAGTAACTGTATATACAAAGACTAAATGCCAAATAATGGGTATATATCCCCCTCTCCACACCATTAAGAAATCAAAGTACTCCGACCATGCTATGTAACCGACCAAATGCTGTATATGCTATGTCTCCATCTATTTTGCTTTCCCTCTTCTTTCTTCTATGCGAAGAGATACAATGCACTTAATAATACAAAACAAACCGACACCCAAGAATTGGGTTTGATATCTGAGCCTGCACTCTTCTTCTTCGAAGGTATGGCTGTGGCTGTAGCTTGGCCTCCACCAACTGAGACCGTGCCGATAACGACGATGATCCCACTGGGGCCAATACTCAATACCTCTCCTCCAACCGTAGCCCTTCCTCCCACTGTCAAGGTCTGCCCGGCGATGACCACGGAGCTAATCGAAGCCTGGGTAACAGCCAATACAGTACTAGTAGCGAAGGTGGTGGGGCCCGAGTTTTTTACGCCGTTGGTGATAGTCGGTGTTGGTGCACCTGTTGCTGAAGCTTTAGGCAGAGTTATGATTTGGCCGTTTGTGGTTATTGCCCCACCAGGATAAAGCGTCTGACCCCCGATCAAAAACCCGCTGCTACTATCAGCAGTAATCCTCGATCCACCGATAGATATCACGGCAGGGAGGTTGGTATATGGTGAAGGAGAAGGCGTTTGGTGCGCTCCATTGATTACGACTGCACCACCGGAAGGAGCAAGAGAGATTTCTTGCCCATCGACAGTTATGGCGGAACCAGGGAGGAGAGTTTGGGAGCCGATTATTAGGGCTGATGATGGCCCGCGGGAGAGGGTTTGGGAGCCGAAGAGAACAGGGGCGGCGACGAGGATGGAGGATGGAATCGAGAGGGTTGTACTGCTGGTTGGGGGAATGATAGAGGGTGGGAGGGAGGTGGTTTGGGGAGGGGATGTGAGGATTGACGTGGGGATGGCCTGGGACGATGATCCAGATGGTGTGTTTTGCGAAACGGAGACCACAGATGTTGGTACTGGTACCGATGTTGACCCAGGCGTAACTTGTTGAGTTGTTCCACTGACTGGAGCCCGTGTTGTTGTATCTGTAGGCACAGAAACTGGAGCAGAGCTAGTAGGTGAAACAGCTGGAGTGGTTCCAACTTGGGGTGTAGTCTGTACGGGTACGGTCACGGGCTCTGTGTTTGGAGATGTCGTAGTCGGCTGCACCTGGGTAGGTTGAACAGATTGTGTTCCTTGATTTGGTACGCTAATCGGCTCAGTGTTTTGAGGGGTGGAGGTTGGCTGGACCTGAGTCGGCTGGACCTGGGTTGGCTGGACTGATGTCGGTTGGACTGACGTCGGTTGGACTTGAGTGGGGTTTACCACCTCCGGTGTGGTTACTGTTTCTGTAGGCACACTTATGACTTGGGTTCCCGTTGGTTGAGTTTGTTGGGTCTGCTGGGTCTGCTGGGTTTGCTGGGTTTGCTGGGTCTGCTGGGTCTGCTGGGTCTGCTGGGTTTGCTGGGTTTGCTGGGTCTGCTGGGTTTGCTGGGTTTGCTGGGTTTGCTGGGTCGGTTGGGTCGGTTGAGTCTGCTGTGAGGTTTGAACAGGAGGGACTACTTCAGGCGTGGTTGTTGGTTCTTCCACTTGTTTAGTACCTGGTGTTATCTGGGTTTCTGGGGTTGAAATGGGATTGACAGGCACATTTGACGTGGTGGTAGGTCCATTTGTGTTCGTGGGTGGTATCACCACGGACGTGGGAGGAACCACGATAGAAGTAGGAGGTGCCTCTGTGGATGTTGGAGGTACTACTACGGAAGTTGGAGGAACCTGGGTTGTCCCTGGCGGGCTCGGAGTCGAGACAGGAACGCTCACTGGTGGTGTCAATGTTGTCCCTGGTGGCAAAACAACTGTTGCTGAGGTAGGAATCGTCACACTAGTCTGAATTGATGAGGTTGGCGCAACCACCTGGGAACTCGAAGGTCCTTGATTCGATTGAGCTGGGCCATTGCTCGAAGTGGTTGGGATCACCACTGAAGTTGGTGCCACACCGGTCGATGGTATAGGTGTTGGTACTTGAACAACCTGTGTTGTGGAGGGTGTGGAGACTGGTGGTTGCGATGTCGCGCTCGATGGAAGAGGAACGACAGTCTGAGACGAAGGAATTATTGGCTCTACTCTTGAGCTCGGTGTTGGTACAATGACTGCTGATGAAGTACTTTGGGCTTGATTGGCTGGATTAGGTACGGTTGTTTGCGTGGGTGATATTATTGGTGTTGAGACTACGGGTGCGATATTTGAAGAAGCAACTGGTGTCGGTATTATTTGTGGTGCACTTGAGGTAATTGATTTGGGTTGTAATGTTGTCGAGGATGCTGGCGAGGTCAGTCTCTCACTCCCTTCCAGAGGATCAGGCGACAAACTTGGAACTACAACTGGCGGTATCGAAGTCGACGATGATACTACCGCTTTGGTATTCGCGGCAGTCGTTGTTATCGTGACCGTCTTGTCGCATGCCACCACCCCTCGTATCCTTAATGCTTGACCAACCGTTGATGTGACAGTTGCCGTACATGCTGGTGTGGTCGACGAGGTGGTTGGCGCCGTGTTATTCCAATCGCGAACACCAAGCAAAACTGCTACAAACTGTAAGTAAGCAATTGGCAGGTAACCTTCATGGATGACTAACCATCACGTCGATGTGATATGGCTGAAGTCCCATGGACTAAAGCGACCGCTCCGAAAGCTATGCTGCCGAAGAAATACATAATGAAATACGATGCCTTGAACAAGTCATCACCAAACACAAAACGAGGGCAAACAATCCACTGATTGAAACATATGACGAGCAAGATCAAAGGAAAGAGTTGGGAAGGGGGATGTGGGATTTGTATAGTATCTCCTGCTGCGCCCTCTCAGAGCTCATTACGATAGTAACCTTCCCTACCAGTGTGCTCGTGCAGCTTCATTTTAGCTGCCGGTGCAAGACCAGGTGTTGGATCTCGAGTGCAGGCCAAAAACCTCTGGATGTCAGATCCAACAGACAAACACCGCATGCAGTGCGCACGGCAGAAAGCCCGAATGGGGCGAATGGGGCCAGATTTGCGGATCGATAGGCCTGTTGACAAGTTGAAGAAGGCGGTGCCCTTCATTGCTCACAGCGCACTGTGCTGGAAGTAGTCAGAAGCTCGAGAAGGCTGCCATTGCCAGGGGAGTCCCACCAGTCAGCGGCGACTACACAGTCAGGCACACGGCCCAACACCCTCAAAATAACCGTCAAAAGCGACGAAGGATCGCGATGTTGGAAAGAGGATGCCGCCATGCAGGTACGGCCATCCGTTAGCACCAACACGACGGTCCTAGCCTCTTTGAGCACTGCGCAGTCGATTCTCGTCGAATGTGCCAATTAGCCGTCGTCGGAGCGTTGGATGATTGCGGATGTCGGCCTATCGTTTGTGCTGACGGCGGGGATGAAGGACGTTGATTTGGTGGAAATTTGCGATTTTCAGTGTGTGAAGGCGGAGCAGAACACCACTACTGAAGGGATATTTTTGGGTGTGGGGAGGAGGCTGAGATGTGACATTATGACAACCTCATGACTTGGAATGGTGAATATCTTCATCAACATCCACGCCGCGGCCACTAACCGCCTCGAGATTGTGAAAGGTTTTGATGAGTTGATGAGTAATGGGGAGTAGTGGGTAATGGGGGGAAGAACTGCACGTGAAAACCTCAACACCCTTCACCCATCACCCATCACCCTACCTCTCATAGGCAGCGAGCAACTATAATCATAAAGGTATCCGATCACGATCCTAAGATGCTATTGTGAATAATTATGAAGGTTGAAGAGGGGGACATTGGTCCTAAAGACCGAGATGAGTTGAGGCTCGGAAACTCCTTGAGGATGAGCGTGAAGGAGTGTGAAGGACTCGGATTCTCGTGATGGATTTTCGCTTCACTGAACGAGCGAGTCTGCGAGTTGGCCTTCAACGGGCGCTACGCAGATACTTCCGCCAGTTGCCGGTGTGGAGTAACTCACAATAGCAGATTTTATCTCGTGACGCCGTAAATCTCCTCTTCTCATAGGATGAGCTACAGGTAACGTGATTCAATATTAGAAAGATAATCTAGGCAATTTTACGAGCATCCAGAGATTGCTCTGATGTCAGCCAAATGCTCTTGTTCAAGCTGATGCGTGCCGAGCTGGGGCCTTTAGCGAACCACTGACAGTCCAACGAACCCTGGACAATATCTCGAATCAGCTCTCACTCCTTCACATCCTCACACCTAATCTGGCTATTAATCCAAATCTGCGACAAGTTACAACTTCCCAAACCGCCATTCGTTGCTGGTTCCTGCTCTAGAGCAACGTCACCAGCGACAATCCCTCATTACCACGAGGGAGGGAGGCTCCTGCAATCCTCCGACACCATCACGCCCAACTCAAGCTGCTCCAGCCTGGGCAAGAATCTCGCTGGACTCGGCAGCAATGGGTCTCCTCTTAGCACGTCGTTCGTTGCCAATATGTCCCAATACACATACCAGCCGAAAGTGTGGGCTGCGTTACGCCGTATGCCCATAAATCTTGTCCTGTTCTGAAACACCTCCGGAGGTCACCTAAATACTCAAGGTGCTGACGGAATAGCCTTACAGACGCCATTACTTCTCTCAGCCGATAAGTCTCTGCTGAGATGGTTACCCAATTTGTTCCCACGCTGACCCGGAGACTTGGACCCATGCTTCTTTTGCTTGAACATGCAAGCCACCCGCGTGGTGATCCTAGTAGATCGAACTTCATGCCCAAACTCTACCAAGTGATAGCTTACTGGTTCCTCCTCGGTCGTCTGAAGAGGCCTCAAATAACCAGAGGATTTTCATAATGCTTGTTTCACTTCCTGCACATCCTACAAAGAGAACACACGTCAGTTTAAATGGCCAGTAGCCCGGAGCCGAGAAAGACGTAAACTTTTGTCTTTCTTTTAAGTATGCCCCTCACGTCTTGGAACATTCTTTGGTCACGTATCTCAAAATGTTTTCTTGGAAACCGTCAGTCTTTACCGTGCTACAGCTCTTGAGCCTGCCCCCAGGCTTGCTGGTGGCAGCTGCCACTTCAGTGAATAGTATACGAGCAGTACCTTCACCTCTTGTGGTTCCTCCAAGTGGTCAATGGTGGGTGACTTGGTAGAGTACCCGAAGTTCTACGTGCTGATTTCTCCTTAGGGATGGAAGTGATGGGCCCTGGTCAAGTTTTACTCTCAGTATTGGAACACCACCTCAGAATGCTCGAGTATTAGCATCGACGGCGAGTAACCAGCCTTGGGTGGTATTACCTCAGGGCTGCTTTTCGGATGATCCTTCAGATTGTGGTAACATTCGGGGGGGTGCCTTTCAACCTAATAAATCGACGTCGTGGTACGTCCCAACGTGGTACGTATATCCATCAGGATTTGGTGGCACGACTGGCGGTGGATGCATGGTCGAACATGACGTGGGGACGGCTTCGGGGATTTGGTATACTGACGATACCTTAGGATCAAGAATGACAAGACAGCGAATGGGGTATTCACAGTCACGATTGAGTCGAATTTGGGACTTACTGCTTCAGCTCAGTATGGTTACGATAATATGTCACTCAGCGCGGGTGGGGGCATGCCGTCTTTGAATGATCAAGTAATTGGAGGGCTGGCAGCCAAAGATTTCTCGATGGGAGTACTCGGCTTAAATCCAGCTGCAACAAGTTTCTCCGGCTTCAATGATCCGATCCCGAGTTATATGTCGAGTCTTAAAAACCAGAGCGTCATCCCGTCCCAGTCGTATGGGTATACGGCTGGAGCACAATACCGTTTTAACAAGGTTCTGGCAAGCCTGACACTTGGAGGATATGACGCTGCTCTTTTTGAACCAAATTCTCTCGTTACAACTTTCAACGGATCCTCTAATTCTGATCTGACCATCAATGTCAATAAAATCGCGATGAATACAAATGTCGCAAACACAACATTGAGCGCAACGCCATTTTCTGCTTTCATTGACAGTACAGTACCATATCTATATTTACCGCTTCAGGTCTGCCAGGCATTCGAAAAGGCCTTTGGAATTACTTACGATACAAAAAGCGGTCTTTACCTTGTCAGCGATACACAACATACTCAGATGGTGGCACAGAATGCCAATGTGACTTTTACGTTGACGAACTCGACTGCAAAATCTATGGTGGATATTGTATTTCCATATCAGGCATTCGATCTGACGGCAAAATGGCCGCTAGTCACAAACACATCTCGATATTTCCCTCTCAAAAGAGCAGTGAACAGTAGCCAGATTACACTTGGTCGAGCGTTTCTCCAAGAGGCGTAGGTCTATTCCTTTGCAATCATGAATTTATACTCACAAACACCAGATACCTCATAGCAGACTACGAGCGCTCAACCTTTACCATCTCCCAACGAAAATGGATCCAGAACCCCACACCCAAAATCCAATCCATTCCTCCCGCGGGACCCCCAGGGACCCAGGAATCACCCAAACCCAACGTCGCAGTCATTGTAGCCGGGGTAGTTGGAGGTTTCATAATTATATCTTTGATCATCGGAGTAATTATGATCATTCGAAGAAAGAAGAACAAGGCAAAGGCTCAGGCAGAGAAAACAAACTCTGCTTTGCCGTTTAGCAAGGAAGAACATTGGGACCATAGATCCGTCTCCGAAGCATCGAGAGCACCATCAACAATCCACCAGTTTGATGTCCCCTCTTCCACCAACTCTATGGCTGAATTTGAATTCCACAATGGTCCACACGCACGTCCTACCTCCTCCATCTACCCACAAACTGAATACGACCCCTCCGACCGTCAATCCTCCCTTCCCGCTATACCCAACAATTTCCATTACAGCGTCGTCGCTCCTCCTGCGGGAGAAGCGGCGAGTTATTATTCACAAGGAGATCAGAATGTCAGTGCTATGGATTTACCGCTTGGTTCGAGGGGACCAAATGGGGATGAGTTGGTGGTTCCACCAGCAAGTTTGTTTGTGAAAAAGAGTCCGGTGCAGCCCGCTGGTGAATTCCTTATTGAATTACCCGCGAGGGAGAATGTGGGACACTGGAAATTCAGCAAAAAACCAAAATGGATATGAGAACCTTCACACTGTCTTAGGACTCGCCAATTCGATTCTCAAAGACGACTTTTTAATTTTTAATTCAATTAGATCCGGCTTAACAGTCCGATATCACTACAAATACACAACTCACGAGGGCCTTGGATGCGACAACGAATTCGAGGTGAAAAGGACCTCGAACTCATAACGGTCAGAGATAAGATCCCGTACCAGATGTCGTTCGTACAGGACTACCCCCTGCCCTGTCGAGATGCGACTCCCAAGGAAAGATCAGCGCTGAGCCTCCTCCTCACTCCTCTCAGAGCCTTCTCACTACTGGACTCAACCAACACAATGAGTATCATCAAAATCAGCCTTATGCTCAACAAGCGCTCGCATTACCAAGATTGCGACAACTGTGAATGGCAAAACAGTCAGGCTTTTTCCAAACCCAAAAAGCACATCACGATGAATGCGCCACCTTCAAGAAATCGCGACAGACAAGTACCGGTTTCAGCACGCCTCTGATTCCACACGACGGCGCCACCTCCTGCGCATCCCACCATTCATGCCTACCACATCCACATCCACCACTCCCACCCTCCCCTGTACAACATCGCTTCCTTGACAGAAAATCCCCGAGCTCCCGATCCGAGGTGTGCATCCTTCTTCTTTTGCAGGAATAAGCGAGGCGGATGAGGATGTGGGATTGGCTAGAGGGATTTGTTTCATGTTTCAATTGTACTCCCACATCAGCGAAACGGAAAAAGAATATGAGCTTGTGGATATGGATGGTTACACGACTTCCTCCTCACTCTTTTTTACTTTTTATGCTGGGTGTTTTATGCATGAAAATTGTTTGAATGTTTATGCCATGACAATATGTCGTGGCAGCTGAGTGAGCTTTCTTGGCTTTACGTTGGCGCAGCTGAGTCTTGGGTGGATGTCGTGAGGTGAGATCAGACTCGGGTATGGGTTTTGACGGCGATATGTGTGAGGTGAGCCAGAACGGCGAGCCGAATGGGGTGTATATTTATGGGGAAGATTGTAATTCTTGTTATATATTTGAATTTGGTGTATTTTGAGAGAGGATTTTTTCGATTGTTTTAGAGGTGGCAGAGGAGGGAGTAGTGGTGTTGTGTATATACATCGTTGCATTTAGCGTTGCATGGTTGGCGAATTGATACCTCATCACTTTGTATTTGTTGGCAGGTTGATACGCACTTCGTGCTGTTCTGGCGGCCTTTGAATACACACCGAGTATATACACTCTAGTCCAGCATGCCAGTTCTATCAAGATTTCGTCAAGAGCACTAGCTTGAGGATGTAGCAAATAACTCAGGTGCTTCCTCGGGGAGAAGACTTGTACCCGTTCCACGTTTGAAATTTGGCAATCCTCGCCAGCAGCAACACCCTCACAACAGCCCATCAATCGCCAGCAGTCATCCAACCGAGCTCACATCCAAGTTATCCAATTGGACATTGAGATGCAGGCCCGCCAGATACTCTATAACCTCGACCCACATTCAGTTCAAATCACAAACTGAAAAATTGAGAAAGCCAACTGTGAGATGCTCGAGAAACTCTCATCCAATCCGTAGCGCCCCTGTCCTTCCCTTGTGGCGAATAAGATCTACCTGGGAGCGTTTGGGAGGTTTATAAAACATAGCCTCTCGCTTCCTCTTATTCAACTTTCATTTTACTACTCTTCTCGAGGTTTCATTTCAAGGGCACTTCAATTTCAATCCTCACAAATCATTCATCTTCGAATCATCTTCCCGCCATCTTGTTTCTCGTACATGATTCCCCACCTTCCGGAGAAATATCCCGCAAGGAACACGTTGGGGTTTTGGGTAGCATTCGTAGAATCGAGGACACAGCGGCCCAGTGCTCCTCTTAGAGAAAGGGGCTTGCCATACTACAATCCGCTGGGATGCTGAGGGATTTGGATGAGGAGGGAGGTAGGATTCTGGATGGGATTAAGATGTGGTGAAATCTTTGTAAGAGTCAAAAAGCACGGGAGGTGAAGAAACGATAGTGATAGCGGCAAGGATCTGACAGATTTTGCTCGAGCTTAGTTCTTGGTAGCTCTAAAACTAGTCATGATTGCGACTGTTAGCCATGAATGATGATAGCATAAGAGCAAATTATCGCCTTGGGGACTGCGAGTGATTAGAGGGAATGAAAATCGGACATGGGCCCGATGTACCCCAGCCTGTTCATTTTCACCGCATTTCCACTGAAACGTGTCATTCCTTACGCTGTCGATGCCTACTTGAGATTGAAGTCATGAATCTTGACTTCTACGAACGTGGTTTCTCTCTAACCACATGTGTAATTGATATATAAAAGCTTTTGAAACTCAATTGAAAATCCTCATTGTCTTAAACATCATAATAAATCTCAATAACCAAACTCCACTAACATCGATGGAGCCTAAATTTTTACACCTAGCACGGATATTCATAGTAAATTGTGTAGGCCTTTGGTTTCCCTCGAGCATTATATGGGTACACTGATCAGGAGAGATAAAAGTGCCATACGGTTGCGGTTGCTTAGAGAGCGCTACTTTGCGGAGCTGGCATCCTAGGGTTGTTAGCTTCTGCGACATCCTGAATCTGGATTTGGGAGTCGGGCTTGTGCCATGGAAGAAGTTTCTTCTCTTCCTTGCTGGTGAACCATGATAATATATCTGACAGACAGGCTCGTTTTGCAGGCGTATTCCAAATTCATTGCAGCAAATCACTTCTTGATCCCGCTATGCCAGACAACAATTGGGACCGGGAAACGAGTATTTAAGATGAATTTCGATCCGAGTCCTGACTACCCCCGATAACCCATTTAGGTAACTGTCTACAATCTACAAAGCTAGTTACTATCACGGAGGAAGGCGTATTTACCTTGCCTACTCATGGAATCCTACACCAGGAAACCCGGGATAATGTCTACGCCAATTTTCTAGGTGAAATACACTTCTGAAATTTCTAGCATGAGGCATTCCCTGGGCTATGGCACATATATCGACCCACTACCACACACCTTCACGCAAAGGATAGTGCGCCTAATGATTGTCATGCTGATAGACTGACTGTTTCGAGACTTTAGAAAGCGATAAGAAGCCGAATTATGGGTCGTATATATCAACTGTTATAGTATTTGCCATTTGCTTCATAAGGCTGGATCGGAAGGTGAGCTGGTGAGAAACTGCATTTTAGCCACTTGATTCGAGATAAACCCATTCTTACAACGGAAGTGAAGTTCGTCAACGACAAGGTCTTCTGTATAAGACAAGGATTTGGGGTTAAGAGGGAGGCGGTACGTGTATTTAGACATAGATCTAGTAATCTTAGCAACTAGGAATGTGAAATAGACTTTCATCCTGTTGAAAGTCTCAATATCCCCTCCTCCATTTGGTCTCTGTAGAACTTTTGGACACCTTTGGAGCAACATTGTACGAAGTGAGTGAACTTATTTGCTCTCCGTCCCCATTACAACCTCACGGTACTGCGCTCGAGAGAGTGCTGTATTTTGGCTGGACAGCTTACTTTTAATAGCGGGTTGGAGATTTTCTGGGATATGTGCAAGATAGTGGAGAAGTATATAACTACAGTCTTCCTACTTTAGTTGAGAGTAAATTAAAAAGACACCCCGGGGAGCCTTATGGTTTGGGGTCGGAGACAAGATATTACATTATTCCAGGGGTTCTTGCTATACCCATTATGGGGTCAATAGATTCACATTTCAATGTTGTTACTTGTGGGTTTAAGAAGGATTAAGGGATGTGGAGTTCTGATAAAAGTAGAGAAAAATGACAGCAATGGTTTCGATTGGTAATATGACTTGATCTTGGTATAAAGATGAGCCCGACAGTAACCTTCCATCTTCTCTCTCGATCATACTGAAACTTATAATCGATATTTCATAGCCGGTCCAGTAAATATTTGTCGTCTAGGTGAGGCTTCATGGATGTACTAGGACGTAGAACTTCTTCTCAATAACCTAACGGCGCTACCTCACTACCTTGAGACAACCTTCCTGCAGTTCCTGGACCCCTACAGGCAATATGAACCAAAGGGGGGCTTATCTTTTATACCATTCTCGTATCATTACTCCAACCTCATATTCAAAACCCCCATTCATATTCCCCTTGAGAAGTAGCCCTCCCCCTCACAAATCAAACACCATATTCCCAGCAGAGTGTCTGTGAATCTATGACCTAATACTATATATTAAAAATACTCTAGTTTGAAGAACTTTGCCGTAGAGCTTCCTAGAGCTATAGACCCAATCATTATGTGTTTGTAATTGTGAGCATTGCTTGAGGTAGCCCTTGATTTCACTCTTGCCGTTCATGTGTGAGATATATGCGCATTAAGATGGCACAAGGTTTGTATAGGTTTGAAGATGTGAGTGAGGGGGTTTGATTCGAAAGAGTTCTGAGGAAGCTGAGATTTTATACTGGTAATTTTGTATTTGTGAAGTAGATGGAAAAGTAGCATAGTGAATAGATAGAGTTGAAAAATGTTGCTTTCGACCTTGTGTGCTGAAGCAAAGAAGACAGCAAGGATTAGGAGGTGGAGGCATCTCACAAGCTTATACGTCCAATAATCTTGAAAGTTACCAGCCATTTTCAGCCAGAGGATTGCGTGCAGAAGTAGGTGAGAATTGGCATACAACCCCCCCCCCCCCCATCACTACTAGTACACGCTTAAGAAACATCCCAAGCAAGCCTATAAGTATCCACTACAGGTTTTAACACAATTGGGTCCTCCCTCCCAATACCCTTCTCACGAGTCAACGATACAGAGTCTATATATCGAATACCTTTTCGGGTCGTCAAATATTTTGTATCCAACTGTCCGTCCAGCGTTGCATTCCTTAACAACAACAGTAATTCCAAGGGTCAGCACGGGATGCTTGCTAGTCAGTCCCGCTTTTGCTATCGGGGTTCATGAGGTGCCTTGGTGTCTGTGGATATAGATTGAGCAAGTGCTGTATTTGGAAGTAGTAGACGTAGATATGGAGTGTGGAAACCCCTTGGCTTAAGATTCCCCTAATGGTGTCGTCCACTCGCAAGTCACCATTTTTGTAAGAGACCTGTGAGATGGGAGTTGCTGTATATAGATATGATTTGGAAGGCCTTCCCTGCAATGGAGCAGAAGAAAACGAAGTATAAATCCAAAAGGAAAGAAATATCTGACATGTTTGAACCTATGCTTAAAACAAGAAGGAATGAGACCAAATGATACAAGTCAAAGAGAAGTTCCTTGTCATGTGGAGAGTGGCCAATTTTATTTTTGCTTACTCGAGAGTTTACTCGTACCCTCAAAACCACTATTGCTCAATGCTGAATAATCCACTCGATCATGATATCTCATCTATACCCTGCCAATATGCCAAGCCTACAAATAATTTTTTGCTACGCTACCCATCTCGATCCTCGGCTGGTAACCTCACTCAACCATCTCAACATCCACAGTGGGTGCCGCAGCCGTAGTCGCCCCGGCAGCATCAGCAGCACCATTCTCTTTCGCGCCCCAGTAGTCCTCCATCTCGGCATCAAGCTCCTCCTGTGTCTTCTTTGGTCTACCATCTCTCGCCAATCGCTCACTGCCTCCACGACCACCTCGTCGATCGCCTCGCTCTCGTCTAGCACCGGGACGTCTGCCATCTCGCTGGCGTGGTCGAGGACTGCGTGAGCGGTCACCTCGATCACCCCGACCTGGAACGTATCTATCAACATTGCTGGGTGGGGGGCCACTAACATCGGAATGGCGGATTGGGGATTGGGAACGGCTACTGCGACTTGGTGGGAGTGTGATTCGATCTGCTAATGATCGACCCGGCACAACGGCAGAATCGAATGGATTCCGACGACCACCTTGTGGCCCTGCAGGAACTGACGTTAGGCGAATAGGTTGACCTGGAAGTGTTAATCTCGTGCTGAGTACATCCTTAAGTTTGCCATACCCTTTGCATTTGCTCCATCGAACTCCCGAATAGCCCGCTTTGCATCTGAAGGAGAATCGTATGTGACATATGCGATGCCCTCAGATCGGCCAGCGCGGTCGTATACGAGCGAAAGCTTGAGCACCGGTCCAATTCGATTGAATAGATCCTACACGAATAAGCATTATGTCATAACCTCCAAGCTATTATGCTTACATCCAAATCCTCCTCCGTCAAATCATAGTGCAAGTTTTCGACACGAAGCTTAGCGCTTGCAGATTCGCTGGCAATGTTAGCCCATGTATTCGAAGGTTGTGGGGACGTCATACTAGGATCTTTCAGGGGAATAGCGTCTCTCTCTTTCGGACCGAAATGGTCGTCGTCCAGCTGAATTTGTATGAGCGTAAAATTCTCGGAAGCAAGGTAATTTGCATACGGTTGTCATCAAATTTATCATGAACCCATTCTCTACTCCAAGTTAGAAGCCTGCCAATACTACACTAGGAATAATACATACGAGTCTATATTTCTGCTATCTTCTCGAGTCGACTGTACGAAAATGAGGAATCCTGGGTTAGCTGATGTGCTTCAATGTACGTACTTCCCTGGGCCGCCTTGGAAGGCATCGAGCGCGTTGAATTCGACTGCGACGAGGTCCCAGGTAGTTGCTAGTAGGAATTATGTGCACGAGGAAGGAGGAGAAGGTGTATGAACCTAGATTGTGAGAACATGTTAGCATAGCCAAAGATTGCACCGGAGGTTCCCTTACCTTTCTTACGCCGTCGCGAGGGTAGTCATTACGGTCAGGTCTGCGGCCGCCGCGGCGTCCTCGAGTTCTGCCACCTCGCTGTAGAAATGTTAGTTGCTATCTCAAGAATTTATGCCTTGATACAAGGCTGAAGGTTGCATGCGGAGCTCTAGCTTACGTGACGCTCTGATACTATTTCATCGAGTGCGCGATCCATGTTGCAGTAATGCGGATATTAAGTGTACTCGGCTACAAGTCGAGGTTGGGTGATAAGAAGTAGTGGAGTTGTGTCAATGTTGAGATGAAGATGATTGCTCTGGATTCTGGCCTTGATGTTGCTAGGGCCTCGGTTGTTTCACGTGATCTGCGTTGTGTTTATTCAGCCCCTAAAAGCGCCGAAGTGCAGTACGATAATGTAGTCTGTGTCCTGATCAATAGGATCCTTGAATTTCAATAAGGAGATTAGATTCCATGATGTGTCTGAGGATTAATTTTATTATACACTATTATTGATTTCTCCTATTTGCTGTTGGAGAAACATATTAATATATCAACGTCAATAGTATACATATCTTCCTGCACGAAATACACAAAGACGTATCCATCATACAACAATGTAAAAAACACACCTATGAGGGTCATCTAAAATTTTTAACAAATACACAACGAGAAATATACAATATCCAGCCACTGGAAGCTCGACCTTCTCCCTTGATTCGAGGATGTTCGATGCCCTGGTATCTCCCGACACACTCCGGCTTTGTAGGATCACTATGCTACGATGGGTGGCTTCCAATTTGTCACGACATACAAGAATGACTGCGGAAGGTCTATCTTGGTTTCTACAAAACGGCCAGTACCATCATCATTTTGTTGCCATCTCCTCGTAAACAAACCGGTTTGGGAGCAGCAACCAAATGCTCCAGAGATGGGAACCACTGGTGTGTCCGATGGTGACGTATCGTCGGACAAATCCTCATCTATTGTGCTTCGAATTGTTCCAAACGCAGCTGATCGCAAAGACGTGTTGCCCCAATAAGTATGGGGTTTGGTAGCGACATAGTTAAATTTACGCCACGTATCATCAGACTTAGCACTGGCGAAAAATTGAATGTAGGAACCGGGTTGAGCAACATTCCCTAAGGCGGAAATTTGGTGCTCTTCAAAAGAGGGTGACAAGAATTCTAAATCTGTTGAATCTCTCTGGTGATATGTTGTTTGTGGATCGAGTGACAGTAGGCCCTGTTTGGCACCCCACCCTCCGCCTCCACTCACTGTCAAGAATTAGCAAAATGAGTCTAACTGCTTATGCGCTCGAGGAGACATGTCTTACACACTCGAGCAACAACTGCACCTTGACTCAACCACCACAGAATATGTTCTCCCTTTTTGGAAATTATCTCCTTGCCCGTCACTGGATGCTTGAAATAATGCTTTGGCTTGCCGTCAAACTTTTTCCATGGCATGTTCTTCATGATGTTAGGTGGGATTATTAAGGCCCAAACTGAGAAACCTTTTGAGCTCGCCGAGAGTTTTTGATGGGTTTTTCGATGTACGTCAACAGATGCTTCAAGTTCAAGTGAGGCAGGCCCGGCGCCATCATCAAATTCAACAGACCGAACAATGTTTCCAAGCCCATCCACAATTTTGCGTGCTGGGGTTAGTGGAGTTGCAGATATATGTGCGTTGAGCATCATATCATCAGTCCCTCGATACACATTGATGACTTGATTTCTCTTTTCAGTTGCTTTGAGTTGCACAAAAGATGACCCATCGAATTGCCACCTTGAGGCAATGAGAGTTGAAATTCGACCATTTTTGAAAAGCGTGGTCGCCAGTGGAACCGTGATGTTAAAGTCTTTCCCGTCGTTTCCCGCAAAGGTGAGGCTTGCCGGAAGACAATCGTCTTGTTTAGTGCTTTCTTCAGCTATAAAAAGGTCTGGGAGGAGTGTTTCAGATGACCCCCGAAGAATAGAGATCCCTTGAAAGGCAGGATACTGTTTAGTATTGAATGCAGGATTCAGTCCGTCAACACAAGCGGAAATAAGATCAACCTCAAAAGGTGGAAGGGATTTTCCCTCTGGAATACCCGAAATGTTAACTAGGAGTTTAGAGATGAATTCATTGTCCTGGAGCCAATTGGCGAATATTGGAGTCCCTAATAAGACGATAGCTGGTCGACTGCCGGGCGTTTCTTCTGATGAAGAGAGTTTCGAGGAGTATGTTACGGATTTTACGTTCTCGAAAATTCCTTTTCTAGACTTAGTAGTGTAAGTAACATGATAGGGTAAAGGCAACTAAGGAGATTTACAATCGAATCGGCTTTCTTCGCCAACAATGTTATTCGAGAGTTATTAATCTCCTCAATTTCAGCGTTCGTAGGCCCTAAAGCAGTCGATGTACCGTTAATGTTTCGTGATTGAGAACGCCCTGACGAGAACGACCGCTTGGCTCTGAAATAATCAGATTTTCTTAGCAGGCAATAAGTCGTCCTCGAGAAGGTGACTTCGAAAGCCCTCGTGTATAAGCATAAAGAGTTGCATAGCCTTGTAGTGATGGGCGAGAGCAACATAGTGCCTGGATTACGCAGGCACATCCGTTGTATATGTAACGAGCATTTGCCTCATAAATTGCTCGAGATGGTAGTGAACCTGAGGCGATAATTCAGCACTTTGAACTTCACGTGACCACTACCGTGGCACTTTCAATGAGAGAAATATCCTTATCAAAGTCCTTAGAACTTATTAACTGAAGAAATAAGAACTAATCTATATTGTCATTTTTGAGGTTTAAATACTTGTATCAAATTTACTATCCTCAAGCTTAACTTTCATCAATATTCGACCTTAATTGAAGCTTATTGCCTACACAGTGTTCGCACGAAGTTATACATTGATTAGTTTGGCTAATACTTTCTCTGTACAAGTTCGGCAGGGCCATTATTTCCCCTCCCGAGCGGGCGTAATAAAGTAAGAATGCCGGGAGAATGGATTCTAAGGTGAAACAGGAAACGTAAACCTCAGCTGAGGATGTTTATGTTGCATCAAATGGCACTTATGCTACCGAACCTCCCGTCCGGGCCGCGCGGAGGACACAATCTACGATTGATCGTTCTTGGAGACATCTAAGATCGAAAAGCTTTGATATGAGCTATATATGCTGTTCCAATGATTGGTGAATGTGGAATGGAAGGGCACCAGTGGTTTGTTTTGTTGACGAATATCCCCAGTGTAAGTTGCAGCAGGTTGAGAAGCCGATACAGATCCCGATATCTCCAGGGATCTGGATCACTACCAATTGTCGATGAATCTCCTATGGCTTTTAGCTTGGTCGATCTGGTCAAATCATGGTTGATGTTTCGTCAAACGTCGTTGCTTTTGTGCCAAGGATTCAAGGAACCAATTCGTGAAGAGGCTGACGGCAAGAGCTGCTATTGCTTAGCCTTATTTTACTCCTCCAATGAGGGGGCAATATCAAGTCTGAGTTGAGCAGGCTCAAACCGCCGATGTGCCCTTTCGAGTCTAGAGGGGCTTATGTCAGTTCGTGTTGAAGCAGAGTCCCTCCTCCCCCTTCCAAGGTTCGGCATCACCGCTCTTCAGCGACGCCAAGGTACGCGCAAGGCGTCCTGACTCTTTCAACTATTACAGGTGGGAGAAGGAATATGCTTCTGTATGTTTTGGCGACCTGAAAAATTTGGAGATTTGGTCGGCTGCAAGTCGGACAATTGAGATGAGATGTTTTCTTTTCATCCCACACTCCGCGAGGCTCACAGAATCGTGGATCCCTGGGTGGATGCTAGGCTGAGGATCTTCAACAGGCCAAAATCCAGGGTCCTCCACTCACTAGGACCTGAGGTTATCTCGGAAAAGATTCAGGTCCGGCTAGGATCTCGCTGCCATAGCAATTGATTCGTCGGCCCACAGCAACCTCGCAGTCCACGACCAGGGAACGAGGACAAGGCCCCATCCGTATCCGGGGCTCTTTACGAATTCGCGACTCCAGGGCAAACAACTTGCCCCAAAGCAGATTGGCTCTACCAGCACAAGATTGACAATAAACCGGTGATGACGATGGGTTCTATTATTGTCGTGAAACTTAAAATGAGGAGCGTGCCCCGCACAGCGGCGTTCGGCCTTTGTCAGGATGGTGAGCGCCTGGGAAAACGAGTGGAAGTCAGGAGGACAGCGTGTGATTGCTTCTGCGAGATCGCATGTGCAGGTGTGATGAGATGAAGAGGGGAGGTGGGAGTGACTTCGGGTGGAAGATGTCGAGCAGCGAACTCCTGAAGAACCAGATCTAAGGACAACGCTGTGCACAGTACGTGCTTTGCAGGAGCCTATCCTAACTCTGGCGTGCACCATGGATACGATGCTTCTAAAGTCCTCGATCACCTCACACAATCATGGTGGTACAGTTGTCCAGGCATTTGGTTCCAGAGATGGGTGTGGCATGGCTGGTGGCGGCGATTGTATGCAGTGGTCTCTCGTTGCCCCTGAAAGGCCTCCATGGCCTCCCCAAAACAACCGGCAGATTGCTCTCCCTGGATGTCTGCATGCAGATGTTCTCGCAGGAGGGAAAAACAGACGCAGAAACAGGATCAGGACCCTTTGAGCCAGCCTATCCTGCCTATCACAATAGCCCTGAATAGCGTAGATAATTTAATGTTTGCCCCAGTGCGTTGCAGGCCAGTGTGCGCTATGGGGTTGAACAGTGTTTTTCCAGAATCTTGTCCCGTAATACGGCTTGCTACTAGCGGAACCGAGCCCAGGTGCTGCAATGCGAAAGTCCCCTCGCTCCAACAACAACTTCCAACGTTTTTACCATCAACACCAAGTACATCTTAACCACCTTTGGACCTCTAGACTAAATACAATCCTTTTGATTGCTGTTTCGTCTTTTGGACCGTCCATTCATTCACAACCCCCCACACTCCTTTGAAAACCAAGTTACCAGATCTTCAGGGTGCGGCGGTGGTCGACTCTCACCGGAGAATCAACACCAGAAAATCGGATCTAACACCGAACGCAACTCAAATTGGACACAATTAATCGGATTATTTAGTAGGTCTAGGGCTGAATGTTCTCTCGCTTTCGTTACCCACCATCGGACTTCCATCTAACCAATCTTCTCTGCTCAGCTTCCACTGCAGCGCTGCCAACGTTTTCGCAGCGACGACGCTCTCAACAACGTCCACACCCTGAATCCTCCAACGAGCGCACATAATACCTCCCACCTTCGAATTTATGACCTCCCTTTAGCTGGAAAATCAAGATCGGCCGCCGTGCGGCTTTGGAACCATGGCTACCATGGCTGAAAGCATCTCAATCAATTCGAACAACAACTTAGACGGAAGCAACGAGACAAGTATAGCACAATCATCACCTGTCCTGCCCGATGTACAGGCGACTCGAGCAAATAATGGCCCTCTTCCTCTCCCCTCATTCGTCTTCCCCGCGAAGCCAGCCTCTGCTCCTTCATCGTTCTCCAGAGCCACTGGCAGACGCCCGATCTCCGCCATTGAAATAGGACAGCGAGTTGGCAATACCGAGATCGATAGGTCGCGACGCACACCAGAGCTTCCAGCCTTCTCATTTGGAAACTCGAATGCCCCATCGTCTCCCGGATCGCGAAACATACCCTCCAGGCCGGGTTCACACCAGAGAGCAGGCAGTGAATTTGTTGGAACCAATGGAACGAATAGCACACCCACTGGGGCCATATCAACATCACCAACCAAAGGTGAAGGTGTACCTCCTCCAACTGGACCCTCTCGGGCATCGCGAGGTCACAGACATGTTCGATCGGCTGCTATTTCTGGTCACGACCTTTCCATGATCCTGAAGCCACCAACAAGCCCAACTACAGCGCGAGGCAATTCTGCCCCATGTTCACCTTCTGGAGACCACGAGCTTCAGACATCACCCTTCCCTGGCTCAATGGATGCCGCAATGCAAAATGCTAAGGATGAATCGGATTTGACTGCTACTACAGAGAACATAACTACTGCTAGAATGCCATTCAAGGCCATGAGCCGCCCTCGTGTTGGATTTTCGGATAACCTTGAATTTATTCCTCGTCCCTTGTCGCTAGTTTCATCCGATAGTTCGTCTACGGTTACTGCTCGACAAGGTCACTCCGTATCTAACAGCATGTCATCAATCATTTCTGCCGGAACATCCTCTCCCCCTTCGAAGGATAGCCGCGGTATGTCCCCTGTCAATCGCCGAACGATCGATGCACGCCCTCGCACAGCAGAACCGATTCTAGATCGTGACCACACTCATGACATGGAGAATGGGAAGCGTCGAAATTCGATCCCTCTCCTCATGGAAGCCGCGAACACTTCCTCTTCAGCCCCATCCACTCCAAGATCACTGAAGAAATGGTCATTCTTTGGCCACGAGTCCGGATCGGGCGAGTCCTCACCGAAATCTCGACCGACTAGTGCTAGCTCTCAGAGCAAGGAGAGCAAGCTTGCTCAAACTGAAACGCTTCCGGCTGATCCAGATATGGGACCTGCAGAAGATATACCAATGCCCTCAATTGAGCCCACCGCATCAAGGAAGAACTCTCTTTCCAGAAAGCCAAGTAAGAAGCAAAAGAAAGTCCGGACGTGGGCAGGATCTATTCTCGGAAGAAAGACTCGACAACGAAGCCAAAAGCACAAGTTGAATCGCCGTTCTCCTACACCTCCACATAGATCCTATCCGTCAATCGACTCTCCGTTCACCACAACGATTATCGAGTCTACTACCCCAGCTGCCCCACACTCCGTTCCCGACTTGCATATTGATATGGCCTCCTGGAAGCCAAGAAAGCTCTCTGCTCAAGAGGATGCTATGAGCCCAATGATTGATCTTGACGCCGCTCTTGGCCCCTTCAATACACCACAGACTTTTGGAGAAGACTGGGAGATTTCGCAAAGAACTGGATCCAAGAAGCGAGCTATGCACAGTGCTGCTGGTATTGGTGGCTTTGCTGGCCCTGGAATGCATTACCACAGACGTGCTGAGAGTGCCCCAGAGTTTGAAAATCCTAGATTTGGCCTTCATCGTTTAGGAAGCAGCTCCACCATGGCAATGGAAGACGTATTTGAAGAAGACGAAGACGAATGGGAAGACGCAAAAGGTGCATCCGACAAAGAGGATGAGGGTAATGCTGGTTTAGGAATTGATATCAAGGTTGAAGACTTCGAGGACAATTCTGAGAGCGATATTGATGGACCAAGCTCGAGCTTGCATGGCGTCAAGCGAAAAGGTAGCAATCTGAGCGAAGGGGATCGTCGCACAGTTGGTACCGCCAAGTCGGAGCGCTCGGGTACATCTTTAATCGATGAACCTATTCTCGAGGAAGTCAGCCCTGTTGAGATCATGGATGATGCTGCCTCTTCTAGGCCAGACTCAAGAGCTCGATCCTCCGACTCAACAGCCACTCCACCATTCCGGCCTCGCGCAGGAAAGGAACTTGCTCCTGTCGAAGTCCAACCATTCAATCTTCAACCTCCGTACCTCACACCCACCAGCCCACAATCTACCACACAATCTTCGTTCCCCTCACCACGATCGCCTTTCTCGTATGATGCGCAGCGCATCTCTACTGCTCCATCTTCCGTTACCGACGAGCAAGGCTTCCAATCGTTGTTACTTGGAGAACCTGGTCCAGAGTTGAGATACTCGGTTGACGATGTTCCGTCTTTAACCAGCAGCAACTCGACTATGACAAGGGATAGCGGCCACCCAGCAGCTAATCCTCAGTTCCGTGATGGTCAACGGTCGGCTTCACTTTCATCAGCTGCTGTCACTCGCAAGCGATCTAGCATGGCCAGCCTTTCTCGTTTGATCAGTAGTTCTCATGGTGAAAAGAGCAAGCTGTCGATTGAGTCGCGGGCCCCAAGTATGACTGAAACGGAGAAGAAGGAAAAGGGTAGCAAGAGCAAGCGTATCAGTCGTCTCATGCAATTTTGGAAACCCAAGGACTCGACTGCTTGAGCTTGCCCCCACCTACTACACCTGTAGTAGACCAAACACAAATGATCGGCTCTGCCAATCATATGCTGACGGTGTCAAATTATGAACAAAATGGCTTTTACGTGAATATTTCTTATAGGACCACTTTACCTCGGGTTGGATCCTCTGTTGAATTTGATTATTCGTTGCTGTAGCGCCCCTTAGCGTTTCTTTCCAGCATTCAGCATACGGTATTGCAATACTACATCCCAAGAGCGAACATACACCTGCATATGCATTTGGACCTCTGGGTTTGGAAAGATCGTTGAATTGTAACAAAAGCAGCGGAGATAAGAGGGAAAAGATACGAAAGAAGATTGTGATTGTATTGTCTGGTATATTAATGATAGGATGGATGGTATTTGGTCGCTGCTGGATTTTTTTGAGAAGCATAGAGATCAGATACAGGATGGATGAGATGATTTAGCGTTTTTGCTGACTTTGATATGGCATGGCTGCTCTAACCTTTCTGTACTCAGGAAGAGAAGAAAAGCGAACATGGACCTGGACACATTTTCGATTCGTCACAACATTATGCTTGCTATGATAGGGATTGGCGTTTTCAACTCAGTGGCGTCCTCCGACTCACGGCGGGTTTTGCTACATTCGTTCGACGGTGTCTTTGAGGGTGCTGCATTATGGATGAATGGATGGGATGGATGGATGGATTTGTTAGTCGTTCGTTCTTAGTTTGTGCCAATCGATGGAGATACAGCTCGAGAGCAATAACGCTAGATACTAGTACACTGAAACGCTCGCATGAAGATGCTGATGCGATAAATAATGATACACTTATGTAAACTATCTTACTTTTTTTCATCGTGGTCACTCAAACTATAACTCCGAAAGGATAGTAAAGTTATCTCTAGACTTTCTCATCTCTCCCGTTTATGTAGGCACGTCTGATACGAGCTCCTTGAAGTGGTTCACTAACCATGCATTCTCCTAGTATTACATCATCTGCTAAGCACTCCTCGGGTTTCCTAAGAATACCATATTTGTGAATTAGAAGCACTAGGTGTATTTTCTCCACTCATTAAAGGGGAGCCCCGCTTAAGAAATAAGGTTGGAAATTTTAGAATTCGTGTTTCCTTGTGGAACGGGACCTGATATTTGAAATCCATTGTCTCATAATTGATTTAATTGCACGGCTCTTGTCGACGGAGAATGCCACTAATGAGATAAAGGGAGAAAATGAAGGGGAAGGTATGCTAGTAAAGTAGTCTCCTTAGGTCTGTAGATATTGTAGTCATGTCAAAGCTGTTGTGAACAGTTTGAAGTTGTACAGAGTTTTGCGATCGGCATTGGGGGTTTGTATAAGGAGAAGTAGACCTTTGAAATTGACATTTGGAAATGTATGTGTCTGAATTTTTAGAGATGCCTAGGTGAGGGAGTGACTTGTCTGTTGTTTTTACTGTCACGACAGCCGCCATAAAGGATAGTATATTGATTTTTTTTAGAGGTTGAGAAATGTTATGTGATACTAAAGCGGGTGGTCGTAACAGTTGGCCATCTTATTCTTTTTTTTCTTGGCGAAAGGGGATGCATTTGCCTAGCAAACATGAGACCGTTCAAAAGACTGATCTGAAGCCAGAGCGACTAGTGCCCATCGCATCTCAGAATCGAAGAACCACACAAATCCGCAGATTTAAGATCTCTTGATTATTGCTTCTGTATTCCATTTTGTGAAGCACTATGCCTGATTTCAAAACTCCGTCTGCGTGTGTCCGTATCGCGTGATAGTGGTATCTTTCCTCTCCATTCTGTAAAGAAATATTCATAGTAACACCTCTCCCATCGTAGCATGGTAGCATACCCTTTCCATCATTACTCCTCCGTGATCTTGCGTAGCCTGGTTTCGTATCCATTTCCTACCATCTAGAGTAATCCTAAGTTACCAAACGCTCGATATTAACTATATACCTCACCTTCATTCCATTCAGTGCTCCAACTCCGATTCTGCATTCGATATCCTCTATCCAATTTAATACTGGGCGCCAATTTCAACTCTGTTCCTTAAGTTCCCCCTCAAACCGTTCCTCCCCGGTCCACCACCCAACCAAACTCCTGACCCCCACCTTATCTCCCTCCCTCCCCAACGCTGCAACTTCAACACCAAGCGGACTATCCACCCCCGGCTCCCCCAGCATCCTCCCCACCGCCTCCAGCGCACCCACCACCCCAAGAACAGGTGTCCACGCCTCCCCAAGTAGATCCAAACATATCTCTCCAGTCTCCCATTTTACATTTGGATGGCAGATCCGAGTCTTAAAAGTAATCGTTGGAGGAACGAGAGGATAGTTTGGTGGAATGGAGATGTGGAGAAGCCAGCGGCCACCTACGTAGCCAGTACTGCGTGGCAGGAAGGGCGGGGGAAGTAGAATTGCCTGCAGGGTGAGGAGGTTGGAGGGGTTTACTGGGGAAAGAGAAGGGATTGTTGGATGTGAGGAGAGCGAGGATTGGTAGGCTTGAAGTTCGGTGAGAATCCGTTTAGTGGGAGTTTTAGAGGAGGATGATTTCTTGCTCGACATGGTGGGTGGCTTTGTTAGGCCTGGGCGAGATGGTTCGGGTCGTGCTTGTTTTGTTTGTCTGCTCTTGATTGCTGATTCGGCTTTGGTTTCAAGAGTCTTAGGTCTAGCTCGAGCTAGATCAATCGAACCTCAAGGGTAGAAGATATACTCCAATATACGGTATTGTGGTGGAAGAAACAAGTCTAGCAGAAGACAGTTGAAGCCGAAGCTTGATTGTGAAAGCTCCCGGCCGAGGCTGAACTCAAGCTTGACGTCTATAGATGCCTGATGTTCAAGGCTCTGAGTCGAGATCAAATGTGCGCTAGGTGCACGGGCCACACACAAACTACATATATTCTTTTCGCTGGCTCAATTCTTTCTTTTCTTCTTCAGCTCTCTTTGCCTATTGGTATGTGACCCCAAACTTCCTTCTCAACACCTCAATCATCAACCGACATGCTAACAACTCTTCTCAACAACAGGCTTAGATCAAGTGTAGTATCTGTTCTTTTCAGTTTAATCTCTGAAAGATGACCATCGGTCATCATCAAGATTAACCTAATTTTTATCCCCAAGGGACGAATCTCTGGGCTTGCCTATGTTCGTTCCTACTGTGTCCTGAGTATTACACTGCCTCTCAGCGACGCGACATCTTTTTTTCATTACGGACTTTGGCTTGCCAGGGTCGTGAGGAAGAAATTTTATGGTGTTGAGGGAGAACCGTGGAATGGCTATGCTGTTATGAGGTAAGAGATGGATAGCATATGACTCTATAGACTCTCTATTTCTGCCTAAGGATGGCTTACTTTGTATATAGTGATACTTATATCCGTACCGATGCAAAGCAGTTGCTTTAATCATCATTTGATCATTCACTTGCCGGAATTTTAGGGTGTTTAATGAGGGGTTTATATTTAGAATCTAAGGTTTTCACCTATTGTTTAGGATACTGCCCCCTTCTTCAAACATCTATATTTCATGATCTTCCAATTGGCATCTACAAGTCTATCAATTTCCACTAATACAGTCCTTCGAAAAGAGAGCGAATGTCGCCGTCATAAATTTCTTGACCACTAAGGGATCTGTGGCCGTTAAACTTTGGGTTTTTGCTCCTGATTCTTAAGAGCTATTAAGAAAAGAGATTCTAAGAGTTGTAATAAACAATTTGATGTCATATTGATCGTGGAGGAAAGGATGAGCCTGGAACAAGAAAAGCTTCCTGCACCATATAGACGATGCGGCCAGCTCCCATGACGTTGATAATTGCTTGAGAGTTCAGGAAATATCTATTCTTATTCCACTGGGATTGTGGAGCGTAGGTAGTCAACTTATAAGAATGAATCTGCTGTTTGTATCCGTGAAAATACTTACACGAGTGCTATAGTGAATGAAAGTGAATCGCTGATTTGCTACAAATCCCTACTGAATATTTAGCCTCACCAACGTAACTGAACAATCAAGACATTTCCAAGTTTTCCTACTTCTAAATCCTTTCAAAGGCCCGTGGGTCCCTCTGAGAGAAGAGTACACACCTGCTGGGGGAGATATCCCACGTCTTGCATGTCGAGCCTGCCAACAGTCAAGTGCGTCCACCTCGCAACTTGACATTAAGCCTCTTAAGTAAAACCGCCGTTGTAAATTTCGGGACAAATATACTGTGTGTTGATCGGGTAAATTAGGAGAAGAGAGGGGGGGGGAGGGTGTTTTTGATGAAATAAACTGAAGAAATCCTTGCAGCCAATTTTTACAGAAGGGATTTTTATACATTGCCCAAGCTTTGATTCTGGCGGAAGCGAAAACCATGTAGAATATAGGCTCGTTCACCCTCTGTGACTAGAAAAAACTGTATTAATAAAGAAAACAGGTAGCATTTTTCTTGGTTTCTTCTTGCCACTTTCTACAATTCTCTACTTTATACACACGCTGAATAGCCACCAGGCATAAAAGATGATTGCTACTAGATAAAGAGGTAGCTGCCACCTATCTATTCAAAATGGAAGAAAGGTAAATTGAGTTGTGGATTCTGATATTTAGGATAAGTAAGACGAAGATTCGTAGGCAGAACTCTCATGTTTCATGGTGTAGCTCACGGAGAGGAGAAGTGAATGACCGAACTTTTTTGATCAAAACGTTCACAGAATATTGTAGCGCCTTAAACCTCTGTTCCGATTTCAACCACAGAAAGTAGCTGACTAGCTTGCTTGCTATATAAAATCGAGACTTCAACAAGAAACGCCTCTATAATGGTATACGTATACACAAGCACGTCAAGCCCCACTCGGATTGAGCTTATGCCTTGCCACAAAACGCCCTGATACGCAAAAAAACCACGGTTCCCCTTCCTTCGCTCCCGACTCTGCTGTATAACCTCGTACTCGGCGCTCATGCTAATCTTGACTTGCCGTAAATCAATATCTATTGTGAAGGTATGAGTGGCTGTGCCGGACACCTCACTCGTTGTAGTGGTAAACCTGTATTCGTATTAGTCTTGACACTTTGCCCAATATGGCATATGAAACTACCTTATAGTTTGGTAAACCTGTGGCACCCCAACCCAATCTCTTCGCCATTCTCGCAAACCCCTCGGTTTCAATTAAGTGGTAGAAAGGAAACGGTGGGAACATTGCTCCATCACGATGAACCTCAGCCTTAACCAATAACGCCGTACCTCCAACCCCATCAAGCGGGATCTCCTGCTTTGGATCACCATGATCTTCCGCCATATATGCCATTAAAGTCCGATATGTAGCCATTTGTGCATAACCTTCCAGTAAAATCTCGTCTGGTCCCATACCTTCTCCTAGCTTGCGAGCCGTCTCACTGTCCTGCCAACTGTTGAAATCATATGGTCTCTCTGCAGGCTGTTTCGTTTTTGGGTCGATAAATTTCTGGAAGCAGTTGGGAACGATAATTGGCTTGTCATGAGCTGCGAGGTCCTGGATTAAATTAGGTGGAGATTCGACAATATCTGAATCCAGCCATAAGACCCATGAAGTCGATGGTCCAAGAGTGGTGAACAAGAGCGAATTCCTTGCCCTCGACATTGCTGCACGTCGTGCCTTCTGGTTCTCCATCTTGTGCCTTTCGGTCTCACTCTGTGAGGACAAAGGAGGATCGAAATCCTGCCTTTCAATAATTATACTGGCGAAGCGGTTCTTCTCTGGTCCAGATTTTTGCGTTTTCGTAATCTGCTCCTGAAGAGCTGCAGTAGCAGCATTCCCTTCCTTGTTCTTCGGTATTATAAATGCCAATGTAATCAACTCATGAGGATATGTCAGTCGTAGAAGATTGTCCCAGTACTCTTGGTAAAATCTTGCGAGCGGCGTCAAGATGAGGATGGTTTCTCGATTCGCAACCGGATCGCTCGAGCTCGTTAGATTATTCATCTTGTAGTGTACCACCGGAGGAGGTACTCGTTTGCCATTTGGCTTCTCGACTGTTTTCCGAAATGGCGAGGTAGGGGGAGATAGGGGATTCGATGCGACACTTGCTTTTCGTGTTGGTGATCCCGCAGAATCCGCTGACGATGGAGACAGCAGAAAGACGAATATCACTATACACAGTACCACACCTACCACTATGGTGATAGGGTTCGAACGCCGTAATGATCGGACTGGCCCCATGGCGCCGGTTTACTACTGGGTGTCCTCAATCGATAGATAAATGAAGCTGATGATTCTTATGAGGACATATGTCGAGTTTCGTGGAATCGTTCTCGATTCACAAGCTAGGGCGTTTCTGAGAATCGCAAGAGTTGCGACCTTTCCCTGTAAGGAAAAGTAAATGTGCGACTTAAGGGATGATTGGGGCGTGAATTCGTGGAAAGGAGGTTTTGGTGAGGCTGATAAGTTGGTGGAAATACTTGTCAATTGTGTTCCTTGAGCCAAAAGAAGACTAGCGGTCCCACTTCGAGATTTAGGACACGGGGTCTTGGCATAAGATTCTCTCAACACACGAACCAAATGAACTTCAAATACTTCAAATCCTCACACAAATCAGTGGTTCTTACTATTGGTTAAATTCTATGACATTCTCTAGTAGATCATGGTAACCTCTCTTACGACAACAGGAACCCAGCTCCAAAATTAGCATTACCCAGATATCAAGTGTAAGGGGTGTTGCTGTTCTTACATCCTCCTGCATTCAAAAGGGGCCAGAGACACGGCCTTCATGATGATGCAATAATGTTTCTCAGTATCTCAAATTCGAAAATATGTTCTTCAGCGTAGAGTACAATTAGATTAAGGATCTTTTTTGGTGCCATCTTAAATTGTTATCAACCAGGAAGTGTTTGGTATCGTCTGATGTCTGCTAAAGTTTATTAACCCGCCTATGCAATATATCTCCCACGAGGCTTATTAAAATGTCAATATCGCCTCCAAGTCGCCTGAAAGCTGTACAGGCCCAAACATAGAATTTCGCCATTCATGCTCATCTGTCTAGCAATTTTACATTATTTGGTTTCGTGCCCTTTGGCTCATCATTGCTAGCTCATAGCGTTCCAAAACTTTCCCCGGTTTTGCCATACTCATACAACGGTGTCCTCCGGCATTCAAACATGTACCATTCTTCCCGAGTAGCAAATTCCAAAGAGCTCAAGAAGGATTGTACCGTAAGAAGGGGATCATGTGAACAATGCAAGCGACCTTCTTTTCAAGATCAACCACTCAGCATCAGGTGATTCCTTATCCATGCAGAAGTCATACTTTTTGGTGCTTGTGATCAGGGAAAAGGGTGTGAAGCTTCAAGCCGGTACGGAAGCACCACATGTGTGACTTCAATCAGGGCAAGTACCAAGTAACTCACAGATCTCTCACGGACGATCGCATAGACCGGCTAATTATATTGCTCGTCGGACACTCCGTTTGAACCACGGCTGATCGAGGGCAGACGGGCCGCCACTCAATCCGTAAGAGATTGAAACAAACTGGTAGCATTAAATATGCATATAGCTTCGGAGGGACTTGACAGACACACATGATCTGTGACACCAATGATGGCAAACAAAGCCCTGAACCTGCATGAAACAGAAGGCCAGCGGAGGCCAACGATACGCTGAAGGGAGAACTTCTCGGTGATCGACTTCACGGGGCCATCACAAACATAGCCAATTGGTAGACATGCGGCGAATACTTTGTGATCATCGATGCAGGAGAGCAGGCTGGGCAGGACGCTGCAGGCACATGGAGAGCAAGCGACGCTTGAGCCTTCTCTTGAACATGTGAGGAGACAATAGTGATTGAAAGGGAGGATGCCAGTGGAGGGGAAGAGGGCAATCGATGCAGCGCCCTTCGTAAGGTAGAGTGCTGAAAACTGCTTGCATTACAGCTTATTACACTTGAAGCCAATACGCGCAATAATCCCTCTGTATGCAACTGAACTCTGACTCTTGAAGCCTTGTCATCCAAGGCTTCACCACTGAGCACTTTGGCCTCAAGGGCCTTGATCAATGCCATGAGTAGCCGCAATTCCATTGGCGGATATTCAAACGTTGTCCACACTGGCCCCGCAATCCATTCAGCAGGGTTTAGGTACTCACAGTGACTGGTTCGTGAGCCCAGCGCCATCTTTCAGGGCTCTCAGCCTAAACCGTGTCCAGCCAACAAAGCTTGGCCTAGAACTTATCTCAACTCCTGTCTCCTCCCTACGAGAACTAAACATTGCAAGACTATAGCACCACTCTTATTCTCGACCACGTTCGACCGCCTAAGCAGATGGCCTCTCCTATTCTGCCATTCCTCCGGTGCAGCTTTTCATAACCTTCAGCATCTTCTCTCCTATCCCTCGAATCGCCCGGATCTCGCTGAATGCATCCATCAGTGTAGGCGCTGGGAGAGCTTCGATTCAATAAGCCTGCTTTCATGACTCTGATGCCTAGTCACATACCGCGTGCAAGTCCAATTCGAAAGACTCATCTCCTTTCTAATCATCGATTCGAGCATAAATCCTCCATACCTTGAGGTAGTTCTATGTATACACGAATTTTACGATAAGCTATCATAATGGAACCAGTACCGGAAACTGAAAGAATGGAGGAATTCCGATCCTCCCCAGTTCCTAGACTTAGGCTACAGGAATCGTCTCTCTATGATACCCTCAGCAATGATCGAGAAAATAATACGAGCAATACGAAACCTCCTACAACTCGCAGATCGACAGAACCTGCCCCTCAATCACCACGATCGCCGATTTCCTCCTCTCCGCTCCCTTACCGATCCCGGAATACCTCTCCATACTCCAGAGGGCATATGCGTTCAAAGTCATCTACAAGTGCTCTTGCACCACCAATGTCCAGAGCTCAATCTCTCCCTGGTTTTAACGCAGCCGGTCACCTTCTCATGTCACCAAATCAGCGACCCTTGAGCCCCCTTGGTTCTCCTAGTCGAGTTCGCACGCCTCGAAAACCAGCTGATGAAGTGTTTCCAGGTCTGCCAAATCGGGGTTTGAGGGGAATTAGTGAAACGGGGGATACAATCTCTGAGGAGGATTCACCGGGGCCTACAGAGCGAAGCAGTTCTCCAGTTCTAGGCTTACCTTCCTCGAACTCTTTCCCACGGACCCGTCGACCTTCCTCTCCACTACGATATTTAGCTCAGCAAAATGCTACAGCTACAGCTTACAGCACAGCACCTACAACTCCATCCTCTGTCACATCCTCCCCTTCATACTCTTCCCGATTCAACGACTCCTTTCTTGGTACAAATAGTTATTCGGGATCCTTCAGCTACCCCGGGTCATTTGCATCATCTTCAGTCCCGTCAACGCCTACATCTGCCAGATCTCGAAGCCCTAGCATATCTAGTTTGGAAACTATACCAGATTCGCCAGATGCCGAAGCGGAAGCTCTTGAAGCTGAACGGATAGCACAACTGAAAGCTGCAGCGGATGCTGCAGATAGTAGCGGAGATGAATCTAAGCCGAAGGAGAATCCAGGAGGTCGAGGAAGAACATTAGGAGCAGGATTTGGTGGCAGGGATAAGCGAAAAAGATGGAGTGTTTGTGGTGCTGAAAGACGAGGTGATCTTAATCTAGATACTATATGGGAGGATTAAGATAGTGGAGATATGGAGGCTATACGAAAATTAGACCGTCCGCGTGGCCCGGCCCATCAATGGAGGTGGAATGTTGAACGACAGGGCTTTGGGTTGCCAGGAAATTGGGAGTGATGAAGGCTGCTATTTGTGATTTGGGTTCATGGTCTGGAGGGTGTCTTACTTTTCCATGGAATTTCCGAGAAGTCTGGGCTTCCAGATCTTCGAAACATGCTTCCCTTATTGTCAAGATTATTGTACGATACCCCTCGGCATTTTTTAATGGTCAGTCAGTGATTGACGTGGGTGGAGTAATTGGGGCGGCATTGCATTGCACAGGAGGTTATCTGGTTTCCTAAACTGTACATGAGAAGGGACAAAGTCTCCCAATAAATTGGTACAATCCAAGTAATATCTGGGTAAAAATTGCAGAGTCAAATGCATTTCCAGATTTTTTTTACGTATAATTTTACCCTCTCAATAATCTTTCTTGTGAGTCCTTGGTATCAATCCTTCGAATTCTCTCAAATTCCTGATTAGGAAATGCCTCGTGAGACAGAGTCTCAATTAACTTGTTATATACGACGGGATAGAACACCTTTGAATGATGGGGGGTATTACTAGTTTTCTCTGCTCTCCATTTATAGTTTTTCTTTCTCTAGGCCTATTAATGACATCTTTAGGATGCGGATTGTTTCAATAGTGAATGTAGCAGCTTTCCTCTTAATAACAACCTTCGCGATACCAGAATTAAAGGCAGGAAGTAATGTAGGGATACTGCTACTGCAACTGTATTTTATTAACACCCCGACAAAAAGGATAGGAATGGAGTGGCTAACACCACGGCCTTTCGAATGCTGTTGATCCGTCTACAACCGACACTCCCACAGCTACAGCCTTTTTTCAAATAGGATAATGACAATCCAAGTAGCCATAGCAAGTAACTTGGCTACTGTAATCACTACTATGGCCGCACCACTTGCTTCTATCAATTCAATTTGTCCTATTAACGGTATAGTAACTGGCTATGCCCCTATCATAAACATTACCAGTACTAGCTTCCCTTTCTTAGACTAGACAACTATGCCTGATATAACCAGTACGACCGATAATGTCTTGACACTTATGCCTCTCTTCAACAAAACTCCTCCTGGATCTGGCCCGATTATGACTAATTACTCGACACCACCCTTCCGCTAACTCATCATCGACCTCCACTGGTGCCCCGTCTTCTTCTTCATCACTCTCTAGCTCAAACGCCTCCCCACCCTCATTCTCAATCTTCACCTAAGAGTCCTCCCCATTCCCATCAAAACGACACCGTATTCTCCATCCCTTCACTCTCATTGTGCCAATGGCCACCGTCTTCGGCATGCCCTCAACTAGGAATCAAGGACCCCACTGGCTTGCACTACGAGCTACACGGTTTCCTATATAGCTCTTTTTTTCTTCGTGAAAATTTGAGTGTCTTGGGAATGGGATCTGGGCTAGTAGTTACTGATATTTCGGTCAAGTTTCAGTATCTTTAAATGCTGTGGGTCGTACCAGTTCTACCCAAAAGAACCGATACCTTGAGATGCGATTTATATGGTGGGAGTGTAGCGTGGAGTTTAAAAAGTATTAATCAGTATGCACCAAATATTTGGTATGATTTAGAGCGTGGGATGCCCATTTAAAGTTGAAGTGAAAGCTATGGAGAGCAGGGCTCGATTGGTGGGAAGAGGAGGTTAAATGAAGAGAATATGGCTATGGATTCAGGTAACGGTTTTCTCTGTGTAGATTATTTTATATTTTGATATTCTTGAGTATGTTTAGTGATTATAATGGAAATATACTTCGTTCTTTCCCGCTACTTTGGTGTTCAATCTCACTTGAATTAAGAATTGGTAAGGCCTCTATTCCTTTTCTCCTCCATTCTTTCTACACTCTTCACCAAAGTTCATGTCTCGTCTTAGACTTGAATAATATACAATATTCAGTAGATATATTCCTTTGCGAGTAAAATCTTCCAATATAGCTGGAGATGCACTTTATGCTCAAATTCTGAGTACGAAACTCACATCTCCGAGTTCTGGGTGGAGGAAATGATTCAAACCACCCTCAATAGGGGGAGGGGTAAGGGCTATAGCTGTGGTCTCTTGGGTACTCGCTGTCTAATATCCGTGCCCTGTCTCGGTATTTCCTGCTCCTCTTCAATCTATAACACCCTGGTAACAGCACCTTTCGCTCTTACACAACATACTACAAAATTAATAACAGCAGCCCCTTCTACTACTACTCACAGCAGGCTCACCAAACGCAAAACCCACAGGCTTCGGGCAGAGAATATTTCTATCTTAGCCATAAATCCGTTTAAGAAAAACAAAACTACTTTGAGACTGGGTTGAGATATTTTCTAAAAGAGTGTAGAGAATTCGTTTTAAGTCGACTAACTTCCACAAGATATTTGAGTATTTATTTCTCTTGAAATGTCTAGAACCTTCCAAAAAGGAAGATTTGGAATCTACTCATGGGTGACTTCTTTCATGTTTACTAGTGCTGGGTAAACCCTTAGAGCTGTCCTGCTTCCGTTCAAACAAACCTTCTCAAGCCGAGACGTTCCGTGTATTTGCTTGCGAGAACCCACTACCTTCCTTACAGCGTAGCTGCGGAGGAGTATTCCGTGATATGTGCTGCAAACTATTTACTAGTCTTGAATGAGCTGATTGTCAATATGCTATTTCTGATCCAACGGTTTAAGGTGACAGCAGCAAATACCAGAGTATGCAATCAAAACTCTTCATACAGCAACCCTGATATCTCCTGGCTACCTCTCTGTTTATTACGGGCCTATACTACAAGACAGCGATACCTTCATAAGAATCCTAAATTAGCGTGTAATTAATCTCAATGTAGACACCTTTAGATGAGAGGCAGCAGGTACATCCTCTCATGAATACACTTTTCTGCTGTATTTCTCAGCCTTGTTCAGGTATATCACAGTTTATCCGTGCCAACTGGACTTCCATGTTAAATGCTGACTGAAACATAGCATAAATTGGAATATTCGAACTCGGCTGGCTCTATGCAGACCTAAGAGTGGACAGGAAGACACAATGCAACATAATTGACATCATTCATTTTCCGACGACAGCAAGAATATCTCTAATCTAAAAGTCTCCAGTAGAAATTGGCTTAGGAACGTGAATTCACCGAGCTGGGGAATTATAGCCATGCAAGGATCAATACCTCGTAATATCTCAAACCTTCGAAATGTAGGCCGCTCTCCATCAACCTCGTGCTCATTAAACCCAAATGGGAACATGTTAATGCCCTGGTGTTCTTGGAGTCCTGGCTCAGCATGTGTGCTACGAAAGTAGTGTTTCTGGTGAGTAAGAACCCGCTTGAAGACGAAGAGGATCCAAGGCTCTCAGAAAGACTTCTATGCTAATAAGTCAAGGTCCGCATGGTGGGAAACAGGCACAGAACTTGAAAAGCCTGCTTTCTGCTCCGCTTCTTTCTCTCGATGACTATAAAATGCACAGAATTTATGAGGAAAACTTGCATGCAGACTAGAAACAGGGTTGCCCCATGGCTCTCCGATCACCGGGATCTAGAGCGAGACAAAACTCGCACCATCTTAGTGGGCATGGATATGGTGGAGAGTTGAGATTTCTCAGCCGCTCTGTAAATTATGTCTTTGAATGATATTTGCTCCGAATATAGAATGAGCAAACTTCTATTTTAATCATAATAGAGTTGGGCGTGACAGAAAACACGTAGGATTAGCAATCTAGCCGAGAATCACAGTAAACTGTATTTACTCCCTGGCCTTTTCTCTCAGGTCTTGCTTATGCTGAAACTTCTCTTGAACCTTTTGCACTCTCTGGCTAGGAACAGAAACCCCTGCGAACATAAGCCGGATCAATCTTAGGATTCGTAGCCTTTCGTTTCCCTCCTCTTTCGATGTGAAGACGTGTGAGATATATGAAAAACGAGGATTAAGATATACGAGGCAGGGTAGACGTTGAATACAGTGATAAATTGCCTAAAGCACTTAATCCATAGCCCTTGGTGGAGATATTTATCTAAGAATAAGCTCTAGCATTTGGTAAATTGGGGAGGAGACTAACTGAGAGACCGAATGATAAGGTACTTGCTTGAAATAGGTAGCGTATCTAAGCAGAAACTACTGACAGAACGATAGTATGGCCAGTTGTTTCGGCTCTGGAATAGAATTACTCTCATGTATTCCAATTTCCTTCAAATATTCTCCACTTTCATCGTTCTATTGTCTACGAACGCAGAAATTCGCAATTGCCAAATTGGGAATTCATGATTTAGTCCGTCTTCCTCTTCTTAGCCTTAAGGCCATCACCCATAGCCTCAGCCATATCCTCAATCGTCAAGCCCCTCTTACGACGTTCCGTCTTTTCTTCACCAAGAACGGTATCCTCAGCCATCGTCTTGTACAGCTTTGAGATGGGATGGAAGAGGGAGGCTTCTTTTGAAAAGTTTCCAAATTCCTCGTGGGTTTGAGCGATTTCTTCCACTGTTGATGGTTAGCTACGGGTTCAGGGTCGAAAATTAGTCACGAAGACTGTCAAGACTTACTCTCATGAACCCATCTATAAGCCTTCGGGGGAATTGCCGTCATCCCCCCAGCAAACTTCAACAACCCCGGCATCCTACTCCCCATCTCCCCTATCAAATGCTCCAAAACACCCATCTCACTCGCCGTCGTGAAAGCTTGAATACACAGCGCCGAAAATCCCTTCGAGGTACTAGCAAAACAACACTTTAGACCTGAAGCAATGCCGATCTCGTCTGAGATATGTTTCATTGACAGCGTTTGGGAGAGATGGGTGAAAGTGATGGGAGTATCGGAAAGTGGCCCGGAAATTGGAATGCTTGGTTTCGTCCAGTGAGCCCTTGATGACGAGCATGACTCTTCATCTGTTGGTCGTAATTTGGGAGAGCCGCCTATGATGCCACCGTCTAGGAACTTGATGGCTGGTGATTTGGAGGCGAGGAGATCGTTAATAGAGCGTGAAGTTCGTGGTGAGATGGCGTTGAGATCTAGGAAGTAGAGAGGAGTGATTTTGGAATTTGTTTGAGCGTTGAAAGCGGCGCTGATACGGGTTGCTGTTGCGAGAGCATCACGCGGTGGTACGATGGAGAGAATGTAATCGCATTCTGTGACGAGCGAGACGTCGTTTGGGAGAATCTCGATGGATGCCTCTTGTGCGCGGGCTCTTGTGTCTTCACTAATGTGGTCTTAGTTTAGGTTTTGATAGAACGAGAAGAGACATGCTGTATTTCGTGGACAATTAACCCTCAGGGGTATATATTCAATAGGTAAGTGCACCAAATTGTAGGAGATGGTTGAGTTGAAAAAGTTCAATAGGGAATCAGATGATGGATATTTTCACTCGAAAATTTCCAAAATGCTTGCTTAACATGGGAAAAATATATAATCATTACCTCCTACCTTCCAAATTAGTCACTACTCGATAATCGTTTGCAATGAGGAGCTTCGCAATTCCCATGCCCATATCACCAATTGATAGGACCCCCACTGTTGCTCGGGATGGCGTCATCTTGAAGCTGGTGAACAAAGTTTAGTGAAGTTGAGATTATAAAAAAGTGGTCGGATTGCAGGAAGAATGTTGCTCGGTCATTAATTTAGAGGTACATGTATCGGGCTAAATGGAGTTCGGATATAATACATTTTATTGAAACATAAAGGTAGTCACGTGGAATTCACAATACACCACATGTACACCCACGAGGTGGCTCGCTTAATTAGCGATATATTAAGCTCAAACTAATCTCAATCCACAATAGAAGAACACCTCGGCCCCGGAAACGGATTAGGACTTCGCGCCCACGACCTCGAAACGGAGAGTAAAATTATTTGTTGCTACCGTCGGTTTAGTCTCAGGCAAACACATAACGCCTGGGAATTTCATGCAGGACTTAGGCTTATTCGCATCCTTAAGTGGACATATAACATGTATTTAACTTAGATCGGCAATGATATGTTTCTAGCCATAGTGAGCTGCCCTGAAGTTGATTCTGGTGGGATTGAGGCTCGTTAATCATAAAGGGGGGTGTCATTCGAAATTCCATAGATATCAATCTTTCCACGAACGCGAGATCCAGGTGTTTTCACGTCAGTGCCCCACAAGCCATGCAAGTCGTAAGCCCATGAACCATACTAGTCGATACTTAATTCCAAAGCTTTGGCGTCAAATCCATGTAAGTTCCAACAGTCTGGTGCCAGTAAGAGACTGATGTCGTATTATGTGCTAAGGCTTGTATTTCTTTGACAAGTCGGACGAGATTCTGGGGATCTGCTGTCTTGTCCCCTCTTTCCCGCTACGGGTTTTCCCAGTCTGTGAGTATTTGTGAGCATATCCTCCCAGCGGTTTTCTGGCTTTGGAATTAGAGTTACCAATATCGACACGTTGGAGGCTATATTTGGACCTGAAGGACATCAAGGACGATATGAAAGCAGCGCGACCTGCAGCGGTTGATGCTATGTCAACCCAGACCGTGCGTGAGGATCTGGGCCCGAAAAATCGTAGCATCCCACGGCGATCCAAGTTTTGAGGGCGAAGGTTTTAAGTGTAGTGGATTGTAATAGAGAGCGACATCGCATGTAATGTCAGATCAAACAACAAAACAAGTTGATTCTCATGCATTACTTTAAGGCAAAATCTTCTAGCTTCTGTGGGTGACAGACAGAGTAATTTACAACCTGCGAATAATTTCAAGCAATTTGCACTTGCTTTAGCAAATGCAAAGTAAATCCGGTTAAATCCGGTCGTTACAATTTGATGAGGTATGATCTTGTTACACAATTGAGAACAGAAATTTGGCACTTCATAGTGTTCAATTTTTTGACCTTTTGTTGAAATGAATGCTGCATCTCGTTAGTACAACTCAGGATTTCACAATGCTCTTTTATGGAAAGCCTCTCAAGAGAGTGAACACAATAAGGATTTAGAAAAGCGACTTGTAGTACCCAAGTCAGGAAGAAAGGAGCATCATAGTTGCATCTAAGCGATAAGTTGTATACTTCGTAAATGCAATGATGTAAGAAAATTCAAGGGTGGGAACAGTAAGCAAGAAATTCCCGGTCAGGTTTCAGAAGAGCAAGAGCGAGCCAAGTACAAAAGGATAAAGTAAAAGAGTCGTAGGAAGATCTCGCTCAGGTATTAATTTGTTGGTACATACATTGACTAAATGAAGTTCAGATATAATACAACTCTTTGTAGAGTACGCGTTAAACCGTCAACTTTACTCAACAGAGCCAATAGAGTATATACAGGCAGACAATAAATGTTAACCTCAGCCCATCGGCCGGGCATTGATTTCTCAAGACGCTGGTCTTCAAGTGTACTCATTCTACCGTAGTATTTCCTGCACTACCTCGGGATCTGTTACTTTCTGGATGGGTTTAACGATTATCTGGCCCAAGTAAACGTCAATATCTTCGATCTCCACTTCAAGAACGTCATTGAGTTCTACATTCTCGAAACTTTCCCGCTTTGATAAATTAAGAGTTGCAGTGGCTTCAAACTCGACGAGCCGTCCAATCGGCTGATCACAGCGATCTTTGTTCTTCAAAACAAATCTAAGAGGGGATGGAAGCTCAGCTTCGCCAAATTTCCATGCGCGGAAAAGAAATTGGGCTAGGAAATGTCTTCTTGATGAATCCATCGCTTTTCTGCTCGATCGTTCTATAGTATCGATGCGGACCAGCTCGGCATCGATAGCAGCTTTCGAAAAAGGAAAAATGCTGTCTGAAGTGTTGCCAACCAGCGAACGTCCTAGGCGGTTTTCTTCCAGTAGTGCAGCACCAATTTGCCATGCATTTAGCATGTCTGGGTATCTGCGCAGAGGACTTGTACATTTTGTGAGCATATCTGCACCAGCAAGAATATGAGGTCCTGGAGTGGTTGATGGCTGAGCAGATCCAACATACTGGAGGTACTGATGAGTGACTTCAGTTGGGACATTTCCAGCCGCATCCATGTTTGGCAAGACGGCTCTTTCAAAATAGTGGCGAGGGTCCTCCTTGCTTTCATCTCGCTGAGTCACTCGATATATGATAGGTATGCCTCGCTCCGAACACCATTTAGCTGCGATGTTTCCAGCAAGTAACATGACATGAGCTACCGCATCATCGACCCTATCAATATCCTCGAGCTGTTTTGGGACAGAGATTGTGATTGCAGGGTCCCCAAGGTAGCGAACACTATGGCTGATAGTAGGCTTTTCCCACTGTGCTCCACCAAAATCTACGGATACGTCAAATTGCATTTGAGTGACTGTACATGCTCCATTTTTTCTTGCCAATTTAGCGCGTTGTGATCCTATGCTGTGGATTATCTGAAGCTGTTTTTTGTGCTCCTCTGAAAGTTCGTTGATCGCAAGTCTAGTTTTTGCTTGATCTGGAGCATGATTTAATACTGAACCAACAGAATAAATAGTCTCCTTTGGCATAAGTTTCCGGCTTATGCCGATCTCCCGGAAAGTATCAGGAGTAAGTGACACTACATTCCTTATGATCCCAGCTGTAACGCTGTGTTCAAGAACCTCTCCGTCGAGATTTATTCTTGCACTGTAGGTTGTACAAGGCCGGTCTGGGGCTAGGCTGAACTTTTCCGCAACGACGCTTGAATCCAACATAGATACAACCCTATCTGGCCCATAATAGTTCGTTACTAACCGTGCAGCAGCCTTGGCAACAGGACTATCTGTGGCAATATGAGATGCAGGATCCGCAGCGTGGACATGTAGCCAATACTCGTTGGGAGAATCTGTTGGTTCGATCGAGATCCCATCGTCAATTTCGCGAGCGTCTGGAGCATCAATACAGAAGACTGGGAGTTGGTCCCAATCCTTTCTAATCCCGGCGAGTTTGTCTTTGGTGAAGCCTTCGGTCACACATGTTGGCTCGCATTGAAGTCTGTGTCCTTTACCAGGTAATCCAATATCATAATCCCCTCGGGTCTCCCACGGTGGGAGAGCACCAATTTCTTGCAAAAACGTCCATCCAGTTTTATTGTCGAGCTCAACGCCCTGATAGCGGTCAGTGGCTCGCAGAATGGTTGATGCGGTCCCGGGGAATGGGCTAGATGGGGGGAAGGAACGGAATCCTGACCAAGATTCTATAAATCTGATGAACATACTCTCTGTAGCGTCAGATTCTACATTTGGTGAGCCATGCCGGAAATTTTCCACAGCCTCAGTACCCTTAGTTAATGGGGATACAGATCCGTAAGTTGTAAATTGACGATGCTCCCGACTTTGATCAATAAGGCGTTGACACTTTTCTGCGAAATAATGAAGGGGGCCCTTTTGTGGAGCATCTTTGGCTTTTCTTTCAGTATATTTTCGAACGATTTCGTGCACCTTGTCCATTTCATTCAATTCATTAAGAGATAAAATTTTATACACACCACCTGCACGTAGTGTTCCATTCAAGAAGGTTTGGAAGCCGTAGCTGGCTGCTATATGTCGGTGTACAGCGAAAAGTACTTGTTCCGGGTATTGCCCATTTGCATCTTGTGGATATAATGATCCCAGCACCTTTTCAGTAATGCTGTTAAGTGACGCAGTTTCCATTCTAAAAGGGTCAGCGACGTATCGATGTGCATTCTCTAACTTGGAAGCTGCAGAGAGATACACATCATCTGCCTCCTCCCAGAATCTAATCATCTTTTTAACAAGATCTTTTCCAATACTTCTGGGCAGAGATTGCTGAAATTGGTTCAACCTGTCCTCCCTATTCTTGGGGACAAGGCTGTCCGGAAGGAATGGAATTATGTCATCGAGACTTTGCGCTTCAACAAAGCCAGGCACATAGAAGGGTGGTTGAGTAACCCTCCGAGCGACCCATGATCCACTCATCGTGTAGAACTGCCCTTGCGTGTCAATTTGACGGATGTATATGGCTAATTCTGAAATTTTGGACCCCAAAAATCTATTGAAATTTAGCTTCTGTTCCTCCATAAATAACAAGGCTAAGTGCTTACGGAAGTACAACAAGATCTCCAGGTAGAAGAAATGTCCGTGCCCCGCCCATATCAACTAGATCAGGCTCATCACTTGATATACACTGTTGTTCATCTTGGCTTTCGGCATTGTACTCTAGGATCCCGCGAATCTGGGTCGAATTCGTAGAAGTGTTTATTGTGGATTGCGAGCTACGCTCGCCTTGGTCTATTAGCGTAGATACTGGCAGATCACCGTTATCAAACTGCCACTTCCTGAGACGATTTCGAACATCAGAATTCGCATCGAACTGCGAAAGGGCGCCGCCACGCTCATTCGATCGTATAGAGGCTTGAGTTGCGGAACGCTGGTAATAGTAAGAACTCTTGGTCCATCTAGAAGAGAATTGCTCTGAAGTTTACCGAAGGAGGTTTGCTTAAAACACTTCTTGACGCCTGCCAGCGTTGTATATCATGATATGACGATTGCGACTGGGGACCAAGTAGTCTCCGCCCAGGACGACCTCTGGGCACACCCTGATGATATTTGGCGCAACATTGCCAGCAAATAAAAGGCTCTCTAATTTGCTTCCGTGGGTGAAGAGCTCGTATCATAATATCAAAATCTGGCAATGGATTGTAGATCTTTGCTCGAGGGTTTGTCGATTGGGAGGAAACTCTTTAACATTTGCGCAAAAAGTCACAAAATAATACTCAGGGAAACCGGACATGATGCTGAAGCTTGGACCTCTTAAAGATCTGTGCCTCGGGTCAACAAATTCTCCACTAACTTTCTGCTCTTCAACTCTAAGAATGAATTATCAGGGACAACGTATTTAACCAGGTATGTTACCTTTATATTCCTCGCCGAATCCCCTTGCATTGTGATGAACATTTATAGCATGTATTACCTGAATCACAACTGCTTCGCAGTCGTGGAATGTGGTCCACAACAAGATCTCTGATAATGCACAAGCATTAAAACAATATTTTAACTCGAGTTTCATCAACTTGGCTAACTATTCCTGCAGTCTCTGTCTTAGTAAATATTATGCCTGCCAATCCTCAGAGTCCGGATGGCAAGTTTACCATCCTCTATTTCGCGTCCGCAAGCTCTTATACATCCCGAGAGTCCGAATTTTTGCCAGCCCCATTGCCAGCTTCCAAACTATTTGAAACGCTCGAGGCTAGGTATAGTGGAATTAAGGCCAAGATCCTTGATAGTTGCCTTGTTACGGTGAATCTCGAATACGTTGATACTGCAGACATCTCAGCAGACGCGCCTACCATCAAAGCTGGCGATGAGGTCGCGATAATCCCACCAGTCAGCTCTGGTTGAGACTTGATATTATGGGGGAAGAGGGCCAAATCCTCAATTGAGGTGGAAATGGTTGATTTGACTGCCTTTGAAGAGATTCTGGTGTGTTCAGGCAGGCGCATGGGTTCTATTGGTGATCATTCTTTTAGTCACTTTGTGTACCGTCGCCATCACATGGTATGAAATGATTTCAACGACTTACAACTGGAGCGATATTATTCAAACTTCAAGAATGCCGTCATGGACATCTCGCTCATCCTGGAGTAAAGGGGTTGCAGAGTTGGTATCTGGGGCATCTACTAGTCTTAGGCGCCAACCCCTCAACCATTTCAAAGAAATGTACTTCCAGACCTTCCACCAGTCGCCTGACCTATACTTCCACTTCAATCGGACTTTCCAGCTAACGCTAATTGTGACAGCTACGATGGCAACAATTGCCAAACCTGCCAACATTGAAATGATGCATGCAAGAAGTGTGATGGTTGAGATATTAGCTCCAAAGAGTCGAGTCCTGATTTCCCATCGTTCAGATAACAGTGGGCAAACATCTGCATGGTAAATAGGTGCTAGGATTTGTATCTTGGACAGATTAGGTACACAAGTCGATGACTAGGGCATGTCAGAATTGTGCAGAGGGTGATACCATGCTAGGGCTTACGAAGGGACACCAGCTACACGGAACTTGGTCTAAGCAGTCAGATGGTTCCTGGTGTGCCCAGCATAGGTGCAGCAATTTGTCTGGGTCTGACATTTTTTTGTTCATGCTGCTTTGACAGTTGTGTTAAATAATCGTTATAGTTTTAGAGAACAAACTATCCGCCCAAAATTCTAGCTCTAGATGGTCGATACCGGCTTTCCAGACCTGATCATTAAGTGAGTGGCAGGGGTATTTTTTCGTGAATTAAAACCTGTCGTGATATGCCTTTGGAGAAACGCTGTCTATGTTGAAGAGTTTGGCATAGCCATAATTTGAACTCTAAAGATGTCTTTGGGGGTCTCGGGAAGCGCGAAACTGCTAATGCCTTCACAGTTCGTGTCAAATAATTTGTGTTCAATGGAAGGCCGGAAACTTCATCCTCCAATTCATTCACGGCTAGCTAGTTATTGATACCTCAGGCCTCAAAGCCTCCCTCAGTTTTTCAACACCATTTTTTTGTCGGTCCACGGCATCAACAACTCCGTCATCCCGACCAAAAAAATGAGCCTCCTAGATCCCCGCCTGCGTGAGGTGCCTCCTCAAACATCCTCTACTCAAAACATCTCGAATGCTGCCAATGCGGTACCAATTGCAGCAAACCCCTCAGCTTCGCGCTCCCCAGCAGCTCCCCAACATCAACATTACCCTTCTATACAAGATGGATCACAATATCTTCCCCAAACCCCGCACTCGGCCGGACATGCAACCTCAGACAACGACGGAAGGGATGGTGGTCATGAGGACAGTCAGAACGATCCCAAGCGCCCTCGAGCTTGTGAAGCTTGTCGAGGATTGAAAGTTCGTTGCGAACCTGATCCGACCAACCCAGATGGTCCTTGCAAGAGATGTGGTAAAGCAGGACGCAATTGTGTGGTAACAGTGCCAAGTCGCAAGCGACAGAAAAAGACGGACAGTCGAGTTGCAGAATTGGAAAAGAAGATCGAGGCATTGACTGCACAGGTCACAAAATCTGGCGCCACGGGTGCTGCTCCCATGAATACCTCCGAACAGGATGGCATGAATGGTCCAGCTCGACACAACCCATACCAGCAAGTCACCAATGGAGCATATAGCTCACCTTTCGGAGGAAGTCGTCCTGAAGTGCGTATGAACTCGAATGAGTGGACTGGCTATCCTAAAGCACCGGAATTCGAATCAAAGAAGTCGTCAGCCCCGCCCATGGTTGTTGCAGGACAGAAGAGAAAGCACAATGAGAGCCATGATTACCCTAGTTCGTCTGGCACGGTCATGACATTAGGCGAACCATCAAGAAGATCCATGGATGCTGGAGCTGGCCAGCAACAGTATAGTTTCAGTGATTCAGGCCGTATATCTGCTCCAAAGCAGGCTCAGACTCACGAATACGCAGACGTTGTGGACAGGGGGTTATTGACAGCAGAAATGGCCAACAAAATGTTCACCTGCTATGTTGAGCGTATGGCCCCTCATCTTCCTGCTGTCATATTTCCTCCTGGAACCACCTCTGCCGAGGTTCGCAAGTCCAAACCCACGCTGTTCCTTGCCATTCTCGGTGCTAGCTCGGGAATGAATTATCCTGAACTACAGCGAACATTGACCAAGGAGGTTATGGGAATCTATGCTGAGAGAGTCATTGTCAACGGAGAAAAGACTTTAGAATTGATTCAAGCTTTACATGTCAGCACTTTGTGGTACTGGCCTCCAGAGCATTTTGAGGAATTGAAGTTCTATCAACTCATCCATATTGCGGCTGTTATGGCTATTGATATTGGTATGGGCAAGAAGAGCAAGTCACAAAAGGGAAAATATGCCGGATTATGGAGAGATCACCCATGGAGAAGAACCCCGTACCCTGATCCAGAATGTGCAGAAGCAAGAAGATCATGGCTTGTCTGCTACTTCCTGTGTTGCAATGCATCGATGGGCCTTCGCCGACCAAACCTCATTCGTTGGACCCCATTCATGGCAGACTGTATTGAATTCCTCGAAGCTTCTCCAGAAGCAGCACCATCTGATAGGGTCCTGTGCCAATGGGTGCGTAGCCAGCATATCGCTGAAGAGATTGGAACTCAGTTTTCAATGGATGATCCAATGGCAACTGTCAGCATAGCTGACTCGAAGGTACAATATGCATTGAAAGGCTTTGAGAGAGATCTTGAGAAATGGAGCAGCCAAATAACCCCAGACATTCAATCACGTAAGTATATACCGCATCTTTATGTAGCCTATCCTGATTTTTGAGTAGATGATTTGAAGTTGACAGAACATGTTGTCAATTTGTACATGCATGAAGTTGCTATGCATGTAGATCACAATGTCGACGAGTTCAAGCCACCATTCACGGAAGAGGCACTGCGGGGCATGGCTGAACGAGAGCCAGACGTCCTTACCTCAGCGCATATCAGTGCACTTTCTACTTGTTTAACTTCGATTGATGGCATATTTGAGAACTTCTTCAAATTTGATATTGATACTATTCGATGTCTTCCAATCTACAATTTTATCCGCTTGGCATATGCCGTCGTAGTACTTATCAAGATGTACTTCGCAGCAGCCACTCCTAACTCAGAGCTTGGCAAGGTAATCAACAAGGACAACATGAAAGTTGAGCAATACCTCGATAACCTGCTTGATATCTTCCGAGCATCTGCTGCCGAGGAAAAATCTCGACCTTCTGCAAAGTTTTTGATGGTACTAATGATGTTGAAGACATGGTTCCATCGCCAACGAGAAGGAAAGGCGCCTCCAGTCGCGGACTCGAACTCTTCAAACACACTCTTAACTGAAGCCGTTGCAAACTCTAGCAACGATGGAAACCAAAATGCGAACCATCGCAACTTGAAGCAAGAAAATAATCAACAAACCTTCAGTCCTGCTAATACTCCACTCCAGCTTCTCAGCGAAGTTGCTACGGGGAATTCAAGAGGCCAACCCAGACCAGATAGTGCAGTTCAATATCAAGGTTCGAACGAATGGCAACAACAACCCCAACAGCAATATGGTTACGACGCTGTCAATCAAATGGCAATGCAACAAGGCTACAGTAATATCGACCCAGCTCTTGGGATGGATTTTGGATCTACAATGGGGGATGGATTTGAACAAGCCTTCGGTATGACTCTTGGTGTTGGTGACTTCGGTGCCTACTTTGGCGAGGAGGCATTCTACGGTCTTATGGACACTGCGGGTAATGGGTTTGATGGACTCTGAAGGTGATGTAAATATTATTTCATGTCCCAGAATCTCTTCGATAAGGTACACTTTAGCATTCGACTTGGCGTTTGGCGGTATACCAAATGTTGAGATGATTATTTACATGGCAAAACTTTTGTAATGTACTTTTAATGTCACTACTACTCACAGACTCCTCTGAGCACCAACTGTGAGACCTCTCAACTTTCTCTTCTTAAGTCTAGTTTCTTTGCAATTCAATAGTCTTCAAACTCAGCATATATAGTCATTAATACCAAGACCCTAAGAACATAGTATAACCAACGACTATTGGCCCATTGGCGGGACACTCCGAAATCAATTGTGAAATTTTCAGTGTCACGGTCCAGCTCGACTCGGGGTGTTGCCGCGGCCAGCGAGGCAAGTGGCGCTACTGCAGCTAGGGTGGTTTTTCATTCTCCACTAGCAGAGCTTTATCCTGCCTGCAATTTTTGTCTCCTAGAATGCGGACGTGAAGTGACTTTTGACTGATAAGGAAAGTTCCGAGCACACTATCTTCTACTCCTTATATATCCTCATTTCTCCCATATTGCTTTTGCCGATTCTTATAACAATTTTGTTGATTCTTTTGTCAATGAGTGGTGCTCAAGTGGAGCGCTGATCTGACGCCATTACCCCGCCATACAAGTGAAGCTTGAACACTTCAAATCCCCACGACTTCCCTCGACAAACTCTAATCATTTTTTGGGTTCTTGACAGCTGCCACATACTCGTGGCGCAGAAAGAAAGTTATTCATAATGTCCTTATTACAGCGCGTTACGTCTTTTGAACATTTGAGCCCTGAACGGGGAAGATCTCCTACAGGGTCACAATCGCCGAGGGATCGAAAGCTTAGTTTTAGTCCTTTGCCTGGATCTTGGGCTCCTGTGGAGGTGCAGCAGGGTGACCAGGCAATTGGTGCATTTGAGGTACCGAAGTCGAAGAGGATATGTAAGATATGCTTTTGTTGGCCTAAAAGCTTTTCGGCAGATTTTTCTGGCGTTTGTATTCATAAAACACTTGCTAACTTCTTGTTAACAGTACAAGTTATTGCTGCCGTTGTTTACTGTCTATTTTCTGCGGGGATCGTTTTTGGATATGCTGCGATCAAGCCAGTCCTTGTTGACGAAAATGTATATCGAAATCTGTGCACGAAGAAAGAGTTGGAGGAGGGTGTTCGAACATGTTACGACCAAGAAATACATTTGAATTTGATGTTTACAGTGGCCGCTGTTGGGACAAACGTGGCTGCACTACCAATTGGTGCTATTCTGGATACACTTGGCCCTCGGATTTGTGGTATTATTGGAAGTTTCTTGCTTTCGATAGGAGCGTTGCTCTTCGCGTTTGCATGGCAACTACCTTTTGATGGATTTATACCTGGGTATCTATTTTTGGCTCTCGGTGGGCCATTTGTCTTCATCTCTTCCTTTCAGCTCTCAAATACGTTCCCAAAACACTCAGGCCTTATCCTCGCTCTTCTTACAGGCGCCTTCGACTCGTCATCTGCCGTCTTCCTCGTCTACCGAATTATCTACCAATGGACAAACGGCTCATTTTGGCCCAAAAAATTCTTCCTCCTCTACCTTGTCGTTCCGGTCCTTATTCTCATTGTCCAAATTTTCCTCATGCCAAAGTCATCCTATAAGACCGTTGGTGAACTAGTCAGGGTAGTAGAGGAAACTGACTCAAATGGTTATGATGATCAAATCGACGAGCACACCGCTCTCATTCGAGCTGAGCGAAGACAACACCGTCAATCAGTCGTTTCCGAAATCACTGATCTTCTTGGTTCCAAATCAGGTGGGAAACAAATCAAACAAGAAGAACGCAAGAATGCCATCTCAGGGGTCTGGGGAGCTATGCACGGCAAAACCGTAGCAGAACAAATCCTCTCTCCTTGGTTCGTCCTCATTACGCTTTTTACAGTCATACAAATGACACGCATAAATTTCTTCGTCGCAACCATCCGCCCACAGTACGAGCACCTCCTCTCCTCATATGACAAAGCCGTAGAAATAAACACATTTTTCGACGTGGCATTACCACTCGGAGGAATTCTTTCCATCCCATTCATCGGCTTAGTTCTCGATAACACAAGCACACTCTTTGTCCTCTCCGCACTTGTCACAATCGCCACCACAATTGGTGTTCTCGGCTGCCTTCCCTACGACTGGGCAGCATACGCCAATATCTGCCTCTTTGTCCTCTACCGCCCGTTCTACTACACTGCCGTGTCTGACTACTCTGCCAAAGTCTTCGGCTTTCGGACTTTTGGCACGGTCTACGGTCTTATCATCTGCCTAGCAGGGCTTTTCAATTTCAGTCAAAGCGGCCTTGATGCTCTACTTCACAAAGTTTTTGGTGGGAATCCAGTTCCAGTGAACTTGATATTGCTGAGTAGTGCACTTGTTGTTGGTGCTTCGTTGTGTGCGTTTGTTGGAGTGAAGGCGTATCAGATGAAAAGGGAAAGGTTGGAGGATGAGGCGGAGGACGCCAGGGAGGTTGTTATGCCGGGTGCAGAGTGCCCAGATAGATTATGAATATTTTGGAGGATTATTTAAATTTATATACATGTGGAGAAGGAAATAAAGGGAGGCAGGTGGTACACAAAACGGTGAGGGTATCTTTGCGGTTTAGCATGCATGGCGTTTTGCTTTGGGCGGATTTATTGGCCTTGATTTGGTGTTTGTTGGATGTTTTTTTGGTCTTTACATGCCGCATTACATATTGCATTTACATAGGAGGAGTAAATAGTTCTCAAGTAAATACCCAGATTGCATACTTCAATAACCAATTTGCTCTACTACAAAAGAACAAGTTTTCATGTACTTAGTCCTTTACATTGGACGAAAGGAGTCAGAGCTCAAAACTTAAATTTTCCTCTCGTTGGGGATTATTGGCCATTCACTTTCCCATCGCATGAGTTCGTAATCATCTGCACATCAGATAATAAGCCCCCAAACCCAATCCTCGGAACTCACCTCATTATTAATCATCTAAGCTCAATCTCCAAAGCAACACATTAGATGGAAGCCCAAACACTCAAAGATCAGAAATCCCTCTTGCTATGCTGCCTTCCCAGCTTTCTATCCCGGCTAATATTCACAAAATAACTCTTAATACCGGAGCTTTACTTTTAACAGTATTCCTTTCTCACCATCATTATCAATACCGTTCTTCTGCTATTACACAATTTTTCGTAGCCTAACGATGTGATATAATAGGGCATTCTGGCTAATTCCCTGAGCCTTCCTCGTCCGTGATGGTGAGCCTACCTTATGACTACTAGGTATAGTTCTTATTTGGTAACGGTGGAGTGTCTTGACGAAGCCCATACCCTTACTAAAATTCAACAGCTTCTTTGTCACTAGGGATCCAATCACCAAGAGCAAATTATAAAATTCCTGGAGAAGTTACAAGCAAAGTTTTAGGACTGACACATCCTCCACATCGCACTCTTGTGCCAGACCCTTTCTTTCAATCTTCGTGACGAAAACGATAGGTGAGAAATAGTATATATCCTAACTCGCAAAATAAGAAATGATCAACTCCTCGTTTCTACTAAGCCTATGCCTCTAGCAGATACAATAGATTCTAAGAATAAAAAATGTACCTGAACTCTGTGCTGTGTTGCCGCCAGAATGAAAGATTCCGAAGATGACATGTTTCGTTGTTTCCACTACTGGTTTGTATTCTATACAGGTGTGTTACATATGCGAAACAATGCTGTTCAAAGCTTGTCTACTGTTAATTTTAAAGGATATGCCTCATAGGCAACTGAAATAATGAATAATAGTTGTGCGAAGAGAAATTTTACTATTTGTGATATATCTCGGCCTATGGTAGAGTTGAAATCTTTAGATAAAGGCACAATCCGCTCAATTCTAACAAATCACCAAAGCAACATTAGAAACAATATTAAAACCCACAAAAAGCTACGACTCTTGTAACAAATATAAGCAATAATTGCGACTAGCAACACCCACTGTTAGGAAACAGATAGTTTTGAATATAGGAGTCTATGACTAATTTGGTAGCTCCGAAGGTTCAGCTGTTCAAGAAATACTGGCCAGGTACTGACATTTGATTCAGAAGACTTGAGTCCTACGGCAGCTATATATATAAGCACACTTCTTGCTGTAAATAAAATGGAACGTCATGGGTGAAAATATCCAACGGAGAGCATCAAGCTCTATTCAATTTTGGCGATGAAGTTTCCGTAACTGGTTCTAGGTTCATTGTTGAGTCAAGAGTGATATTTAGGATCGAGGTGGCTAGGGAAGTTGGCACTGCACGTGATGCGAATTTGTCGAGTAGGAGCATGTTCGTATGAAGGCACGCTGTACTAAACTGCTTTTAAATCCCTAGTATTAGAATAATAGAAAAGTTGCGGTCGTAAACCACCTATCCGTCACGTATAGGGCGCTCATTCACTAGGGAATGCTTTGACTCGTACGAATTGCTGCAGTGCTATAACTGTGTAAGATTGTAGGAGGGGTAGAGTGCTTTAAAAAGGGTCTGGCGAGAAGTATTTGTTGTAGCAAATGGCTGCACCCTGCAAACAGCCCTCGTTCTTTCAGATGATCTTTAGCTTCCTAGTCTGTGATGGCATGTCCCAAAATAGATCATAAATCCTTCTCTCTCCATTCTCCAACATACTCCCAAATTCCCACCTTACAATCACAAACCATCACTTCTATCCCAAATCCCTAAGCCGTCGCATGCATAGATCCACACAATCTGAGACATGATCCTTACTCCTCGAATTCGGATATCCCCACTTCCCGAAGTGGACCCTGTCTTCAAAGTGTAAATACGTAACCGATTCTTCGGAGGTTAAGGAACGGTCAATAGTCCACTTTGATTGCTGATCATACAGTGACAGACATGCAAAGCAGGAGCTTTTGGGACGATTAGTGAAGGAGTAGGTCATGGAATTGTGGACAGTAGTGCGGGATGAGTCGTGGATAGGAAATGCCACCCGTGCTAATTAAAAAAAAATTGCCACAAGGATGCAGCAAAAAAAAAGAAAAGGATATAATAAGTATAAACAAACGCCAAGAAAATATAGAAACAATATGTGGTGGTTCAGAGCCTAGCAAAAGCTCCAGGCAATTTAGGGATATATTGTTAAAGGTGACTTTAAGTCTAGAGATAAGTTTTCTAACTGTCCATGCCCATCTCTATAAAGCATTGACATCTGCAATAACTAGCAATAATCTGCAAGCTTCTCCCCAAAAATATTTACATTAGGCAGATCTATCCATCCCAGACCGCATGTATGACCAGCATGGCAAGGAAGAAACTCCGCAAAAAGAAAGACGAAATGAAATCTACATGCCAAGCATGCTCATCTGCCTTCTCAGTGGACTAGCAGAAATACTGCTATCCTCGCTTCCATAACATGCAGAATCGGTATCGATGTCCCATTCCACTTCTTCTTCCTTGTTCTGCTCTTCTCCATCCCAGCCCTTTTGCATAGCGCCTCGAGTGTTCCATCTTAGAGTTCTGGAGACACTGTCGAACCATTCTGCGCCGGAGCGCACAACAGTAGGGAAGGGATATTGAGACGCGGCAATGGTAACGTGGTCACCCTGTCGAAGTTCCACACGTCCCTTACCATCAAATGAACAGTATGCTGTAGCGCGTGAATTGCGGGGAATTGAGACACGGAGGAGCATAGTGTCGGAGAGAACCATAGGTCTGAAGGATAAAGTGTGAGGGCAGATGGGTGTGAGGAGAATAGCCGGGATGTCGGGATGAACAAGCGAGCCGCCTGCTGAGAGGGAATAGGCTGTTGAGCCAGTAGGCGTGGAGAAGATGCACCCATCTGCTTGGACGATGGTCAGGAGTTCATTGTCACCGTACAATTCGAGATTGGAAATGTAGGAGGATGGTCCGCGGTCAATCACAAGCTCGTTGAGAACCTCAAATTGTTCGCCTTCTTCCATTTCTTCTCCTTTACCGTCCCGGTAAACCGTGCAAGTAAATCTCATGCGTAGATTGACTCGCATACCCTCTTCGCCCATTATCTTGTTCAAATGCTCCTTGAACTTTTCGTACTCGAAATTGGTCAAGAACCCCAAGCTCCCCAGGCTGAATGACAGAATCGGGGGAACAATGCGTTGAAACAGCCAAGAGGTGAAAAGAACAGTTCCATCGCCGCCAAGAGTGAGGACTAGATCAAACTTTTCTGGTTGACTCCAGCAGAGATCCGGTGACCAGTATTTTAGAAGATGCTGGAACCGGGGTTGTTCCTCAATCAAACCTGCAGCACCGAAGCGCTTGGAATTTCGAAGCTTGGCATCTACGTAAACATTGACACCGAGGTCAGATCCGTATCGAGGAGTGCTCATGAGCCAAACGGCAAGATCTTTGGTGTAGTTGACCAATTGGTTGTCTCTGGCTTTTGTGACAATCATCACATTGCGCACGGCTCTCTTGATTGGGCGACGTTGTAATTGTTTTGAAACCTCTCGAACTCCAGTAGCTGTCTGCATGAGACGGGAATGTGACATATATTCATCCTCTTTGATCTCCTCTAGAACCTTATCAATGTTAACGGCGTCATCGAATCTCTGGTGGTAGAAGCAAGGTGATTGTAATGCGGCAAATCTAGGTGTATTTGGTGATCCATTTCGGCCAGCAAGATCTGTTAAAGCTGCAGACAGCTTCTGAGACGTTGCAGTCCCAGGCCTATTGTCGGCCTGACCCTGATTATTGATCATCCCGTTGAGAGATGATGCAAGTGACAAATTGTGTGGGTTATGATTTCTGCCGGCTGATGCCAATGCTTTCATAATAGTTTGTCTCGGGATTGATTCGACGGACAGTGCGTTCTTGCGATGGCTATGAGCGTTTTGTGATGCGCGAAGCGGGAATGCCGGGGAATTGGGAAGGGAATTATGGTCGTTCAACGAATTTTGGCCTACAAAGGTCGTCGTAGTAGTGGAGTTGGAAGGATCATCGTCAAGTGTGCTGTTGGTCGTACTTAATGGTGATGGCTGTTGATGATTCCCGTTGAGGAGAGTCTCTCCAAGTGTCGGAGTTCCGGTCAAGCCATTTGGCAGTGTCGTTGACTGAGACTGCTTCTCTACAGACTCTTGAGATGAAAGGGTTTCATTAATTGGGGCCAAGGTCGAAGGATGGGTACTTGTGTTGCTGGGAAGCTTAGTAAGTGAGAGGGCAGGGTGGATTGAAGTGCCCGTCGGAGAACGCATGTCAGACATTTCGAAATGCGTCTCGTGCAGTTTTTGGGTCGCGGGGCGGCGATAAAGCTTTGTCCGAGGGGTAATGCTGGGACCGTGCTCGTCAGGTGACGAGGAAGGTGATGCAAGTTTCGGGGGTCGCAGAGAACTCGATAACACCTTTAGGTTGTAAAGGTGAGGGGAAAGTATCTGAGCTGAAGTAGTTACGAAATAGTGTTCTTATCGTGTTTTTCCGGGAGGTGTCACGGCACTTTTGTAGTCGCGATTGAGTCTTGAATGTTCGATGCAGGGTTCACCCGATTTTTTGATCACCACACTTTAAATCTGTTATCCGCGGGAACAGAGGAAAATCGTGGAACCTAGCGGGAAGAAACTGTCAGTCTAATTCTTCACATCCAATATCATAATCACCTCGAATCAATTCCACGCCTCTGGGCACAAGACCTTCTGTGATTGAGGGTTGTGCTATAAGAGTTGGTGATTGAATGATCGGTGGCAAGCAACTTACACAATTGGACTATTGACTACCGAACAAGCGAAAGAGGCTGCAGGAAGCCGTGTGTGATGCACTTCTTTACTGGCGAGCAGAGGATGGTATTTAGGTGATGGGGAATCAGCACGGATCGAGATGGGCGCGTGCAATGATCGAGTATTGGTGATAGTGACAGGTGCTGCAGAATATCGACAAGAAGCTAGGTATTATGAACGAGGTGTGACAAAGTGACTGTTGTCCGCGAATGAGGGTATCTTGAGCTGTTCTAGAAAAGAAAGACACCCGGTCTATGGTCTATGCGAAAGGAATTGGCGCCGTGAAAATGCAATAAAATAAGTCTAGGAGTAACAGACGAACATATGAAGGGAATGTGAGGGATTAAACAAAGGTAAAACAGATTTGGATGAGGCACAAGCTACCAGAGCTCTGCTGTCGAGGTTGATAGCTGGCGCTTTGGGTCTGGTGAGTGAGACTGAAGAGCGCGAACAGAAACTCGCGGCCAGACTTGTCTTATACGGAGCGCGCTGGAGGAGCGCATTTACGTCCTGACTGGATCCTCAATCCGCAGGCGAGTTTTGATGCCTCGTCTGGGTCGTCTCAAAGATCACGGGCCTGACAAGCTAACGTTTTCAGTACGTAGCGGGGCAGCAGGTATCATCCAGCCAGAAAGCGGTGCACAGTGACTTGCCAGCAGCATGATGTTTAGAGTTGTTGTGGACACCGGCCAATTGGTTCAGTAGCACACAGGCACAGGGTTGATTGCAGCATCAGGTCCGGAGGATCACACAATGACAGAAAGCCGCCTCGGAACAAGGCCCTTTTCCATCTGAAGAGTTGCGGCTGCGTCGGCGCCAACATGGTCTACAAGGTCCCCACGACGCCAAAGATAGGGGAAAGTCACATCCTGAATCTGGATGCCCTGTGTCAAGAATCCCGATGTTAGAAGTTGGAGGCTAATTTTCCATGTTCATTGGGACCTGAGAGCGCATGAAACTTCGCGTCTTTCAGGGGTCCCGAAGGGAACCAACCCAAAACTGTTTCTCGGTACGTAGGCCTGTAACACCGTATCGATCGCTAAGAGGTCCGACGTTTTCATTCTTCTCACATTCTATTCTTGTAAAATGCCTCTGAAAAGCAAGCCGAAGGATCGCGGCCCGGTCGTAGCTTTAGGTTTCCATGTAAATACCGTTGCCGCGCTGTAAAATTGTTGATATCCCATCCTAGCGGCTTGGCGCTCAATGCCTTTGATATCAACTCCAGACCTTGGGCGCTGAGGCTCTAGGTGACCAGTAACCGGTGGCTGCTTTCCCACGGGATTCATCCCAAACTTCCACAGGTAAGCATTGAAGCAGCCCCAGAAAAGCAGCCGCGGAAGCCAAGGTGAAACGCCTGTCCTGTGACGACTAGTCGGTGATGGACTGCAAACAGTTTCCAGTCGATCAGTCTTTCCAATGCAGATCATTCTCAATTTTATGTTCCAAAACCGACTTGACAAACATCGACATGTCTCCTTTCTCCTTATCCAGTGCTACACCCTCCATAGCCTCGCCGTCAATTACGTCCTCCCCTCCACAACATAGAGCTTTGCCAGTCTCGAAAACCTCGTCCCAATCTTCCATTGTGAATGATCCCTCTGATTCTGCTACTAATAACTCTCCGCGAGAAGTAAATCCTAATACGTGGATTGACGTTGCGCTTTGGAGTTGGACGGGACTTGGGTTTTGGACAATGTTTCGTGAATTTCCCTTAGAATCAAGGGCAAGTAAAACCGAGGTCAAGGTCATTGACAATGGCATCGATGCTGATAATAGGGTGAGGACTGCTGTCTGCAATAAGGTAGGGAGAATAGCCAGATTCTAAAATTAAATCAGCTTCACTTCTAAGCTTTGCCAATTCGATGCCCTACAGAGCTGGCCTGCACAAGTTTCGACCCCGCACTTTCACTCTCAGGAGTACTCGTAATTTGGAGTGTAACCTGGATCAGGGTTCGCGGGAAATTTTGGATCAAAATAATTTGGCGCAGTGTAGATTGCAGGATGGACTCTAGATGGCGTTCCCGTGTGCCTAAAACAACACAAGTTAGAAGAAACCCTTGGAGCGGACTGATACTCTCGAAAGCTTACCTCCAACTCCAGCTGCAGGCCGTACAATAACATCCACGGCTGCTTCTTCGGGCAGCTCATCGCGTCTCTGAACTTCAATTGGGCCGTTGACCGCGCCAATGACTGTGTAGCCATTCTGTGCAAAGGTCGCTGATCCATCGGTATGATAAAGGTGCGATAGTAAAGCCGAAGGTTCCGTTGAGCTCATGATGATTGAGGTGGTGAAGTCAATATGCCGTGATGTTGGAGGTTGGAAGTAGATTTCAAGTAAATAAACTTCTTCAGATGCAAAGGCTTTGTACCTAGATCACGCTACTGCAGTGCGGGATGATCCGCCCCTCCATGAAGCCATCAATCCCAAGCATCGAACCATCACTGTGGTCCCATGCAAACCACCCTAGAGACAAATATCGAACCATAAAATCTATTTGAAATCGATATAAGCCGCAAGAATGCCCTCTCTCACTGAAGGAAAAGGGAATGCCCCCGAAAAGGCATCTGCCGGTATTCCAGACCTTCGAAACCGTCTCCCAAAGCTTCAGCCTCGCCGCCGGCAGCCTCCTCCCTCAAACCCTCTACCAGTACCTGAGACTCCGAATTTACCCTCACCTCCAGATGCTTCTACTTTGAGCTTTCAGAAACCCACGAGACGAATACTGTCACCGCAAGATCACGAACTCTTCCTAGCGTCTCCAACATACAAGCTCCTGTTAGCTTTCGTGTTTGGCCTCACAGATTCCGTGGTAGATACGCCGGTCTCGGCAGCACGAGATGGCGACCTGAGTCCTTCTGTGAGAGTAATACTCGAAATATTAGATAGTGTGGAGGATGTAGTCAAACGGAGTCCACCGGAAGATCAAGGCGATTCTCGATTTGGAAATAAAGGTTTCAGAGACTTCATCGACTTGGCTGCAAAGGAAAATCCGGGATGGCATAAACAACTTGGAGTGGCTTCGGATGAGGCAATATTGGAGGTATCGACGTACTTTTTACAATCTTTCGGCAATCGCACACGGATAGATTATGGCTCAGGTCATGAGTTGAATTTTATGCTTTGGTTACTTTGTCTCTACCAGCTTCGTATTATTACAACTTCGGACTTTCGCCCCTTAGTCCTGAAGGTTTTCACTCGATACCTGAAGTTGATGAGACTCATACAATCAACATATTATTTGGAACCGGCTGGCTCGCATGGTGTGTGGGGCTTGGACGATTACCAATTTCTGCCATTTTTATTTGGATCGTCGCAGTTACTGCACCATCCATTTATTCGACCGCTATCAATACATCAAAGTACCATACTCGAAGAATATGGAAATGACTATCTGTATTTGGGACAAGTGAATTTTGTCAACAGCGTCAAGAATGTAGAAGGATTGAGATGGCACAGCCCTATGCTGGACGATATATCCTCAGCCAAGTCTTGGGAGAAGGTTGAAGGAGGTATGCGACGTATGTTCGTGGCCGAGGTCCTCAAGAAGTTGCCAGTTATGCAGCACTTCCTTTTTGGATCTCTCATTCCCGCAGTCGAAGACATGAGTCAGGAAGAGCAGCTAGGAGTTCCAAGTGAAGAGGAAGATGCTGAGGGTGGTGAGGTGATTGTGATGAAGGACGGAATGAAGCATGTTCACCAAATGAACAGTTGGGGAGATTGCTGTGGTATTAAGGTGCCCAGCAGTGTTGCTGCTGCACAGGAGATGAAGAAAAGAATGGGCGGAGGGGATGGATTAAGGCGAATACCATTTGATTAGATGGCTAGGTTATAATATAAATACGATAATTTCTCCTATGCTCTCTACTTACAGCTCCTATAACTTTATTCGCCAGAATATGAATACAAAGTGGTAGATGGCATTTAATTTCTTCAAAACTCTCTTTGCAAGTTTCTCAACACTCCTCTTGACTAAGTAGGCAGGAGACATACAAACACTTCATAAAAACCCACCAATAAATTCAATATTCAATATTTCCCTCAATGTTTTCTGGAAACAACCTACACCTTAGGAACTCTCATCTCGACCTCAAGATACTGCAACGGACGAATGCCCATCCAGAATGCATCCTTACAGGAACCAAAGTTGTCTAGCGATGGGGCTATTGGCTGAAGGGTACCAGGGTTTGATGCTTTCATCGAAAGTCCACAACTCATTTTCAGCTTCACAATTTGTTATGCGATATTGGTGATTAACAGAAATAAATCGCACCCAAGCAATCCCAGAAATTCAACCAGAAGCTTGTTCCTTCCAAGATTCTGGTTGCACCCGAAAAGGGGGTTCATGTAAGTATAAGCGTTACTAGTAAAATGAAAGGAAAGGATTACTAACCATGCCTGCAATCTTTTGCATGGGCTCAAGCAATTCCACTGGCAAAAACATCATCAGATACTAAAATCTCGAGTCAAGGGCAGCGCACCCGGTACATAACTGACTTTCAATTTCGTACCCAAGATGACAGGTCTATGCGACTTTCACCACCTACACTTAAGGAATACATCTCAAGGTCAGAGGATTCCAAAATATAGCATTTACAAACCTTATCAACGGTATCCTCCAGCCAAATTGACTAATAATCATGGGGTTGTGGGTCTCTAAAATATTAATGGACAACAATATTAGAAGCCGAGATAAAACTTATGGCTAGGATGAATTTAAGTTGCAACTCTTCCAAGATTGGGATGTGAGAATGCGGTTAATAGTTCGATAAAAAGAGGTAGATGTGGAAATGTAAACCGCACTAGGAGAGGGTCTGAGGAAGGCTATGGTGGGTACGGTGCACAAAAATGAGGCTGAAGACTTGAATGGGGCGATACGTTTACAAAATACTCCTAGCTCATAGAGCGCCTGAAGGTACGCTTAGGGTGTTGCCTTGACTTTGCCGTAGCCGCTTGAATATTTCGAAAGCATTATAGTGTTGAATCGGGGTATATTGGGAGCCGTTGCTTGCTAATTACACTTGTGGGTTGAATCGGGATCGTTTAATTGATCTATATAAAAGAATGCGTTTTTTTAAGCAAATGGAAGGGTTGGGCTTAACTGCAGCGCTAGGCTTAGAGAGGTCGGTCCATACACATCACTCATTCAACATATAGACACATTCTCAGTAGACGTATTAACGATTAGTAATTTTTCCCTAGAGAACCAATAAATAAACTTTCATTATGGTTATTGAGCTTTCGAAGAATAATTATGACCTGTGTTATGTCCTATCATCTATTCATGATGTATGTACCTATCACCATCCTATTTCGCCCTCATATCTTTACCGCCAACATGTGATCTCATCCCAGCGCCCCCAATTTCCTTAATAGGCCTCAGTATCTTATGTTTCAATAGCTTTTCCAACCTGTTTCACTTTCTTTGCATCGTCTCGCTTTCTTTTGTGTATCAACCTTGGAGTCCACAATTGAAATCTTCATCACATTAAGATAGAAACTCGCTAAGCCACGGATCTGCCCTAAAATCTCATCCTCGCCGATATTTTGAATTGAATTTAAGGAACTGGCCATACTGTGGTTTTTGGTAGACTATACAAAACAATGAGGAGCACCTCAAATGCCTCGTTGACAGTTCAGGCCTCACGATTCTTGAGATTGTGGTGCAGAGGTAGGCTGCGGAAACCGGATATCTTAGAGATGAATGTGAAAGCGTGGGTTGCTTTAATAGTTTTGTCTTTGATATCAAAATCGAAGATTAAAGTGGTAATCGCAACCTTATGGACTGGGCTGATGTTGACAAGTACTAGTTTCCTATCAGCAAAATAAATCTAACTAGGTGGAAGATCAATCTCGAGCCTCAAAAATCGGTGTATGCTTCTCTATATACCATGTACAGCGACCCTATGTTAAATTGACGTTAGCAGGGAATTTACACAATAATTTCTATCTAGGAGCGGGACACTTACGCAAATTCCTGCCTCTAGGACCACGAGCTTTTGTATAACGTAAACTGCTGTTTGCTTTTTTCTGCAATTGCTAGGGGTTGGGCTCTCCCTAATATATGTTAGACTGAAACAAATTTATTATTATATCAAATGGAAGTCTCATTAGAACTGCTAAAGTCTGGTGCTTTCTAATGGAAGCCACTTTTGAAAATTGACCTATGTTTCTCTATTGCTTGAGGAGGCATTCGGAGTTGTTGTAGGTATTTGTGAGGCTGTGGTGCTGAAGTATTGACTCGAGATTGAAGGCGAAGTCGTGGAGGAAAGGAAGAGGTTGTTGAGGAGTTGAAATGAGGATGTGGTTGACTATGGTACTAGCTTCAATTGGCTTATCGCCTAACCCAAAGAGTAACCAGGGAATTAATTATATTGAAGCTTAGATAATGTTACCTTCGAAAAGTTGGCTCAGTGTCATGGATTCAACACCAAGGGAAGCTGGACCTTTAGAATAGAAAGTTACGGTAAATCACAACTAGATTGCAAGTGGACTTCTCCACCTTTATAGTCCTTGACCAAAGTTTATACCCCGGGTGCACTCGTAAAAACCATCTTTCCTGACTTTGGTCCTGAAAATTTTACCATAGCTATGACTTGTCTGTGTGTGTCTATCATCTTTGTAGATCACCGCAGTGCCACGACCAAATTACGCTCTTGTTCACTAGCTTTTGGGCAATGCCAAGTATTGGAATTTATGTTGAAATCCAACCCCTACCAAGGGCTGGTAGATGAAGAAGTACCTATGGACTAAATGGCTCACTTGCAAGGCTAGAAAACATTAATACCTTCTGCTGTTGTTGCATCACTACCAAAACCAACTATATACTATCCGCGAATCTTCTAATTTAAATCCAATGAAAAAGCCAACCTAAATGCGGTTCATTAGGTGTGTCAGTTCACCTACCAGCTTTCTTCTCCTATAATCGTCGGCAAGCTCTTCATTGCTCACTCATGATCCGTGGCGCTTCCTGGTAGCCCGATTTTATCTTCTTTTTGGGTATCTAAGTTCTCGGATCCGGAAATCACCATTTGGGTCACCACGCTTCTTCCCTCGACTCTCTTCATCAACCTCTGTCTAATTCCATTATAAGCCCAAATCTCTCCAACTTCTTGCCATTCCAGTTTTATAAACACACCTTTTCTTCCCCCCCCCCCAACTCCTCGTCTGTTGGCCCCCTTAAACAACCCATACCGCAAACATCATCCCAAATCGCACCTCCTCAATTTCTTCCGGATCAAATAAACATGGCTCAAGTTGCCTTTTGAAACTGAAAGAGTTTAATTGCTGCGCTAGTGTCAACAAATTCTCGGAAAGTCGCTTGCTAGCACCAATCTTGTTCTTATCTTACTCGATATTGAAAAGCTCATGAAAAAAGAGGTCGCCTTGCTAACTAGCATGCTAGGGTGCGAGAATTAAATTCGGTATGGAACGTCTCCAAATTGGCAGAGTGTGGAGAGTGAGCCAATATTGAGGTTGGAAATTTGTACTTTCGGATATTGATCTTGCCATGTTGTAGACGTTCTTGTTATCTAGAATTCTAATGTAGGCATAGGTTTGGGATTTTCCATTACAATTCCTCATAATTACAAACGGTGCTTATACTGATCAAGTTATGTTAGTCTAGATCGGCAGTGTAATCGCATAAATTGAAGGTAAACCAGAGAATTTCCATCCCATTGCTAGGCAGAACGCCACCGGTAGTGGAGGAACGCCTATCAGAACTAGCTTTGCCGTTATTTAGAGGGCCTTGGGTCTGTGTTGCAAAGTCAGTGCTAGATGAAGTAGGCCAGAAATATGTCGTCCTTGATAGGAAACTACTGTAACGTCCGAGAGTACTGAGTTATTGTTATCATCTCCACTTGACCTTTTAAAGGTATTTCCCGAGCATAAGTGGCGAGAGCAGTGAGATCTGATATGACTCTGAGTCGGTGCCACTCATTTTTACGTACATACTGGCATATTCTGACGATACTTTGCCCAATGTCTTTCTTATTAGTCTTGTGCCACTTGTATTTTTCAGCTTTGAAGATCTCTGGCTAATCAGCAACATGCTTTTATACCCTTTCTTTGGCAGCGAAACTGCTGGTGGTATGTATTCCACTGCCAAAGTTACTTTTGTGTGCCTTAGTCTATCTTATTGACTCAGGCATCGAGTCTTGGGTCAAAACTACTATATCTACACTTGCTATAACTGTGGTTGTCTGTGTTGTTCCAGCCCACTCTTCATTGAGTTCACGACTGTGATAGGAGAAGTACAGAATGTGGAAGCGGTCGTCAGAATCGGTATCGCTCTGCCTGTTGTAGTTCGGGATGGCCCAACCTCGATCTTTTCTAATACCGGCTTCACTGCCAGCTTGTTTGACTTTGAATTTTTATTTCTTCGCTTTGCCTTGCTTAACATTCCTAAAAAGTCCCTAGCGCCTTTAGACTTTGCGGGGATCCATAAGCAAACAGAGGCACCTTGGCCTCCTGAAAACACGTATGCTGCGTGAGGGATTGGATTCGCGTTAGATACGCAGAAGACGTTAGGCTTTCTGTCATGTAAAGTTCTCTCAACATGGAAAGGCAAGAAGCACTGGGCATAGAGAACATGATTAAATTAGAGCTGCCAACCACATTGAGGTCACCCATAACCATGCTGGAGCTGGGTAGAACAGAGAGAAAAAACTCAAGCCGTTACACATATCAGAGGGGAGCATCTAGCAGAATCACAAGACAGTCGGGGAAAGGCAAAAAGGCAGCTGTTTGCTTCCTTGGCTCAAGTCATTCGTTGTATTCTTTATACTGGTATCCTAATAGCAGTAATGTAAAATAAATGTCAACAAAGAAGCGCTAATCAGCATTTCCTGTCCCAACAAGCTAATATAAATTCCCACCACGATACTCAGATTCTATTCTTGCAGATCGTCTCACTATACCATAACTATCGCCAATTTCCTTGACTTAGAGATAATAAGCCTTGAACACAATCCAAATCCCCCTTCTTACTAGGGCTAATCTCACCACGCATAAATTTCTCCACTTCTCCACCCGCACCAGCATTTTCCTGGTCTTCGAACACGGCTGGCGGTTGAACATCCTTTGCTTTTCTCCTACGCTTGCCAGGAGCGCCAAAATTAAGAGCATGGGTAGGGATATTGAAGTTGTCACCAAGTACAGCCCGTGAGCCGGATTGCTTATCACTCCGAGATGATGGTAGAGGTCGGCGGCGGGGGTTGGCACCATTCTCGTGGGGAATCCAGTTCTCTTTATCAGAATCACCAGACGGGGATCTCATTAGACCGTCCTTCTCGTAACCAGGCTTCTCAACGTCAACAATTTTTGTGGACTTATTGATAGGATTTTGAAGCCTCGCAAGACTAGACATGGCTCTTCCCAACTTAGGTTTCTTGCCTTGTTTGTTAGGGTCATGTTTACTAGGAGTTGGCGCGTTACGCTTGTTGGTATTTGCCCTGAGAGCTGTACCGCTTGTTGACCGGATGAGACTGATAGCAGCGAGTGCTGAACCTGTGGATTCATTCTCGGCCTGGGTTGTTAATTCATCACGGGAATCAGAGTCACAGCAAAATTCCCAAGTTCGAGTATCTCTTGAGCGGCCTGAGGGCATCCGAGGAGCAAATGGAAAATAAGATGGTGCTTGTCTTGGTACGAAGCCTAGAGGCATAGCACTTTGACTTCGCTCAAGAGTTCTCATCCTCTTCTGGGGGTGGAAGGAACCAGAAGAAGATGGGCGGGGAGATAATTGCCGGGGTGGAGATGGTTCTGACTCGACTAGCTCTGCTTTTCCATCAAGGGACATAGAAAGTCTCATACGAGTGGTGGGTGTATAATCTTGCTGAGAGCTTATCCGTTCCGGGCATGAGGAAGGCTGACCAGCACTAAATCTAATATTTATGTCAAATTTTGAGCTATATAATTAGAGGAATCTGACTTACATTGGAGGAGTGGAGAATGTGGCTACTTGTGATGTTGTAGGCGTCGAGAACGAGGAGTTAGGATTATTCCAACGATTTGCTAAGTATCCTGGAGTTGATGAGAAAGATTTATAGACGCTGTCAGCGAAAGAGTTTGCTTCGTCGTATATAGTGGCTGAAGACTGGGCTTCTGTTGCGGAACCAGGCCGGGATGAAGATAGAACTTCTTGTGCTGCATTTTTTTTCTTGATATCGATTGGTTCAGTAATGGTGTTGGTGGATTCCAATATTTCTGCTTCCTGACCGCATTCAGCCACTTCTGGATCACCCGCAACATCCCCGTTGCTACCCGCCTTTGCTGCTTCAAATTCTTGGTCATTGCTTGATGTTGAGCCTGTTACTGGATCCGAAGATAGTGCATTCATGCCCCTCAATCCGAACGCAGCAATTTCGTGTGGTAATAGCGGGCGAGACTTTCTTCGATTTATTTGGCGTCTATTCTGGAACCATATCTGTAAATATTATCAGCCACCGTAAATTTACATCTCAGGCAGGTCTCAAGGCAAGGACCTGCATCGCAATGGAGTTCTGACCTGTACTTCTTTCTCATTCAAGGTGACTTTCTTTACGATTTCTGCACGCGCTGCTTTATTGGGCTTGGGGTTTTGTTTGTATTCTGCTTCAAGGATGGCCTGGTCTTGGGGACTGTTATAACATGTTAATAGGGATCAATCGCATATACAATTGAACCATGCTGAATTGAGAGGGAGGCATTCGAAGCATTTTGTCGTTCCAAAGCATGAATCTAAAGAACATACCTTGTTCGTTTCCTCCTCTGTTTGCCCTCTACCCTCTCAGAGTCACCAGAGGCCGCATCCCCGGACACTGACGAAGACTTATGCTCCCTTCCAGCATCTTTCATCGCGCTTGACATGCTGAAATCCTCCTGTCCGGAACTCGCATACTCTCTCCGCTCTATATCTGAGCTCGGGGAAGAGGGGCGGGGTGGTGGTAATGTCGCGTCACTCATTGTCATCTCTTCTCATAGCATATAAACGTGTAAAATGCTGTATTGAAACCCCAAAAGATATTTGGGAATAATTGGAGTAAAGTCGCGTTCGTGAAATCAATAGATGTTACAATATCGGAAGTGGAACGGCTGGGATAAGTACCTGAGCGCGCAGCGCGTCGCCGAAGCGAGCAATGTGAGGCTTTCCCGAAAGTGGTAATGAAGTCAACAATCTTTCAATTTACGCGCCTCATCAACACAGCAACATGTTCTTTAGCAAGAAAAAAAAATATTCAAATCGAAATTTCGAAACGTCGAATTAGGGATTGTTACTTCAGTAAGCGCTCTTCTGAACTTAGTGACTTACACATTCCGCCATGTTTTAGTGTAAGCTCTTGTGCCTCCCCTTGCTACTATACACTGAAGTATAGTATTATATTTATTTTAATACGTTTTGAATGCTGAAAGCGAAATTTAAAGTATTTAGTTCTAAAACTATAGGGTCTTAACAATCTCTTAATCTGTTTTTTAAGTTTCTAATAATTATATTCAGTATATGTCTTTTACCTTTCTTGTTGTTTCTCATCTAGTTAGCACTAAGTACAGCAAATCAATTACCACAGCATGCTGGCAGATTGAAATAGGACATGGGAAGTTTTGAACTTCCCATTCAAGTCCGAAATTCTTCTCCAATGCAATTTGTCGATTTCAAAAATACAGGTCATAGTATTTTCCAATATCATTTAGTCTTATGTAATTGCTAATTCGTTTTCGTCGTGCGCTGCTGTTATCTTCTCAATATGCTTCGTATGGATAGGGCCACCACTTGGAACGACAGAGCTAGGTAGCAATTAATTTTGGGTGTTTTAATCTCCTCCCTTTATGTTTGAATATAAAGGCTAGTATTCTTTGAATCTTTAACGGTTGCTCCTAGTCGTGTTCGTGTGAGTCCTGGTGACTGGGGGTACTTGCAATTTATCTTAGTTGACGTTTCATAGGACTTATTAACTGTAAACTGTTATTTAAAAGACGGCCTTGAAGCTATTATCTTGAGGCCTCAACTATGATAGTTTAAGCATTTTCCGTAACATATTTTCGAGAATAGTAGCTCCAGTTGTTTTTAATGCGGGGGGGGGGTGGAGGTTTGTGGGCAAGTACACAAGTGAGGGGCACTGTCCTATCTACCACACCGCCTCGATCGAATAAGTGATCTTGCTTGAATATGCTTTCGAAGGGAATGTAAAATATGTATAAATTAGCTAAATCCTCGTACTCTATTTTGCATTCTCCTGTTTAATGCAGTAGGCGCTCGAGACTTTCCGATATTATTATGTCTTTAACTTCAAGAAATTCAGGTTTTAAAGATTGTTGGAATGACGTCGTTTTCGATAACCTTTTAGCCCTGCCAATCACGATATTAAGGATTGGCGCAAGAAAATTAGATTGGCTCTCGCAAATGTCTTGTTAAAGGACTAATGGCTTTTTATGGTCTAGCTACGGAGTCTGCAGAATGCAGCAATATCTCGAAGGTGCTACTACTTCGCTATTTATTCATCGCTCATAAAAACCCAATCCACCCAATCCACCACCCATTTGAGGTGCCACTGCTCGCCAAATGTGTATTTATGCCTTGAAGTAAAGAGGAGGACCTATTCATTTGCCTCTAACTGCAGGACCGACCGACAAAAATGCAAAGATCGCCGAAAAAACAACTGTCTAAGATGCCGTTTGGAGGGGTTGAAGAAGCCTCGGCAAGTCGAGCCGATTACAGATCGGCATCATCCTCATCAGGAAGTGGCATCTGGGCAGCCTCATGCATCTCCTTCTGGTATTGCTCAAGCAGGGTTTGGTCGACGGTTGCGGTTGGGGGAGCGAGAGCTGGGGCGGCGACGAATTCCTATTGTCAGATTAGTGGATGATCGTGTAGTACTGCTTCCTGTACATACCAAGGTAGCGTTGCCGACAAGCTTGCGTGCCAACCAGAGGAAGGGCTTCTCGAAGTTGTAGTTAGATTTAGCAGAGATATCATAATACTGGAGATTCTTCTTTCGGTGGAATGTGATAGTCTTGGCCTTTACTTTTCGTTCCTTGACATCAACCTTGTTTCCGGTAAGAACGATGGGGATGTTTTCGCAGACACGAACTAAATCACCTATAATAAAACTGTTAACTGCCGCAACAAGAAAAGGCACGCGACCCAAAACTTACGGTGCCAGTTGGGGACGTTCTTGTAGGTAATTCGGGATGTAACGTCGAACATGATGATACCACACTGTCCGTTGATATAGTATCCATCACGAAGACCACCAAACTTCTCCTGTCCTGCGGTATCCCAGACATCGAATTGAATGTTACCCAAGTTCTGCGCGAATATTAGGAGGACTCTTTGAGGCGGAAAGTATTTAAGAACCTACTGTGCTAAATCCAAGAGGATGAACTTCGACACCAAGAGTAGCTATGTACTTCTTCTCAAACTCTCCAGTCAAATGACGCTTGACGAAAGTGGTCTATTCAATGTTAGTTCCGGATCTGTTATCAAATGCGCGCCACAAATTCGCGCCTGATGACGATATGAGTCGCTGTTGTTGGTACAGGGCCAAAGAAGACAATATGACGGACCTTTCCAGTTCCTCCATCACCGACAAGGACGAGCTTGAAGGTTGGGACAGTGGCGGCAGCTTCAGCCATGATTATAGATGTGCGAGGAGGTGGTGAGTAAACAGAAGATGTCCAACGACTACGATAAAGTGGTTAGCACAAGAAATAGGACAGATCGAAAATAGGTAAGGCGCCCGGATGTGTCAGGCGTTAGGTAGGTGACAATACCTTTATGTACTGCGCTTCGTTGTGGACGTGGTGGAGTATGATTTGATCTCACCAGAAGATGCGAGGATGTTTTGATTGATGCAAGGCCGGTGTTCAGAATTTTAGCGATTTATCACGTGACCAAAGCCTTACCCCAACTTCGGTTGCCTGGGGTTTTAATCTACAGGAGCTAGCTAAAACGACCAGATGAAGATTCACTGTGCACCTAGAGATGGCCACAGTCACAAGAACAAAGGAAATGGAAGTTATGGGTTGTTGAGGTTTTAAGTCTTATCAATGGGTATGTCACGATCCATAGGTATTACAAACCCTTTCCCCTCCAACCATTCGGCTCAGAGCCTGAACTCCAGTTCAAAGCAAACCGGGAGCCTAACAGGCACCTTTACAGGTGGTAGATATGCTCTAATAATTGGCTCTTTTCGCTCGGCCATCTTGGGAAGAGGATCTAAGTATCTGGTGAGCTACCTGATGAGGTAAGCTGTGTTTGAGGCTCCCATATCCAGGCACTGGAATACGAAGGTTTGAGTCATATTCCATATATTTCATCGATACCCTCTACCCGAAATTTTCATAATGGGAGAATATGGCAGCCCAAAAGGCCTCGTCCACCCCAATCTCTTCGCGGTTTCAATGTGAGCCACAACTCTGTTTGTCGACCACCACCTGAAGGTCTTGACACCTTGACAAGAACGTCACGCTATCAGGTGTCAATATAACGTAGTATGTAGGGGAGCTGTGTGACTCACTCCTTCATTTCCTTGTACACATTCTGCAACCCTTTTCAAGTCGTTGTGATTCGAGACATTAACATAACCAAAGTTCCTGATAGCATCGCCAGCCTTCAATCCAGCAGAATCCGCAGGACTTCCATCTACTACACTGTTGACCTTTGCAAAAGGTAGACCGAGAACTTCCGGAGTAATAAACGTGGGCAGCGATGGTGTATCTGCCGAGTTGGGGGCTGTTGGTAATGGCTCATTTGTTCCAAGCTCTGCTTGTTGGGCGAAGTGTTCGTGTATATGTTTTTCGATTACTGACATGAGGGCTTTGTGGTCATTCTTGAGGTAAATTATCCGCGATCGTGTTGTCCGAACTGTAAGAGTATTAGCAGTAATTAGCCATTATTCCCGTACGCTGTACTTTGCGCTACGTCTATATCTGCTCGAGGAAATCCGTCCGGAGTAAGGAGTCTTGTGTTCATATCAACGCCATGCTACTAGCGGTTAGAAATATAGTGATACAACAAGACAGTCTAACTTACCGATCGTAGCACGCTACCCAAGGCTTTGATCTCAGCTTCGATATTGTCCTTCTTGGCTTGTAGTTGGTTAAAGCTCAAACCAGTTGTTTGAATTCCATTTGTGCTAGCAAGTCCAGAGGTAGGACCGGAAGGAACTGTAGGAGCATGAAGATTCTCCATTCTTAGCGGAAGTCCCATTATTTGCGAATAAGGGAGCAGATTAGATTGTAGAAATGTTGTTACATTTGAATAAACTATCAGGCAGTTCTGGAGACCGCGTTTGGCGGGGTAGTTTCTTGTGGCTAGTGCTCCACGCCACAATCCAAGCCACAACTCTGCACTTTACAATTTAGGCCTCACCTCACTTCACAACGTCGTCGTCTGTTCAAAAAAGTTGCAATAGATTACTTTTAATAACACTAAATTCTCCCAAAGGCTTCAATCTCTTCTAATTCTAAAATCTAAATAAAAAACACCGTTATGAGCAATACATACAATCCATATGAATCAAGAGTCTCACCAGGTTACTGGAGGGAAAGCACAAAGGGCCTTGCTTCATTTTTTTAAGCTACACCCATATCACTACAGCATCGTAACTGCCCTTTTGAGTTGAGTTTATAACTAGTGTCCGCTACTTCCCCTCCTTATCTCTCCGTTTCGTCAATTTCTCTCCTGTCTTTTGCATCCCCATTCTCATCTTGCTTTGCATGTTTTGATGCTATAACCAGACTTTGCTGTATTGGAGTAGCAAGTCTTTCTTGGCCACCTGGAGGAATTTTGTATTAATCATTTCTTGGCCTCTTGTCTATACATCATGGATCATTCTGACACCCTCCCCCAAGAAACCACCGTTCTAGTCATCTCAACACCACCATGTTCTCAACGAAGCTCAAGTCATATCTCGCGGAAGTCCAGCTGGGGTACTGCTATTCCGCCCCCATCAGATCACCGAGATCCGGATGATGTGCCTAAAGAAGACGACTTCCACAATGTTGAACTCGATGTTAATGACGCCTCAACTGACAGTGATAACGGAGATATCTGGAACACTTTGGATAACATAGCAAAAATAGGTTTGACATTCAGCGCGGTGAATGAGAGTGAGCAGACAAATTCTCGAAAGCGATTCTCCTTGGATGATATGGATCGTCTACCAAATAATTCTAATCCTCCCCGAGTGACCGAATACCCCTTCAATAAGTGGTTGAACACTCTTCAAAGGCGAGCAGGCCAGAGAAGGAAGACTGTCAGCTGCGACACTGCAGATTCAATTCACAGGACGGAGTATTTGGATATGCCTATCCTGCACAGGAAGCTTGAGCACAAGAAGTCTTCCTCTGGATCGTCATATGGATTTGTCACTGCTGTCAAAAGCGCCAGCATCAGCCTTGCAAGCTTCAGCATTGCGCCAAGGTCCCGAAGAACTGGGGTTTCTTCTCGCCAGCATCGAACCGATCGGAGTAGCAAGGCATCCAACGTTGGCAGACTTTCTGAAGATAGTTCCTATCTTGCTAAAGGCGCTATTATCGACCAAGCTGTTACGAATCGCCTGCTTCAACGTCGGCGCATTCTCGAAGAGATCATCAGTACTGAAGAGGGTTATGTCGCAGATGTCAAATTCTTGATGAACGTAAGCAAGCTCTGCTGAGTAACTCAGGCTTTATGCTGATTAAATAGGTCTATGTAACACTTCTTGCCACTATCCCTAGTCTTTCATCCAGCCTTAGACAATCAATTAATCAAAATCTCAGCGAGATTGTCGAGCTTCATGAAGAGCTATTAGGCGAGCTCCACCGGGTTGTACCTCACTCTGAATACACCCAGGTAGAATGCACCGAGCCAACCCCTTCTCAAACCTCAAACGGTCACAATAGGTGGCGAAGTCTCGACGCGGTCCCGGAACATGCAGGTGGAATGGCGTGGCTTCAGAAAGTACCCGGGATGACAGCAGAACCTAAAATTGCTGCTGAAGTCGCTGGTGTGTTTGGAAAGAAGGTATGTTCAAGCTCGACAGCTCCCGTATCCTCACTTACAGGCTTGGGCAATAGATGAGCCGCTTCTTCGTATATGAAGAATATGGTGCAAAGTATGAAATGATGATCAAGGACATTGCTTCTACCTACAGGACAATACCCCAGTGGGATATTTACCAGAAAGGTTTAGAAGCCCTAGCATCCTCAGTAGCCTCAATCAACAGCCAACAAAATGGGTTGAAGAAATCGCTGACCATTGGCGACTTGCTTGTCAAGGTGATCGCCCCACTTTGGAACTAAGGGAACAGTACTAATCATCGCTGTAGCCCATTCAGAGAGTTTGCAAATATCCATTGCTGTTCGCTGAGCTACTGAAACATACTCCTGTCTGTGATTGTCCAGACTCTCATCTAGCAATTGAAAACGTGTTGATTCGGCTTCGAGAAGCAACGACAGAGATTAATCGAGCTACTGATGATCCCCGCATGAGGGTCATCATGGAGAAGTCTTGGCTCTTGCAAGATCGCCTCGTTTTTCCAGACCGGGTAAGATCATACTTGCAATAACCATAGGCTAGTTGCTGACGATGACTACAGCCAGATACTCGCTCGAAAAGTGCTATCCGCTCCCTTGGCCGTATTCACCTTTGTGGTGTTCTTCATGTGGCATGGCAAACCCGAGATGGTGCCGATGGTCAATACATGATCTGCTTGCTGTATCGCGACTTTCTGGTACTGGCAGCAGCTCCAAAGTCTGATCAAACATACACAGTACAGGCTTGCATATACCTACACCAGATTAGGATCGAAGAAATTGATAATGGCAGAGGTAAGCTAGTTGCTTGTGATGGGACTTCGTCGTACCTCAAACCATGCAACCCCCTAAAAATCGTGGAAGATGCTAACCCGGAGTAGGGCTACAATGCCATACAGTTCCTTTCTCATGGAAGTTGGTATACGAGTGCGACCATCAGCTATTTGAGATCACTATGAGCGCATGCTCTCCAAAGGAAGAATTGGAATGGCGAAGTCGCTTGACGGACCACTCTTCCAAAGACGGTCTTGATGTGGTAGAGCAAGCCATTCTTACATCGTTATCACTAGCGATTAAGTCAATGGGGGCGGTTTTTGGAAAGCCTGGTGAGCGAGGAACTATCCTCTGCCATCTTAGCATATCGAGGAAGTACTAATAGCTTGTAGGTACGGTCGCTAGAAGACTCTCAATTCATCGAGCGACTACTGTAGGCTCGATGTCGGGACTCTGCCAAGTCATTATAAAGAACACCAACGCCTTCAAGGAATCAGCATCGTCCACCAATATTAATAGATCGCAATCCCTTCTTACGACTAATCGTATTCCGGTCCTGGCACCTGCTCGCGCTGAACGCATTCGTTTGGAAACTCTCCTTGCCGATGTCTGGACACGCGAAGTCCTGCCCTATCCTGGAATGAGCGGTCGCGCTCGTAGTGAACACCTTGTCAGGGCGTCAGCCAGCTCAATGATGCGGAAACTCAGCGTCGCAAGTATCACCAGCAATTTCACTAAGCGGTCAGGTAGTATAGCGAGTCTGCAGAAGACCACCGAAGACGAAGCCGGTATATTGTATGACCATGATACTTCGAGAACTACCTCACCGCACCGAATCGATATAGCATCTGGCGAATCAATTGGAATGCCTGATGTTGAAGACTTGATAGCCTCACGTCTTTCCGTGATTCAAGACGAGAAAGAGAACTTAGCCAAGAGCTCTGAAACCCTTCCACTAACAGGATCCCACAACAACAGTCCGGCGGGAACCTTGAAAAGAATGGCAACCTTAACAGTCAAGAAGAGTTGGGGTCATGACGGTCAGAGAATTATTACTCCCCCGTTGAGAACCTCGAGCGCAAATAGCTTCACCCAAAGGACACTCTCGACATTCCCGAATATGACGATCGAGGAGAAGGAGAATATACCACAAGTGCACAATATAACACTACTATCAGCAGTGAAGCCAGCGAGAAAATCTAAAGCATTCAAGAGCAGTCGAATGGTGCCAGAAGGTCTTCGCAGTTTCTTTCGCTAAGTGTAAACTTCGCTTCTGTTGTTGTCAATCGTGGTAAATTGGATTGGCTATTTGAGTATTGATCAAACTTATACACCTTTTGGTTATTGATGTAGTAGCTGTATGCGCTGGTCTCGCACAAGAAACAGCAAGTTTTTGGTGCTCCAGTCGTTTCGAGAACGGTAGTTCTTACGAGGGTGGAAGAGAAGTCTAGAGTATATTTTGAGCAGTAGATGATACCCTGGACGAGATTAGTGCTAGTGCTTTGAATTGTATTGTATTGTTTGCTTATTAAACTATGCTCCTTAGTGCTCTGTGATAGTGTTTAGCAGGTTGGAGCGGTTATGCTTATTATGCCATGGCTTTGGCTTTGGCTTATTACACGGCGATTGTGATTGTGATTGTGATATTAATGAAATGCAGCTTACTGTGATGTGATGTGATTGTCAAAGCTAAACTTGCAGCTCGTCAATCGTTGGCGGTGATAGGCGAGTTCGCTTGGGCTCCTTGATTGATGGGTAAGATTTCTAACATTACAAATGGGAAGGATTGTAAGGGATGCGTGACGTGGAAGGGAGGGAAATGCAGGTGTGTTAGGGTGAAATTTTGATTTTTGTGATTGGTATTGTGGAGATTGTGGATGAAGAGAGAAGGGCCAGAGTGGGGGACGAAATTCCGAACAAAGAATAATAGTAGAGTATTAACAGTGAGCTTTGTATGGTAGAGGAATTGATTAGGGAAGGGGGGGTTAATGTCTTGGTAGAAGTATACAGACCCACGTACTGGGGTGTTACTATGGGAGCGGTGATTGAGTAGAGCTCAGAGGAAAGTGGACATGTTTAGTGGAATTGTGAATTGTGCAATGAGGCTTGGGTGTACAGTAGAGGATTCTCAAGCCTCGACGACGTGGAGAGGTCAGCATTCTGCGATCTGCTCGACCCTTACTCTATTCTGGTGTATCCCCCACCGTCACTACTTAAGGATTTCAAGCTGAAAAATTCCAACTAACTGTGACGGACACCGTGGCCATGGATTGTGGTGACCTTCAAGAAACCGAGTCTCCCGGGACCTTCCAAGGCGCTTAAGTGGTTTTGAGGCATTGGGAAAGACTTCGAAGGCTTCTTGGAAGTGGCGACTCGAAGTATTGGGCATGAAGGAATATACAGAGCAAGAGTTATTTTGGCTCTAGTGATCTAACATCTAAAAAGAGTTGAGAAACGTTTGGCCACCACCCGTGACGACCTTGAAAACCCTAAGCGCTTGCTTCGCCATGTTTGAGGTGACCTCGTCAAATACCATGCCTTCTAGAGTGACTCGGATTGCTTCTAAACGCTTGAGTAGAGCTTGACATGATTGCTGAGGTCTTAATGAAATCCATGGATTATTCGTCGACTATTAGATGATACTGAAATTCCACCCTGGCGACTGGTGAAGATCTGCAACACTTCAAGGACCTTAAAGCGCTGGAGACTGCTCAGCCATGCTTGAGGCGACCTCCGGAGATATCGTACGCAGGTGTATGACACGATTTCTTCTAGAACATCCGCCATTCTGAAAGCTACATTTATCCATTTAATTCTGCAGCGGCAACTGAGGCTTGAGTTACTGAAGCATTTCATGCACTCACGTAAGATCTTATCCCCATATCGCCCAGTCACTCAAGGTGCCAGATCCTACAAGATTTGGTTGGTTTGGAAATACGGAGGAGCGAAAGGTTTCGAATAGAGTTCTGATTCCCGTGACGAGAAGTCTAGCGCTTAAACATTCCCTCCGAGAAAAGGTTCTCTCCTCCCGGATTAGGATAAAGGAAACAGTGCCAAAGGATTAAGAAGTATACGTGAGAAGTGTGACCTTGTTACACTTCCCAAGAATGACCCAAACAAGATTTGACACCACATCTTATCAGATGGCTCTTGTGAAGAGATCATGGTGCGGTGATCCACCATGCCTGACAAGTTTTCGATTTCCAGAGCGCTAATTCCCAGTGCTGGGGTGATCTCCGGATCCATGTCTGCCTCATCGTACATTTCTGCAACGATGGGCCCGAATTCAAGGCCATGGTGGAAACACTCAGTGTCCCGGAGGATTTCAGCGTATGAAGTACTGTAAAACGTAAAGATTCTTCAGCATGTTGGACATGAACACTTATCGGGTGAGAAGCTTATTTTCTCGGCGCTTGTTGGAACGCGGCTGTGATGTTGGTCGTGCTGGGTCGCGTTTGCTTGTGGTGAAGATGAGAAGTAAGCGTGGCGACAAGGGTATGTTAACACTTATTGTTGCCTTTGCTATAGGTAGGACTCGAAATGAATAATTCGAGAAGATTGAGAGATGTTCTATTGGGGCTCGTTCAATATTGGTTGTTGGAATTTGATAATATTACACCAGCGGATACTTGGCCAGTGAAGGCAATCTGACATCTCAGCTGCAAATGCCATGTGGGATGCATGTTGTCATCAGATCTTGTTGACGCGGCTCTTGATTATTGACGGCTTGAGTCAGTTCCGAAATCGAAATGTTCTCCGGTTCTTCAGCGTCTACAGATTACTTCCTGTTGGCGTCGGCTCGTTATGGCACCGAAGTGAAAAGCCATGTGTGAACTGGGTAGCCAAGGTGTGATGCGCACTTTACCCCGGCATTCAGACAAGCCCTACCATGAATGGCCAATATATCGAAAGCAGGAAAGTATGAGGCGATTTGCATGGTCAAATGGTACGAATTCGCAGGTCACGAAGTACCTTTCCAGCCACTCGATTCTGTGATGCCCGTGAGAGGCGGAGGAGGTGAGGGGTTGCTGCAGAAATGTCCCAGCGCCTGGCACCTTTCTGCAGGGTTTCGACGGATGTTCCCTTGCACGGGCCTACACGCTCTTCAGTGGGCCAATGGGAAACATGTTGGAACCGCTCGCGCGATCTCGAAATAGTTTGGAATAACCTTCCCGAACTCCGCCAAAATCCATCTTGTGTAGCCTTAGGAAAGCCGTATCGAGGATGGAGGTGATGAATACGGCCGATATGCATAACTCTGTTCACAATCACATCACAACAACGCCATCACCGCCATCGATTGTGCTCGAGATAGTGATGGCGACGCCAAACGGTTGAAGCGCATACGCTAAATCAACGACATTGCTCGAAAGTGGGGAAAAGAAAGGCATGAAGTCACAACTTTGCTTCACCGACTTCTGGTATTTGTTTTGTGACAAGAGTGATGTTTCTGCTTTTGGCGAGCATTGCACTCCACGATTCCACGACTCGCATTTGGCTTATCAATTGTTGGCGGGAAACTCGCTGAGAAATCTCATATTGGCTTTTCTTGCCTTTGGCAGTAGTTTCCCGAATTTGTCAGATGCACATAGTCTGATCTTTGCGCGGAAGGTCAAGCTAGGACGTTTGTCGTCTGGAGTCTCGACTTGATGTTTGACTTTGGCTCTGGCGTTGCGCTTCCCTCAGAGTTCAGACAAGCTTCCAAGTTTCCAAGCTTCACCGACCCAAATGCGCGAGTCGTCCATCATCTGGATTGAGGCTCAGGCTGTTCTTGCATGTTTTGTAGGACAAGCCAGGCAGTGAAGTGTTGAAATATAGGCTCAAAGCCGGATACCGTAGGATGATTCCAAGCCGCAAGCCCCCTCCGAGACCCGTCTTGCAGGTTTGTGCCCAGGATCAGATAAAAATGGTGTTTTCGTTATGCATGATGTTCAGAGCCCTGTCACCGGTGGAGGCCGCGCCCAGGTCGTGACCGTTGTGCTCTGGAAGTTATCTAATCTTCTCCGACAGCTGCCGTTTGAAGGTTCAGATGTAAAACTGCTTGCTGTCCGAGTCCCGTCTCATCACCCCTGCCCAGGACTTGGGATGGCAGACGCTCAAGACACCAGACGGCGGTCTGCGATCCAAGCGTATGAAATATCGGCATGGTGCGACTGCGTTCTCGTGTTGAGCATTTCGAAGTATTGTGGTGCAACTGCTGAGGTTTTCAGCGTGGTGATGATCCTTCAAGTTCATCGAACTGCGAGGATGCCCCTCTCTCCAGCCCCTAGCGGTGCTGCAGTTGTGCCTCAGTCACACTTGTGCAGCGCCGATTTCTCGGCTCCACACACTAAACTTCAGAAGGTTCTCCATCCTAGTCTGCACCACTGTTCTATACGCGCCCTCTCCCTTGCACCCGCCCAATCACAACGCCACAATGTCCTTGCTTCTGCTGCTGTGTTCTACTTGCCGCCAACCACCTCTACGACCCTTTCATCCACGCAAGTGTGTAGCTATGTGATAGGCTGTCTGCTCACATTGTGCTCTATTGATCCAGATCCATTTGGGTCTCCTTGGGCCGGTCCCTGGAATTGCCTCGTACCGTTTCTCTTGACCCGCCAGAGCTGGCGAATGTATGCGAATGCTGCTCCCGTGCTGCATCTGTACATCATGACATTGACAGCACTGGCCTGCACGAGCGGTCACAGACAGCATGGCCAGCCTCGAGCTTAGCAAATTCCCCCCTGCTAGCTGCAAAGCTCTCCAAGGCCCTGGCATTCCTTAAACTTGGGTTCCCGCATCTTGCTGAAGATCTCTAGTCGCCCGCAGCAACGCTCTCCGTATTTGTATCATCCAGTGTCCCCAAACGTCTCAACTCGAAGATCTAACGCCTCACTCCCCGTCCACGACAAGACTCCCATAATCCAATCTCCCTATACCACTCAGGATATTTCCGGATCGGACGAATCCCGCCCAGAAATTTACAAGCACACGTTCCATATGCCCCATCTCAAACCCACGATCTCCAGGTAGCATACAAATCTGCCCTGCTATTTCCTCAACCAGACCAGCTCGCCGCTCGGATGTCCGCTGTCAGTGAAGATCAGATAACCCGTTCATGGTCTTGCCCACAAACATCCCATCTTGATCGGCTGTTCAGAGGAAACCCCCGGCTGGTCTCTGATACAAGCCTCCAAGCGGATCCCAGATCCCGTCCGGTACCCAGTGTTCACGGTCCTGGGTCAGTAGATATAGACTATCGGCCCCGCAACTCCTGTACTTCTGAACTGGTCTTGCTACCAGCGCAGTGCACTCGTCGTGGTCGTCGGTAACATTCTTTCTTTCATCGACACCTTCAGTTCATTCTTTCGCCCTTCCGCCGGTTCGGACCCTTGCCTTACCTTCGACTCTCCCTAAGTTCATTGATTCGCCATTATACCCGTTTAATCCTTTGATTCGAGTTGTCTAAATTTGGGGATTTTGGAAGGAAAGCAGGAAAGAGAAAAGGGATTTAAAACAATCAGAGGGGATATATCAGACTCTTCGACAAGATGGGAAAACTTATCAAGAACCACTGGGCTCGTCTCATTGTCTTGACGGCTGGAGTTTGTACGTTCTCACATTTCTCGCTCACCTTCATTCCACTAACCTTATTCTCAGATCAAGTACTAGCAGGAATCCACGGCTTTTTCTGGCCAAAGATATTCTGGGATTTCCTCACCAAGAACCTCGATGGGGCAGTGAAACCTATACCGGTGCTACAGACGTTGAATGTGGTATTCGGGATCATCATGGTAGCGTGGGAGTGGCCACTTCCACTTCTTGCCGGAAGCTCAATGCACAGGAGCATCGAACTGAGATTGGTCTTGATCCCCATTGGTGCGTTGGCGGCTGCACTGTTATACCAAGGCACAAATGCTGCTCTCTACTATCTGATCGGCATGATTGTGTACTTTTGGGCATATAGTGAAGGAGAGGTGAGCTTTCCCTCCCAATTCTTTAACTACTTGCAAAAGTACATATACTAACAATGAACCACCAGGTCATCGTAGCCAAACCATGGTCCCTTCCCCAAAGAGCTCGCCCTGGAAAGGTATAGTCTCATCACCGACTACACATTTCTTCTCTTCTCCCGCTCGACCTTGGCACGCATTATCTCGGATTTCGAATGGGGTTTTGTGCGATGTGATCAGACATGGCAATCAAATGAATGATAGAAAGTCGTCTACTCTCCACCTATCTCATCTCCCTGCAAGCTTGCTAGCGACTGGGCTGTATTTGGGCAAAGCACTGCACTTGCAAATTAAACGTACATATACTACAGACACAATGATAAGACAAAACAAGAATTATTATTTTACGAAGCGGAATGGTGATGGTATTGGCTTTTTTTCTTTGAAGGTGTTTATTTGTGTTGTGGTGCATCAGCGATGGCGTATTGTTTTGCATGGTGGGAGTGAAGTGGGTGAGTTGATGGATGATTATGTATATTGGGAGAAGATTTTGATGGGGAGAACGGCAACTTTGCTGTAGTTTTGCGTAATAGTTGGGCCTTCTTTAGCGATCGAGTATTAAATTAATATATCGATGCAGCTCAATCTTCCTGTCCCGTCTTGTTTCTCATTTCATCCTCTCCAGATTTCAACGTTCAATCTTATGCTTCAAGATTGGGCCAACAACTTGTTGGACATCAGGATTGTTTTCGTTTTCACCTTTCTTTAAAACCCTCGTTCATTTTAAATACGAGCCGAGCTTTGGTGTCGTAGCGTTGTACGTGTATCGACGTCAACTCCAGCACTAACAAGCCCATCTGTCCTACATTGGAACGCGAGGGCAAAAGTTCTTTTCTGCCCTTTGCCATTCTAGTAGTTGCACTTGCTAAATCTAGAATGTCAATGTAGCTTCCACCTTTTCGCTATCACATACCCTGCTCCTCAGCGGTAAAAGTCACTTGCACCTTCTCAGTACGCAAGTAGTCCTAGCTCTCGTCCCGGTCTCTTTCCCTTCAATCCTAAATTGTGACTTCCTTCTTCGACTCTTCAGCGTCACACCTTCCTTTACAACCGGGCGCGAGTCGCACCTCCCATCCTCTCCCCTTTCATTTCCGCCTCTTCCACACCTTTCCTCACAATCCTCACCACACTCTTTCTTCGCCCAAACTCAATCCCCTCAAGCAAGCCACTGCCAATCAAACAGATCACCAGAACCAAGCTTTGTAATGTCAATGTCACCGTTTCCACTACCGTCATTGTTGTCGATCGTCTCAAAACTGTTTCGGGTTTGTCAAAGCCCCATTGGAGAACCATGGGACTTTATTACACATTTCAATCCGCCGGTGAGTAGTTCTTGGTTATCTAGGGCATGGGTTGACGATCGAAGTTTCTGGTATCGGATTTTCAGTTTGTTGGATCGTGATCGTATCGTGTCGCGTCGTCGTCAGCCTCAACCTCGTTCTTTCCCCATTTCTCTGCTTCTCGTACCTCTCATACTCTTCCGCCCCTCTTGCAGCAGTTTCACAGTTATCTCTTCCTCTTCAATCCTATTCTTTTTGGTGTTTGTTACCCGCTTTGCCATCATGGTCGTTGCCAACTTGTCCTCTCTAAACATGAAACATGCATTGATACCTCTCGCTGCGCCACCAAGCAAAGATGACGAGATGTTGGTCACGATCACTGAAGGAATCTTTTGACGAGAAGCTAAATGTTTATTTCAACGTCTCTAAACGGGGGGGTATTTTTGTGTGTTTTATTGTTGGTGAGTGTATGGCATAGTTGGCCCCACCAAACTTTGATCAGATTACGGTTGTTGGCTTTGGGAAATGATTTGGTTGAAGAATGATCCGTTTGTGAGTTTTAATTCATTAGGGAGAGGAATTTAGCTAATTTTGAATACAAAGGGGAGTTTATTCTGTTTTGTATTTTTTGAGGAGCGGCGAAGTGAGATGAGATGTGGGTATGAGGTTTGAGATACAGTGAGATTTCATTTAGTTCCCACAGAATAGATGAACCACATTCCACGAGTCAATGAGGCAAGTCTGAATCAACTGTGCATTCTATCCTCATGTCTTGGGTTATCAATTGAGTTCCTTTCGGTATAAGGTGGAATCTCAGGTCTTTGAATTTGCAGCCCTTGGGGTCGTAGGTGTATGGCAACAGCAATTCAAAATTATTAGTTTCTCTCCTCCCTACCAAAGTATAACCCCCAAGCTCGCGCTGCCTTTCCGAATCGAATGACCTGGAGAAAGCCTTTGGAAATTTTTCATTCCGTTGCCTATCCTCGCATTTCCCAACCCCCCCCTTCCAGCTCTCTAAGCAACATTGTCGTCTCATCTCTTGACAGCTCATATTTCATTCTCCCAAGCCCCTTAAAATGGCACCCTCCTAGCTCTTCTGCTTGTTTGTTGATTTTTGGGGGATATAATCTAAATTTTGGCCTTGTATTTCAACCCCCCCCCCCCCCCCCGTCTTACCTAAAGCGTTATTCCTTATTTAACCTACCCCCAATTCAAAAAACAAATCCTTCCTTGTCGTCCTTGGGAAAACATTTTTAGGTAAGACGTTCGTCTCAAGAAACTTATATTTTCCTTTCCTCGTTTCAAAACTCTAATTTCAAGAAGCTTGGACGCTTGGTGCTGTGTTTCGAATCTCGCTTCAAAGATAGCAAAGGGTGCTTGTAGTTTCTTGGCATTCACATGGTAAGGGTGTATCGAGACCGAGAAGTGTTCGAGCTTGGAGAAATGGTGGAGATTAAAGGGTGGGATTGCCATGGGCAAAAAATAAAAGCTTCGAGCAAACCGCTTTGGATCGTTTAGAAGCTAGAATAGGAGTTGAATAGGCGGTGTGAGGGGCTCAAATATGTGAAGACAGTGGTAAAGGAACAGCAAGAATGACCGAAGTGAGAAGAGAGGGAGAGTGAGAACGTCTTTGATAGAATGCAGACTACGATAGCCCTTCAAAGCCCTTCAAAGTTTTGAGTTTCCTTGTTACACATCAGCTAGGCTTAGTATAGAGCTAAGAAATACAATTTCGCTTTTCAGTTTTAATTTTATTTTAGAGGACAAGTAGTATCGTTAGCTAGATAGCTAGGTATCGAAGCACTGCTGTCCATCAGCATCAATCAAAAGATCGATGATCATATTCCTCTCCCTATGAGAACTTCGTCCTAAACCCTATTGCCATAATATCACGAAATATTAAAAGATGCAAATAATCCATTGCTGCAGTGCCTCGGCTAAAAGTACATGGCCCATCATGTCAGGATGTTGGTTGTGGCAGATGAAGTCATGGTAGAAGGTTGGATATTTAGTGACCAGCACGGGACCCCATGCTGTCATTCTTTGGGCCTTGTCTCTCAGCGAACTGTTAATCAGAATATTAGCATGTGATATAAATTGGATCATTTTGACAAGAAAATTAGGGACACGGACCTCGCTCTCTTGCAAAGTACCCTTCTCTAGAATTTGCTTGATGACCTCATCCTCGATGTGAGTACCGAACTCATTGTCAAGGGTTGCGTTTGATGCGCCGTCCATTGTGCCTTGTGCTCCTTGTCTAGAGTCGTGAAATCAGTAAATATTCAAAGGATATCTTTAGATACTAGTGGAGTTTTCCTGGTTTCCATTACCAAGAACGACTTTGCAAATGTGGGTGACTTTTGCGATTCTGTGTAGCCAAGGAGGGGTAAAGAGGGGTAATTGAAACATACTTGTGAGTAACGAAGATCTTGAACGCGCTGACGACCTGTGCAAGAGGAATAGATTTATCAGTCTTCCATTCCTTTGCTATCTTAGCATCATCAACAAAGACGATGAAGTCCTCGTCCTTGCCCTTGTAGTGGACCTTGGTCTGCTGTGCCTCTCCACGAGCCATGATTACGGTTTTCTAGTTCTTTGTTTGTAGGGGGTGGTGTGGTGGGTATTGGGTTGTGAGATGCGTTGACTCGATTTGGTATTGGGAGCGTTCAAGTTCAAAGTAAGCTTGAGAATGATCAAGAAGAGAGAGGAGGTGTGGTGGTTTTGTAGCTTCAATGTCGTGTTGATCAAGTAGGAATGAACTGACCCGTTCCTGGCGTGCTTTAGCGGAACTACGTCATTGACAGGGATATGCTCACACGACAACAAGAACGAGCCAGTGGTGAGGGCGCAATGAATTATTTGGCGGCTGAATGCACTCCTTTCTTCTTAATTTGCACATTTGATGGGGTTATACTGGCTAGGCCCTAGCATTCCTTGATTATCAATAGAATATTTGGTTTAGAAGTGAGGCTCGTGAGGTTACAACTACGTCATGTTTCAACGTTGTCTGGAAACCGGTTCAATCCTCAATTCATCACTAGGAACTTTCAAGATTGCAATTATTAATATCTGCATAGAAGCTGTAGTTTAGGAGTATGCGTTCAAAGCAATTTATAGTGGCTAACTCTATTATATGCTATCGTTTATATTGTCTTCTAGCGAGACGAATACTAAAGTGCCCTTTATTGTTTGTCAATTGCAAATGACGATGCCCGGGCTAATTCGTATCCAGCCTATAATCTTCTTATTCAGTTGTTTAATTTTTTCCCACATCTTTTGTAATAAAAAGCTTGTTATTGCTCTGGCCATCGACGAACTGATAGAATTGCAGGGTTAGCTTCAAGGGTAGTGAAGCTGTAGGATTGAACCAGCCACCTTAATCATGTACCGTATTGTCGATCTACTTCCACTCTACTTATCTGCAAAGAACTCCTGCTCCCAGAAACCAGTAATATTCTCATATGTAGCCTGGTCTGGTAGGAGGCTCTGGAGCACTGCCCTACCACCCGTGGTTGTTGCTGCCTGCTCTAAAGCTTGAACACTATGGGAGACATCACTAAGAATATCCCTCAGATTCTCGGCAAGTGGCGGATTAAGAGTACAGTATGGCAAAAGAGTGGTGATAGGGTTTACTGGATGCATCAAAGAAGAGGTTGTCTTTTGGGTATTGACAAGCTGTCGTTGGAAGGCGAAGAGGGTTGCTTGCAGGGCAGATATTGAGCTGGAAGGAAGCGAATGTAGGGGGATGATTGGCATCTCGAACGCGGGTAGAAGACTAGGCCAGGTTAGTCTGAATCTTGTGCTCCCGCATTTGAAGAGCCGGATCTAAAGTACCTAGCCTGGAGCTCCATGTACGAGATGGTCCCGTTGGCAGTAGAGGCGTGCTCTTCAAGCAAGAAAACGATGCCAACCTGGTGGTTTCCAGTCTGGTGGTACAATCTTTCGATGCGGGACATCATTGTTCCAGAACTCTGAGTGTCGCTTGCAGAAAGGAGCAATAGACGAAAGACCTCCTGGAAGTCTCCTTCACGAGACTTGGGCAGTGGTATTGCTAGGTCATGCGTTTCTAGCTGTTTTTCTGAGAGGAGATTAGTCCTGCATATTAGGTAGGCATGGCGGACTTACCTTGCCATCTTGGATGTTGTTGGCTCAAGAGTGCAGCTGGCAGGTTGGCCCATTCACGCCTCTTGCGTAGTGAGGAGCAGAACATTGTCAATGGAATTGGCAACTTCGACTGATGATCAGGCTCACAACGCTCTCTGGTGTGCGGGGATAGCGTTTAGGAACAACTTTAATTGCGCACCTGAAAGGATTGGTCTCTTAAAAATAGCTGCAGAAGGGTGATGGTGGGTGTGATTTCTTTTATGTAGAGTAGAGTGTACATTTATAGAGCAGAGTTTCGAGCCCTTAACTTCCAGGGTCAAGCGAGTCGTCAATTAGACAACCAGACATCACTTATGAAACTCCCTTTTCGCCCATGATTATACAAATGCACATTTTCCAAAGCAGACCTTCTCAAGCATTGCTTGACGCGCATACTGGCTTCTCTCCTGGAGATCTCTGCTTAACGATCACTTGACATATCGTCTTTGTTAGATCATGAGGTTGATGTTAAGAACGTCCTCTTGCTACCACCACTTTTTCTCAGCTCTTCAATTGCCTGTTCTAAACTTTCAACGCGACTCTGTTGCTTCTTTTCTGCTTCTTCCAACTCATTCTCCCGTCTATCGAGTTCCTTCAGCTTTTCATCCAATAATTCTATTTTTGCAGCATGTGGGTCAGGTTTCGACTTTGCCTTTATGTATTCATACATGATCAATCCTCCAGCTACAAGAAGGATGAATGAGTCGCCGATCACATCTGCAAATAGATCTACAGCTTTGGCCTCCGGGAGCGCCCGGAACCTTCTCTTCCAGATGCTCTTAGAAGCTTCTTGTTGCGCTGTCTTCTGCTTTTCCTTCTGCGCCTCGTCATGCCGCGTTTGTTCTTCCGTTTTCACTGTGGGGGCCTCCGCCTTCTCCTTCACTCTTTTTTCGGCCGCTTTATCTCGAAGAAGTGTCACAGCCATTCGCATATTTATCTGGTGCATTGTCTGGCCGTATCTTGCAGCGATTGTGCGAAATTTCGGATGATCATGAGCTTGATCTTTGATCCAATTCTACAAGCAGTTTAGATATAAATCTTCCGGGTGGCCTTGGAAACTTACAGCCCCATATTTGGAAATATGTCTTATGAAGAGAGTGGCAAACTTGAAAAGTGGAAGAGGAACCATATTCGCTCAGAAAAGCTGGAACTGAGAAACCGCTAAGTGCAGCATTGACCGTGCGGGGGGCTTCGTAGGCTTTTACCGAAGCATCGAAATATTTGACCGGAGTTGTTTGGCCATTCCACACCTTCAATCATAGAGTTATTCTCCGTTCTGGCATTGATGTGCTCTGCATGATATCTTGTCGTAGGCAGCTTAACCCCAAACTCACGATTTATGTAAGCAACCGTGGTTGCTATGCCTACAACGCGACCCGCTTTTATCCCGAGAACTTTATTGACAATCACGATGCAAGGACCATGAAGCTTGCCCCAGCCAAACTCGAATTCGCGGAACAACGAATTCGTTATCGACCTTGCTTTCGATAATTCACCACCTTACGACCATCTCGAATGGTGCGGCATAAGACAAATTCACCGTGCTCTTCTTAGCACATTAATATCGCGACTTGGTAGCAGCAATCAGTAGGTCAATACTTTCATCAATATTCTTAATATTCCACAGCAATTACAGGTCTTGAGGTAGATCGTCAAATATATTCGATGTGCCGACCAACTGGATTTCTAATAGGCCTTGCATACCATTGCAAGTGTTCAAAGAACTAAGATGGTGGATTCATTTCGACAACCTCACCGACGAGAGAAAATCATTAGTATTTTGGTCAATCAACACAACTACAATTCATCATTGAGAGAATCCTGGGCAAGGGAATGACTCGGATTTAGAGTTCTCACTCAGTAGCACGACTTCTGAGATACTGTGGTAGAATTGCTAGAGCGGATCTGCCATCAAGTGCTCGAGATCCCCCGCGATTGCGCTCGCCAACTGAAGAAACATCAACAGCTCAATTTAAAATTCTTTACTAATCGTCATTCTTTACAGATTTATTGCTGTCACGAAGCCTCGGAGAAGGAGAACTTCGATAACCTTGTCGAAACCGACATCATCTTCCGCCTTCACACAAGGGGCGGCCAATTTTGGGCGAAGTTACCATATCCTCACTGTTCATCTCTTCTGGAAGACGCGACTCCTCGTCTAGGAAAGTTTCTTTGCAGAAGGTATCGAAATGGAGGCCTTATCTCCCAGGGATGTCAACGCACATTTACGAAAGCAAGTCGCAGCAAAGCCGAAAACACAAGCTACCAAGCCTGTTGGTAAAGAAAAGGATCATCCTCCACCCCCACCTGCGGATGTTCATGAGCCGCCTAGCTTAGATCGAAAAGATGGAGCAGTCTACAGAACTGGCAAGCTTCTTGGAAAAGGAGGTTTTGCAATATGTTACGAAGGGCGCTTAGCTGGAACGAGACAATTATATGCTTTGAAGATTGTGAAGAGTCATATGCCACAAAAAAAGATGGAACAGAAGGTCAGTTTCATTGTTACCCTCATTCTGTATGTGCACTGATGGATATAGTTTCAAACTGAACTCCAAATCCACTCGAAAATGCATCATCCCAACATCGTGCGGTTTCATAGAGCATTCTCTTATAATCAATGCACTTTTATCGTCCTAGAAATGTGCCCGAATGGATCTCTGATGGATATGATTAAAAAGAGGAAATTTGTAACTGAGCCAGAAGTTCGATTTTGGACAGTGCAAATGGCAGGTGCAATCAAATACATGCATGCAAAAGGCATAATCCACCGAGATCTCAAGATGGGGAACATTTTCTTAGATAAAGACATGAATGTTAAGGTGGGAGATTTTGGTTTGGCTGCTCTGCTCATGTCCGGGAAGGACTGGAGTAATTGTCGAAGAACCACACTTTGTGGCACCCCCAATTATATTGCCCCGGAAATTCTGTCAAAGGATAAGCAAGGACACGATCATGCAGTTGACATATGGAGCTTAGGAATCATTATGTAGGACATTCTACCTGCTCCAATTGATGCAACTAACCATAAATAGATTTGCAATGCTCACAGGGAAACCACCATTTCAATCAACAACAGCTGATGAAATATATCGACGAGCCCGTGAGAGAGAGTACGATTGGCCTAAGCTTAATACTTCGGACAACTTCATTTCCCCAGAGACCAAAGATTTAGTATCCGATATGCTTCAAGCACCTGAGGATCGACCAGACCCCGATACAATTGTCCAACATCCCTTTTTCACATGCGGTTGGGTGCCACAATCCGAGGAGATGACACCAGAGCTTCGCGAAAAGGCACCGGCGGCAGATCAATTTCTTTCCACAGGCCTTCGAGCTGGAAGAGCTAATTTATATTTGAGAAATTTGAGAAAGCTGTGTCTCAAATGTGATGTTGGTCCCTGGAATCCACCACAGAAGGCGCATACGAGCACATACAGGGAAGTGGCTGCAGAGGAAAAAAAGGGACTCACTCCAGCCGTTCCTCTACCGGAAGGAGTCGTCTACCGACCATTCGATGAGGTGATGAAAGAACAAAAAGCCGTCATTGTTATAGAGGACGAAAATGACGTCGATGAAGCCGCAAGCAGCCAGGATAATGACCGAGAACCTCTTTTGCGAAAGAATACAAATGAAAAATCATCAGTTCCAGCCGTAAGACCGTTAGCCCAGAGTTTTGCTGCCCAGCAACGAGCAAGACCAGGAACAACTCGCACAGGCACAGTAAAGCAAGCCGTTGCAGAGTTCTCCAAATCTGTGGCAACTGCTACTTCTCGTCCAATGATCAATACTTCCGGGCGCCCAGCCCGGACCAAGGCCATCGAACCACCGGTTCCGGAAAAGGTTGAAGAAGTTGAAGACCGCCTTGCCGCTGACTTAGCAAATCAACTCAAAGATGCTGAAGTTAACAGGAAGGCTCTGGAAGCTGAAACTATTACTTTGACTCTGAACAGACCACAGTCATTGTTTCACCCCCGAGAGAAATTAGAAACAATGATTAATACCCAGCCTGATGACGTTCTTGCTGGCCTTCGTAGCTTTCAAAAAGAGATAGAGAGGGCGCTGAACAGCAGGTCAATAGCATTGGAAACGAAACCAAGGCCACCGCCACCCACTATAGTGGTAAAATGGGTCGATTACACAAATAGACATGGCTTGAGCTACATTCTGAGCAACGGCAGCATTGGATGCATCTTCAAGTCTGAACCTGTTAATCCAAATGATACAAGTAAAGGATATCTGCCGCCAGCATGCGTGCTTGTGAGAGATTCGGAGAAGCATCTACAAAACAGAAAGAATGAAGCATACCCGGATAGATATCAATTGGTGCCGCCAAATGGCCACAACGTCGAGTTTTATGAGAACCAGGGAAAAGCTGGCATACTGTTAGGGAAGGTTAATCCGCAGAACTATAAAGTTGCTCCTGACTCGAACGGAGAACTTCGCCGAACCTCGAAAGTGGCAGATGAATGGGATGATCGGAAATGGAGGAAACTTGGGCTCTGGAAGAAATTCGCAAATTACATGGTTGCTTTCGGTAGAGATTCGGATTTCCTCTATGATGAGGTGCTACAACGTAAAAAGAATGATACTGTGGCGCCTGGAAACGTAGTCACTTTCTACCAACGATGGGGAGACGTGGGCTGTTGGGGCTTCTGTGACGGACACTTTCAGGTTTGTTGTTTCTTACAGCAATTCCTATAACATTTCCGACAACTTGCTAATACCTTCTAGTTCAACTTTCCAGACCACACCAAAATTGTCCTATCTGCGGATGCAACCTGGTGCGACTTTTACCATCTCCCTATGGAGGCCGCCCGAGATCTCGCAAATAAGGGAACAATGTCACCTACTGCCCTTGACGATCGCCAACATTTGTCTTTTCCCCTCCAAACTCTACTTAATTTCACAGTCAAGCCCTCAAAAGCGGCTAAGTCTACCACTAGAAAGCGTCCAGAGATTGATCCAATGATACAGGGTCTCCCAGAAGCCAACGATTTCCGCAATAAAATATCATTCATCAGAGATGCAGTCCGCGAATGGACTGCCAGAGGGGGTCTTGGCAATAGCAACATGAACCCAGAAGGACGTCTGAAATGGACCGGGAATCGAGAGATGCTGAACGTCAAGGCACCATATAAGCACGTTTGGGTGACTGTTGGTGCCCGAGGTGGAGATGAAAGACGTGTAGCATGGTTCGATCCAAAGGACCCAGAAAAGGTCAATCCGGATGTTGAAGGTTAATTTCGACGAGCCTTGCTTGCGCTTCCTCATCATCTTGGACGACCCACCCCTCTTTCATGCATTTTAGATCAGCGTATTCGATACGAGACCATGACCAGAGTCTCGGAAAGCACAGCTCTTCACGAATAATGCCATACTCATTGTTAGTGTTACGGGGCGTTTACATTTTTGGGATTGGGGACAATAATGATTCATTGCTTTCTACATTGCATAGCGTTTCCGTCTGGCGGAGGTGGCGTGCCCTTTTGGCTTTTGCTTTCATTATTTCAGCAAGTATTGGCGTCAGCAGCAAACGGCGATCGGAGAATTTGGGAGAGGGTGTTATTTATTTCCAAGCATTATGGTAGTGATGACAATGACTGCTGGATTAGGTTGGCGCAGCGGGCTTCTTCCATGAGGGGTGGAGTGTCGAATAGCTAAAGCTAATTTGAAATATTTCAAAATTATGACTTAGACTTGCTGTGAAAGTAGTAGCTAACCCTACTGAGTGACCTAGGTAGGTCTTGACAATGTGAGTAATAGATCACAACTATCAAAGTTTGCATCAAAGTACAGTTACTTCACAAACAACAAACGAGATCAACCATGCGGCTTGTTAGTGATATCCTCCGCAATTTTGTTTCTCAAAATACTAGTGTCGAACCATGTAAAATGAGCCGTCGTGCTGATCACTCTTCCTCGACATTCCAATCTTAACATCAACAAGCATTTCATCTACCCTCTATTTTCTTCCTCCTACTTTCCCCACATTCAGCAACAGAATTCTCGTAAACCTTTCCCCAGCTTTGAGAAGCGAGTACAGGTCAACTGGTAAGTAGGGGTATTCGGCTAGGAATAGGGGGTTGGGGTAGGGTTGTTTTTAGAGAGGCGTCTAAAAGGGAGAGATGAGAGGAGGGACTGAGCGGGAGAGGAGAAATGCTTTTTTTCGTGGAAAGTGCTCACCATCCTCAGATTGGATGTAAGACGTGGAAGTGAGATTTAGGAATGGAATTCAGTTGTCATTAGAGAAGGGTAGTTGGTTATTTGCAATGCACTGAGGCGGTCTTGTAGTATAAGAGCTGGGGTTGCCCAAGGAAAAGGATGGTCGTATATCGCGCGTGAAAGACCTGTAGGGGGTTATGAGCTATCATTCCCAGGGGAAAGAGAACATAGAGGCGGGGGTTCGTGTGCTTCGGAGTACGGCCTTTATTACACTTCTAAAGGTGCAACGTAGTAGAAAGTAGGCTTCTCCAATTGAGACTGTTACATACTAATTCATGAAGGGGGTAGAAGAAGAAGGGGCAAAGTAGATGAAAGGGTGGTAGAAACAGTCCACGGGGATTCTAGCCACATACACCGCACTTTCAGAAGATTAAAGAGTTCGTAGAGCGGTCTTATTCAATTACGTATTTAATTTAATATGCCTCCCCTTCAAGCTTCCACACTCGATCATCCCTTATCCCCTGGTCCCCCTTGGATCAATTCATTAGACCACGATTCCTCGATGCATGCAAGTATGCCACATTCAACAATGCCCACCCATCCATGATGAACCCATCTTCAATTAAAAACAAAACACTCATCATCCAACTAATCAAAGCATCTTTCCTTCTCTATGCAGAAACCACCCCTTAACGCCCTCAAATGCAAAAACATGAGATCCTTTCACTCTTCCGGTTTGTTCCCTCTCTCTCGAACAAACAGAAATTATTACCTCCTTAACGTATATACATGAGATTCCGTGTCTCTTTTCTCACTCGTTCCGTTTCTGTGGTGATCCCGTTTCCCCCATTTTCCATGCCTTTGAATGCTGTTTAGTGGTTGAGAGGAATGAAATTGGCGTCGTTCTAGGTGGTGTCCTTTCAGGAATTAGTCGATTACATGACGATGCAATCCTTTTCGTTCTGTCCAGTCTTCTCGTTTCCACTCTGAGATTTCTTCATCTTGCCGCCCCTAGGTGCCACAACTTCCATAGGTGTACCACCACTGGCTGCAGCTCTAATAGCTGCTAATCGATGTTTTGCGCGTTCATCACCAGCATCTGCTGCCTTGACATACCAGACGTTGGCCTCCAGAGGATCTCGGCGTGTCCCAATGCCCATTTCAGTGAAGTAGCCCACGGCATACTCAGCTTTTGTAAGACCTGTTTCTACTGTAAGCTCAAAGGACAGGATTTAGACACAATGGACAGGAACATACCACACTCTGCAGCTTGGCGCGCCCACTCATATGCCTCGTTCTCGTCTTTCTCGAGGACAGGCTCTGCGCCAACCATATACCATGCACAAAGAGCCATCATTGCCGCAGGATGGCCACGTTGGGCAGCTCCGGTGTAGAAGTGAACACTAAGCGCTGGATCTCGCGGACATGAGAGCTTGCCATGTTCGTATGCATCACCTAGAATATAACATGACTCCGCGTGTCCTAAGTCTGCAGCTTGTGTAAACAATTGAGCAGCATAGACCTCATCCTGGAATAGGTCGTCCCCGTAACCTGTCACGTATAACTGGGCAAGGTGATACGGGGCTTGGTTGTACTGAATATCTGCTGACTCGGTAGCCCGTTTTAGCCATTTTAAACCCTCTCTGTATTTATTCAAACCCAATTCCCCGGTCAGGCAAGCGCGCCCCAATCGAGTCATAGCACCAGGATGGTTCTTTGACGCAGCTTGATTGAAGAATTTGACAGCCTTTGCCAAGTCCTTTCTACACCCCCAACCAAATTCGTAGCACAGAGCAGTTCGATAACCTGATTCGGCATGTCCATGCTTACTGGCGGCCTGAAATAATGGGAAAGCCTGACCATAATCTTCCTTACCCTTGTTGAAAAGTCCAGAAGCAAAACCATCTGCCAGGTAGTATTGTGCAAAAGGATAACTTGCACCGGCCAATTTTTGTAAGATGTGTTTTGCTTCAGCTAGCAACTCCTGTGGGTTGGCCTGAGCTTTTTCAACGTATGGACTATCAAGATCCCGTGCAGCTTTGGGGCTGGACTTCACTGGTTGGACGGCTCCATCCTGCCCAAGCCCGGCTTCTTGAGCAGCTTGTATTAAAAAGATAGCGAACGCGTATTGAGTTTCAGCATCATTCAGCTTCTTGACATTTTGACGGTACATTTCCAATGTTTTGCTCATGCTCAACAGTGAAGCATTAGACCCAACAATATCTCTCAGCTGAGAATTGTCTAGAGAAATTGGCGCTGGAGCAGCCTGAGGGTAGGACATGTTTGCCAAATCCACATAAGAAACTGGCCTACTATCGTACGATCGCCCTGAATGCGCTGAGGGAGCTCTGCCATACGAATTTGGGGATTGGGGTGGCATATAACCAGAAGGCGAGCGGCCTCTAGGGCCCATATCAGAATATGCAGACATTGGGCGTGGAACTGGTGTTCTTCTGGCGCCTTGTAATGTTGGTGTCAAATGCCGACCTATTGAAGCTCCTGCGTCAACCTGATCATTTGCGGGCGAATTTGGACTGTTGTTGCCGGCTCGAATTCGGAAGTTCCCCCCCTCAGAAGCATGCGATTGGTGGTGATACTGAAATCTGGGTACAGGAGGGCTCAATGGATCACCTCCGTTCTCATCTATTCGATCAGGCAGTTCTCGACCTGAAGCCCGTCGATTTCCGGAGGATCCACTAGATCTCGAACTTGAACTTTCAGCGGAAGATCTTATTGCTCTTTGTGGCTGCTGGACTGGTTCTGCCGAGCTTGTGGTATAGCTTGGTCGGTATGGCATATCCTGTATTATTGGCATCTGCGGCTGCGAATCATTGTATTGTTCGGGTATAGACTCTTGTGAACCCGTCGAGATATGCCTACCATGTCCGTCAGATCCTTCGATCTTTCCGGTAGATGGGCGTGGTGGCCAATCCTCTGGCTGAACATTCACTCTCACAGGTGACATTGGTGCTCCGATGATCCGCCCCGACGAAGGTATAGGAATATTGGGTAATGGTTTGCGCCCGATGTTCTCTTTGTTCTCTTTCAATTCTCCCTCCACATCATATTTCGGGGAAGATTCGACAGATACAGCTTGCCGCTGAGCGGCCTCTGGCGGACTTGGTGTTGCCATAGTGTGTTGTGACGCTTTGCTGCCCTAAATGCCAATGCGACTGTTTGACCTTTGTGGGCTAGCCCAGCCTCCGCAAAATCCTTCTGTATCAAGTCCTAGCTCTGCTTTACGTGAGGTTTTGAGGTATCAGTGCAAACAAACCGAGGTTGCGGTTGGGTAGTAATTCGAGCAGGCTCAGGATCCCTGGGTGGAGTAAAAGGTAGCCTTTTGATCCAGCAGAGTAACGACGGCAAGGCTGGAAGTGGCCGGCGAAGGCGTTCAGTAACTAACCTAGCGGTGAGAAAAGGGAATTAGCATGCATTAAAGGGAGCCTCGCACGTTTTGGAGGGGCCTTGAATTTTGATCCAGATGATTGGCAGTGTCTTACAATTAAATCAGCCGCAATGGTTTGGGCGCAACAGCTGAGGAGCTTGCCAATTTCCTCGGGAGGGGATGTAAAGTAGAAGGCGCTAGGAAAGAGGGATATGTCTGGAGAATTGAGGAGTTCGTCGGGAGATATGTGAAGACTTTCGAAATGCCGTGCTGGAGGGGAATAATGTCCTGCCTGTTTCACCTACATCAAGGTGTTAGCGATCGTCATCCCTGTGGTAGTGGACCCTTGTGGGGGACTGACGAAGAGCCTTTAGTGACACTTGTTGCTGGGAACTCGAGATGGGGCTAACAGCGCAGTTGATGCTCTCTCCTGAAGACCACACCAAGTAGATGATGACGCACACCAGAGAGTCCGGTTCAATGCAATGTTTGCAAGTTGCCAAAGCTTTGTTGAAGAGTTTTGAGTTGTAGTGGAACTCGAAAACCGCCTCGGTGGTGGAATGCCCAGCACGTATGCAAGAGGTAAGAATGGAACGAGGAAAGTCTGCAAGCTTCGCACGTCAGATCTTGCTCGGTCGCTGTCACCAGCCCTGCATCTGGTACCTCCGTACCGCACTTGGCTGCAGTTGGATGCCGTGTCCGCTGACACACTTAATCGCCAATTGATTCTTTGTGTCTCTCTAGTCCCGCTTCAGCGTCGCGCAGGACAAGTGTTGCCTCCCAGCGTTTCTCCTGAGCCTCAGGTCCAAGAGCAGTGCAAGAGATGATTGTCCGAAGAGGCGCTTTGAAACCTGCGGGGAAGACGGACCTTCACTCCTCTTCGAGAAGGCAGAAGGCTAGAGTCGTGTTGTAATGCCTGTCCTTTTTAACGTCGTCCACCCGGTGCAGCACGTTGAGAGCGAGACACCGCAATTTCTTTGCAAATTCGCAGAGGCAAAAACGGTTCTATCCCGACTCCCCACCCAGTAGTTAACTTATCGACTTATCGGAGGAAGGAGAATAAACTTAAAAGCGTTACTTGCGCAAGCGCTTCCGCACTACAGACTCTGTTTGGATCTTTAGGCAAGAGAGACCACAGGGATCTCTGGACCCTTCATAAAAGCTCACTTTGTGTGCAGAACACAGTTAATATTTTTATATCATCTTCCTAGCCAGGCACGTGGCGAGATTATGTGTATCAAATATCGTTAGAACAGGGAATTACAGATTATGCCTCTCATCACGCCAGCTTTCCAAAATGAAATGTCAGAGCTTTGTCGGAATAGGGGAATCCAGGGGACATTTCTCCTTGCCTGCTAAGCGACTAGAAGCCAATTCGAACCTCGAGCACTTTTCCTACAGGCCCATCTACAATTAGCTCCCATCAACTAACTCGACCGGCAATACGGGACTTAAGATATCCGTGAAAACTAACAAACTGCTTCTATCACTATTTCAGATATCAGCTGCATAATAATAATCTGTGCGTCCGATGAATTGCATAAGGCTTCTAAAGAAAAAAGTATTCGCTCATCAAGCTGAAGGCTGCCTCACCAATGTGAACGTTTTTCAAGGTGAGGCTGATACATTACACGGATTCTTCGGAAGATCAACAAATAAATTGGGAACAAAATATTTGATGTGTTGTACCCATACGAGACAGCATGCTGCGCACCCGCCATTCAAGACCTTTAGCCCTACACACCGGAATAAGCCTAGAGATCTACAAGTATGTCTTGGAAGTGGGCCAAGTGAAGGTCATGAAATCATCGTGGGGGAGCTAGTCTTTGTGATAAAATTATACGCTTTTCGTTTTAATTGCATGCCTGCAGTTCCTCATTGATCTGTCTCCTGCCAATTAATTAATGCAGTTGAATTCCCGCCCCCAAACCATAAAAGTACTGTGAAATCCCTCGTACTATCTTACGAGCTCATTGTTCTGGAAATTTGAAAAAGTGAGCTTGCTGATGCTCACTGCAAGTTCCCGAATTTGCCGCCGCTTGTGTGCTCAGCCACAAGTAACACCAATCGTGATCACCCCTTCCTGCGTGCTCATTCTTGTTTGGGACCTCTCATTAGGTGTGAATCCAGATTGGGCCTCGCTCACAGCAGTTTAGTGAAACCTCTCGTATTGGAACGAAAATTGAAGTGTCTTTCACTGCGCCCGCCGCATCCCACTTTGGGGTCAGTATTTTGACAACTTGGATTTTTATATCAATGAACATCTAATGAGGCTCAACTCTAAAATACCGAATCAATTTGTCAGAGATCTTCCTGCGTGGCCTATCAAAGAACTCATGATCTTCGGAGGATTTAAGATTATTGACCTGATCCTAGCCCAGAAGCCCCAACAGCTGCCGAGATGCTGTGTTTGAAACTGGAGATCACAGCTATGGCATTGCACATGATCTACAGCATCGCAGCGGAGTGCTTGTTTCGCTGAAACCGCATAAATAGACCTTCACATCGAAAATCTTGAACACAAAAGCATTCTACCTCATCCCGATTCCCAATTCAGCCTCAAATGTGAATTATCAGGACCTCAGATAAAGAGCCGTGATGTGTTCGTAGCCTCAACTTCATTCTGCCGCCACTGATGAGACAGTGCACGCCGCGACTTACGAACCCCTCGTATTGCCCATTGACCACTCAGAGGTTGAATTTGCGAAATGCACCAGTTCAAAAGCAAGCATTTTGAACTTTTGGGTTGTTAGGCCAGGGCTTCACTCGAAAGTGCATTCCATGGAGAACTTTTAAGATCGAGGACGCTCGTAACTTCGTGATATTTAGCAGGATGATGAAGAGCTGTCGTCCAGCACGTAAAAGGGGAACACGGATTAAGAAGAATCGCCGGGTCAACGAGCTAAGCGTTTGATATTTTTAGCTTTTCTGCGTGCAAATTGCCTTCTGCCCATTCACGAGTGAGGTGTGGGTCGCAAGACCCCGGTAACGAGCAAAACATCGCCGCCAGGGGTCAGACCATTTCGCCAGCGGAGGCACAGAGCAATCACGTTGCTGGTGCATTTTCTGGAGAACTTGCTTGTTGAAACCTCATCACCAGCTGCTCGAAGGGGCTCCGGTTTTCATTCTCACGCTGGCTTTGCTTCGCTGCCATTATCCTTCGTTTCAAGGCACTCTTACGGCCCGTTCTGTCGCTTTTATTTGTATGTGAGACCACTGTCGCTGTCACTTTCCTACCCTTCCGGCGTCCTCTGCGACACGACCAATCTTGTTGAGGGGGTGATTCTTCGATAAACTTGGGACATCCGACGAACCTATCTCTGCTCTACACTTGCAGCTGCAACACGAAGACGCCATCTAGATCGCTTCATTACGACAGCTGCTGTCCCTGCGGAAATCAAGGCATTTCCTTTTCGTGGTCGACCAAGGAACGCATCCCCGCTTAACATATCCACAGGGGTGGCATAACGACAAACAAACACTCTTTCTTCAACGACGGTCTACGGACCATTCTTACTGTACGTGTGTAACTCACTTAGATCCTTCCACATAAGATATCCGCTTGGACGCCGACAGCTGTCCCAGACTTGGGTATACACGAGGCAGGCTCGCGATTGATTGGGAGACATTCATTCCGCCCGGTATGCACGAACTGTGATAGGGGGACCAAAGGAGCAATGAAGGAAGGTTTTCGTGAATACGTACTAACTCTCCATTGCAATAGAATCATGTCGCTCCCAAAAAGACCAGAGGCAACCGAGTACGCGGTCAGCAACTCGAAAACTGCATATCGAAATTCATCGAGGCGGAGGGCACACAATGATGAGGAAGCTGGATATTATGCTGGCACACCATCGTCGCCTTCACGGCACCAGCGTGGACCTTCTAAATCCTCCTATGCCGAGACAATACCATCACCTCTCACTCGTACACCTACAACCGAACCATTATCACCCACACAGGCCCACGCCCCATCAACACCCGTGAGCGCGGGTTTTCAGCGGAAAAGAAGTCTGATCCGGCCAGAGCGTAACAGAATAGATCAAGATCATCCAAATTACCATTACCGACAGCATGCTGCGAATATGAATGTTCAGCCTTCGTCAACAGGCAATGATCCAATTTTGGAGGACTTGGAGGCAGATGCAGCTGCTACGGAGACTTCCGGCCTACGAACCTCGAATGAAGCAGAATCTGATGCTACTCCGCCTTTAAAACGAAAGTCAAGACGGGGGCGGGGTGCAGGACCTGAGGATATGGCGTCAACAGAGAAGGCAGGACATGCTTCGAAAGGGCCCAAGAAGCTTACACGAGAAAAGACAAGGAAAATGACAAAAGAAGAGAAAGAGAGGCAAAAACAACTTGATGCCGTCAGGCCTCCTAGTCTTTGGAATGTGTATTGTGCGTTTGTTACTTTCTGGTGCCCTGATTTCCTTCTCAAATGTTTTGGGAAACCCAGAAAGGAGCAACAGCGAGCTTGGAGAGAAAAGATGGGTCTTATAAGCATCATCCTTATAATTATGGCTTGTGTTGGTTTCTTGACTTTCGGCTTCACGGCTACCGTTTGCGGTTCTCCAGGACTTCGACTCCGAGTCAACCAGGTCACAGGGGGTTATATGATTTTCCATGGAAGTGCATACGATCTCTCAGAGTCAAAACATCCAGCCGCGCGAGGGATTCCAGACAACGCGAATATTTTATTTGATTTGCCAGACAAGCATGCGGGTCAAGATGGAAGTTTCTTGTTCCAGAATGTCAATGGCAAATGCAAAGGCTTGATCACTCTAAGTCCAGGATCAGATGTCCCGACCAATTCTGCTAATGACCTTGCATGGTATTTCCCATGCACAACATTCAATCAGGACGGCTCGTCAGTTCCAAACAAGACAATTCCATACTACTTGGGTTACTCTTGCCACACTATCGCGGATGCTCGTTCCACTTTCTATGGCCTCAAGAGCGCTGGAGATGTTTACTTTACTTGGGACGACATCAAGAACAGCTCGCGAAATTTGATGGTTTACTCTGGCAACGTCCTCGATCTCGACCTGCTTAAGTGGTTCAATGGCACTCAGGTTACAGTCCCGTCAAAATTCGTTGAGCTCAGTGACCGCTCGACAGCCGCAAATGCTTTAGTCCACGGGAAAGATGTCACTCATGCCTTCCAATCAAAGAGCGATAAAGAACTAGCGCAATGTTTTGAACAAATCATCAAAGTCGGAACTATTGACACAGAAACTGTTGGTTGTATTGCCTCGAAGGTTGTTCTTTACGTATCTTTGGTCTTCATTCTGTCCATCGTTGTGGCAAAATTCGTTCTAGCACTTCTATTCCAATGGTTCTTCAGCCGGAAATTCGCTGCTTCCAAGACTTCCCAGTCATCGAGCTCGAAGAAGAGAAATCAACAAATCGAGGATTGGTCAGATGATATTTACCGGGCCCCCCCCAGGATTCCGGGTGACCCAAGCAGTACTATTGCACCCAGCTCTGATCGAATGAGCAAGAGAGGGAGCACATTCTTGCCTACCACCTCTCGTTTCACCAGTCCATATGCCGGGGAGAATAGATTATCACGTGTAGGCCGTCCTCAACCTACGACCATGGCTAGCCAAACCTCAACCGCTCAACTCATCCCACCTAAGGCAATGTTCATGCACCAGCAAAATGGTAGCCGTACTAGCTTCCTGCGCTCGGATTCCAACACCTACAATGGCGACTTTGAAGGTCCAGGTCCTGCTGGTTTCATCCACGAGGCTGTTGTACCTCAACCACCTGCTGATTGGCAACCATTTGGCTATCCCCTTGCTCACACTATATGTCTTGTCACCGCCTATTCCGAAGGCGAGCTTGGAGTCCGTACCACTCTTGACTCGATTGCAATGACCGATTATCCCAACAGCCACAAGGTCATTCTTGTTGTTTGTGATGGTATTATCAAAGGAAAGGGTGAGACGATGTCAACTCCGGAAATTATTCTCAGCATGATGAAAGATCACTCCGTATTGCCAGACGAAGTCCCAGCATTCTCTTACGTAGCAGTGTCAAGCGGTTCAAAACGACACAACATGGCGAAAGTATACTCTGGATTCTACGACTATGGCGCGAACTCCTCGGTTCCGTTGGACAGGCAACAACGTGTTCCTATGTTGTGTGTTGTCAAATGCGGGACCCCAGATGAAGGATCCAAGAGCAAGCCAGGAAACAGAGGAAAGCGTGACAGTCAAATTATCCTCATGTCTTTCTTGCAAAAGGTCATGTTCGATGAGCGTATGACCGAGCTCGAATTCGAAATGTTTAACGGTTTATGGAAGGTTACCGGCATATCTCCAGATTTCTACGAGACAGTTCTTATGGTTGACGCTGATACAAAGGTTTTCCCCGACAGCTTAACACACATGATTTCTGCCATGGTCAAAGATCCTGAAATCATGGGTCTCTGTGGCGAAACCAAGATTGCCAACAAGAGAGCAAGCTGGGTATCAGCCATTCAGGTCTTCGAATACTTCATCTCCCATCACTTGTCAAAGTCCTTTGAGTCAGTCTTCGGTGGTGTCACCTGCCTTCCTGGTTGTTTCTGTATGTACCGTATCAAAGCACCCAAGGGAGGACAAAACTACTGGGTACCAATTCTTGCCAATCCGGATGTCGTCGAACATTACTCTGAGAATGTTGTTGATACCCTACACAAGAAGAACTTGCTTCTGCTCGGAGAAGATCGATATCTGTCCACACTCATGCTTCGAACATTCCCCAAGCGCAAGCAAGTCTTTGTTCCTCAAGCGGTCTGCAAAACTACTGTTCCAGAGTCCTTCAGTGTCCTCTTATCCCAGAGACGTAGATGGATTAACAGTACGGTACACAATCTTATGGAGCTCGTTTTGGTCAGAGATCTTTGTGGTACTTTCTGTTTTAGCATGCAATTCGTCGTTGCTATCGAACTTATTGGTACACTTGTGCTCCCAGCCGCTATTGCCTTCACCTTCTACGTCGGTAGGTTTTACCCTATCAATCTTTTGCTCTATACATCATGCTAATTCTTACTAGTCATTATCTCAATTGTTCACTCGCCACCTCAAATTATTCCACTTGTTCTTCTCGGGTTAATCTTGGGTCTCCCAGCTGTGCTCATCGTCCTCACCGCTCATCGCTGGTCCTACGTAGTATGGATGTTCATCTACCTCCTCTCTCTCCCCATCTGGAATTTCATCCTTCCAACCTATGCCTTCTGGAAATTCGACGACTTTTCCTGGGGTGATACTCGCAAGACCGCTGGCGAAAAGACCAAGAAAGCAGGTATCGAATACGAGGGTGAATTCGACAGCTCCAAGATCACCATGAAGCGATGGGGCGAGTTCGAGAAAGAACGCAGACAGAGGAGTCAAGCAAACTGGGGATCAAGTGGATACGGTAGTAAAGAGGGCAGCACTTTCAACAGTGGTGCCTGGCCTCCCCAGAGATACGAAGAGGAATATTCAGACGTGGGAATCTAAAGGCAAATATTAGTTTGCATTGCGTTGTATAATGAATGCATTGGGTGGTTTGGTTGCTCTGCGCGCTTGCTTTTGAATTGCATACACAGACTCTTGCATGCATTCGTTTGGTATTGAGTTCTGATGTTAAAATTGGGATCGAGATCATTGGCGTTTTTTTGTATTAATTTTAGTATATGTGGGAGTGAAGAAAGGGGGCAGTAAGAGAGCATGGATGGGTATACTAAGTAAGAGTAATACATTATTTGTGCTATCTATTTTGTGCTTTACTTGTCTTGTGATGCCTTATCATAATTTAGTGGTTCCGTTCCCTTTCCTTCGCTTAATCTTTTTTCAAAGTCTTCCAGCTTCTCCGACAATTCCAAGCCTTGGCATCACATCCGGAGATGCTTCTCAGACACAGCTATCGAAAAACATGTTGACTGCACAGACGGCGGCGAGACCCGCAGCGACATCTTCACGGCAGTTTGTGGCGTGGTGTCTCTAGGGTCCTTAAATGAGTTGTGTCGTTGTCTTGGATTGCGTCTTCAGTCAGACCCGTGTTGGACAAATTAGGAGGTCTTAGGTAACGGTGTAGATGTCCAGAGTAGCGGTCAGATGCGGTCCAGGGGCTTGAACTAGAGACCCAAATCTATTTACAATCTAACCTGCGAAGTCCCAGCCGTACATAAATGAGTCTTGTACAACGGTGAGCTTGCTTGAAGCAGGGATATCTCGGGCCCATTAGCCGACCGCGAGGCTTCAGAGTATTCCGGTGGGATTTTGGATTCTAGCGTCGTCCATCCAGGTAGACTTTACGGTGGGCACTAGCAAGATATCGAAAGACTTGGACGCTCTATCTAGAGGGGAGGCGCGAGGATGGGGGATGTATAGTTCGAGGTTTTGCAAGGAATAACTAGGGGATTCTGCTTTGGAGTAGTAAGAGTGGGATAGTTTGGATGTTTATTTGTTTAAATTTGGTGACTATGAACTTGAGCTTCAATTCAAGTTGTCTTTATAAGTTGGTTTTCTAGAAGTTAAGTTCAAGGGCCTGGTTTAAGTTGCAGGTGAACCACTTGTGCGGCTTGCACTTTGATCTGATATTGAACGCCACATATTCAGTGCTTGTACAGTTGGAGTGAGGAGTTTCAACATACGAACTAGCAGGTGCAGGGATATTGAAATGGTGGCGATAGATTTTGATATATGGGGTAGTATGCTTAACATGGGGTTTATCGAACCTGACAACATATCCAAAGTGCTTAAATATTCAGTGAATATCTGATTAAAATTTTAAAAGGAGAGGAATCTGAACAATTAGTTTTGCATCCCTGAGAATAAAGTCAGATACAAGGTCAGATAGGGCAGCTGTTGGTATGTGCTAAGTTTCCCTAACTCTCACTGACCAGTCATGACCAACCCCACGGTGATTTTGCTGATAGAGAACAGTTTCGGGAGAAAGATGGGGGGTATATTGAAGTGCTGCTCTTGCTACATTTTAAATCGTAGGTATCAAATACAACCGTGTATCGCCACTGTCATATGTTTTGCCTGATGCTTGTTTGAACTTTAGAACAACAGAACCTAAGGGTTTTGAATAGTATCCTTTAGATTCCCAAATTTCATATTTGTATACACATCTCTAACGTATAACCACCTCTAAAACCTATTCAAGTACGAAATGACAACACTTCAAAAGAACGGAGCACCTTTCAATGCTTTCAACAAAAGCGGTGATGGGGATCGAAAGCTCTCTAAGGCCAGCTATTATAACTCTAGTGGATTCGGGTTAGTGTCACTAAACCGTGCTTGGTGATACGATTTCTTGGAACTCGTCTCGTGACGTTGATCTTCAACTAAAAGGGGAGGGGTCTAAAGAGGTGGAAGCGCGGGTAGATATGTTTTTGGGGAGGGCAGGGGGTTGTGTAAGCTAAGGTGGATATGATTTCTATCTACATACTATAGAGTCAAAATCCAGGCAAGCTTGGTTATGTATCTCGTTCTGTGGAAACACGCCCTTCCTCTCAAGTTCTAGAGAAAACGAACCAACTCTCAAGCCGTCAGTGACAAGTATGTTCTGTAGGACGAGCGTTCCTGTATCTGGTGGTTAATTAATTTTTGCCTGGCTCGAAGGCAGTATGAATGACCAGAACATTCAACCTTGGACATGATTTCAAGAAAAATCCTTTGGAGAGTTTGGTTGTACTACTGTTCCTGCTTCTGTTATCTGTAATTTCCATTTTTCCCACGATCAACTATAGGAACTATCAGTGTGGCAGTGACAGAGATTTTGAAACTGGGTTTGGATGAGGTGGCAAAATGTACATTTTACTACACAATGAGACACAGAGGAGTTGATAGGTTTTAGGTGAAAGATGTGTGTACCTTCAGAGTCTAGAATATCTGTTCCTAGCCATAAATACTACCACCACATCTATCTCATTTTTTGAGTCTTTCTCAGCTTATTGTAAAGAAACATAATTAGTTGATTTTTTTATGAATATTGTAATTTTAGGAAGGCTTGTCCTACTAGTTCAAGCGAGTGTGTCTGGCACAGAGAATCGTGGCAGCCACATTACACTTGTATTTGCATCGATTTATGAATCCTAGCAGCTACTTCTCGCTACATTCTAGAGTTAACTTCAGTTTCGCAGGTCTTTAGAACTGCGTTCACTTGGTCATAGGCGTGTGGCTATTCCGTAAATACCTTCTCTGACCCTGCCCTCCCCTTTAGTCCATAGCAGCATGTTCCCCCATCCACCTCCGAATCAACCCAAAATCCCGACATTTCTGATGCAAACTGAAATCCGCCACATGTCCCACTGGTGCATCCGGATCTTCGATCGCTAGGAAGGGTGTTACGTCGCCGTGGCACATGAGGGACTTACGGAGCGTTTCGATGCAGTGGTCGACGTGCATGCGTTGTCCGACTTGAGAATGGAGCGAGTTAGCCGGGTAAAAAGAGTGGGGTAGGGCTAATAAAGGGAAAAGGAGGGGGAGGGGGGAGGGGGAGGTACCATCGGAAGTTTGAAGATTGATAGGGGTTTCGGGGTTGTCAAAGGTCCCGTGGCCGGGGGGTGAGTAGTGGCCGGATTGGAGCCAGGTGAATTTACGGATTAGATCCTGCAGATACATTAGTTTATGAATCTTCCTCAAAATCTAGCAATCCTGACATGCTATCGTATCAAAAAATGACAGCGAGAATCAAGATGAGAGGGACGTACTAGACAGTGGATATGATGAAACACATCCAATATTGCGACATATCCCGTGCCATTCTCTTTTGGTACCGGACGGAAACCGTATGGATATTGGTCCTCTGTTCGATTGAGGAGATGGAGTTTATTTGGTGGGATGAGAACGCCGCCAACTATTTAACTGATTATCAACTTGAACCAATATCATCAACTCTACCCAAGAGTTCGGAATCCAAACCTAGAAGTCAAGAAATACGAGAACATCAGGAAAAAGCAAAAGAGAAACCCACCATTCCAAAGATCATACCAAGCATCCTCCATATCTTGTGTTGGCGGCCCTCGGTAAATACTTTCTTGCGTAAAGTCATTCTCAAAATCATACTCCACATACTCCACTGCCTCAAGCGCTGGCGCTATTCAGTAAAATATTATCAGCATCACCAGTCATGCACTGCGCTATTACCAGAACATGAACGAACGTACACCATATCGACAACTGTCTCGCACACTGTTGATCACTCGGTTTTCGGAATAGCAGGAATATGAATGCTATGACTGTGAGAATGAGGCCTAAGTAGTGTAGAAGGGAGACATGGCGGGGATTTGAAGTGATCCATGAGGATGGGAAGATGGAATCCGAGGAGGATGCCGAATCTTCGGAATGTTTTGCGTTTTCATCATCGGCAAGAAGTCCATATTTTGTGTCAAGATCCTGATGCTGTTTTCTCTTGATATTGAGATTGAGTTTGTTGAGGAGAGGGAACATCGCGTTGGAATAGATGTTGAGAGTGTAGTTTAGAAGGATGCTTGAATGAGAGGGAAGCAAAAAGTAGAAAGAGATTTGGCCGCCTATCGTGACCACGGGGTTTGCATAGGGCGAGAGAAGTGCTCCAAGTTGTATTCAATGTATCGTGCCGATCCCGGATGAGGTTTTCCTCGTTGAATATCGATAGGCCAACAAACAGGAAGACTCAAGAGAGAGAGAGTGTGTGTACAAAGAGGTGTTCCCGTCAAGAGAAGTATTGATATGGGTCTAGAACATCATGCTGAGATGCTGTTCTTCGGAGGAGCCCTCTTTTACAGAAGAAGAGCAAACAAAGGAGCTGGAACTACCTTTGTGAGTATGGGGGTGTAGTACCCGGATGAGCTGGCATACAAAAACGTGCCACCATAGTAATCACTACCCCTCACATGCCGATATCACCATATCAGTTTTGTAGTAGTAGAGTAGACATAGTCACTGGGGCATTGAGATATTGAACGGCAGGCCGGCAATTCCATGCATCCTTGGTCACAAATACCACCACATACCTGCGGCTCGCCGGTACTTCGGGAGAAAGTCACCCTCCTTGCACCATATGGGGGAAAAAGTGGAGGTGCCTCGTGGAATAGTTGCATCTTACTAACCTTTGTTGTAGATCCGACACCGGCTTTTTCAACATGTGGTGTATCTGCTTCAGAGGATGTCCTACACCGCTCTGTTAGCAAATTGTACTGGTAGCTTCAAGACGCCTGACCAACGATACCGCCAATTGCAGTAGAAGGGTTATTGCAAAAGTATATAACTATAGCGCAGATACGTCTAAGGGAAGCTAAAGTCAACCCTGAAGCAGTTTCTTCGTCTCTCTTTCCCCCACAGCCAATATACAACATAAACACTTGTTTTGAGGATCCTCTAATCAGTTACCGCCAGCATGAAATTCTCCAATATCATCTTCGCAAGCGTTCTTGCAACTACTGGCCTCGCAGCTCCAGTCGCTGATCCTCATAAGCATGGTATAGTACACCTAAACTCCCCTTTCCCATATCTACTAACAATCACCTGATAGGATTCAAAAGAGGTCAAGCAATGGACGTTGTCCAGCAGCAGATTCAGCGTGCTGGTGCGTACCAGCGAGAAATTGATGCTGCTGACCGCGCGACTACTCTCGGTCACGCAGCTGTCCAAGAAAAAAGAGGACAGGCAATGGACGTAGTCGTGAAGCAGATCCAGGCGGCTGGTGCGTACCAGCGAGAAGTTGATGCTGCTGACCGCGCAACCACTCTCGGTCACGCAGCTGTCCAAGAAAAAAGAGGACAGGCAATGGACGTAGTCGTAAAGCAGATCCAGGCGGCTGGTGCGTATCAGCGAGAAGTCGACGCTGCTGACCGCGCAATCATTCTTGGTCATGTAGCTGTCGAAGAAAAAAGAGGTCAAACAATGGATGTAGTCCAACAGGCCGCGAAGATCAATGCTTATCAGCGAGAAATCGATACCGCTGATCATGATGTTGTTCTTGGACACTAGCGAGGAGGCATTCGCTTCACGAACCATTGGAAAGGGTGGAGAGACGATTGTAAGTGCCTTGTACCTTCCAAAGCCCACTCGAAGTGATACATTCTAACATGACAAAATCAAGATTATGCTAGATTGACAACTGCGCGCTTTCCATATCTATGATAGCTGTATTTTGTTCTGCTCGTTGGCATTTGCAGGTGCGGTGACTGAAAGGCACGCTGAAAATTCTGGGGATACCTCCGTAGCACGTCTGCATTCTCGCTAATGAAAGTTCACTTGTTACTTGGACGTCACCTGTCAACTTCACTGAGACCTGAATTGAAACCACGGTTCTGAACTATTTCACGAAGACTGTTGAGCCTCCTTCTCACTTCTCCCCTGATAGTCATCGCCTAGGAGTTACGAGAATGCTTCTCACATTTGCCTCCCACGCCGAGAGATAGGGGTGAGTCGAGTCGAGTCGCCGATCAAGCGATCAAGCGACGAGTTGTCACTGAGTCTGCGACTTCTCAGACATTTAGAATTATCTCAGCCACGTTGTCTCTCCCCAGTTTGTCTGTCCATGAACGTTTCGAAAATCAATAGTTGCTTTTAGGACACACTACCCCGCAAACGCCTCATCTTGAGAGTTGGACGGAACACAGCTTTGTGCTGGCACTTTCAACGTGCGCTTAGAAAATCTACGAATAAACAATCAATAGCAGGGAAACGGTCAGCCTCAAATTCCAAAAGCCGCGCTAGCATCCCAGCGTCTCGCCACTGACACGGCCTTTTCATAAAAAAAGATGAACCACGAGATGTGCTCGCACCGGCACACATAAATACTCGTGTTCGGCGTTCCGAACTCGCATGTTGGTGTTCAAGTCAGAAATAGGTCTTGTGCCGGAGAAAGACCGCATAAAGCCCACGCCCGAGTGTGTAATTTCGTTTTTGCAGCCACGCTAGAACGTGTCAGGGTTCAGATGGCGATCACTGAGTAAACCCTGTCGCAAATTGCAGCTTGACGTGAGGGAAAAGGATGTGCCCGTTGACTGCTACGGGAGTCCGGCGCTGATTGGGTTCTGCTCTTATTTTAAGCTTAGACATGGCGCATGACTTAGTCTCTTCTGCCATGGGCGCTCTGTTCCTGACTAGAAGCAGAAGGGTGCGCCGGGAAAGTGCAGAAGGGTTGAGGTGCAGAGGGGGGCAGAAAGGGCAGAGGGTACAGAGGCTGCAGAGGTGTAGAGACGTAGAGCAGCAGCTGCCAGATCCATCGTGAAAAGATGCAATGCGATGGTGACAGGGTGATTGATGCCAACCGGCGATGAGCGTACAAGAAGCAAGCTGAGGGGAAGGGTGAATTTTGAAATAAGATGACATGAGATGTGACAACACCAACACTCATTTGCGATGGAGAGAGGATGCCGGGGGGGTTAAAGAGTCAAGATTGCGGCGGTTGTGCTGATGGTGCATGGTTCCCGACCAGGCGTGAATGTCTTCAGTAAGGAAATGAGCAAGCCAGACAAAGTGAGCCGTTAGCGACGTGGCGACTTGGGAGGGTGAGGCGGTGTGTATTGCTCTTTCAGCATCTCCTCATCATAAAATGCTTGAATAGGGGTCTTGGGACCAGAATGCCGGTGCTTGGGAGATGGGAATCACCGGAACAGAATTGCGTGGCGAGCATCTTCATCTCAGATCGTGAGATGAGATGAGTCGTGGTTGTATCCAGCGTCCCCCTTTCACCTTTCACCCCTCAGCAGGTCAACACGAGAAGGAAATTGGGCCTGAGCTTAACCGTGACGGTCTCCGAGAAAGGTCTAGTCAGGGCAAGAGCGCTTCTCCCCGCAAATTACTCGCGCTATCAATTTTCCGACTGGCTGGGTAGCGGCGAACCACACCTCCTTTTTATTTTCATCCATGACATCCGACCAACAACAACGCCTACGAAGTAATTTGCAGCAGAAATCCCCAGAGCAAGTAACCAGCCCTAGGGAAGGGGGTGCATGGTATTCTCTGAAGAACTTCTCACGATGTAGCCAACGGGACATCACCGGGACACCACCGGGAGCACCACCGTTTGCATGGCTCGTTGCAGCTCGGAGAGAGAAACAAAAGAAGCATGCTGCTGCAGAGCTGCCGTTGGACGAGCTCCCCTGGTTGGGTTCCTTGGGTGTCCTTTGCGTGAGCCGGCCAGCGCTGGTCGGCTTGTGCTTCCCCTGTTGCTCTTTCCCCTCTTGGCTGGTCTTCAGGTGTGCTGCTCAGCCTACAGGCCCACTTTGAGGTCCCCAGCGCGACCTCCCGATCCACACTATGCTTGCTGGACCTGCTGGTGAGCCTGCCACTTTTACTCTTTACTTACCTCCGCATCCCCATCTCTTCTCTTTCTTTTCTTCCCTCCTCTCGACGCTGATGTTGTGATCCCTTGTCGTCGCCGTACATTCGTTTTCTACTACCACCGCTTCACTCTTTCAGCGGGCATTCGTTACTCTCCATCATCACATCCCCCCTAAAACGATATATCACGAACCGACTTAATTACATTCTACGCTTAGAAAAGGTCAATTTTCAGGATGAAGGCCGGAGTTCTTGCAATCGCTGCGGCGATTGTTGTTGGTGTTAGTGCCAGACAAAACCATGCCGAGCGTCGCCACGCGCATGAGTTATTCCACAACGCGAGAATGTTGAAGGGGACTGGTGTTCATGGAACTGGAAAGGTGACTGGGACCGGAAAGCACCATAGCCCAGAGGAGACCTGTGGATGCACCACCATCTATACCACCATTACAGGTGAAGGAACTCGTATGTTGATGCTCGATCGAGGGAAGGAAGAAGAATTATTAACCCGCTAATGTGAATCTAGTCTACTTCCCACCCCCTCCAGCTACCTCGATGCTTCCCCCACCATCGTCGTCCGTCGCACCACCCACATCGACAACCACCCAATCCGTTGTGATTGTATCAACTTCCCCACCAGTTGTCCCAACACCATTGGCAACAACATGCCCAACCCCCGGTGTGTACACCATCCCAGCTACGACCATCACCTTGACCTCCTCCACCACGGTCTGCGCTGCTACCTCGACTGCGCTCTCCTCCGGATCTAACACATACGGAGGTGTTACCACGGTTGTTTCCACCAAGACCACGGTTGTTTGCCCATATGCCACCGTCTCCACCTCAGAGGGCGTTGTTACCTCTGTCATCTTGACCACCACATATGTCTGCCCAACAGCTGGTACCTACACCATTGCCCCCTTGACCACTTCAGTTTCCACCTCCACTGTCATGGTTTACCCAACCCCCGCAACCTATGCTCCAGGAACCTATACCCAGGCTCAGGTTGTCACCACCATCACAGAGACTAACTACGTCGTGGTCTGCCCATTCACTTCGCCAGCCCCTGTCCCAACTTCCAGCGCAGCTCCAGTTGTTGTCTCTGTTGCACCACCTGCGTCTACCAGCGTCTACGTTGCACCACCTGCTTCTACTAGCGCTGCGGCACCAGCCAAGTCCTCATCGTCTAACAGCGGATCCCTTGGAAGCTCAGGAAACCAATGGGCTATCACCTACTCACCATACACCAGCGCCGGCGGATGCAAGGGCGCTGCGGACGTCATGGTTGATATCACTCTCATCGCCTCCTCTGGCTTCAAGGCTGTCCGTATCTACAGCACTGACTGCTCTGGTCTCATCAACGTCGGAACGGCCTGCAAGGCCACTGGCTTGAGAATGATCATTGGTGTCTTCATTAGCGAGACTGGTATTTCCGGTGCTCAACAACAAGTCACTGACATCATCAGCTGGGGACAATTCAGCATGGTCGACTTGGTCGTCATCGGTAACGAGGCCGTTTTCAACGGTCACTGCAGTGCTTCCGCTCTTGCTGGTTTCATCTCTGAGTGCAAGACCAAGTTCGCCGCCGCTGGATACACCGGACCATGCACCACCACCGAGCCTCTCAACACCTGGCAAGGAAACACCGGCGCTCTTTGCGGAGCCGTCGATGTCGTTGGTTGCAACATCCACCCCTTCTTCAACTCTGGCATTGCCGCCTCCGACGCTGGTGCCTTCGTCGCCTCCCAACTCAAGATTGTTGATGGTCTCTGCCCAGGCAAGACCGGTATCAACTTGGAGACCGGATGGCCATCTCAGGGTAGCTGTAACGGAGCTGCCTGCCCAGGTAAATCCGAGCAAGCTACCGCGATCAAGGGTATTACCGCTGCTGCAGGTGGAAAGTCCGTCATGTTCTCTTTCACCAACGACCCATGGAAGCCAGCTGGCGAGTTCGGATGCGAGCAATACTGGGGTGCCGTTCAACTCTTCTCCTCGTAGATGGTCTCTACGTAAATCATCTGGTCATCAGGTGATCAAAAATCAATTGCTCAAAATATGATATGATATCACAATACCTAAGCATTTTCTTTTGTTGCGAAATGGATGAAAGGAAATATGTATGTTTTGATAGTTGAAAAGAGGAGGTTGAGATTTATAAGAGGGTGGTGTAAGATGCGATGATGATCTGTCAAGTAAATAGGCGGAGCATATTGTTTCTTCTCAAAGTAGTTAATGAAGAAAGATATGGAGTGGAGTTGATATTGCGCCTTTGCTTTTTGGTCTTTGATTTGAACTTGGGGAGCGCAATTGGGATGAAACGTATTTGCATTGCGTGTAACTTCTAGTGTCTATTATATCCATGAACCTGAAATTTCGTCTTCGTGGTACATACGTTTGTAAGCCTTGACGTTTGCTGCAACCAGGTAATTCACTTTGAGTAGAGGGCTCCGTGACGCTACCTGTGCAATTAACTGTTTTGTTCAGCCAGGCCAATTCTGTCTATCAAAAGCTATCTGCGGGGATTTCAATGTTGACATCAAGATCTGATAAAGTGCCAGGGCTAGCTACAAATGAGAGGTGACCCAAGCTCCAAATCTGATCCTGCTCAACCAAATAAGGGCGGCGAGGAGCAAGTGCGCGTGTGAGAGAACTGAAGCTGAAGTGCTCCAGATCGTATTGGGTATCTGCTAGTGATAGGTTGGGCTACTGATGTAGTCAGGGTTACGATCTTCCCCTCGCTTATCGACAACAGCCTCCGAAGCGACAACGGAATACATTGTTTTCAATTTACTTCACACATCCAGGTCCGGTACCATCCTCACGGAGATGGCATCCTAGACGCTCAACGTGGAAAATACCGGGAGCTTACGTATTCCCCTGACATCGAAGAGACGGAACGATCAAGACTACACCTGTTGACAATATCCTCTACTTGTTTCTGTGGAACAGACTATAGGGATTCAACTGCTTTTGTATTCCAGGCTAAGCAAATGCGAATGCGGTGTCCTATTTAGGGGGGAATGTGGTGTTGGCTTGTTCTTGGGCTCCTGCTCTACCTCATCCCTCCACGCAACATGGCACATCTTTCTGATCAAACGAGGTGGGGTAACGGTATCAATTCACATAGAACACTTCCCCTCTAGACCACCAGGAAAGTATAGACTCCCTCCAACACACCCTTATCCCAATCCCGCCATAAGCTGCAATGCCACATCGTAATTATCTTGAGAAGCCGAGGCTGACCCACCTGGGAGTGATCCCGGCTGGGTTAAAGAATAAGGAAGAGTGTAGGTAGGTAGGTAGGTAGGTAGATAGGTAGGTAGGTGGTTTGAAGAGACGTTCAAGCTAATCAAGATGATCAAAGCTTAGGAAAGGGGGGAGGGCAGGAGTGCGGTGACCGAGAGCCAAATTGCGGTTCACGAGGAGCGGCAGCGTGTGGTGAGGAGGAGGAATCACAGCAGCGCCCCTGCCAAAGCAGACCATAGACCGCATAATCCTGACTGGCAAACACGGCACCGGGCCCTTCTAGGAAGCTAAGTCGCGCGGATGGACAAAGCCAATCTGTGGATTGAGGGCCATGCATAGCCTCTATATCACGTATGCCAGTTCCAGATTGTGCTCCTAGGGTCTCCCTCATGCTGTTGTTCCTTGTTCTTCCTAGCGCTCTTCCCTGCATTTATACCTGTTGAAAACTCCATCCAAACTCCTCTCTAGCTAAGGCAGCAATGCTGTCAATAACCTGTGTCTACAATACAAGGGAAATGAATGTTAAATTTTCTTGCAACTTACGATCCGGCCTACAACTCATGTCAATCCTCAGCATTGCTAATCCTACGGGGGTTTTCGTTTATGAGAAATATAGATTTATATATCTAGATAAGCCACTCAGTTTGCCTCCCCGAATACAATGCAAAGCCAATTACCAAGTTCCTTAATTACGACGCCCTACAAAGGGGGTAAGCTTCCGCTTAGAGGGCTTTTAAGGTAACAATCAATTCAACAAAAGAAATTCGAGAGCAAGTGTCGTATGACAATCATAATAGCTTTTAGATTATCTGACTACCTATGTACTCATTGTCAACCCCCACAAACACTTCTTCATGCTTCCTTTCATCGTTTTGACGGAGGCATCGTCACACTCTCCCAACTTGTAACCATGCACCATGCCTCCAACCTCCTATCCCCAGCCCTATGCAGACTCCGCGCTAAATACAACCTCGAAAGGTATGATGCTCCTTCCCCCTTCCATGAATGGCATGAAATATGTATCCGGCATGAGTGATCGATGGAACGTAATGATTCATTTCGTATCATGCGTATGGTTGGATCAAATGGCGCTAGAGAAACAAAGATAATGACGCCAAAAAATGCTGTATGTATGTAGCCGAACAATAAAGTTGGATAATAAAATATTTGGGGAATATGGCGAGGGCCGTTCGGAGGGATCCCTATTTGATTCCTCCATATCGAAAATTTCGGGGCTCTAGAATCCTACCTTCCATCCACCCGTCCGTGAGACCCGTGGTATCATTAAAGAAAGCGCAGATATGGTGTGTATCATTAGTCGTGAACAAAAGAAATACCGAGGCGGTGGTGTTTGTGAGGGGGTGAGGAGGAGGAGCTAGACTGTACAATACTCTCCTTGGAATTTAGAAATGACCAATGCTGACTCCAAGCTCGGCTCCTTTCCTTTGCCGACGCGTGATGGTGCCTCTCGACTTTGGATGATCTAGGATGTCTTCTTCGTCAGATAACCAATCGTAGCTTTGTGATCGAGCAGAACGAAATTTGTTCTCACGCGGGTCCATCGCGTCATGTAGTGGCCCCGCGGCCAGATCACACCTTTCATATTGTATAAGCCCCCCTCTCATGGGGTCGCAATTGGCCACGATCAGGTCTTGACCATCATTTGTGAAATCAAGACCCCCAATCTCTCCAAAGAAGCTCAGAACCTGTTTGCTGTCGAAAGTTTGGGCATCAATTACGTTGACAAAATCTGCTGGCTCGGCAGCAACCAAAACTCTCTTTCCAGAACCCATTGGCGAGAACTTGACTTTCCTCACGCCAGCCATTTCTGAGGCTATCGTTTTGAGTGGGGATGCAATGCCTGAACTTGTGGTCCATTTTCGAGCATCCCAAATTTTGATTAGCTGATCTTGGTTTCCAGTTGCGACTGTCCATCCATCATCAGCCCAGTCACAAGCAAATCCGTAATCCTTGTGGCCTTCAAGAGATTGTAGAACTTCACCGGTATCAGCCCTACAAATTCTGACATCGAAACAATCGCCGACCAGAACTCGTAATCGATTATCTGGAGAAATAGCACTGCAATTTATCGCAGCATATTTATCGTCCTCGGTCTTGGCGTAGTTATGCTCAGCAATGAATTTATTTGTGTTGACATCCAGAATTCGAACACCGCCATCGTTCGACGAAAATGTGGCGAGAGGAGAAGATGAGCCTCGAGACGGATGGACCTGAACGTGGTTCGTGATGCTGTTCTCCTTTTCAACCACTTGGCCCTCTGTATGGTTTGTGTCTTTGTGCGCTCGCAAATTTACCAAGGCATACTCTCCAAAGAAGCCGCCCACAACAAGGATGTCATGTCCCACATCCATCGTTGTGATTTGGATATGGTTGAGGTCCGCGGGCGCGTAGAATGACTTCACGGATGGATCTGTCAAGTTCAAGACCTCCCTAGTCCGGCAAACATATCCTACACCGGTTGATGGATTCCACTGATTGATCTTGGACCCAGCTGCATAGAATACGTGACCACGCGAAGAGCATCCCATGAGATTTCGGAGTTGAAAATGTGTGAGATGTAGATCATGGTCAAAATCCATTCGACGAAATTTGAAATAGTTATCGGAATCTGGTAACCTTTTGCCTAATTGACGTGTCTGCTCAAGTCAGCCCTGATGTTACCATCAACAGTAGGTATGTCACTTACATGACCATCGCGATTAGCATTAATGTTTGCGTAGTTCACATAAGATTGCCGCCGGACGTTTCTTGCTTCAGATCGCGAAACTCCCAGTGAATTCCAGTTAATTCTTTGTATGTCACAATATTCACCTTGTAGGTCGCATCGGCGCATCGGTTCAAGGCCTTCTATCATTCCCTGTTCGTGTAGGGAAGATAAATCAGGATATCTTAATCGTTTCGACTCCTGAGGACCACGGCGTCTAGCCCATCTGGAGAGAAATTCTGCTAGGGTCGAATTGCGATGGTCTGGGACTTCAAGTTCGTCAGCATCAGCGTCAGAGCCATCCCCCCACTCGAGAAGTTCCGCATCTTGATTTATATCAGCAACCAAGCTATCTAATGTAGATGCTGTTGCCGATTCATCAGTTTCCCAAAGATGTGGGGTATTCTGGAAACCCGTCGCAATTGTAGTAGGAGGAATATCATTCAGAGAAGACGCTTCTCCTAGGGAAACGTTGTCGACTTGTGTAACAGACCCATAACCATCGTCCGTCTCTATAAGAGGGGAAGTACAGGGTAAAGGAAGGGGTGGAGTACCGAGATGCTGAATGCCTCCGTGCTCCTCTGGAGCCATTTCTAAATCTGCATGCTGCTGCTGCCCTTGCAATTGTTCCAGTTGAAGAGACACTTCAGACATCGAAGTATGAAGATTGGCGTTGTTCAGTACCGGATGTACAATATCGGCCTCTCCAAAATCAGCAATTGGATCTGGCATCTCTTGATCGTAATCACCCGGGCTTGGGAAAGAGTCCGGATTGAAATATATACTTTCGTCATCGGTCGCAGAGTATTGCGCATTATGGAGTAAGCCGGTGAAGTCCTCCGGACCGGTACCTAGAGGAGTTCCCGCCTGATGTATTCCAGTGCTCACTTGCTGCATAGTCGAGAACGAAAAGGATATTGGCGCGCCTCCATCTGACATGTCTTGGTCATCGTCGTTTGGAGTATAGCTATGGAGAACTGGCCGTGAATCCGTATATAAACTGTCATTCTGAGCCTCAAAATCCGTACCGATACTCACGGGCGTTGCTACAAAGATACCTGTCGAAATAGGGTCTGCGTTCGATTCCATAACCATAGTAGCGCCATCATATGTCTCAAAGGTCGATGGGGAGTCGTTGTGAGGAGGGGTCAACGGGTTCGGGAGCATCGCGTTGTGCTACTCGTACTCCTCTTTATGAGGCACGATGTCATAGATGAGACGAAGTCGAAATTGTGAGTGCTTCCTTGTGTAGCGCAGTGACTGGGCGCGAGTGTGACGAGGTCGTGGGTTTGAAATGGGGTCGTGTAGCTCGGATGAATGAGGAATCTGGTATCGAGGGGTGAAGTCGAGAGAGGGCAAACGGCGCACACTGCGGGATGCACAAGGACGAGCCAGCCGATCTGGGTGCGCTGTATGTATGCCGCCGATTCTGCACGGGGTAAGGATGGAGAGTGTGGTGGGTGCGCGGTCGTTAGGGTGGTGGATTTGGATATATGGAGAGGACTGTTGGATACACGAATCGCAAGCTGCGTTGTTGTCGACTTGCTGGGAACCGGGGCCAAGGCGAGGGAAGAGCGGGGGTCTAGATGCAGTGTTGTCAGAGAAGCGCTGCAGCGAATTGCTTCAATATGAATCAGCTTCACGCCGGTGGTGGGTGAACCAGGTGAGGGTGTGAAGAACGATTTGGTGGGGTGAACGCTTTGAGAGCAACGTGGGATGCACAGTGAGGGGCGAGCAGTTGCACTTGCAGGTGGCTGAATGAGAAGCAATAACGTCAGGTCGAATTCCGCTGCTCGGCATTGAACTCAATCGTGTTTGCGCAAAGGGTGTAGAGGAGGTGGGGAAGTTGTCAGTTGTGTTGAGTGGATGACTTGCCAGTAGGAGCACGCGAATGACAAAGAGAATAACGTTAGTGGCGAGGGAGAAACCCTAAGTGTCTTTTATGTCTGTCCAACATGATTGGGCACCGATCATCACTTTATAGTCCATGTATTTTGAAGAGATCATATTCTACCGCAATTTCACTTCAAGTGGCTTCTCTTGCATTGATGTCAAGATCCTCCAACCTGCATCTTCTTCCAGCAGTCCTAAGCGTGCTATGTACTCCTGGGTAGATATGAACAGCAGGGACAACTCACCCCTCCTGCCACACACTCTCTCTGCTACATGCAGCTACTCCCTACGTTCCTGTCTCGCATGCAACAAGCTCCAGTAAGAGATAGGGAATCGAGGATCCGTTTACTCGAACGAGTGACGAGAGCTGTGGTTGCAGGCCACGGCATGACTCGCAGGAGCAGCCCGCTTTCACCATGGTGTGCTGCAGACATCATGCACCTTGTTAAATCGGAATTGTTCGCAGCCAGCGTGGCTACATTTTTCCTGTATGGCAATGTATTCGTTGTTGTCAGAAAGCTCTGTCGTCTTGTGCTACCACACATTTTTGAAATGATTGGACAGCACATGGTACGATGGAGCCTCTCAGCGGAAGAGCTGGGATGGTATAACCGTGGGGTTCAAACTGATAGAAAAAGAACGTCACACCAACATAGCTTCATATTTTCTTTTCTCAAATATTCTCTTGCTGCCATTTGCCGCCCTTTCGACAAAGCAATTCCAGAACAAGGTTCTCTACTGTTCCAAGCAGCGGGTCGGTCCTTACCTGCACTGCACAGATCATTCTCTAAAAACGTCAAAATGCCACAATGGGGGCTCAATATAAGAGAGCGGGATCACGGCTTCGATTTTAACAATTTTTCAACATTGTCTCCGGCTATCAAGTTTCCCAAAGCCTCTTCAAACCCCGAGCCGGCTGAATCCTCACTCTTCCTTCGATACCGACTATCACAATTCTCTCCCTTCATAAGCGCTGGTCGCTAGGTCGCTTGGTTAAAAAGTGATAGAAATTTGGTCCCCGCTGTCGAAGCCTCGGAGTGTACGACAAACTTGCCGGCTATCTGCGTCTGCAGCTTTCCGCTTTGGTCAGCTCTGAGTCGTCATCCCCACACTGGAACACTTTATATCATTTTCGACAGTCCCCAGAAGCAATGCAAAGAAGCAATGTCCCGAGTGTGGAAACAGCGGTGAGTTTGCTCCGAATGTCCTTGCTTATTCAGATCCTTTCTCTTTCCTTGGTAGGATTTGGAAGATTATATCATTCACGTGATCTATTAGGCTGATCCGTAAGTTGTCTGAGACTTATCGGGATCTAGAAGGTGTAAGTTTTAGATATAATGTCGATTACCTCAAGTCCAGCTATTCGCTTTCGGCCCGTATGTACTGTGTCCTCCGATATTATTTTTATACCCTCCTCTCTTATAGCCAGATCACCGTCTATGCGCGGGCGTCTCGTTCGCTTCCAGTTCCATCAGGGGTACCTGTTGGTGAGATACACCGTCCACTTCATATCTCTCAGTCTGTTGCTTCTTCGTTGGGTCATCCGCATATGGAGCTGGAAGCTCGGCTTTTATCGCACCGGGATTACTCGGGTTAGCTTCTGGCTCTGGTCCCGCTCCGCTCGATCTTGCTGATAGCAAGTGTTGTTCATTCCTTTGTGCACGCTTTCTCCTGAAGAAAAAGAACATGCCTGCTGCTGCAATCGCTATTGCGCCTGCGCCTCCAATTACCCCACCAGCAATTGCGCCAGTATTACTCGAAGAAGAAGATTGGGTTTCTGTCGGTGTGGGGGTTGGGGTACTTTCACCTGTGGTTGTCGTTGGCTTGCCCTGTCAGACGTTAGTACCTGCATATGAAAAATCCAGCTGTAGTAAGTGATTGCCTACTGTTGTCGTGGTCGGTTTCGTGGTTCCTCCCGTTGTGGTAGACTTTGGCGTCTGTGTCTGAACATCCAGCACCGGGTCACATCGTTCCACACTTGTCGTTGTAGAACAACGCGTCGAAGCTGTCTCTAGTCTCGGCAACGGTAGTAGAGTCGAGAAATTCGCATACGTGAATTTTATTTGTAGATCCGTGGCTGCCGGGACACTTGACATGCATCTCACTTCGGTATATGCCCCCGGATATGTAAATGTTGCGCAAAGAGGAGATTCGGTACCACTAGCAGAAACGAAATCGTCAGTATCTACTTCTTGCTTATGCCCATCCTGCAATTCGGGATTGTACCATATTGTATTCATCCTATTATTCTGGCATGCAGAATCGCATGTTGTGGTCGCTGGTATGCATTTCGTTCGAAATGGAGCACATCCTTGATCTCCACAGCATCCTATCGCATTTACAGATTTATTCGCGTTTATTATACAGGTTCCTTGAACAGGGCAAGCCCATGGTTGCGCTGGATACTGTCAGCTAAATTCTTCTTTGAAGTCTCTCGCCTGCCCTTCCCATTTCCATCCCATCCAAGTATTCCCGGAAAGCATACCTATATCTCCGCCTTGCCATCCACAAAGTCCCGTAGCCAACGCCGGCGCAACAGTCGTCGCCCGTATCACAACATCCCTTTCTACGATTGACGGCGGTGGGTTCTCTCTTGTCGTTGTTTGCCGCGGTAAACTCGGACTCCCACCTACCACCTCCAACCCAAGTGTCGCCGTCAAAACCAATATACAATATTTCCTCATCATCTCTACCCTCTCCACTAAATAAACTGCAAATCGTCCGATTATGGACTTTGGTCCTCAGTCACGTGAAATACTCGTAGATAATTCGTAAATGAAAACGCAAGTCAACGAATGTCAGAGTCCTCTAAAAGGGAAGATGAAGCAGAATGTACGGAAATGATTATCATATGAAACGCAGCAGTTCAAGTGTCGCCCCTAGGCGTACCTTAACTGCCCTAAGGTTTCTCGCCGAGTCGCCGGCAAGCCTGTGCCGCTGAGCATATCAGCCTCTGACAGATTTCACTGCGCCTGTCTTCTCCTTGGTCCTCTCCACAAAATACTCCAATAAGAATGGTGATGTGCGCGGATGAGGTCTTGGCGTCTATTTTGAAGCGCAGGATTTATATGATGCGGGCTGCTGATTGGCTGAGATGTACGAAGACAGGGGGTGAGGAAGGCTGCTGCCACGCGAGCGGGGCTTTACTTTCCAAGCTTGATTTTGGGGCTTAGTTGGGATTTAAAGATGGAAGATGGTTTGACAGCTTCTCTTGCTGTAGGCTGATATTTTTAAACCATAAAAGGCTCTTTCTCTGGTGCTGATATAGCGATGCAATGATTCTCTTGGAAGTTAATCAGCCGCATGCTTTATATGTTGGCCAAGTCGATTTTTGGTCTTCTAGAACTTTGACTAGAATCAATTGCTGCTTCATGAGGCGCTGAGAGTTTAGAGCTCCACTTTTCATATCGCGTGGGTGCGTGACTGCAATTCTTTTGGATGGCAAATTGAGGTATTCGTCATCGGAATTCCGTTGTTGTGGTCTGATTTTGATATTTGTCGAATTTTCGCGGGAAAGAAATTCTTGTTGTTAGAGACCAAACTGTTGATCGGTTTATGATCTTTCGATTGAGCAGGTAATCGTGTGCGATTACTGGCATTACTTCAGAGACGAAATGATGTCTTTTCTTGATGGTAAAGGAATTGGCAGTATATTTCGTTGTTTTCCTTAACTCTGTGCAGTTGATTTATCCTCTACAATTCTTGATTGAAAGCAACTTTTGCTAGCAAGTGCAGCTTTTCAGGGCGGCATTTGAAAATATTATTGTATTATTCTTTTGAAAGCTATCCTATTCCCATGGGAGCAAAAGAACTTCCAGAATCAAATATAAACCGCCTCTATCCCGAGCAGTATTCCTTTCCCATAGCCTATCTCATGGTTGTATTAAAGGATCCTATGGTCCCCCTTTTGCCTTTACTTTAACCCATTTCATTCTGTTCACTAGCTCAATCCCTCGTGAGAGGACGAAGAACCCAACAGCACTGGGAACTAACAAACTAATCACCTCTATCTATTAGAACAACTTTAGCCTCTACCCTCGAATTCTTCTACTGGCTCTCTTCTTTTCAAGCTTACCACTTCTCAATACAGCATACAAATGCAAAGATAAACTACCACTCAAACTCAGATATTCCCGTACCTCAACAGCACTTTCACTCACAGGACTAGTCTGCACAGCCACTGTGCTCGTCTGTCAAATCCTCGTCTTCGCAGTCTGCATTATAGGATTGAACGTCTTTTATGTCTTATAGATGGTAGTGAAGTTATGAAGCTTCTTTGATGCACTCATCTACATCTTAGAAGTTATAGTCGTTGTGCTTTTAGTTTCCGGACCGATAATTGGATTGGGTGGCATACGGACTTAAAAGAGATCTAATGTTGACTAATGTAGGTTCCCTGAGGTGGCTGTGGATATGGTTAAGGATTATGAGATCGATGATGTGCGATTTGTCATGTCACTGAGGCCAAGGTTTCTGTTAGAGATCAGGATGCTGCCGAGAATCAGAGGAGTGAGTTGATTGTGCGCTTGAAAGCTTGTGCAGTCAGATGGCCATATGAATGGTGAATCTGTGTGCGATCAAGTTGTCTTTGGAAATTCAGAGGGGGGTGAGGTACAGGGGAGATGGGTTTGTATAATTCCCGGCGTAATTTTTGGCATATAAAGATGGAGAAATTTGATAGCAACAAGAGCCCTCCAATGGCACATTGGATTGGAGGCGTTCTAAGAAAACAATTTTGGATACCCTCCATTAACCTCACTTATGTCAACACTTTTTACTTAACGTAATATTTGGAAAACATATAGATTATTACCACGGCAACTGCTGGTTAATATATGAGGAGTTTGGGGCATTTCCCAAACACTAACGTAGTAGCCTTAAAGACAAGTGAAGGGTGCATTTCACGACATCGCAAAATGTAGACCCGGAAAGGACGAGTGTAAATAAGATCAAAACGAAGACAAACTTGTGAAATGTGCAGTTCTGAGTTCTAGTGTTTCAAGCCAGCAAACCAAAGTTTTACTGTCTTGGATATTAGCCAGATAATATTGGCTTGGCAGCCTACTCCCAAGTATTTCTACCATCGTTTTTCCCACCTTCGCAAGTTCATCTATCTCGCGATCATGAAGATGAATTTCAACAAATCCACCCAATGTGGGTTGCAACAAACTTCGCGTACCTCATCTGAAGAAGTTCGCGGAGAATCTTCACCGAGACATCTCATGTCTGCAGCAAACGCAAATTGCTACGAGTCCAAGCGGACAACGACGAAGGCATAAACTACGGGCATCCCCTTCTAGCCATGCCTACTGTTCTCTCCAACATCAAAATTTACTGCATTAAGGCAGCATTGGAGTCATTTTCTTTGATGTCATCCGGACCCAACGGCGCAACCTAAACCTCCGCAAGACGCGGATCAATACTTCACCCGTCGGGCCGTCTAGTGAAGCCGCTCATGATCTGAAATGTCTCTTTTGATCATTCATACGTCGTCGTACAGAGCCATCAAAAAGAAATTTTATTCAGCAAGGCAACTGCTAATGTTATTCACGTTGCTAGATATCGAGAAAGTTTCGGGAGTGGGGAATCCGATGCCATGGTCCACACAGCTGAGATGCAGCAAGGGCCCCCTGCACAGTCTGGCGATTGAGATTTCCCCGAGTTGGTAACCTCCAGTAGCTCAAACTGCGACGGAGGAGGGGCAGATTCCGAGGTTTACAAGTATCCAGAGATTTAGTTCCCCCCCATTGGTTTGTTCCTTTCCAATATCAGGGTTGTTATCTCTTTCTTTGACTTTCTCTTCCCTTGTATCCACTTCCTCTAGTTTCTTGAACTCTTTATCCTCACAGCGCCTGTGTCTTTGACGACCTCCTTGAAACCTCTCACGACACAGTCAACATCAACGGCTCGCAAGCTCGCAAGAGAAGGAAAGATTCGGCCTACGAATGCACAAATTCTGTCCTTTTCTTAATGCGCAACTGCTGATTTGCTACTGGATGTTATACCACAAATAATACAAAACTGGTCAATTACCTGTCGGAGATACATAGGTTCCGATTCTCCTACACATGCACCATTACGACGCAAGATAAGCAAGATCACTTTCGCACATTTACAACGAAGGCCAATCGTCGTCTAGAGCTCAAAAAGCGTGTTAAAGACGACTATTCCTTCTTTTGTCTACTTTCAATCAAGTCGCTGAGATCTCGCAATAGACATGTCAGAATTCAATATTCCCTTCAAGTTCTTCTCAACAATATCCGCTACTTCCTCATATCTTCTTGTCAAGTACAAGCCAGGTGCCCTTCTCTTTTCGAACCCGACATATATAGGCACATTCTTCCAACTATGGGTTCTACAGTTCGTGGTATTTCTCACGTATAGAGTCATTATATGGCCAAAGTTTCTCTCTCCCATTCAAAAGATACCATCCCCGCCGGGCGAAAGTTGGTGGAATGGACAAGCTGCGACAATATTCAAGGAGCACACAGGTGCACCCATGGCTAGATGGTAGATATTTATGACACCTTAAGCAGTCCTTGACTAACCAATGCTCCCAGGGTTAACACTATTCCCAACCAAGGTCTCATTGCCTATCGAGGTCTCTTCAACATCGAGCGCGTTATGCCTACTTCTCCGCAAGCTCTAAGTGAGGTTCTCACACTCAAAAGTTACGATTTCATAAAACCTATCCAGGTGGTAACGACACTGGGTCGCATATTGGGAGTGGGGGTTCTGCTTGCAGAAGGCGATGAGCACAAGTTCCAAAGAAAGCATCTTTCACCGGCTTTTGCCTTCCGACATGTCAAGGATCTATATACAATTTTCTGGAGCAAGTCAAGGGAGAACGTGTTGAAAATGGAGGAATATATAAATGCTGGAGGCGTAAGGCCTGAGGACATCCCAGACAAGTTCCCAAAGCCCGGGAAGATGGACAAGGGGACAGCAGTTCTCGAAGTCGGAGGATGGGCACAAAGAGCTACACTCGATATTATTGGTCTCGCTGGTATGGGGAAAGATTTTGGCGCGATTGAAAATGATGATACACTGCTCAGCAGAACATATCGATCCATCTTCAGGCCTTCACGGCAAGCCATATTCTTAGGAGTTCTCTCAGTATTTCTGCCTCCTAAATTTGTTCAGATGCTGCCTTTCAAGCGCAATGATGATATGGCAGCAGCAGCAGACACTATCAGAAAGGTGTGCAGAGACATGATCGACGAAAAACAAGCGAAACTTGAGAAGCAAGAATTAACTGATGTCGATATTCTCAGTGTAGCATTGGAAAGTGGAGCGTTCTCTTCGGAAAACCTAGTCGATCAGATGATGACTTTCTTAGCCGCCGGACATGAGACCACGGCATCCTCGATGTCATGGGCCTTATACATGCTCTGCTTGCATCCAGATGTGCAGTCTCGGCTCCGTGCAGAAATCCGAGCCCATCTTCCAAGCCTCGACACAAACGCCGATGCTAACTCGCAGCAAATCGATCACATGCCCTACCTCAATGCTGTCTGCAGTGAAGTCCTTCGCTATTACCCACCCGTGCCCCTTTCTCCCCGCATCGCGGCAAGAGACACCACGATCGTGGGCCAGAAAATCCCCAAAGGAACACGAATCATGCTTGTTCCTTGGGCCATCAATCGCTCAAGAGAACTTTGGGGCCCAGACGCAGATAAATTCAACCCTGATCGTTGGATGCCATCTGACTCGAATCCTCAAAGCGCAAATGGTGGCGCTCCAAGCAATTACGCACTGTTAACTTTCTTGCATGGGCCGAGAAGTTGTATTGGACAGGGCTTTGCCAAGGCCGAGTTTGCTTGTTTGCTTGCTGCGTGGGTCGGGCGATTCGAGTTTGCGCTTAATGATGAGAGAGAGATGAATGAGGCAAATATGGAAATTAAGGGCGGAGTTACTGCGAGGCCAGCCAAGGGATTGTATGTTAGGACGAGGGTGGTGCCAGGGTGGTAATGATTGGTGGTGGATATATTCCTTGAGTGTATAGTATCTTGAGGCTATAGATACGAAACAGGGACTAGAGTCAATGAAATAATATTTGAATAGCAACTTTTCTATAAAGCTTTGAGAAAAATTTAAGCTTGTAAGGGTTTCAACCATTTTGATATCGTATAACTTTACAGCAGTGTTCGAATTTCTTTTAGTGTGGTTACTCCTACTCTAAAGGTAATCAAATCACATAGAAAATCAACCTCCAAAATATGTAGATATTCTATTAGTAGTAGATCTCTATCAAGGTAGAATATTCACTTCTAGGTGTAGACGTGACATTATAACAATATGATGAGCATTAAGAAGCGTAAAGTGATTATAACTGCGAGGTAAAACAATAGCCTGTCATAAACACTTTCAACTTATTTACCTAAGTGCACTCTTAAATAAACCAATTACATGAAGTACTCATCACACCAAAGGGAACTTCAATTTCAACTGGCATGTAGCCTCCACAGCTCCCTTGAAGACCCCGAAACAAACCCACCCCTCGTATGCATCATCGCAACGTTGTCATTAACCAACCAATCTCCCTTCCTCCAGGAATGCCGATAGCAAATCCGGCTATCGTAAAGCAACTCATCAATCACATTCAACAACTCTTCTGGCCCGTTCTCAATCTTTACAATGGTAGGATCAAACAGCGTCCTGTCACGACCCCACGGCTCATGATACCTCAAGCATGGTGTCCCCAGCGATGGATGTGGGACGACGAGGTCGAGATTCGAGAGCTTGGTTGCGTTAAATGCGGTGGTTTGGCAGCACCATGTTAAGCCTGAGAGCGCTTTAACAGTCAATGGAGCAGGAAGGTTCTCGAAGAGTAGGCGTGAGGAGGAGAATAAGGTGAGGCCGGTGTTCAGAGGTGAGGGGGTTGCAGCTCGGAAAATTTGGAATCTGTATTTAAAAACATCTACCTTAGTCTCACCATATCGCGAAGTGGCTGACCGTCTAAGTCAAAGGGCTATAAGGGGGGGTTATCTTACTGTGGTGGCTGGGGAACCAACTTCGGCTTTCCGTTTGGTCCTGCAACTTTAACTGTCTTGAATAATCCGTCGAAGTGGAAAGGCATCGGCTCCGCACTTAGGACATTATTCAACCCGCCCGTCTCAGCACCTGCATCCTTGACGATAAGCACCTCTCCAAACTTCCACGGTAGGATAGGGCCCATTTCTCTCCCCTTTTTAAGGAAAATATCCAAGTCTGTCATAGGCTTGTCCTTGTCGGTCTCTAAAGGGGTGGTGGAAAACCCACGCAGGACAACTGGCGAGTTCAATTCAGCTAGTGCTCGTACTTTTAACATATCGACTCGCTGGATGGACACTTGGCTCAACTCGCTTCTTGGTGAAATGGAGATCCCGCATGGGTAGATTGGGGTGATGTTGATATCGACTCCTTCCCATAGATATAGTGATGAGATTTCCTGAAAATGAGAGGGTTGGCCATCCCTTGTCACTAGTTGATATCTTGAATCTTGAGATAGAGCAGCTCTGGTAGCTAATTTCACCGTTCCATCAATGCAAAAAGTGCAGGACGCGTGCCATGGCGTAGTGAAGGAATGCTTGCCAGGGAATAATGCGATGGGGAGCTTCCTTTCGTCTACTGAGGCGTGAATGGAGAGCCTTATTGAGTTGGGGAAGGCTTTCATTACAGCATTTGAAAATGCCTAAAATCTATATCAGACCGGGGAAACTTTCGGGTGATAAAATATAAGTGGTATACTTACAGTTCCTCGAACAATCATCTTCTTCGCTACATCAGAGTTCATCCGTTTCACATTATTCTTCGAAGCACCCTCTCTGCCTTCAGCGTACTTTAAATCAGTCTTGAGAAACTTGAGGTATCCACGATATGTCATTAGGGCGCTGATATCCTTTTGCAGATGTGCCCTGACGTCAAACCCAACCGGGATATGGTCATCAACCAGTTTATTTCTAATTGAGCCCGCACTTTGAACGTACTCCTCAACCGTCGAGGGTTCAGAGGAGCCAAAAGCGACGATTTGGTTCAGACGGACGAAACTGATGTGTGGGAACCTGTCTGTGGCAAGCTGACGGAGTGCTGAGCCATATCTCCATACTGTCTCCTCTGAGACGTTAAGAAGGTCTGAAAACTTATTAGCCCTTGATGTACTTTTCAAAAAGTCAAAACTGAACCTGGGAATTCACACTGTTATAAACAATTCCGTCTGACACGATGGACAGTCTGGTCGTTCTCTGGAATTGTCTTTCTAGGTCTACACATAAACCCTCAAGCCTCGCGAGTGCGATCTCCTCACCAAGGTCGGGAAGTGTACCGAGGACTTTGTCGGTACTGTTGGGTGATTTAAATGGGAATGCGGGAAGAACGAAGTGAAGTGAATCTCGGGAGGCTACTGCTCGTCTGACGCTTTCTTCAACGGCAGGGCGGCTAATAGTGTACCCAAGTTCTCCAGGTGGGGAATAAGATCTCAATACTTGCAGAATTTTGTTGGCTATGTCTACACCATTGGTTGGCATTGGGAAGGAGACTGGACGGGAGATGTGGGTTATCTCATTGAACTGGGTACTTTCGACAGTAGGGCTTGGTGAAGAAGCAGGACACAATACCGGAGAATCCGTTATAGACCCAGGCATCTTAAATGTAAATATAAATGTAGTGTCTTAGAGGTAGCTGCGAAGTTGTAGAATGCCTGGTAGAAGAAAAATCGGAAAAGGGGGCTGCCATCTCTGAATCTTGTAATCTTCTACGGCATATATACATACACACTAGCCTGCCGAGAATCATTAATGAAATAAATCCGAATCCTGATCTCATGTAAGTCGCCCTTCTGCCACTTGCTCTTCGCTGCCCCTCTTCGCGGACTTGCTTCTTTATTAGTGGTATCATGCAAGTCGAACCAGGAAAAATATTTACAAATTACGCTTGAATCGCCAGTAAAAATTTCCTCTTCTACATCAATTGAGTATCAGAAAATACGCCTTTGTAAGTGGCTGATGCCAGGGCTCTAAATAATTTAGGCAGAACAAATCACCTGCCTTTTCTATAACCACTCTAACTTCTATCTCTAGTCACCGCCCCATAAACCTTGTAAGGATTGCTTGTGTATTTCGGAACATAGGAGCATGCGTGCCATATTCTGTGCATCCCGCCGATTGCCGATACTTTAGAGTTTGACAGATTTATTCCCTTAGGGTGGACCCGAGATCCCATTGTATGGTATGTTGTTTCCCTTTTAACTTTTTCGAGGGATTAAAATCGTCGCCAAGGGCTAGCAGGACGAAATACTTCCCCTGTCACGGCTTCAACCTTGTTAAGCAATCAGGTTATTTGTCTATTCGGCTCCCACCCCCCCACAACTAAGACTCCACGATAGTATGGCCGCTCGCCTATCGCCAGCTCGCCTACACCCCCTGAATGGGTAGCCTAGCCATTTTTAGACTGTGTTGTGGCACGAGTATTCTTTGAGTTAACAAGTTTCCAAAATTTATCTCAATTTATTTCGCAAATCTCAACTTCAGCAATTATTCCTGCCCCTACCTAGAATCATTGCACCATACAGACTCTACCACTCAGAATTCAATTCAAAAATAAACCCCAGACGAGAATGACTTCCGAGGCTGTGGCTGGCAGACCAAAGGAATTAGAGGTTGATGTTTGCATCATCGGAGGTAAGTGTGATGAGTCCAGGAGAGGATAAGATTAAATCACAGAATATTAATGTGAAAAATCGAGATATTAGCTGGCCCAACTGGTCTAACCACAGCCCTACTTGCTTCCAAATTAGGACTGTCAGTATGCATTGTCGATAGAGCAGAAGGTCGACTTCAGGTTGGGAGAGCAGATGCTTTGAATGCGCGCACACAGCAACTTTTAGATAACATCGGAATTCTGCCTGGGCTCCTTGCGCTTGGAGTGAAATGCAATAGTAAGTCGATATCTACTCCGTTTCCTCTGGGAAACTATAAGCTGTTGACTTGCTGACACTGGCCAGCTAGCTCTACGTACAAAGATGGAGATTTCACAAGCAGACAAAGCAAGTGGGTATGAAGGCCAAACCGTGAATATACTCTGCAAATCTAGTGCTAACTGTATGGAACCTCAGTGGACTTCACTCACCAATTCTCGATTCAAGGAATTTCTCATGATCGCACAGCCGGAAGTCGAACAAGCTCTCGTTGATGGGCTCGGAATTTTTGTCTATTACAATACCGAGGTAGAGTCAATAGAAGAGAGTGCATCAGAGGTACTTACCATGTGCCACGATCTCACTATAAGATCGAAGTATACTGTTGGCGCAGATGGTGCCCACTCCGCGACTAGGAAGTTAGTCGGAATAGAGTTCAGTGGCACAAAGCCAAACATGCGCTGGGCTGTGCTGGATACATTCTTAAAGACCGATTTTCCTGTTTGCTGCGAGATTATTGCTTTTGAGAAGGATGGCCAATCGCGTGTATCTTGGATTCCAAGGTATGGCAATAAACTTCTCCTTCCTTAAGGTGGTAATAGTAGGATGCTAATATCCTCTTTTACATCAGAGAGCGTGGCCTTGCTCGATTTTACGTTCTTCTTGATGGAGAAATCACTCAAGAGAATACTGAGAGATCAATTCGAGAGCATATGGCGCCGTACAACGTTGAATTCGTAGGTACAGAGTGGTTCAGCCAGTTTGACGGTAAGAAAACCTATTCCCCCATTACAACCCCCCCCTCCCTCTCCAATCACCAAGTCCCCGAACCCTTCTAGCGTGTTAATTATGAAAATCAAGTCCAAGAACGGGTTGCACGAACCTTCATCTCTAGGGGAAACCATCGAATCGTTTTGGCTGGAGATGCCGCTCATGTACACTCCGTGAATGGCGGCCAAGGCCTCAACACGGGTATATCCGACGCCTTTGCCCTCGCTTGGCGACTAAACATGGCCTCGAAGAATGAAAACCCAGCCTTTCTGAACTCCTATGATGAAGAGCGAAGAACTGTAGCCCAGGGAGTTGTGGACATTGCTGGCAAGCTGGTACGGAGCACAATGAGAACAGCCGAGGAGTACGTTAGTATCATAGAAAAACATGCCGGTAACATTACTGGTATGTACAAATTCTCCCCAAGTCCGTCTGATTCCTAAGCTAATCGCATAATAGGGATGGGGATCACCTACCCTATGACTACTCCATTCGCTGTTCCAGGTTGTTATGGGGAGTTTGTAGCAGGAGCTCGATGCCCAGATTTTCCTTTCACTCGATCGGACGGTAGTGTTGAGTTTCTCTACCAAATCTTTGAGTATGGGAAGTTTGTGGTGCTTTCTAATTCCGCGCTCCAGTTAATCATTCCGACATCAATCAGCCAGTATGTTCTTGAATGGAAGGTTTCCCTCGCGGAAACAAGGTTTGATAGTTTCAAGGTGGAGATCCCAGGGGAGGAGAAGGTACTGAGTACCACCTTTGATCTGGGGAAAGGAGAAGATATAACCGTCATCATAAGGCCAGATTTGTACGTTGGATACGTTGGACTGGACCCGTCAAGTTACTGCCAAGGCATTGCTTTGAGTTCGTTTTCCCTGTAGCTTGTAAAATTGCACTTTCAAATTCAAAATGGCACTTCAAAACTACTCGCCCATGATAAATTTATTAGATAATCGCAAATGATTATCCTTGAACGAGAGGAACAGTACACTAAACTGTCTTAACTTTTTCTCTGTTGTATCTCTTTGTTACTCGGTCTTCATTAAAATGCCCAATTTACCTCGCCTTATCCTTTGATCATAACTCAAGCGTAGCACTAGCTGGATATTCATCCTGCATATTTCATAAGGCTATTATATTGTAACTTACAATTCTCATTCCGAGCAATACAAGCCTAGGTGACACAGCTTCCACCTTCCTAACTGGTCTCTTCTCACCATTCTTGCAGCTAACTATTACTCTACCCATGTAGGAACACATATACATCTTTAGGAATTATCAAGCTTGGAAATCATAATGCCCAAGTCCCGGAGAGTAAAGTTGCGGGAGCCGGTACACAAACAAAATTCGCCGCATCGAAATAGAGTAAAGGGAAGAAGGTGACTTTGGATGATCGGCATCATCCATGGATATTATCCCGCGCGCCTGCCTCTTGTTACTTGCGGGGCCTCTCGTACCTATCGTACCTCTCGCCAAGGACCGTGTGCTAAGTCGGTTCAGGACTTACGCCGAGCTCCTCCCCACCACCCCGGGCCGAGCTAGAAACCCCTCTTTTATTTCACCATCTCGCTTTTCCTCCTATTATTATTTATAAGAGGAGATGACAGATTGATGACAGTTAAATTTATAAACACTATCTTTAACATCATTCGGTGAAAGTCGTACCATTGTACATTGCCCTGGCTCTCGGTTTTCGTAGGAGAGGGAGGGAAAATCAAGGAGGAAATTAACTCCCTTGGGGATATGTAGAGAGGTACAGAGGAAGGATAAAAAAATCCCAGACCTTATCAGTCCGGGACTTATTATTCTGCGATGGAGAAGCTTAACCCTGAGATAGCACTTGAAAGCTCTCAAGATGATAGTTCTGTCATGAATGATTTATCACCAGCAACGAGGCCCTCTCCGATGGAAGCCCCTAAAAGCAAAGAAAATACATGGCTAGCATGGACTCAAGTCTTGGTTGGATTCCTTTTGATGTTTAGCAGTTGGTAATTACCCTTCCTACAATTTCAACAAGAAACTGGATAATACTGACCAAATCCCAGGGGTCTTGTGAACACTTTTGGTGTGTTTCAAGGTTATTATTCGTCGATACCGGGATTTGCAAGCTCTTCTGCTATCTCATGGATTGGGTCCATTCAAAGCTTTCTTCTATTGCTACTCGGAGCCTTCAGCGGCCGTGTAGTCGATGCCGGATATGCTCGTCCCATGACGATGGTGGGGAGTTTCCTTATCGTTCTTGGACTCATGGCCATGTCATTAAGTGGCATTAACGGAGGCTCGACATCTGGGCAGGCCAGTATCGTATACTATCAGATTATGCTCAGTCAAGGTGTCTGCTGTGGGATTGGTATGGGCTTGGTCTTTGTGCCATCAGTTAGTATTACGGCCACTTACTTCCAGAAGCGAAGAGCAGTCGCAGTTGGGATTGTAACGACTGGCGCTGCCTTTGGTGGGATCATCTATCCAATCATATTCCAGGCATTGCTCTCTCGTCTTGGATTCCCATGGGCTGTGCGAATTGTTGGCTTCGTCGTGCTCGTTACCCTCGGCATCGCGTGCGTATTTATTCGTCCCCGGTCGGATCTGCCTGCAAAGAAGAAGATGCCTCTGCTTGAACTTCGTGCGTTCAAAGAACCAGCCTATTCATCATTGGTCTTGGGACTGGCTCTCAGCTTCATGGGGGTTTATATTGTGTATTACTACGTCGAAGGCCGAGTGGCGGCGGCGGGTGTTAACCTCAAAAGGCTGAACCCACACTATCTTGTTAGTCTTCTCAATGTAGGTGGTATTTTTGGTCGGGTGGTACCTAACTACCTTGCAGATAAGTATGTCTTATTTTGAACAATCGTTTTTACTCGAGAACATAACTAACCCTACCTTAGAACCCATCCTGTCCTGATACAAGGCATTTTTGTCTTCGTTGGCGGTATGCTCATATTTGCCTGGTCTTTTGTGCTTGGCCTCCCTGGACTCATCGCTTTTTGCTTGATCTATGGATTCTTCTCCGGTGCTTTTGTATCGCTCCCTCCGGCTTCGGTGGCATCTGTCACACCAGATATGTCACGATATGGCGCCAGATTTGGTATGTCTGCGACGTGTAATGCTCTTGGATTACTAGCTGGTCCTCCTATCGCAGGTGCCATCATTGGAAAAGGAGGTGGTTATTTGGGAGCGTCCATATTTGCTGGGCTAGTCGTTGTAGCAGCCTCAATATCAATGGGCACCTCAAAATTCCTAATCAGCAGAGAAGTGAAGAGGAGGAGTAAGGAGTTAGGGTAAAGAGGACTTTAAGAGAATATTGCCCATTAGTAACAAATAAAGATATGCCTTGATACCTTTAATGTAGTTTCAAAGATAAAAGGCTAAAGAGAGTTTTAAAAATCTCTGTGCTACTCTTTCTCTAGGTCATAAACCACCGCCTATGATGCTGGCCTTGGATAATTATATCATTTAAATTCTCTCTCAACCAACGTGAAATCTCAAATCAGTAATCGTTGTTGGTAGATCGCGGGCATTCACCTCAAGTATCCCTGCCCCCACCTGCTGCCTAGGCCCCAAAAGAAGAGGCTGCGTACATACTAGCAAAGTATACTGCAGTTGGGAGATTTAATCTACGTTAGCTTGCTTCTGTAGAAATGGAAAGGCAAAGGCAAAGAAGACGAGAAACGGAAGGTAGCATAACAGGAAGGTAAAGAAGATGGAGATTAGTGGGAGCCCCATTTACTCAACTTCAATCCTTCTTCCAGCAGTAATGTAAACGACAACCTGTAAACCCACTCACTAAGAAGAAGCCTACTAAGTATAACGGGGACTAATAATTCTTCTCACTCTAACCCCCCATCAGTAGATCTTCGTAAGTCACTAGCAATACCAAATTCACTACCCCGGCCACCCCATCTCACACCCCTAAGCTAGCCTAGGGCAGTTACCTACACTACTGCTTCCCCAACCCAGCAGAATTCAATTAGAAAATTCATACTCCACACTTGATTCACCCGACAAGCCTCCCAACCCATCGCGTCATTGCTTCTATTCACGCCTCTGCAAAATAGAGATGAAAAAAATATACAGCCTTTGTTTATTTCTCTCTGAGCGACTCACATCTTTCAACAACTTTGGAGAACAACACCATCTGTGTACTTACAACTTGATATCTTTTTAGGGAGTCTTTGCCTAGTATTTCAGATACCTTTGAACTCTTGGGGCCTTATACTTGCTCTTTGCTTCCAAACTTACCCCAGGCGGGAAAACCGATCTGTGGATGCCAACAGAATATTCACCACACCCACATACCCGCGATAGATTTAGAAAGGGCATATCTTCTACGAGCTTCTTGTTTTCCCTCTAACCTCATACCCTCGCAGCATCGGCTCTTTCAACCGCTATTAACCCTGACCACCCAGTCAAGTCGAGTTACATTCAGAAGATTCTCTTGGAAACGCCTAGTTATAAATTTTAACACATACCATCCTTTCTCCCCCCCGAATCCTATTGAATACCTTCAAAACCCGCTATCAACCTGTCACCCGAAATAATGAAGGATCTCGGCGGCGCAGACTTCATCAACCCCTTTTCAATGCCACCTCCACCTCCCGCTCCAACTTTGGCTACGCGGCCAATTACTCCCCAAGTTCCTGGTCAAAATGCTGCTATCGACTTCAACACGCCACCTACTGGGCCACCAGCTGGTACACCAAAGACTGGCACACCTAAATTTCAACCTGGCCTACGGGGAAAATTCCAGCACATCTCTGCCTCACGTCCAAAGCACGAAGGCTGGTCTCCACTAAGCATTCACACAGCAAGATGCGATTCCTGCTCTAAGCACAACAAGTCTGTCATGCAGCGATGTACCACTTGCAACCGACAGCTCTGCAGAATTTGCATTGTTAATATCGAGAGCGACGGAGTCCATATTGTTAGGATGGAAGAGCTAAACTGGGATGCCTCAGCTGTAGAAAAGAAGACTCGTAGTCGAGGACCAAACAAGAACGAGTCTCCTATTCCCGGCACCACCGTATTCCATCGGAACAACCTCATGTCTTCTCTAGGCGATGGGGAGGATGAGGGCATGACACCTAAGCCAAAGCGGGCTAAGGTTCAGGGTGAAAGAGGTATAACAGCCCACAAGGAGGCTTTTTTTAACCTGCATCAGAATGCTGGTTTGGGCATGAATGGCAAGGCAAGCCTTTCACCAGCCCTTCCAGCAAACAATCGTGTTAAAGTTAGCGAAGCTGCTACTAGCTACCCCACGAAGACTTCTCTTATGAAGAGGGCCCGAGAGATATTCGATATGGAGAGTTCTGGAAGTTCAGATCCGCAGGAGGAACACATGAGCAATGAACGCTTGGATATGCTTTATGATGAAGACCATCAACGTCGCAATCGTGGTGATAAAGGATCTGCTCGTCTCAAGGATGTTCCAGAACCCGCGCCAGAGAAGCTCAGTCACAGTCAATACGGCATGTGGACTCCTGCTGCTGGGGCCGACATAGCACGTAAGGCTGCTCGCCAATTCGGAATTTTCCAAGAGAAGGCAATAAAGGCCGAGGGCAGCAATTTTGATGAGGTTCTCAAAAACTTGACTGCGTATCGAAAGGAGACTAAGAACGAGGTAGAGGAGGGGCGCTTGGCCTGGGAGCGACACGAGGAGCAACGTCAGATGCAGATAAAGGAAGCAGAGTTTTGGAGAGAAGCTGACTATGCATGGCTTACAAACGCTCGAATCCTTGAATTGAAGCAGCAAGGTAAACCGGAGGAGGCCGCTGACTTGTTCGCCGCTGCTTGCGATGTCATGAGATTCAAGAAGGGACTTCCTCCAATGATCAAAGGTGGCACTCCTACAACTTCGTAAATATCTCGCACGTTTCTTCGACTTAGGAGGAGATGCAGTGGGTGTGCACCCATTGTAATCACTGTACAATATGTAATGCGTACTACGAATAGTGACAACTCGGTTATGGAGCACACTTTGTCTATATAATACTATCGTACCGTCGGACCACTGTGCTGAAAAACTGGGCACGTGAGGAGCATCAAAAACACATGTCGTTGAGGCAGATCACGTGGAAGCCCTATATTAATCACGTGGTTTCGCTACGAGCTCAAGCCCGAGACGTCGTCCCCCCTTCACCCCGCTCTCCTGACGCCCTTACCCTAGGGAAACGAAAGAAAATTCTTGGAATAGATGTTTCTTACCATGTGTACTATACTTTCTGTAAATAGTATCATGCCGCTAGCTGGCCGGCAGACTTTGTAGTGCGGCCCGGCCGCAGAACAGGCACAACACGCACAGGCAGCCAGGAAAGTTCCCTCATGGTGCGAGTTAGTACCAGTGGAAGGGCAGGCAGGGCTCCTGCTGGTGGTGGTGGTGAAGGAGGAGGGGCGAAGGGGGGAATCTAAACACGAAAGCCAGCTGGCGTAAATGACATTTTTTATTTCTATTCTATTCTATTAGTATAATTAATCGCTTAGGGATAAGGTTATATAGAAATCACTTACTTTACTGTGCTGTAGTATTGTTGTTGAAGAAAATAGATCTTAGTTTTGAATATAATATTGAATATAACTTGTTGGAATTAACGACTCCAGCCAATCGGATGACTAAGTGTCATCAACGCAACGCGGTTTAGGAGGGCCTGAATCAGGGTAAATCAAGTCCATTAATAACAGCGTACAGTCTCTTGCTGTCAATTCTTGTCTTGTGCTGTCTAGAATTCAGGCCACATATGGAGGACAACTAGTGAGACGTGCCTGAAACACACGTGCTGAAGCAAGCACTTGCCTGAGGCCTCTCGGCCTCACATCAACATACCTTTCTTAAATACTAGGTCACGTGATATCCAACTTAAATTATAAAACACCACAATTAAGCTATATATAATCACGGTACTTACAAGCTCCGTAGAACGAGTTCCAAAGCGTGACAAGTCTTGTGAGTGTAGTAGGTCAGGTGAGCCTGGCATGATAGTCCTTCGCTTCGCTAAAGAATCTATATAATACTGTCGTACGGTCGGACCACCGCGTTAAAAAAACTGGTCACGTGAGGAACACCAAAACGCGCCCAACGCGTTACCGTGAGATCACGTGAGACCCGCAAATATAATCACGTGCCTTTCGCTTAGAGCTCGCACCCGCGACGGTGTCCCCCCTTCTGCTCACCCCTCTTTGCGTTCCTACCTGACGGAAACGAAAAGAGAATCCCTGGAATGGATGCTTCTCCCCGGGTGTTTTGTACGAGCTGTAGGCAATACTATGCGGCCGCCCAATTCCCTCGGAGTCCCCAGGGTCGCCTGTACAAGACGTGTCTCCGCTGTAAGGTACCTACGCCCTGTTCGTTCCATAGCAGTAGAGTCCTACTTATTTCTCCTGCTAGGCACAACGAGCTACGAGGTGCCTCGCCCTGGCTGAGCTAGATATTAATACCCCCCGGCAGACCCAGAGCGGCCACGTACGGCTTGTAATAGATAACCCGCGACTTCGAAAACGTACCCGTCGTACCCACGACGACTTAAATATAGCCTGCTATAAACCTCCTTCCCCTCTGCAGACACCCCTCGCCTTTCGGTCCTGTCTCCGCTACGTCCTCTTGTACGATCTAGGGTCGATAGATATCGAGTGTCGGTTCTGCTAGACGCGCTATTGGATAGTAGAAGAAGTTATAGGTTCTTGAGATAACTTTGAGCTATACTATAAAAGGGGAGACGTCGTCCTCCCTGAGCTATGGCCGCCTCCCCCCTTTTTATAGGCCTTATTTGAAGAAGAGAACTCACGGGCTCAGAGCTTTTATTAGAATATTAGGGAGTATAATTCAATATTAGTATTTATGTCTATTAGTTATACAAAAGATACGCGAGCTAATCTCTTGTGTGGGCTTTACTACTTTTAGATTTACAAAGAGCTCTATTACTACCAAGGCCCACTAGAGCCTGCGAGCTTGTGTGAGGTACCCGCCTTTGCCTAGCTCTTCTTCTATAATCCGGCTTATACGATAGATATCCGACTTCAATATCGCTTATAGCTAGATTAGACGATTTTCTATAGGCTTCACGAGATACTAATAAACTATAATTCTTTTATATTAATCTATTAGACTACACAAGAGCGATTACAGAGCCAAGTAGGCTCTTTTCGGATCCTTCTTAATCTTTAGATATGTTTAATCCTTTAGTCCGACGCTAATTGTCGACGCGAGAATCTCCCTATAATTACAAAGCTAGCAGGGATCTTACTAGACGAGTTTATAGACGAGAGCCGACGAGATATCCTTTTGGCGGTCCGCGAGCCTAGTCGCTATAGTCCGTATCTCTACTGAGTCGCTGTGACTCACGCCGTCTATATATTTTTATATTATATTCTACTCTTCCCCTATAGTGACTATAAGTAGTATTACAAGCTATACCTTCGCGACACTCGTTATATCTGTTAACAGACCTATTTAGAGCAATGCCCCTTCTATTAGTTTTATTTCTATATCTAGAGCTAGATAACGTTGTCGCTTTTCTAGGCCCAGTGGCTCTTTTAGTAATATATTATTGACGCCTTTGTCGTGTATAAGACGACAGCCCTTGATTAGCTCCGGATGTACTAGACAAATATTTATATGGACGTCTATAATAGTCTAGCAAATACTCTGATCCGGGAAGATATTGCCTTAGCTAATATAGGCCATTGTTTTATTTTCCTTGTGTTGTTTATAAGCGGCGACTAGTTTATATAATAGCTCTTCTAGAATTCTATAACTATTGTCTGTTACTTTGGTAAGCCCACGTTCTTTATTATATTTATAACTAACTTGCGGTGGCTAGAAATTACCCGAGAGTTATATCTAGAGTAGTAGTCGATAGACCGGCTAGATCTTATTACTTGTATATTCTAATTAAAGGTTTAGGAGCTTCTCGCGGATATTAAGAATAAGGTTCTAGGGCTTTATATGGGCTATATATATATAATCGAGTATTAGAAACGTAGGTTGCCTTATATATACCTTCTCTTATTTATCTAGATATCTATCTAGTTTACGACGTCAAAGTTAGTCGACGAGGTCATATATATCGAGCTCCTAGATCTATTGTAGGACTCGACTGGCGAGCTTAGGATATTGGTAATAGGTTATATACTTTATAGCCCATGTAGGGAAGATAATCCGCAAGTGTCCTGTATAGTCCGCAAGTATCCCAATAGTCTTCTAATATATATAAAGTAGTTCTTAAAGCCCTTTATAGACTATATAGTTATCTAAGAGGATAGCTATCCCGAGTACTAACGTCGAGATACGGGCGAGATATAGACGAGCCGGAAGCTAGGTATTCTATATCAGGAGATCGTCTGTAATAATATATAGGTTGTTCCTTATAACTTATACTTGCTCCGGAAATATTGCTTATATATTAATATCGAGGTATATACCTCTGTTCAGGTAGTAAAGTATATTTACAAGTATGTCTATAAAGGAACGGATTAGACGATAGTAGCTATAATAGTAATAGACGATGAGATTACTTGTTATGTTTATACCCGCTATATAAGCTTGTATAAGGCAATCTAGTATCTCTTTGAGTTCCCAATATATTAGGAATGGCCTCCCGTCCAATACTTAGTAATCCACTTGAAAGAACAATAGTCCGTCTACTTTTTAGCCGAGATTTCTTCTACAGACCTTGCTCTACGGACCGTCGCGGCCCGGTCGACCCTTATAGCCTTCTTTGAATATAATATAATATACAAAAATAGTCGAGTATACCTCTATTTAGATTTCCCGGACTGGTTTATGTAAGTACCTAAGACCTATCAGTGAAAACCCTGTAAAAGAAGGAAAGGGAACCAGATTAGATATATATATTATTATAGTCCGATTTTAGGCAAGTACTACTACTTACGGCTCTTACTAATAGTCGTTCGCGGGCCGCGGTCGTTTACAGACCTATATTTCATTGATAGAGTCTGTTATATCTCCTACTAAGCCGCCTATATTGCCCGGGGCCTAGCAGAGAATAATCAAAAGTAATACCAATACTTTGATAAGGCAGTATTATTTACAGTAGCGGGCGGGTTACAGACACTGTTCTTAATAGGCCTATGTTACTGCCTTATTGCGGACTTATTAACGATCTAAACCCAGTATAAGGACGCCTTCTGTAACGACCTTCGCTGTCGCCTATTGCTAGAAAATAGTTTCCCTCTTCTGTTACTTGATTTCTATTATAATTATAGCCTCTTTCTACTCGCGGATAGTTTAGCGAATTAGTAATAGATACTTGTGGATTATAAGCTCCCGTCGTTTATCTAAGACTGGACTAGTTAATATTAGCCGTAGTCCGCAAGGTCGAATTAACTTGACCTAGGAGCCCTTGCGGCCTCTAGCCAAGCTTAGTTTAATCTAGATCAGGAGTAATACTTCGCACAAGTCGTTGCAGCAATCGAATTAGACTTATAAATGGCTTACTTCTACTTACAAGGACCTAGAGGCATGGATAAGATATTCTTATATAAAGTGTTATATTATTACTATTGGTCACAGGGGAAAGCGGCCCTGTATATAGCCTCTACAGGTATTACGGCTCTCTTACTGTCTATTGGACGGATGTTATATAATTAGTTCAAGATCTCAATTAACTTATATAAGTAGTCTATAAGTAATATTACTAAACAGAGTACTTTAGTATAGACGCTTTGTATAATCGACTTGATTATTTGAGACGAGGTTCCTATATAGTATAAATACTACTTTGAGGTAGTATATTGGCTTTTAGTTGACCTCCGGTCTGTAATAGACGATATCCTTTTCGGCAAGGTACCTATAATTCTTGGAGGCGACTTTGTCTAGATCCTATCTGTCGTCCTATATAGAATACGAGTAGATGTCGTGACAGCCTGCCTTCAGAAGTTATTTATTTGGCCACGGCTTAAACGAATATATTTACAAGTAAATATATAAGTCTGTGAAGGAGAATATAGCTAGGATTTTGTCTACTAGATTATAGATCTCTTGTATCTCCCTGTGTATAATAGGTCACTCTCGATTCTAGACTATATTTACTAACCTCAATTAATTATAGATCTAATTGATTATGTATATCTATCTGACCTACTTTTATGGGCCACGACAGATCTATTAATTTTTTGTGAATACTGTCTTCTAATAATACTTAATACAATAGTCACTAAACTAAATATACTAATCCTTGCTTGTCTACTAGGCCAGGTATAGATATACTAGGCAATAGATTTATATAATATAGATAAAGTGTTAGGTAAGGACCTATATAAGCTTCTAGTCGAGTAGCTATAGAGTATTAACCTTCTGTCCCTCCCTCTATTATATTTTACCTTAAAGATTGGGGTACTAGTTATACTTTTATAGAACCTCTGTTTATAGGAGGGGTTCTATAATAGGTCGCGGATAATAATAACTAGTATATAGACCTGCTATATTAAGGCTTGCCTCTTAGGGGAGGATTTTGATAGGTAATTACAAGTACTTTCACGGATTTAACTTATAGCTATAGATATGAGCCTAGAGATTTCTATCTTATAGAAGTAATTCTTAGTCTATTTATACTTTGTAATAACAATTAATAAATTACAAGGTTAGTCATTTAATACTGTTGACATTGATTTATAGACTTTTGTTTTTATATATAAATAGTTTTATATTATAGTATTTTATATATTAGTTATAAATAGGCTAAGTATCCTTTTATTATTAGAGAGGCTACGCTAGATACTTAATATTATATATCTAGAAGTATTAGAGAATTTATATATAAATTAACTATATATAGTATATTATAGTATATTATAGTATATTATAATCTATTATAGATATATTATAATATATTACAGATATATTACAAACTTGACAGATTCTATAAGACTCGAAATATTTATAAGTTAAATCTTAGGTTAGTAAATATTTTCTATTACTTTGTCTTATATAAAACACTTAATTTAAATTTATAGATAAGAATATAAGTACTTTATTTATAATATTACTCAAGACTATCTTGGTTATCTAATATTAGCCTGGAATAATCTATCTCTTTTTCTTTTTTTAGAACTATTGTTTTTTCTTTATATAAACTTGCTAGTTCTCTGTAAAGTCTCGCAAAACGGTATACTTTCTCTAAGGGAGTATATTATAGCCGGCGACGATAGTAAGAGAGAGAGGGAGCAGGAGTAGAATAGTAGCGGCAGTAGTAGCGAGTTATAGTTTATTAGTATATTATTTATAGCTTATAGAAGAGACTTACAAGATAAGTTACTAGAAGCGACTTGATTAATTATATGACTACCGAGAGCGACCCGGCGAAGTAGACAAAAGGAGGCAGTAGTAGTAATTATATAAGCCAAAGCAAAAGCAAAAGCAGGAGCAGGAGCAGGAGCAAAAGTAGGAGCAGGAGTGATAGTAGTATTTATAAGTTATTTATTTTATTAATTATAGTCTATAAAAGGTTAGTAAGAAATATTAGAGTACTTATAGAGAGAACAATGGGTACCCTTACTGCTATAGTAGTAGTAACAATAACTTTTACCAAAGAAGCTAGCTATGACTATATACTCTATCTATATACCAAAGCTACCTGTGTAATAAGTATATAGGAAAGTACGAACTTGGCTAGTATACTGGTCAAGCTTAGTTTCTAAATTAGCTGGCCGGGCGGGGTTAGTAGTACGGCCAGGCCGCCGAACAGGCATTTGCTGTATAGGTAGCTGGGAAAGTTCTCTTATAACACGAGTTGGTATTAGTGGGAGGGTAGGCAGGGCAGGCAGGGCTCCTGGTGGTAGTGGTAGTAGTGGTAGAGGAGGGGCGAAGGGAGGGATCTGGATACTGAAGCCAGCTGACGTAGGATTGTTAATAGGTGTAAATGATATTTTTTATTTCTATTATATTCTATTAGTATAATTAATCACTTAGGAATAAGGGCACATAGAAATCACCTACCTTGCTGTGCTGTAGTATTGTTGTTGAAGAAAATAAATCTCAGTTTTGAATATAATATTGAATATAGCTTCATTAGATATTAGGTCACGTGATATTTACTTCAATTATAAACACTACTATTAAGTTATATATATAAAATCACTACTATTAAGCTATATATATAAAATTATAGTATTTAAAAGCTCCGCAGGACGAGTTCCAAAGTATAGCAAGCCCTGTGAGCGTAGTAGGTCAGGTGAGCCTAATATAATTCCGTAGCGAAGCGAAGGACTATTATAAGGCTCGCCGCCTGCAAGCCTCAGGCTTGCAGCAAGGAACTCGTTACTTCGTACAGGCTATAATAAATGTTAATAAGCACTGATCGGTATTTAACTACGAGTAGCAATATACTGCGAAAGCTAAGCGGGTGATTGGTCTGGCGGCCCTTGAGACATGGCCACAATCACCTCACATTTAACAATTATTACGCCCTGTGGGTAGTATACGGCTCGCCGCTTGCAGCAAGGAACTCGTCCATATAGTCTATAGTATCGCATTGTACCGTAGGCGAATTTACTTATATTATTTCCTAATTTATTATAGTATATAACAATAATTAGTACTATTTAATACTATATAATAAAAAACACCTACTACCTGTTTTGAGTAACGTTTACTAATCGAGAAGCTACCTTAGCGCGTAAAATAATATACTTATCCTAGCTCCCTACAGCCACTTTCTAGGGTAACCCAAGCCTCACTGAGGAGTCAGCCTTAGTTTCGTAGCCCAAATTCGGGGGCATACTATAGTATTCTCTTAGCAATCGGCAGATCTTCAGAAGGGTTTCCAATAGACAGGGAAGTAGATTTAGCGTTGTAGCACGTATGGGCCTTTCAGGCCTAGGATGGCGTCAGCCTTACGAATTAGGCCGTATAATATAATCAATCAATCACTCTACAATTTCAATTTGGCGTTAAATAAAAGGAAAAAAAGGTCCCTACTATCTTTTCGCACAAGTGCCACAAAGCAGAGGTGCATATTCTGTCGATATAGATACGAGAAGGTCTGACGATACGCTAACCTATCCGCCAATGCGTTGCGATCGATATTATGAGTTTTCTTCGGCTCGCCAGAAGTCTATAAGTTATGCACTAGATCTTCGAGCAAGCCCTGTTGCTGTTACAAAGTAAAGACTCACCAATTCATAACATAGTTTCGCGTGTTTTTTGTGGCTTTTATTTTGACAATATTATTGTCAAGCAGGCTACTCGGTATGCTCGAACAAGTGTAGACCGTGCACTTAGTAGTTGCCTCTACTGCGAGTCCTGACATGTGGCCCTCCCTTAGTGGTTAACAAGGAGCAGATAGCTCTTAGTGGTTTAAGCATACTCCGTACGAGCCATTTAGCCTCCAGCTTTCTGCTTGGTATATTGCAGGAATAGATTACTCGCCCTTCGGGACCTTGATGCTGTAAGGGTTTAGCATAGGAGCAGCCTGTGTTACGCTGTATATTCTATCCTGGTGGAGGGGTGATCGTCACCCCACTCGATTTAAGCCCCAAGCTTTCTCTCCTAGGTTTACAAATACTCTCTTCCTCCATAATTTTCTCCTCACAGGCTCACCCTACTTCCATACTATCCCCAGGCCCTCCATACTCCCCCACAGGCAATTCCAAAGTGCAGTTCAAAGTGCTTATTACTACGTTGAATATAGGGTACTACTCGATGTGTATGAACTGTATCTAGACTAACTGGGCCCGGTAACCAGTTTTAAACCCTCTTAATCTACCACGCCATCAAATCCTCCTCGCACCCTGCCTTTAGTCTGCATATCCAAACTTTGTATTGCCTTAGCCGCTGATTCTAGCTATAGCAGGGCAATCAAGAACACGTACGTGTTTATATTGCACATTCTGTATACTCTACTGTTAACGGATAATACAAAAGACAAGACAAAAAATAAGACGGGCTACTACAACTTACACAACTTCTTTTCCTCGCGAATCTTCTGGAAGGCTAGACCAAACCCCTCGGAGCCGGTGATTGGTCACCCACAGCCACTAAGATACGTATGTATTAGCAAAGCATATTTTATAGACATTATAGCTAAAGGATAAATAAAGGATAAGATGAAAGATAAGACAGGCCGGCAACGCTTACATAACTTCTTTTCTTCACTTATTTTTTGGAAGCCTTCGGCAGACCCCAATCCTTGTTCAGCTACCATTCCGGTGGAGTTGCCACGGCGGTCAGAACCGGCACGACGGCAATCATCTTTCAAGCATAGGCCAGAGCTTGCACAAAGAAGCGCTTTTTACCCAAGAGACCGACCGTCATCACATTTCAAGGATAGGCTAGAGCATCCAATTAGCCGCTTCCACCAACACGCAAGCGCTTTTCCCCCAAGAAACCAACACCCTAGGTCCTTTTCCAAAAGAGAACTCCCCACGACTAAGGAAGAGCCCGAAACCGTTGATAAAGCACAGGATTCTCCTGGTTTTGACTCTCACATTTATTCTACCAGCAAGGACGAAAATTTTAACAAGCTGTTGGCTATCCCAAACCTGTTAGACTCATATGTACACATACCTCTCCTCCCCTTCCTCCCGTATCTTGATAGGAAGAACGACCATCTCCAATATTCCGAATATCTTTATAAAAAACCGGATGATCGATGGATTAACCTCAGAGTCCTCCGAAACTGGATCGAAACTTGCGATACTTATCATGCTAATCATTGTCAAACCCCTTCAACAATTGGTACTAGTGTGTCATCAGCGAGGCCGCTATGGGTAATCGATGTTCAGCGTTATTGTTTAATTCCAGTGGAACCTGCTCATCGATATGTAACCCTGAGTTACGTATGGGGTCCTTCTAAGGGTCCTTCCGGGGATTTTAGTACAACGCTGGCCAACTTAAGCATGCTTCAAAAGGATCAAGCATTTACCAAGGAGCGTCTCGTGTTACCTCGAACTATCGAACATGCGATTGGCCTAACTCGATTATTGGGGGAGACTTACTTATGGGTTGACCGGCTTTGCATAGTCCAAGACGACAATAGTACTAAATCAGCTCAAATTAATTCAATGGCCCAAATCTACGCCAACTCTTATTTCACTATTGTCGCCGCACAAGGGAGCGATGCTGATGCAGGGCTTTGTGGAATCTCCACAGTTACTCCGCCGCGTTCGCTCTTGGAGAGAGAACCGTTGAGATACCAGGACAATTACGACGCACTTTCAACTCAAGCTGAAGAACTAATGGATACTAATTGGTATACCCGAGGTTGGACTTTCCAAGAACAACTGTTCTCACGTCGCAAGATAATCTTTCACAATGACACGGTGAATTGGGAGTGTCATTGCGTCGCTTGGTATGAGAATCAGCAACTGGACAATATGGTCCACCAACCTTGCAATAGGAAGCCTCCGAGTAACCAAACTGGTTTTGACACTACACCTTGGCCTGATTTTTATCGCTATGCTCGCCTCGCATCCTTGTACAACGAACGCTCGCTTACATATCCTGAGGACGTCCTCAATGCTTTTGCTGGTGTGATCTCGGTTTTTGGGCCCGCGTTCGATGGGGGTTTTATCTGCGGACTACCTCAGATGTTCTTCGATTCTTCTCTTTTGTGGCAGCCATATAAATTCGTCAGACGTCGTGAAACACTGAAATCCCAATCTGGAGAAGGGCTGCCTAGCTGGTCTTGGATCGGATGGGGCGGCGATTTAGATTCAAAAAGTTGGCGTAGCGGCTACGATTACCTGAAAGGAAACCCCACCGAGATACTTGAGATCGATGAAGAGGGCCATAAGATTTGGGAGCCCACCACATGGCACACGGAATCCAAAGTCCAGTGGTTCTACTCGCAAAAACTTGAATCGCAGAAGTATTGCATCAATATCTCCTCCCAAATATACCGAAGGAAGGATCCCGACGATAGTATCGATTTGCCCATAGGCTGGAGTTTGGTCCATTCAAAATTTGGCAAAAAATATTACCGGCATGTTTCAGTGCCTAACCAGGAGTTCTGGTATCCAATACCACTTCCCGGATCTTTCACGACTGAACCCCCCCTTTTTCAGCCGGATTTCCTACATGGACGGACCCGTCGTGGTTCCCTCAGGATCGGTGTCACGTTTACAAACCCTGAGGTTTCTGAATGCCTCTCCTGTGATCTCACCGACTCAGACGGCATATGGGCTGGTGCTTTACGACTCAATCTCCCTTCCTCCTCTGAAATTAGTAACGAAGGAAGCGAATGTTCCCTCATTCAATTATCCTTTGGCTCAGCCTGTAATCAGAAGACTGAGGCGGTAAGTTTCGATGAGTGGTATAGACCTGATTGCCCGAGAAATACTGGAATTTACGAATTTTACAATGTGCTTTGGGTTGAGGAGAGCAACGGGGTCGCCTATCGAAAAGCTCTTGGGCGGGTGGTAAAGAGCGTTTGGGAAAGGCTCTCCGTTGAGGCCGATATTACGCTCGGCTAGGGATACTCGTGATACGATAAGGTATAGCAGGATAGTTCGTGCCTATGGTTACTTCCCCCAATATACACTTTGTGTTGGGGTTGGAACGATTGAAGCATACACTCTTGGAGGTGCTTGAGAATCGATGGATGTGGTTGAATGCGCTCTGGGCAATTTAGGTGTTATTCCTTTGGCTGAATGAGGACGACCATGTTCAGGGATACTAGTAGATAATACATAGAGTAATGAGGATGTTAGAGGACAACATTACTATGGTGGATTTCCTTTGATCTTTTTCTATGATGCCTCGAGAATGATAGCCATAATGGCAGTGACAATGCATTTGAGATGTGCACTGAGTTCAGACTTTGTAGAACGTTAGTGTTACGACCAGCTATAACCCACGTTTACCTAGGTAATCGAATATCACTGAATTCTTCAATATAACATAAGCCTCTCGCCAGTGAAATAATAGTATTATCATTCGATAAACTAATCGCTAAGGAAGGAAAGAAGGAGCTTGAATTTGGGTGCGGTGATGATAACCCCTCCATTAGGATAGAATATACGGCGTGACACAGGCTACTCCTATGCTAAACCCTTACATTTAGCATGAAGTAAGAAAATGCTACTCTCTAACAAATTGGCAAAAATGCAATGCTCAAAACTATCCATGAAATGATGGTCTTATGTAAAAGGAAGAATGATAGAGCAAGCGCTTATAAAGCCTTCTGCCCAGATAAATATCGTATTTTAGAGGATAATAATGTAGCAGAACCATAATCCGGAGTGTTACAAGGGAACTAAGCTTGGGATTTGCCTTGAGAATCAGTCTGCAATCGGTTGGTAAGATTCGAGAAAACCTAATGATATCTAAAAGGATTGTGCCTGACAGTTGCACAAAGCAGCAGAAAGGTAAAAGCTTTGCCATACCCTCGTCGCTTTTCGGAAGGGGAGACACCAAAATCTGCAGCGTACTATCCCATCTAACTCTTCCCACACGTGACCAATTTTTAGTTGATCATCAATATCTGCTATATCTGCCTTCTCCTCGGTTGAAATTGTGAATGATATTGTTGGGGCTTTCTGGGTGGCTGGGCACGCCGGGTTGTACACAATGGCTGTCGAATAAGTGATGACTCCCAGTGCAGCCTTAGCTAGTCTAGGCCCACAACCATCATTCTGTAATATAAATACCAAAACACACACATATAGTTTCTGAATCAATCAAAATATTTTCCAATCATACTCACCTGTGCAATTTACTAGCAATTCGGCCTCATATATTCTCCCTGGTTCAACAATGGCTATCTCGTCATTGCAACTACCAGCATTCATGTTTCCCCCCCCTTCAACAAAAATTCGCTGGAAAAGGTCCTCAAGTTTCGTGAAACATATCAGGAACAGGTATACTTTGTACTGGAGCGTAGGTTGAAAGGTATTTTGGAGTATACGAATGCTCCGTTCCCTGCTGCAAGGACTTAGGCTTGTTGATCTATTACAGCGCGTTTTAGAAAATCCTTCAGCTGGCTAAGGAGGGGCCGGTGATTGTGCAGAGAATTTATTAATTATGTAAGGTATTGCAAATATGTAAAGGAGAAAATTGGGAGGATAAAGTCTGTCGGTGTATAAACTACGAATTAAAGATATTTGTTGGTGTTGAGGACAAGCTTTGATGAAGTGAGGAACAACGGACCTTAGCAACCCCGATCTTACGTCTTCCTCCCTCAGTATTCGCCCATGCGCAAAACTTGTGGATCGCAGCAGAGAGTAAAAGACCAAAGGGAATATCTCCGGTATATCGGAATCTTGTCAAGTCCAAACCCGTTTCAGATACACATCTACCAATCGTGGCAGCGTTCAGGCTCCGCGAATCACCGTAGGGTTCTCTGCAGATCAGCCAGTCTTTAAGTTGACAATGGGCCTATCATTGACTCAGCTCTATAAATGCTAGAGTATTCCCATTTCGTTTGATATCAACAACTCTGGTCACTTTGAAATTCACACTCAAGCTGTGTCTTGGCTATCAAATCATGGCTGCAAACACCTCTGATCCAACTTTTCGCTCCTACACTTCCCAGCAAGCCAAATCTTATGCTAGCAATCGTCCGAGTTATAGTTCTGCTATTTACAATGTTGTGTTCGAGCATCACGCAAATACTGGAGGTCAATTCGGACTCCTCGTAGATTGTGGATGTGGTCCTGGAAATGCTACCCGTGACATGGCTGCTTCTTTCGATCATGCCATTGGCGTTGATGCAGGACCAGCAATGATAGAGGCTGCTAGATCAGTTGGTGGGACAACAAAGATTGGAGAGGCTATTAAGTTTGAGGTTGCGCCAGCGGAAACCTTCTCTGAGCTTGAAAGCTTGAAACCGGAGAGCGTGGACTTGCTGACTGTTGCAAGTATGTCTTTTAAGCCCCCCTCCCCCTCCCCTAAATCCGTCTGTGTTTTCAATAGACTCCCTTCATATCCTCCAAAAACTTGATCAAAGGGATGCACTGACATGAGACGTTTTAGCGGCTGTACGTACCCCGATGGTTGCACCTCTTCCCCCACGTGACTAAGTTTTAGGTCCACTGGTTCAATATGAATAAATTCTATGCAGAAGCCGCAAAAGTCGTGAAGCCTGGAGGGACTGTGGCATTTTGGACCAGAGGTATGCCCAATTCAAGCTGATCGTGTACATTTCTGACTTCTTCAAGCCTCAGGGTTCCCACGTACGATTCCCATCTCAGGGCTATATTTCCACATTGACATATTATAACGAACAGATCCCGATACCGCAAATGCTCAAAAGCTGAAAGAGATAATGCTTCATTTTGAAAGAGACATTCTCGGGCCTTATGGTGTCGCTGGAAATCAACACTCAGCAGAGATGTATGACAATCTCCCTCTACCCTGGGATGTCTCGCCACCAGTTAAAGAATTCACGAAGTCCGACTACATCAAGCATGATTATGACCGGGACGGCATTCTCAGTGATGGCAAGAACTTCTTCGCTGGGGCTCACAACTATTCATATGAGCAAGCCGAAAAGATTCTGGGCACAGCTAGTATGGTGACAAGATGGAGGGAGGCACATCCGGACCTGGCCAACACTGATAAAGATTGTGTCAAGATTTTCTTGAATGAACTGCGAGAAGCATCAGGTAATAATGACGATTGGTTGGCTGGAAGCGCAACTACCATTCTCCTTTTCAAGAAGTCTACCTGAAGAGAAAGGTGTAGAGTAAGCTTCATATAACAGAAGCAGATGCAGAAGGATACTTCTGCTCTTCAAAATTATCAAAATTATAATTCATCTCACGCGTAGAGGTCAATCACGATATCCATTAAATTCCCATCATATAGGGAGGTGTTATGTGTAAGACAGGACGGATATTCACTGCACGTAGTACATTGATTACATTAAAACCCCTTCCCTAATCTTAAAACATTAAGTCCTAGCAATTCTAGTTTCTTACTCTCTAGCCGCAACTTAATTTTATGGCGAGCCCTAGTAGAAAATTCGAACGTCTGGCTAACAGACCTATGAACAACGTTACACGACATATGACAGACTAAATTAGAAGGCAAGAAAGATTTGAGCACTAAGAAACTGTAACGTGTGAAAAGCAAGCGATTCGTAAACACCGCAGAGCTTTTACTGGCAATTCACGGCAATAAGTAAAAGTCAACTTTAGCCTTCACAACCGGTAGGCGGAGAATAGGAACCAGGGTATGCCCCCCTTCCAGAACATGTTTGTCTCTAAGTAACGTGGTGATAGATTACACAAGTGGAATGTTATCATAGAGTTGCAAATTTTCGTTCCGAAAAACCGTTGCCTATCAAACTACAATGGCCTAAAGGAGTAGCGACATATTAAAGAGATGATCTGCTGCTGTGAGTGATAAAACATGCTTTGTTCCTCCTAGACCGTTTTCTGCCGTACCTATACCTACTCAGTCTTCTCATAATGGCTTATTTAAGACTCATAACAATATTAAGTGCTTTCATCCTCTTCAGATTTACAGCCGCTCAGAATACCACCTTCTCTCCCTTAGAATTCTATCTCACCCGCTGCGACACCCATAACCCAGACCATCCTACCGACCCTGCCACATCATCGTACAGCAGCATCGCCCACTATCCCCCTAACACAACTGTCACAGGTTGGCCCGCTATCTCCGGCCTAGACACCTATCCCTATGTCCGCTGGGATTCCGGCCGCATCGCACATGTGATGCTGTACTCACCCAACTTCCGCGGTATAGCAACAGTCAACATCTCCTCCTCATCCCGAGGACAAAAACTTGGCTTGGTAGCTGGGACTTTAGAATTTGGCGGCGAGGTCTATCCGTGTGAGAGGCTGTATGGGGTGGGGATGTATGCTTTCACGTCGGGCACCGAGTGTAGAGGCGCGTATTGTATGAATGATAGTTATTGTGCGGGGAGGTATAGGTGTGCGCAGGGGTGGACTGGAAAGGTAAACGATTGTTCGGTGCATGGCGTTGATACTTGTCATCCTTTATGGGATAATGAATAAGCTGTCATTCGAGGAGATATTTGTATCAGGAATTAGGAACCTGTCAGATACTTTTATATGAGTTCACTTGGAGTTGTAACACAACTAATGCAAAGATTTTTCTATTGGGGTGTTGGAATACAGAAAGTTTCGCTTGTACAATTGGATGATTTGACTGCTCTCCAATTTATATTCTTATGTACGTTTTAAAAATGGGATATTTAAATATGGCAAAGGAAATCCAGTCGATTCAACTAGTATCTTGACTTTATACCACACTTCTCTCTAAACAAGAACAGTGAACGAAAGCTACTAAAGGCGCTGCGAGCTAATAAGATGGTGAGAGGATGATTATAAAGCGGGAGCCTCACAAGATCGTAATATGTCTGAAAAGATAACGACATTCTTTTTGACGAGCCATCAACTGTGATAAAAGATTGACCATAAGCCTCTGCTACCGAGGACTTGAGAAATAGACATCACTGATGTTCTTCATGAGGACCGGCTTTGGCGAAGAAAGGGCACGTAGGCTTGGCAGTTCGGACGAAGCGATATTCTCCAGTTGTTGGCGCTCTTTACCTTTCCTCCGAACACGATGAACGGCACAGACAATGTTTCCAGAGGGTGACCCTGCATTTTTTCAAACGAGCACGGTTGTACCATCTGCACGGGGGACCCTTTCTGCCTCGTGGTGGCTTAATAGGTGATCCGAGACCCGATATACCCTGGCAAAAGGGGGGTAGTCACATGATATAGAGCGACTTTCAGACTTCTCGCATACTCAAGACCAGACATAGAATTCCTTCGTTATCGTCACCGGTGCTGCTGCTATTATTGACATCAATTTGAGCATCATTAAAAGTTCACACACCCTCAAGGTCAATTTGAATGCATCACGAGCTCGGTAAGCTTCGAGGGGTTGTGCTCGCTAAACGCGAAAAGTCGCGTTGCTACGCGTTGACGCGTTAAGTGCAATTTCCCATAACCTCGAGGCGACCACTCACGACAAACAGCGCCCACACGCACCTCCCCATCAGGCACCATGACTTGCAGTACAGACGAAGTGGGATGAAATCCCTCACTTGAGCGTTTCCTAGCGCCTCAAAGAAGGAATGCCACTTTACCCTGCATGTCTTTATTGGCAAGGTCTTCGAGTATATCCAAGCATGGCGATAAGATGCTCGGACGTTTCAAACAGATTGATGGGGAGGATGAACCCCTCAGACAGTACCTTGCGTCAGAGCTGCGACTTCACGAGGTCAATATTGTACATCCCAATGAAAGAGAATCATGGGAATCGAAGTAGGTGAAGTTCTTTGGGGGGGAAGGGAGGAGCAAACGCGTCTGGGATGGCAGCCGGGCGTACCGCGTAAAGTGGTTTTTTTTCTCTCAATACCCATAGTGTTTACAACAGAAAGTCCTCGTTTCTATAACAATTTCGATTATATGAGAATCGGAGAGTCGGTCAAGAAGTGAGGGTATTGAATGCATCAAGGCTAGAAGTTAGAGGAAGAAGGAAACTAGAGGGACGGCCCAGATTGAAAGGAGCGGAAGTCCGTGTAAACGGGAACTATGCTTCAAGATTTATCTTCGGCTCTAAAGGCAAAGCCTTCTTTACATTCTCCAGAGTGATCTTGAGAGCTCACCAGAAACCCTAAATACTAACGATACAATAACTACAGAGAAATACTAGAGAAGAGAGTAATTCTAGCATTACAGGTTTATAACAGAGGACAAGTGAATCCAACTGAGGAATATTCGAAGCGTTTTCTCCCTCACATCAACTAGCAATTCTTGACTTCTTCCTCGCATCCTCGATATCTAGCGGCAGGCTAGCTTTATTGTGCACTAGATCCAGACTCGTGGATGCTGTGGTTCCACCCTCTGTCACCCACCCTCGTCCATCACGAGGACTATGGTTGCAGGGGTCCGGACATTAAGACGCTGCATTATAATCACGGGCCGCCGCCCACCGTTCAAACGGCTCTTCTCTCTTCCTACATCAACATTTCGGACCTGCATATATGACAGCAAAAAGCATTTTACACAACACTACGCTGTCGCATACAATATTTCTCCGAGGTTACGATAGCTCTCGACCTTGTGAATACATTCAATCGACAATTTTAGTTCAATTCTGTTGTTGAGAAGCTTCGAACGCTGCCGGCGCATCAATTGCGCTCGGTGAAGTCGCTCGTCGCGTCGCAACTTCACACCTCTCTTGAGCTCCAGTAACCATACCTTACCACCTCAAACCTTCCACGAATACCGCCAGCATGTTGCTACCGTCAGCATTCTCATGCGACTCGAGTTCGCACCCCATAACCCGCTTTCAATCCGCTCTCTTCACATCACCACCTCTTTCACCACCACCATCCTCCAGCTCATCATCAGCGCCAGCCTTCAATAACATCTACTCCACCTGTCGCGCCCTCCAATCTATGCTCTCTCCGCCTCCGCAATTGCCTTCTCCACCGACTCAACACAGCGAAGTCCCTCTACCCCTCGCACCATCACCCTTTCGTCTTCGTCTGCGAGCACGGAAAAATGAAAGCGATTCCCCCTCAACATTCACACCACGAAAAAAGGTGACCAAACGACAAGCTAAAACACCTCCACCTCGGGGACTCAACAAAAGGAGAAGAGCGCTGGACGATGACATGAGCCGCGATGATATCGACGAAGAGGCGGAGTCAAGTTGTGACGAAAGTGTCCTTCCACAAATCTTTACGAGCATCGAACAAGAACCAGAACCAAACAACAATAGACCAAGCACACCGAAGCGTCTACGCCTTGCACCAGAGGTCTTACCTCTTGGTCTCGAGCGCAGCAATTTCCACGACTTGCATCTACAACTTCAGCCTTCGTTCAACTTCTTGGAAACGGCAGACAACTCACAAAGAGAAGGAAACGAAGAATGGTCAACAGAGGAAGACCGCTTACTCGTCGAACTCGTACTAGAAAAATTAAAACTCACGAAAAGTGATTGGCAAGACTGTGCGCGAAGCCTTGGGAAAGATCGTGGAAGTGTAGGCAAACGGTGGAAGAGTTTAATGGGTGCTGGCGACATAGGATTAAAGCATAGACCCAGGAGAGCGAAGCTACACGGGACGTGGCGATAGCCCCCGCTCTCAAACGCTCTCTTCACTTCTAAGAATATAGACTTTTCGCTTAGTTATTTCTTTAATTTGGCTGGCTAGTTTTGGAGTTATTATGCTGTTATTGGACAATATCAGTAGGTTGGCTTTGGGATGGAGTCCTTCGAAATTGGGCTTGGGTTTGGGATCGAAATTTATTACATGATATCCCACTACTGACACGCGAAACTGCGTGGAGTACTGTTATTAGATGATATTACCAGGAGAGAAGAATAAAGATGAACTCACTCTACCCGTATCTCCACCTTGGCACTGTATCAACTCTGTCAACTCATGAATATTGATTAACGAGATGATAAAACTGAATTCAATGTGCCTAATGGGTCTGTTTCGTGTGACTTGTTGGCACCTTCATACAGCCTATCTAGATGTTTTTTCCTTTGCTTATCCACAAAACATTGGAGGGTTTTTGGTCAGTAGCTCTCTGTCACATACTTATGTAGATAGCCATTTGAACTATGGACTTACACTCAAATATATCATCCTTGCTACAAATAATAGTCTGTCGCTAGGTATTTCTTCACATGACATAAATGAGAGACAAGGCTGTTACGAATCTCACAAGTTAACCATGGGAGAGGAGTTAGTTGATTCAGATTGGAGGCCCTAAATTTGCATGTTCGACTACCTAAGCTGCAGGTGGTGGCAAAGCTCTAGTTCTGTGTATCTGCCTTGATTGTGTGTATGTTGGCTAGTGAGCACAGCATCTGCGGCCTCGCAGGAGCCCCCATCATCTGAAATGAAAGCATCATAGTGAAAGACGATACCCATTACAGGTTTCAGAAGCTGGACTACATCAGAGAGGCTCAAGAAGTTCTCAAGGAGGCGGGATAGTGTGACTCTTGCCAGGTCCTTGAGAACTATAGACAACATCTTTACTCGATAGAACAAAGACATTGAAGGAAATGCGAGCATCTTGGCAATTATGTTACTTGCTGTCTAGAATACTCCTTTTCTCACTTTATAAGATATAAAGTAGACCCCCGAGCAAGCCGTACCAAGGGAACGCCTTCGGTGCACCATGTGAGAGAAATTTCTCTAAGTGTTTTAGGCCAGGTATAGGTAAAATAAGCGCTGTAGTGACCTCCAAAAGCTCATGCTGGATAGGCCGCTTTCAAAGTAGATGCAGGCGCCGTGCGAGCAAATCTGTTTCTCTGGACACTGTGGTCGCAGTAGAATATTTTAAAGAAGAATGGCTAAGGAGCTTACTGATAGTCCTGCTGGGTAACCTAAGCTACTATCTATAGCCGTGAGACATTTAGGGGAACCTTTGGCTGTTGCGGGGAAGACGTTGTCTTTCAATCTCAATGGAGAACACCCCACTGTACTCTATTTAAGAAATTTCCTGCGGCTCTAGTGTTGGGTAATAAGTTAATTAGAATTGGCTCAATTGACACTAAGAGTATATGATAGTAGTGTTGAAAATTTCAACCCCAGCTGTTGGTTTAATTCCATCCATAACTGTGCTCTAATTACCACATTATAGTACCTAAATCCCAATATGACCAATCTGCTCATAACGTCGAATCTTGTAATACGATTCACATTTCAGGGTGAGCCTTGAATAGTCTGGGCTCTCTTTGCTTCATCAGTAAATCTGTGACAATTGGTTGAGGGGACACGTCTGGAGACTTGCGTAAAGCATGACGCATTTCGCTCGGGTGTGATAGATTGCATCTCCACGAGGCAAATCATCTTCTTGGTGAATTTTTTAATCTTTTGTGTTTCCGTTTTTGTTATGACCAAAAACTCCAAGTAGCTGCATAAATATGCAGGACCTTGTGTAAAGCTCGTATTGTACTGTACTATCTATGCTCACTTCCATATAACTAAACAGGCTCTCTTCTTCTCCCATGAAACTTGAGTATTTCCTTAAGCTACTTTACACTTACTTAAATATTCTTTTATGTGATTGCAATCACACTTCATATCATAGTATAATACGGTACGTATCTTTGTTTACTTGATTAATATTATTAATGCTGAGGCCTTTTGTTGGATATTTTCAGAGATGATGTTCCATTCTATCTACAGTGAGAAGCGTGCTACATATATGTGTCGTAGAACTCAAGTCTCTTGAACTGTACGTCAGTAGCTGACCTATATATTCCCTGACCAACTGGATCCATCGGAGTTTTCGAATACCCTGAATAGCTGAGCCTTCAGAGTCATCGACTTGATCCTTGACCCATATACCCAACACCTTCTTAACTATAAACCTTAAGTGACGATCACTTGACTATTATCCTGTAGATTCCTGAGGATACTACCCTCCAGGGACAGCCTCCCTTGGATGTCACCTGGAACCCACACACTAGTTAGTCAGGACTAACCGAACCTGGATCGTTACATAACAGAACTGACAACGAACAACCAACAAGCATTAAGTATATCAATATAAACTAAGTTCTCCACTCGCTTGTACTCGACACCTGTCTGGACTAAAAGTCCCTTATTCTTCATGTTTTTGTGACACTAGGCGTATAGCCCGTCTCGTGGCAGTGGAGTTTGACCTCACAGATCACTAACCCTTTCTCCGTCCCAAATATCGTTAACCCTCTCTTTTCTCTGGCCTTCACACCTTGGAAGCTCACGGCAACCGAAGGGAGCCTCCTGTCTCCAACGTGCATACTGGGCAGCCCCCCTCGCACCAACAAAAACAGGATCGGCCAAAACCGACTCCCTAATCACCGTACCCCTGCTCTTCTGGGAGTCTATCAAGTCGGCAACGCTCTCTCGGAGAGCATCTAGAAAGTCTGGGTTTGTAGCATTCTCACCCAGAAGCAGCACCTTAGTTAACCCTCTGTCTGTGGAAGCAAGAGCTTGCTGTGCAACATTCCTCAAGCCCCCTCTAATATGGGCCCAGAATTCAGATGGAGTGCCATATGCTGCCATGCTCTCTAGCCCCGCCTTCAGATCTGTAGTATGGACGAGCGGTGGCTGTACCCAGTGGAGCGGTGCGCGGACGACACCTGCGGCAACATACAGAGCGCGCCGTGTGAAGCTGGCAATGAGGACAATGTTGGACGGCATACGCTCCTCCTCGTCCCAACACATGAAAAGATCCCTATAATTGACACAAAGCCCATTGCCGTCGGCAGCGACCGCCACGTGAGCTTCACCAAGCGCCTCTGGATACATGCCTGCCTGGAGACCTTGACCAGGTTGCGGGGGGTCCAGCCAGGACCGAAGGCTGGCGTACTCAAGAGCATCGCTGAGATCTTCTCTTCGCAGGCCAGAGAGCGGCGGGCCAGTGACTGCGACATAGTCAAGGCGAAAGGAAGGGCCTAGGGACGGAGAAAGTGCTGCAACTGTCTCGTCTCGGAGGGACAGAAGCACACCAGCAAGGACGCCCACTTCGGGCGTAGCAGGTCGGCCCAGTCTTTTGTTAAGTGAACGGCGCCATTTCTCGAGGAATGTTAGTGCTGGTGGTCTAGGGGTGTCAACCAAGCGGGACAGAAAGTTGGTGTAGTCTGGAGACGCAATCACTCTAGACAGGTCGAGAACAGAGCCGTTGACCAAATGGGCGGCAGATGTCCTGAAGGTGACTTGTTAATTAACCGGATCATATAACTTCTCTTTACTAAATGAGGCACTCACCCGTATGAATGTGTCAGATCAAAACCGATACCGGGTGCATCGTAAACTGCGGCAGGAAGACACTCAGAGCAGAAGGGGAACGGGTCGCGTGGGGTAGCCGTGACACCAGTTAATAAGGCAACGAAGCCCCAGGATATGAACGTCATTTTCTCGATGTTATACTATCACAGTAGAGCTTTGAGACCTCGTGTATTATTTACGGAAGTATTTTAAGGTGTTGATGCAGTCCCAAGACGCGAAGCAAGGTCAGCGCTAAAATGCACTGGTAAACGCTCCCCTGCATATTTCGTTCTGCTAATCTAATATACTTGTTGCTTATCTCACAGAGCACTTCGATCCGATCTTTGCTATTATAATTCTAGTCAAAAGCGAGCAATAAATCGAATTAAGCATTATTAAAACAGTGTAGAGGAATTTCTGAAAGATACCCCACGGCTTCTTAGACATTTTGAGGATACTTAAAATCAGGCCAAGAAGGGCCTTTTTCAATGACTTCAAGCGCTTTTCGGTCAGGTAGTTATTTTTTTTTGATACTATCTATAATAAAGACTACGCTAAAGACTTGATAGAGGTCACGGGATGTATTGAATCATTATAGTATATTATAGTAACAATAGTAATGTTAATTGATATATAACCCTGTGAAATAAAATTATCTAATGTTAATAAGAATAAGAAACTTACTTGATTTGAAGCAAGAAATTTATAAGGAGCATTAAATAAACTCTCTGGGGATATGATAATACTCAAAGTCCTCAAAGGAAATATAGAAGATTATTAACGTAATAAGGCTTCTGTTGTTAAATCTAGGCGTAGCGGGAAGTATTACTTGCTAATTGCGCTTGTCAGTTGGATTGGGAATTGATTGATTGATTTATCTTTATAAAAGAGTGCTTTTGGAGGAATGGTAGGTTGAAGCTTGATTGTGGCGCTAGGCCTAGAAAAGTAGGTCATGCACATCGCTCACTCAACATCTGTAAAATATATCATTAGAGGGAGTAAGGAGAATTTCCTGCATGACCATAATATAAACTTGGCAAGACATTAGAAGACTTGAAAAAGACAAGAATGTAGTAGTCTTGTAAGATAAGCAGTGTACCTTGCACCTACTGTCATGACCAGCTAAAACCCACGTTTACCTAGGTAATCGAGTATCACTGAATTCTTCAATATAAAGCAGGCCTTTCGCTAGTGAAATAATAGTATTATCATTCGATAAACTAGTCGCTAAGGAAAGGAAAGAAAGAGCTTGAATTTGGGTGCGGTGATGATAACCCCTCCACCAGAATAGAATATAGAGCGTTACACAGGCTGCTCCTGTGCTAAACCCTTACACATTCCTGAGAATATCCAACATTTAGACTCTAATGGGTAAAATAAGAGCAAAATATATAATGTACTGCTACACACTAGATTCCTCTCTACAATTAACTCTCCTCCCTACTTTTTGCTGATATTTCCCAGCAATGGAGTTGAGCGAAAACTGCTTACCAATAGCACCTAACTAATTCCTCCGCAAAAGGGCATGTAACGTAAAATTTTATATATCCTAGAGTGGGTTTACACATCGATTTATACATCGATTTATAACAATTCTTTAACTTGTAATTTGTGGTTACGAAGTTATAAAATTTTAATGAGATGCATCTTTATCCATCACGTGGTGATAACTCTATTGGTTGGCTGGTGAAGCCTTCCAGGGGTTGAAGAGTCTATCCCCTTCACTTCATTTCGTTTGAACTTTTACATGAACACGGCCACTAGAAAACTATCACAAAATGCGGACACCCCGCCCAACCGGGTTTATTGCTTCATTCAAAGCCATACCTCTTGAAATATTCCGCGTGAACAAGGGCCCTTGCATACTCCTTAGAGAGTGGGCCACATTTCCACCACAGCGATCCACCATCTTCGACCTTTACACTTATGAGGGGAAGGTTTTACCCAAGGCTCTAGATAAAACTACATATCAACGTAAACTTTTCTCAATGCCTCCGTAGCTTACTTTATTTGACGTTAATTTTAGTGCCGAATGGGGCCTCAATGCGCCCAAATGGGAGGTATCAGCAGGGCTTGGTCCGACGATTAGATGGAAAGGATTGGGTTGTCTATTCTATACCTAAAGGTAGATAGCTAAATCTAATAACAGAATTTCATATGAGGAGCCTTCAGCTGATAAATTCCCCCTGGTATTACAGACACTCCCCTTCCCGAAGAATTGATCTTGGTCCATGAGCACACTGATCATTACTCCATGCAGCCAGCCATCAAAATGAGTCTTCACGGTAAGGATGCCTTCCCTAGTTGTCAGCTTTTCCCGCTGTTAATCGTCATATAGATCTCAACCAGAGAATTACGAAGTTCCTGCAGAGGAGCGGGACTCTTTACTCTGTTGAGGAATGGCTTATGAAATACAAACTACCCACTTGGTCCCCTAGAAAGGCGCGCGGCATGAAGTCTATGATGGACAGCAATAAGTTTATAGGATAGTAATAGATATCATAATGATTTTAACCCTGGTTTTTTATTTATTTCCCCCCATGGCGTCATCGATGACATCGAAACATGTACAATCCATGGAGTTAGATGTACTTCGTAGTATCTATTGATTTAGAGTTGTGTAGATGAAAATAAAAATGGCATTATACTTGAACAATATTTGAAACCTAGCATCCTATATATTAGTCCCTACTGTTCCTTAGGTCCAGGTGAATCTCGAAGTGAATTTCTGATTTGTTGCTTGCCACAATGTAAGGCTTTAGACTATATAGCCTATAATTTTAGAGGTCCGAAAGCTTGTAGCTTGGGAGTCAAGGGCCTATAGTTTAGTAGCCATTGGGTGCTACAAGTGGTCTATTCGTTGCATCTCTATTCACGTCAACATGCATTGATCTAAAAATAAGGAAAGGATATCTAGGTTTCGAATTTCCACTCGATCTCTAAAATTCAGGTTCAGTCTCATATAATTCCAAAAGGGGGCTTCTTTTATGAACAATTAAACAGTACATCTTATCGAGCTAGGGATAACCCCATTCAGCTTCTGGATATCGGCCTCGTAGTCTGTTGTGAGTTTAGGCTTCTTTTTCTTTTTCTGCTGAAAGTTATTACGCTGGCTAGCAAAAACCTAAAGATTTCTGCAGCGCCAGGAAGGTGACGCTTTATTAAAGTATTAGCCATGGATACAGGAGAGTAGCAGATCTTGGAAAAAAAGTGTCGTTGTATAGGTCGGTCTATGTTAGCTATGCTAGACGAGGACTTTAGAGCTGCGGAGATAAGGGAATCCTTGGAATGGTTGAGGGCCGTGAGATTTGCGAGTGCTGCGGGTGTCCAATAGTATGAATCATCTTGGTTGGGGTGAGTGGTGCTGAGGAGAGATAGGGGATAGTAACGGTCTAAATAATCTAGGTGCAGCAAAGTGGCCGATGCTACTGGCAGCTATCTCTCGTTCAGATTTGACAGCATGCAAATAAATCCATGGCATTTCGGCGCCCAAGAGACATCAGTTTCAGTATGCAAGACGGAAAGCCTATCTAGGTTGCAACCGCAGGTATTACCTTTGGTGAAATGGTGTTTGATTATCAGGCCATCCACCTCTCAACCCAAGAGGTGTCAGGGACCATACAAAAAGTCCGTGGATTCTTAATCATCCTAGAGAACGCAGCTACGGTTATTAAGACCTTAGGGAGTGATGGCAAAGAGGTGGATACGGATTATGCCTCCGAGGCTATTCCTTGCACTCCTAATAACTATATATATAATTTTCGGTTATTTTGGAGGCCAGCTTAACTATTCTGTCTACCACTTTCAAGATCCAGGGCACTATTTCTCAGATCTCGAACCCCCTAAATATCACCAGGGGGCTTGATACTCGAGGTTTAGTTATTATTTTAGACATTGAAGCTGGTATAACCCTAGACAGAGTAGATAACTTAATTCCCTTTAGCGTATGGTTGTATGTGAAATCATGGTTTATCTCTAACTATAATGTACAGTTGCCATGGTGAAATCCGGTAAAGGAACCGAATTCTGGCCTTCTGCGATATTGTTTCCCTGCTCGTGCCATCAGAAATTTTATAAATTAACTGGAGTAAGAATCGGGTACCCAGATTAGTATTTATTGCCTCATGAATACAGCTACACGTTCTAGTTTACGGTTTGAACCCTGGGTTTCTTCGGGCAATATTCTTTGACTTACGTCCAAAAGAGTGCCAACTTTAAGATATTTTGGTCCTCTAGGGCTGAAAATCCGGCAATGGATAGCAATAAGATAATAATTTTCACGCCGAGAAAAATACGCTTAAGTTTAAAAAGGATGGAACCAAGTAATATATACATTATACAAAGCAGTTCTACTATCTACACAGACCCTCTTTTATTAGATATATCCCATCATGTACAGGTATATATAGTTCGCCCTACGATCTCTCGGCAGTCTGTAGAGTTCTCTTTCCTTTCGCTGTCCTTCTTGATCTCCCCATAGCAGCTCTCTTACTAATACCGACCTGACTAAGATCAACCTCCTCGCCACCATAAATGCTCCCAGGCCCGAAATCTGGCTCTCCCCCAATCGAACCAAAAATATCACCAATATAGTTCGTAGCCTTAACACCAGCTTCAAAGGTGCTCTCCCAACCCGCAAGAATGCCCTTCACAATCGGTGTGCCCGCAATATAAATGTTCTGAATCGCCGGCTCAAATCCCCCTTGATCAGCATAAAACAAGTTGTCCTCTACGGATTCGCCTGGATAGGGACGATCAAAATCGGAGGCTGTCCGCATGATGATTATACGGGCGAAATCTACGAGGCCATTGATGGACGCTCGTATCATAGCTTCAAGGGTCGCATTATCTTCTTGTGCTGTCATACAATAGATACCACTACCATTTGTCATGAGCGTTGTGAAGTTCTCGAAGGCCTCGCCTAGCAAAGCACCAGAGAAATAGACATCCGAAGTAGCAACATCGCAGGTGATGACTCCTGGCTTCTTAGTAGCTGCGGCATACGCCTTATCACTACTTGCGTAGTTTGCTCTATATGCCACTGCTGTAGTAGAGTCGTTATAAGTAGAATTGGATGCGAAGTTGACGGCGATATCGCGGAGCGCTTCGTTTACTTCAAATACTTCTGTTCCGTAGATCGAACCGGGATACTGGTTTGGTGCATATGAGCCCTGGGGGATATAGCCGGTAGAGTAGTTTTCTGGGATCTCCCGAGCGTCAAACTCATATTGAAGAGCAACTTGAACGGCGTATTTGGAGAAAGCGATGGAGCCAAGAGTGCCATATTTAGGGTTAATTCCTGCGATTGCAGCTATCATGAAATAGGTTTGGGTAAGGTTGAATTGTGGAGAGAGCATGAGTGCTTGGATGGTCGCGGCAGCGTTGATCTCGGATTCTCCGGTGGTCAGTTGACAGACAGATTTGTCCGCTAAGCAGTGGACATCAGGAAATAGCATAGAGAAACCTGGGACAGTGATGTTCATGGCCAATAGATTTCCAATTGATCCTTCTGTCTCAGCATTATCGTACCAAATATCCGCTTCATATTGGAACTGCAGAAATAATCAGCTTGGCCTACAATTTGAAAACTCGGAGACCTACCATGCTAATAATGAAGACCTTCGGGTTGATCTTAGGACATTCGTAGGTGACCTTCTCAACTATCACAGTCTTGGTCTCTGTAGGCTCCCTCCGCTGAAGGTTCTCAGTAATTGGGTTGGCTGCCACTATCGCCGCACTAACGAGGGCCCTGAAGATGGTAAGGAAACGCATCTTGAAGCGGTTTAGGATCCCACGGAATCACAAATAGGATCGAGCCAAGAAAATGAGACGAAAGGAAGTGGGAGTGTACAGACTTAACTTCTTGGTGCTAACTCCATATTTAAACAAGCATTTTGATCCCCTCCCCATCTTTCTAAATAACCTTCCACGCGTCTTCGATAAAGTTAAGATTTATGTTGCTATCTAGCTAGAGCTGGTGGGGTACATATAGATAAGGGAAATTGATACGCTGCCCATGTTTCGGGTATAAATATTTGAGCATTTGAAATAATTTGAAGGAGGAGGTTACCATATTGGGGTAGATTCCTAGGAACTACCCTGGCAACCGCGAGAAGCTTAAGCTTTAAAGCAAGGGTGAGGACAGATAGACAAAGCACTAGAGTGGGAAGGCGGAGCTTTCCGAGGTCGTTAAAGTGGATTTTGGGATCCTGACAAACTTAGCTTTATCTTGATAAAAATGCTTCAAAGAAAAATGACATCGTTGTTCTAGAGCAGGTCATCGTGACCCTATACACAGCATGACTGGATTTCACGCGAGTTCACCTCACCAATCTTAACCTTAAAATAAAGTGTGTTTTCAGTACTAAATGACCGGTTCAGAAGATTGTACATTGTAGAATGCTAGATGGTGTTTTCGGAGATTCGCGATCATGAAATGAGTGAAAACGATGCTTTGAAATTTAGAAAATATTTGATATGAACATGCTTGCAACGGGATCCAACAAGTGTGTACCCCATTTCCGCCAAGACTTTCTTCCTCAGGGCATTCTGAAAGCATACTTTGAAATCTAAGGTCTTGAAAAATACATATATATTATCACGCTGAGATGACATGTGCAAATTTGTTGCACCCCACTGTAAAAAGAGTATATGATAAGATAAGGAAGGGTTTTGCTCACCTCGGACAACATTCAATTGCCAATCGGGCTAACTTTTATCCGTAAGATATCGGCTCGGAAAAGCCGTAACTCGGAATCGGGATGACATCGGGATTTTGAACAAAAAAGATAATAACACTGGATTATCAATAACTGTCGATTCACCAGTAATATAGAGCAAATCACGTATCGTACGTGACGTGCTGTTTATATTTGTTGGTTGAATCGTTGTTGTTTTGTGTTGTGGAAGGAGCAGGAGCTTGAATGCCCCTCCATGGCTCCCGCCACACTAACCTAATCAGGACTAGTTACATCATGTGATAAGTCATGTGACTATAGCTAATTATTTGTACCAACAATAACGTACGAACCTCAAAATATAGAGAAATGGTGCACCACGAAATGCCTTGAGGAATTTATGCTACAAATTTAAGGTATGTTGAAAATAATGAGATAACCCGATTCTCTTCAACATATAGTCGTGTGTAGAGAAGTGTGATACTCATATTGTCACTTTTAGTGATGCACCACCATTCCGAAATGCATAAGCCTTCAATGATGCCGTAACCTATCGCGTGTGCAGCAATCCACTCTTTTTAAAGGTTAGAGCTCTGGTGAGATGTATTAGGTATCGCGAATACATCTAAAGTAAGGCGATTGTCAAAAAGGCGATGCGATGTGAGACCGGGAGGAGACTGACTGGTGGTCCAGTGTATTTGGCACTCCCACTCTCCTTATCCTAATTACACTTCCACACAACCATTCCTCAAGACTTTATGATATCAATGGAGACTATTAAACACAAACCTCCTATTCTACTTCAGTCTTCCCAAAATGCACTATCCCTGCTTGATGCCTGCCATCCTCAATCCATCTTCCTACCGAAGAGCAGCACGAGGCTAATTGAGTACTACAGATTACCGAATAAGAAAACGCAGAAAGTAAAACCACCTCTTCATGACCCCTTCACAACCTCTTCTTTGCACAGCTGATTTACTCATCTAAAGATTAAGAGCTTTCGGGCCTACATAGTTTGCGGGAAGTTCTTCAATATCCTGACATAGAACATGAATCATATTGTTTGACGTCAACCCATCGGAATTCTTGAGGCTAGAATTTGCACTGTTTTCATGGGGGTCCTGATGACAACATAGTTCCCCCTTGCCACAGCAAAATGTAATTCTGTATAACCTTCGTGATTTTACTAGTTCACCTACTCTGCTGTTAACTTGGAAAACTCCGATGATAGTAGAAGAATTACATGAACTGGAATGATATCCTCCTGTGCTCCCTGATTTGTGCTACTGGGTGAAGTGCAGTATAGTTGGGATTGGTGGTGGTAACAATGCTTGTCTGAGGATATTTCTCTAGCAGCTACATTCCCTCCTTTTCGAGCCGCATCCAAATTACAAAGGACCTAGTGTGCTCTCTCTCCCTCTCCACTCTGCAAATTTATTCCATAGAGCTTTCTGGATTAATGTCTTATTCTTCCCGAGTGCGTAGACTCAGATAAGTATTTGAGCAATCCGTTCGCTGTTGGCTCCGACTACTCCAGGCTGAATACCCAGGGTCAACTATCTATGAAGACAGAAAGAGATACCAGTCTAGATATTTACCGGCATCCTAAATACCTCGATGATACTAACACTCATTTCCCTAAAACTTTTGGCGTGTATTCGCTGAGACTAGTGTTGTTGGAGACGGCCAAGTGGAGACCACTGAAAACTATTTTCATCCGGTCTGCGCTCGAACACGGAGTGAAGAAAAAGGCTATCTAAATTAAGTATCTTTGTTCTGAAAAGAAAGGAAAAGAAAAACAGCCTGAGATGCAGAGCCTTATCAGGGAGACACTTCAAGAAGCCCTTTTGTAAAATGTAGTAAAAAAAAACTAGGTTAATACGTTGTCTAGTAATTAAATTGCCCTTTGATATTAAGAAAGAAATCGAAGAGAAGTCGTGAGAAAAGGCCTAGAAATTGTTCAGTGAGGTGTGACGAGGTGTCATCCCCAGCTTGCTAGGTATAGCACTGATTTCCTGAAACATCAATAAGCATGCCTGTCTTCCTCAAGGCTTCATCGACTTTTTGCTGAAGCCTTGTGCAAAATATCGACATAAGCTCTACCCTTCAATTCATATCCCCGCAGCAGTTTCTTTTCTTACGCTGTGCCTGTCAACCTCAATTCACTGCCGACACGGGGGTGGACCTGATTGGGGGTTTTGCCGATCATCCCCGCATCCCCCAGCTATAATTTTTCCGGACCTGGTACCTGGGCGTTGCACGGCCCGTTCAAATATTTCCCCGTCCATAGAAGACAAACAATCATATCGTAGCATTGGTAGAAGAGCAATCTTACAATATTCATACGTATGCTGGAGAAAAGGATGCCGTCGATGGCGTCAAGCATGGATTTTCACCTGAATTTCTTAAGGATATAAGTATAAGAGGTAAGTAATATTTTCCCATTTTTGTAAGCTTAGACTTTTTGCCACAAATTTCTTGGCTGTAGGGGAAACCAGCAAGCAAGATGAAGTTCTCTGTGCTCACTGTTACATGCTTCAGCTCACTTCTTCAGCTCGCGAGATGTATTGCCATCAACTCGACATCTCCCTCTGCTACAGTTAAGAACGGGACCTATGTCGGTAAATATGTATCAGAATGGCAGCAGGACCAATTCCTTGGGATGCCCTATGCAATCCCGCCCGTTGGCTCTTTACGGTTTGCGTGGCCGCGTTCTTTAAATGCTTCATTTGATGGAACAAGAAATGCGACGGAATATGGCTATAGCTGCATGCAGTATGGAACTGCCTTTTCGCTTTCAGAAGACTGCTTGACTCTCAATGGTAAGAATCAATAAAGGAGTATTCGTTCAGAAAGGAACATTCTAATTTTGCACAGTCATCCGCCCTTCTGGCACAACATCCAGAGACAGGCTTCCAGTTCTTGTGTGGATCTATGGTGGCGGTCTAACTCTAGGTTCGACTGCGGATCCCCAATACAATGTATCGGGTATTGCTCATGTTGGGCAAGAGATTGGCAAGCCAGTTATTGTCGGTATGCTTTACTTTGAGCTCCCATGAAGACCAACTCTCTACTAATATCCCAAGTTTCCATGAACTACAGACTGGGTTTGTGGGGCTTTCTCCAATCTCCCCAAGTTCTCGCCGAAGGAAGTTCTAACGCCGGGCTTCTTGACCAGCGGCTCGCCCTCCGCTGGATCAAAGAAAATATTGCTGCATTTGGTGGTGATCCGAAGCGTATCACAATCTGGGGAGAATCAGCGGGTGCTCAGAGCATTGGTCTCCATTTGCACTCCTATGACGGCAGAGATGATGGGCTTTTCCAGGCAGCTATATTGGAGTCTGGAAGTCAGATCGGGGCCGCTCTTGAGCCACTAGCGTACTACAATAACCCAATGGAGAATCTGACAAGGACGCATGATTGCTGGACGTCGAGCAATCAACTAGCTTGTCTGAGAAGTTTAACGCAGGATCAATTATTCAAATCTCAGACAAAACAAATTTGGAACCCAGTCGTAGGAAAGTACTTTCATTTTCCTTCCCATATAAGTCAAGAATGGAAAATTTTTGGGTATATCATTCAACCCACCATTACTCCCCAGCCATCAAGAGTAACTTGACTAACAACTCCCAGATGGTGACTTCCTGACTGCTTATCCAAGTACACTATCTGCCCAGGGGAAATACATCCAGATTCCCCTCCTCACAGGCGCCAATTCTGACGAAGGGACATCCTTCGGTATCGCTGGCCTCGACAACGAGACCGCAATATTCAACAGCCTTCTCTACTACCGTGCCTCTTCAGCTTACGCTATCTCTCCTCCAACTGCCCGAAAACTGCTCGAATTATATCCAAACGATCCCGCCAATGAACCACCATTCCATGTCACCGATGCCACAATCTTCCCGAGCAAAGGGCTGCAATGGAGACGAGCTTGTGCCATTGGCGGAGATTTGGTGATGATTGCTGGAAGAAGGAAAATGTGTGAGGACTTCACACGGAGTGGAATGAAGGTGTGGAGTTATAGATTCGATACACCTTTGGTAACTGTCACTCTGCAAAAATAACTCTACAAAAGTTCCACTTCAAGGTACTAACTTCATAATAGTGGAATGCAGCTGTCACAGCAGGCGCTCAACATTTCGCCAATGTTGTCTTCAGTTTCCGTAAGTCCTTGATTCCCCCGTCTCCGCCAGTCAATTCTCTCTTCGGGATTCCTCCCTAACAAACCCCAGAAAATATCTCTGGTGCACTTGGGCCCCTCCCCCAGTTCCAAAACTACACAAGCCTCTCCCATAATATCGGCCGCGCCTATATTTCCTTTGTAAACGACCATGACCCAAATACCTCTCGGGGGAATAGCAGCACCCTCCCTTATTGGCCGAAATATGACTTGCATTCGCCTAAGAATATGCTTCTTAATAGTAATGGGAGTTTTGTAGAAGATGATACATGGAGGAAGGAGGGGATTGCATTCATTAATGCAAACAGCAGGGAGATGCAAGCATGATGAGGCAGTGGGGAAGAATAGAAGGAAATAGGGTTTCCTCTCACTAATAACAGTGAGAAGGAAGGTGCTAGGTTGAACGTGATGACAATACCATGTAGGTGTATGAACAAACCATAAACTCATATCTACGGGTTCTTTCAAATTACCCTCTACTCCATCTCCACTCTCATTCTTCCATCCAACTCAGTAACTGTAGCCTTCCTATCGATGTTCTCCTGCCGTCCCCTTTTTCGCCACCAGATCGCTACCCCTATTCCGCCTAGAATGAGCGCTCCTCCGATAGCAACCCCAACACCGATACCAACCCGTGCTTGTTTAGTGATCTGCGACCGAGATTCCCCGTTCGGAACCGCCTGTGTAGGTTGAGGGGTAGAAATCGAGGAGCGTATTAAAGTCGTATTAGTGCTTGTGAAAGCTGTGTTCGAGGTAGTGGCTAGCGGAAGGATTACCGAATTTGTTGGCCGGGTTGTCGCAGAGGTCGTTAGTGTGATGTTTAAATCGACGGTTATATTAACACTGCGATAATACGACCCCCATTAGCATCAGGAAGCACTATTGAATATCAGGTTCGGCCTACGCATTGCATATGTTTAGAAACCAGGTCGCCGTTACTGTGCAAGGTCAGTTTACTTTGAGCCTAGAAAAAGCGGAGAGCGATTATGTAGTACTGTTGTAATCGGGCAAGGAACACGAATAGCGTGTACACACGTTAACGGGTTTGTAGAATACAGGGCTGAGGCAGAAGCAGGTGACGTTCGAGAGATTGCAACCTGCTGCTTCGATGGTGCTAGCGCATTGTTGCTATAGATAATGAGATACTGCCTCCGGGAGTGTTTGGGGGTGGGACGCTGACCGCGCAAGTGGGGAGTGATGTGAGGCCTCCAAAGCTGTCGAGTATGGAGTTGTTTTGCGCGGATGATAGAAGAAAGAAATGGCAGAGGAGGAGGATGACAAAGTAAGGATTTCGCATGGCTTTACTATCAGATGCCTATGTAGGGTATCTTCTAGAGAACTAGAATATCACGAAAGCACATGAAAGGGATGAGAAGGGAACAGCTAGAATTGTCTTCGTGGCAAATATCGAGCCGCAAACACCCATATGGAACTTTCCGCAAGTGTTTCACATCGAATTGTAGAAATCAGTCAATTGTTTATCGTCTTCTGCGCTGTTGGTGCGCCTACTAAAGAAAGGCTGTGGTTGGCGTTAACGTTATCTACTTTGGGCATCGTTTAGCGCATAGGGCTTTCCTTTGTACTACAGCGAGGCTCACACTACCCAATAGTAGTGAGCAATAGAATATAGAAAAGGAATGTATGTTTTGCCTTGTTCCGCCACTTGTTCTTGGAGTTTATGGATATGTTCAAATAAGTCATCTCATGGTTCACTTTGTGACACAACAAACACTAAAAGCTTGAGGGACTGATGGGACAAAGGCAATATTGCAGCATGAAGGAACCGGTTACCGTGAATACACTCTTGAATTATTGTGATTTCAGTGGGCTTTAAACCAGTAAGTGTTGAGCTGATTGGCAAGTGTCCGCTATAAAGTCTTTCGCAAATTGATGTAGACTACAACAGGCCTCGAGGTGACTGAGCTGTACCCTCAAATGGGAGCCTCTCACAGAAGATTCAATAGGAGAACACAAAGATTTGTAAAAATGAGCTTGAATAGTGAGTATAACTGACGAAGAGAACTGCTACCTCCACAAGCCAGACATTTAGGACCACATACGAGTAGCAAAAACCTCAGGTGCCTCAAAACGAGCATCTTGGGGAGCTAAGTTGGAGATTGCTTGAACCCATGATGATTCGTCAGTCTCGGCATTTAGCGCGTATTGCAGGAGACCAACCCACTGCTGGTGAAGCATACTTATGCAAGATTCCGTGCATATCTAACTCGAGCGGCTTCACTTCGGGACATCCCGCATAACAATGGCTGCTAAATTCTAAAATGGTCGACAGACTACGCGTACCTTATACGTACCCTCAAAGAATTTGCAATAAATGGTCTTGGTAATTATTTTATAGATTGTTGATAATAAATGTAAAGGAAATCAAAGGACATCATTGTATCCTATGGCAAGTTCTCTTCGTACCTGTTATTGTTTGTTTTTTTGGCTCCTTCAGCTCTCTCATTGTTGACGAGTGAGGGGAAAGTAGAAGAAGGTAGAGTATAGGAGAGCAGGCGCTGCATGAGAAAGCAATTGATGAATGTAGGGTACGGGAGATGAGCGGAGCGGATATGCGGCAAAAGGTTCTTCACGAATGGTCTCAAGGATTCCCGTATTAGACTCCGCACTTGGTTCCTGAAACTGCAAGATGATTTGATATACTATGTTCTTTGATCAAAGATGTCAATTGGTATATAGATTTGCAAAAAAAATCAAATAGCACGAGGATCAAACTGTCTCTCGGCCAGTCGCGCATATCTCTTCGCGCATTTTATGCGGAACTTCTTTCCCCATATCGTCAGGGGTATGATAAGAATGTTGAACCCAATTGAGATGCAGCCTATGCAGGTGAATAAACCACGTAGGCCAATAGCCTGCGTCCATGGATCCTGTGCAAATACAACTGCAGCGGCCGCGAGGTTGCGAACAAATGCTATTCCGACGAGCGCGTCGCCGAGAATCTGGAAGGGGTCAGTCGATAACGGAGAAAAATAGGAGGGGAGTTTACTTCTCTATAAGAGTCTGACAAGTAAGTTAAGCTGGTATCCCCAAGAGCCGTAACACTGAAACCAAAAATTCCTACTCCTATGCAAGGTATAATCCAATCCATTCCAGCAGCCGTACCGTACCCATAAAGAAAAAGTCCAACGGGACCGATCAGAGCGGGGAAAATAGCGAGATAAAGTCGCATTTCTGGTTCATAGATACCATTATTCCTTTTTGTGAGCCAGATAATAGACCAGTCACTTAAGGGACCCCCCCAGATGAAGCCCACAATGCATCCAATAAATGCGGGTAAGCTGAGAAGGCCGATTCCTATTTCATTAAAGTTGTATGGTGGAAGTATGAAGTACTCCGATTCCGATTGAAATATTACAGAGAACCACGCAAGAAGAGAACCATATTGTACAGCGCAGTATGCCACAGCGGGGATTGTGACGAGTATAACAAAGGGCTGCCACATATGACGGAAGATCATGCTGAACGGCGACTTTGTGGTGGTAGTAAATGCCAGACGCTCTCTCCTGGATTTCATGGGAATATCGTGGTTGACACCCTTGAATGGATATGTTGCTGAGGTCAGGTTTTGTGATGTTCGGTTCTCGCCTTTCGGCTCTGTGGGATTTGTCTCGATAGTGCTTTGCGTCGCGTTGCTTGGTGTGACAGGAGATTCTATTCGGGGCTTTGGAACGTACTTTGTTTCTTCGTAAAAGAAGATGAACAAAATCACATTCACGCCTAGTAATATCGAGGTCCAGCCATACATCCAACGCCAGCCTTCCGAAAAGGCGATAAGTCCTGAAGCCACTGGCCCTAAGAAACTCTGCTTTTGTCAGTGACTATCGATAACAATGCTTGACGAAAGGCTTACCCCGATAGCAACCATCACCAAATATATACCATTCATGGTGCCTCTTTGATGGATGAAGAACATGTCCATTACCTAAGTGAGGCTTAGTGACGATTTAATCTGCGCAGAGAAAGTCCACTTACAGTCATTTGAACCAGGGTTTCGCTGACGGCCCCCGACAAACCTGAGATGACTTGAGTGGCGACCATCTCACCATAACTGTTCAATTTGGCCTGCCAAACGGACATTCCGAAGGTGATGATGGTGCTAACGATGTATACCGGTCGCCTCCCATATTTCAGAGAGAATGGTATGAAGATGATGCACCCTACAGCCAGACCAGCACAATTTGCGGCGAACGTGATGTTGAGTTCTCCCCAGGTCATGCCCAGCTCGCTGATATAGCTTTGGTAAGCCACACCCCCAATGTCAAGGCTGTAAATAATCATTAGACCCCTTTCTTGACCCAAAACAAGATTTAGATAGACTCACATAGTGAAGATTATAAGGGAGTAGAAACATAGGATAGAGAAGTTGACAAACTTTCTCCATTTCGACCAATTCTAAAAACAGTTAGAGTAGTGAAACATTTCAAAAACCAAGGCAGCTCACGAGAGGGTCGTTTGGATCCTCTGAAGGCTGCGGTTGCAGTATCAGATGGCCATCTCCCGATCCAGGAGAGAGCCCAGCTTGTCACGTGTCAGCGAAACAAAAATCTTGAGGAAGGGGGCGTGGATGAAACTCACCCCTTTCCAGACGGATCGTGCCTGGTGCAAAAGGTCCCTCAATATCCTGACTCCTATCCATTCTAGAATCAGGAGTATTCCTACCGAACGAACTGATTGTGCCTGCCTCGAGTGCTGCTGCGGTTCTCTCTTCAAAATCGCGCGCATCGATGGTGGTGATGGTTTTTGAAGCCGAGCGATCCGAGCTCGACCTTCGGGGAAAGAACTTCATCGCGAAGACCCAACGACGAGGGATTCTCTCGACAAGACATAAGGTGAATTGCTGTCGAGAGGTAGAGTGAAGAGAGATTGATATAACAAGAGGGAGAGTTGCATCACCAGGACGGAAAGGGTTGATGATGTTGTTGGCGTGGAAAGTTCCTCGTAAAGCGCGAGCGTCGCTGCGACAGTTCTCGACCCCCCCAGTGGTGCAACGGGAAAAAGTGGGTAATATCGTTTAAAAACAGTTCTGATTCGTACCCTTCTTTACCTGATCTCCTCGCGTAAGATAGCTGGTGGACCAAAAAGCTTGTTCTTCGTTCTAGCTTGACATCATCCAAAGTTGTTCCTTCTCGTTTGATGGGGAGAAAGTCACGAAGACGGGCCAACAAGGTGAGTTGAAAACCTTCCAAGGGCTTAAAAATTGCAATTACTGGCTACCTGCATGTCAGAAGACGGAGACGGAGAGTTCGGCACATGCAGGGGTGCAAACGCCGTGACGACGTCACAGGCTGAGAATATCCACGATGTGCATCCTTCCGCCCAACCTTCCGTTTCAGGCCTCGAGGCACCCCTCAACCCCTTGACATGATAGATCAAAGAGTAAGTTTCGAGTTGTTGCCCTCTTAGCCTGAAATTGAACCTTCGTTTGAAGACTTCCGTCGAGATATCCCGCTGCAGGGCGCCCTGGGCTGATTTTACGGGATGCCGCCTAGTGATTTGTGCCGCGGAATATGAACCGACTGCCGGTAAGGTTAAGGTTATGCAATATACATTGTTCACAGCCTCAACGCCAATAGATGGTGTGCAGGAGGTGGCGCAGCTAAACTGGGTTTTCACCTCAATTTGACCTTGAGGGAGAGCCTTCTAGGCAACCTCTTCGTTCATAATGAATAATGAACCTGCAGTAGTGAGGAAAGTAGCCTCATTCGACACCCCTCTCGAGCTAAATATTTAACCAGTAAGATAACACCCACGATGGGCTTCATGAAATACCTTTCAACTGCCCTAGCTATTTCACAGCAACCAAGTATTGAGCCGGCCTCGATCAAGAACCATTTCCGTCTCGAAGTCTGGCTCAAAAATTCCCCTCTAAACCGTCAAAGTATTTCATGGTATAGAGCAAGTGGTGGTCAAGCTGAAGGGTTCTTTGGCATCAATGTCATCGCACCAGGGGTGCCAATGCCAGAGAAGGATGTAGCTACATTTATTCGAGATACCGCAAATCCAGAGTCTTTATTCATGTCAACTCCAAGTAAATCCACAGGGGAGAAGGAGGAGGAGAGGATTACCAACGTAGTTGTGCACGAGACAGGGATATTAGTGTCGGGAGTGAAAGTCCCAACGAAAGGTTTTCCCGTTTTTGAAGGTAACTTCAGTATGGATTATTTTACCAACTGGCCAGACAAGAAATCCTACGACTTCCTACAATTTCAGCCTCCCGGAATCATATTTGGTATGCCTAGGTCTCGTATTTCTAATTCTTGACTGACACTGGGATCTCTAGGTACGTTCTTAGGATGCCCGAGAGAGCTGACCGACAAAAGAAAAATCTATCAACTCTATGCAATGACACCAGCGTTCCACCGTGGAGGCTGCATCACGCTTGATTGGCTTGTTGCTGAAGATATCAAGCTGCATAATGCTCATGATGCAGGCTTTGATGAGTTCACAAGTCACGAACTTTTGTGAAGATCACGTGCAGCATAGTGATATATTACAGGAGGAGACATTTTGATAGAGGCAAGAGAACATTTGGCCATTATTTAAATAATAGCAAATGCCTGATATCGTTTTCGAACCAAAACCCTGTCGCTTAAGCGGGCTAACACTGAATCAAGACTTTCTATTCAAGTAAACCCTTCTTTCATGTGCTACCTTATCGCTTCTATCTCTTTACTGCTCTCGCCCATCACCGGATCTCTTAAACCAAATCAACTCATCCATATCCAAACTCATTGCCACACCTAGCTCTGTCACTTTCCCATCGACAATCCTGAACTCCGCTCTAGCCCTTTCCAATTCTGTAGTCTCAATACCTACCATCTCAGCACAAAATTTCTCCCCACTAACATGCACAAATGGCATCATAATCCTCAACGTCCTATCGGTAATATCGCATACCAATCCCTTCCCCTCCCCATCCAACTCCAGCTCCAAAACCCCATACCCAGCATGTTCATACGCGCCAACATACTCCTCTATCTCTAGCGCATGGGGTAGTGGTGGACTAGGGGTATCGGGGAATAACTCCTCAATACTCTCACATTCCGGCTTCTCACTCTCCTTCTGCAAGATATCATCCCAATCATATCTCTGTTCTTCCGCTACGCCAAGCAAATCATCAATCAACGTCCAGCAAATCTTATTCAATACCTCCTCCGCATCCCCACAATTAACATGAACCACAACTCCCCACCCTAGCCTTGGCACCCACAAATTCTTGGAATAGTATCCATGGATACACCCCTCATGGCCAATTACCTGCTCCCCGTGATACGTATCTACCTCGACACCCAACGCATACAGCTGGTGACTCATCCACGCTTTCCGCTTCTGCCCATTCCAGATCCTCGGCTTAATCAACTCCTCATGACCTTTCTCAGAAAGCGGTTTCTCTCTCTTCAGTAGCATCTGAACAAACTTGAGATAGTCGGGAGAAGTAGAGATTAGTTCTCCGGCGCCGGAACCTTCAGGCTGCTTGAGCCAAGGGACTTGTTTGAATTCCTGAGTTTCTTGAAGATACTTGAAGCCCTGAGCGAGCTGGTCCGTCCCTCTGCTCTGCTCTAAGTCGTCCATGCCGAAATACGTATCTCTCATCCCGAGCGGTTTGAAGAAGCGCTCGTGCAGGAACTCACAGAGGGATTGTCCGGTGACAGTTTCGATCTTCGCCGAGCAAGTCAATCAGCAGCCGTTCAACTCTTTCTTACCTCGTCCTGAAGTATTCAAGATATGGTCTTTTGAGAGGAAGCTTGGGAGAAGAGGAGAATACACGTACCAGATGTGAGGCGGCGACGTACATAATATTGCTATACTGGTACTTCTCCCGCAAGCGCCCATTCAGCGGCAAATTCCTCAAATTTCTCACCACGCTCTTGGGGGTATCTGGTTGCTTTGCGTAGATTCCATAGGTTGCTAAATCGTGACTATTTGTCTACTCTCAGCTTTGCTCATCACCACTTCCTAATATCTCGTGCTTTTTCCCACTCCATTGCTTTAATAAGATGAGAGTGTGAACATGTACGAGAGAGAGAACGTACTCTGGAAATGAAGTCCGATGGGAAAGGATATCCTCGACTGTAACATTTTGAGTTGCGTATGCATCAATAAGTACGAAATCCTCTGGTAGAATTTCTGAAACAGGCGTAGTCCATTGAATAGACGGGTACTTCTCGTTGTCATCAACGAGTAAAGAAACCGCTGCCGCGGTGAAGGCCTTGGTCATGCTTGCGCAGTGGAAGAGGGTTGATGGCTTAACTGCTTCATTGGGAGAGAAACGTGCGTGACCATACCCCTAGTAGATATTTAATTTTAGTCATTCTGTTGGGGTGATGAAGAGAGTTGAGGACGGGGATAGGGAGTATGAGGGGAAGGGCAGAGGATTGGGAAAGAGTATACTTTTGAGATTATGGTTCCGTCAGATTCAAGAACAGAGATAGAAAGGCCGGGGACATGCCATTTAGTAATTGCAGAGGTGACAAGGGCGTCGAAAGTGCATGAGAACTCGCCCTTCTCGATATACTCTCGAGATTTTGCCATCTTGAGAATTTTTAAAATGATTGGTACTAAGGGAATAGCAGTGCAATATTAGTGTTAGATGGTTTGAATATGCGATGTGCCTATTTACACTCGAAAATTTCTTCTACTGCTGAGAATGAAGGTATTGAAGATATATATACCGGAAAATGTATCTGACGGTTGTGCAATATGCATTTTGAAATACCTTACCGGTAGTTATAATCTGACTAGAAAGTATGATATGCAACATGCGGCAAATGACTCAAGACGGCGTGAGATACTTGCATGAGGGATATACGTAAGCATAAACGAGATCATTTGTCTTGGTGTGAGATGTCGCTTGGCGCTTGAAAGGTTAAACAGGTTAAGAAAAGATAAGGCAGCATCAATGAAAGGGAGGGGTTTTTAGAAGAATATAGTATATAATCTTGGTCTCTCTGAAGAAATCGAACTGGAGAGGAAGCCTCCATCACTTGATAGAGGCTCGTCACCGACCTGTATGGCGTGGTGAAATGCAGATCAATAGGAAAGAATGATACAGTCCTGTAATGAGAGTAAAGAGCTGCAGATCATTACTTGTACAATGATTGCGCGAAATAGATGTCTGATCTGACGAGATAATGGTGCCTTGAAATGCAAATAAGGAGGTGCCTTGTTACTACTCAAAGTTCAGAGGCTGAATATGGTAGGAGTTTTGAAGAACTCCATCCCCTCCCAATCTCGACAACAGTAACAACTCTAGACGTACAGACTAATCCGCAGACTAGAATCTAGTGAATCTCCAAAAGCTTGCCGCAAAACGATATTCTAAAGTCCCTATCTCAAATTCGCAGTTGTATGTAGAAGGGCCACATATCGCACTCGAACCGGATTCGATGGAATATCAATATGATTATTTCCGCTTGAAGCGTTCAATTCGGAGCTCGACAAAAATTCTTGATGCCCTAGTACATCCGCCTCTCCTGGTCAATGTAGATATGAATGCATCAGAACATCACCATCTCGAAATCGATATCATGAACACCGTACGCCTTTCTTCCCTGCCAGAACTGCCATCTTCTATCTTATCACACCCTATCTCTATTCATCATCCTAATCTGACACTTTCCTTATGTACGAACGAGTTTGTTACGAAAGCGTTATGGCGCCTCGTCGACTTTCGCGCATGTGAAGATATGCCTGGAAACTGCAGCCGACGAGGAAAAGCTGGAAGAGATGAATTAGCACAGATTTCTTTTGAAAGTGAGAATTGGGGTTCAGAAGAACATACGATGTATACGATAACAGCAGAGAAGACCGTTCCTGCTACAGCTGCCCCATCAACTGGGTCTTCCGTTGAGCCCATCATGCTATGGTGATTCGCCTTAAAGAGAGCGCCAATGATAGACAGAATAACGATGGCGAAACAGGAGATGACGATGCTATTTCAACCACACTATTAGCTCTCATCATCTGCTTCCCTAGCTATCCCGTCCTCGACTGCTGATTCAGGTTGTTGGGAAAGAGCTTGCTTACCAGCTCCATGCTTGCATAACACCAACGACGGGCTTCATCTTGAGGATTATTGAGGAGAATTTGAAGAGGATGCAGGTAGTTGCGGCAATTGCCTGGTAGCTCTGATTGTATGTTGACCGGAGTGTTGATGAGGCTCTTGCTGGAGGTGCCTATCATGGGAGCTGAGGTGACGACGCGCTGTGGTTGGAGGGACACTAGCGTGGCTTGGCATTTTAATTCTTCATGAGTTGGAAGCTTTCGCGAGCTTCTCCTGAGACCAGCAATTGATATACAGCAAAATCATGACTTTGGAAGGCGTTCACAGATACGTCATAAATTCACGACATACGATTGCGCATTAGTCAAACTGTATCCCGTAGAGGAAATCCCGCCAACTCGTTTGGTACTCTCGATTGAGTTCAGCGAAGTCAATCGCGCCTCACCCAAGGGTCACCAGGAAAGATGGCATGAAAACTAGTCAGTCTGTTATCTATAATTTATATTGAGATTATCATCTTATTATTCTATTGTTCCTTTCGTCTTCCCAGGCTGCGATGTCGAGTTTCCAACTAACATTTCCACTCCAAAATTAACACAGCACAAACCTACCATTGCATGTTTCCATATCTTAAACAATGTTTGTTACTAGAGAGGTAGTTTGAAATTAATGAGAGCAACATTTTTGTCCACAGTTGAAGAATAATTTCAATTCTTGGTAAAATCCTGATGCACGTTTGGCCTGGTGGTTTCTTTCCACCTCATCACTTGTCATTTTTGACACTTTCGGCAGTTTACACAGACTAAAACTAAGTGCCTCAAGATATCGTTTCCATTATTGAACTTCTCATCAATTTTAGAAGCAATCACTCAAATGCTCACAGAATCTGTGACACTTAACCAGTATTTCTTAATCAACGCTATGGGCAAAAGACCCCGTTTGTCGACGCAATTAGTCAACTATAAGGATTCGCTCCCTAGTTATTGTCCAAAACCTCGTAGCTGAACCCCGTCGGTGGTTTGACCTAAAATCAGAAGTTGTAACGATGTTGCAATATTCGACCACTCTGGAGAGCAAGTCGTTGCGATAGAGCTGAAGACATGATAGTGCATGAAAACAATGATCCCAACTCTCATCCTACATGAAAGTTCCACCGAGAAAGATGGTCTACTTCTTTTTGGCCTAGATATCAGATTGAACATGCTCCCCTACCATCATGCAAACACTCTAGCAAGACGAAGAAGCGCATTGATGCTTCTCGGGAACAAAAAGCTTGGCACTTTGGAACATGGATGGAACCCCTAAAGGCTCTTTGGTACCAAGACTGTCAGATTGTTTCGTCGCTCTCGTCTCCGTTAATAGGGTGGCATTCGTTCGAAACACGGAGTTTGGATGCCCAACAAGTTTGTGAGTCGTGACGAGGTCTTTGCTCAACACGAGCCTACACCAATATTCGGAAGCTTTCTTTGCCGCGAAAGCCACTCACTTGTTCGGAACCTCCAGGCTCTCGAACCGGACTCTACAAGGGAGGAGACTTCCAATTTTGAATTATTCTGCCTATCCTGGTGTTGAAAAAACTAAAAATAATTATTGAGTTCCCGAATTAGGACGTAAGAAACCTAGTACCTAGTAGCCAGTAGACGACCTGGAGCTGCTAAGCGCATCCTTCAACCAACACCAACAAACTGCCGCCTGTCAATTTAAAGATGAGAGCGATTCGAGAGTCTAAGCCGCATGACGAGATCTTCACCGAAATGTTGGGTGGGCTCTGAAACGTACTGTGAGTTGTCTAGATTGTCATTGGAAGCCGTGCCGCGGAGCACCTGTCAACCAGAAGGTTCGCACATCCGTGGTGATCAGTGCACCAATCTGCAACAAGCATCCCCAGAACGATTGCCCTGAACCGCACTTGGATCAAGGGCCTTCAGGGTCCACTGCCTCTCAAGCGAAAAGCTTGGTATCACTGACGGGAGAATTCCCACTTTCCACACAGACTTCATCCACGAAGCCGCATTTCCTTGTGCCGATATCACCATCGTAACAGCCAAAAGACGACGGAATATCTGCTCACCCGGGTCTTGACAGCCGGAGTATGCTATTTTCGATGCCGAAGGATCTCACAAGAAAAGAGGGATCTCATTTCCAGATGCACTGAAAGCGGCGTTTATGGCGGTTGCACGACATGTGGTTGCCCTCCAAGGGCTTGCGACTGGCCTCCAGCTGCACGGCATGAAACAACAAACATTGAGATAAGATCGATACGCAATAAGCATACCCGTGCCGTGCAGTTGTCGAAACAAATCAAAAGCTACACGAGCTATCCCTGTGCTGCGCTGACAGGTGGACAAGGAGGCTGGAAAAACGATTTCTCTGGTAATGGACGTGCAACTCGTACAACTCGTCGCTTCCATTCGGAAGACGGCAGCTCTTTCTTTGGCAAGGCGTATCTCGTTAGGCAGGGGCGCATGCAGGTTCTGGAGGTTTGTGTGGTTGTTTATATAACATCACCATGCAGTATTCAAATGGGAGTTCTCAATTATCCATAGTTCTCATTTCTTTTGGTCACCAGCCACCTATTAGCATCGCGCCCCAACCCCGCATCCATCATTCGTTTGGTAACTGAACACATTTTCCAGCCAGAACTAGTTGATTTAATTGCTATACTTAATTGCTCCTTCCCAGCTTAATTCACTTTCGTAAGTCGATCCTACCTCCTTTCATCGTTAGCTTCATCACCCTCCTACAAAAGCTCATCTGTCTCATCCAGCCACCATCTCCTCGCCAACAATAAATCTTGGAACTCTTGGGACACATTTTGGCAATTCAAAGATTCTCGCACGAAACAACAATCCATCGAATCCATCTTTCAACATGCTCACTTCAACCATTATCCCAGTCATCCTGACTGCTCTCGTCTCTGGTGTCGTCGCTCAGAATGGTACTGATGTTTTGACCACTGGCCAGCTCGGTAACGCAACCGTGGTCGAGAATAACCCTCTTGGACAAACTTATATTGCAACTCTTCCAGCAACATCGTTCTTCAATCCCAACGATCCTCTGGGCAATATCAGAGGCTCCGTCTCCGCAGTAGCAAACCCAAATGGCATTGGTGTTCAGTTCCAAATTTCGTTCTCGAACTTCCCTACATCGGGCGGACCATTCAGTGTGTACTACCCTCTAAATTAATTGCTCCTACTAATGAGGTACCAGCCTACCACCTTCACGATGCACCAGTCCCAGCCGATGGCAACTGCACAAAGACCCTAGCACATCTCGATCCTTTTATTCGTGGCGAGGTAAATATACACACGCTCTCTTTCGCAGAATTTCCGTATTAACATATCTCAGGTCACTCCATGTAACTCTAGCTTTCCCCAAACCTGCCAGGTCGGTGATCTCTCTGGCAAGCACGGAAAGATTTCCGTCGACCCATTCGTTGCAAGCTATTCCGATGACTTTGTGGCGACAGCCCCAGGCTTAGGATCTTTCTTTGGAAACAGATCCCTTACAATCCATTTCGGAAATAAGACGCGCATTACATGTGCCAACTTCACCCTTCAAGGAACCTCGACTGCGGGAAGCAACTCGACACCCACAGGGTCACCAATTCAATACACTGGCCTAGCAGCGAAGAGCGCCGCACCAGCGCTGTCGCTAGTGGGCCTCGCAGCTTTGGCACTTGCCCTATAAGCAGAACCTCGATTCGAATAGATAATACTTGGGCGGATAATGGAAAATGATGTGCTAGGTCAGGGATATATCTGGCGTTTTGGACCATGCATATTCACTCAACGAGCATGATAAAAATGATGAAGGCTTTTGGTTTTGGAGGTTGTAATGATGGCAAAAACTACAAACTTGTAATTATAGAAGATTCCTGCATGCCATATGGAGATACCCCTGGGCAGAGAAGCAATACGATGAAATTTTGAACTCATGATCACATTCTTGACTCTTTACTTTTTAGATGTAGCAGATTGCAATCGAGGTAAGTTTTCCCTTCTGCCCGAGGATGATCTTCCGAAGATCATTGATGGTCCACATACCAAATCCACCTTGCAACCAGTCAACTCCCCCACGAATAACTTTCTCAAAGCTCTTCCCTGGAGCACACCGTCAAAGTCCACTGTGTCCGTGCGAAACCGCACAAGCTTCCCGTTTCAGCATGCCAAGACTTCTGACAGCTACACTGGGTTATGTTCGTGGGTTCTCGTCTCGTTGTTTCAGATAATTGCGAGGAACGCTGGCCTTGGCGGGTTGTGTTTGAAAGTTTCCGGTTCTGGGTTGGGGAAGATCCGAAAGCGCTCAGACGTGGAAGTAGGTACGAGAAGGTATCCGAGTGATTTATCCAATGGAAGTTGGAGTAATGGTGTTAGCATTGAACGGGAAGACTAGGTGGTTGAAGGAGAAGTTCGGTGGTCAGATGTTTGGATGTGATAGAAGCCGAAAGATGTTTGGAGAGGGAAGTATTTCGACAGTGATGCTGTGAATGGATATTGTGGAAACTGTAGGCCTCTATAAATATTTACGGACATTGATATAAACACATTGTCAGTTGTTCAATTGAATGCATTAACTGAAGTCTAGCAGCAAAAGTCTTTAAGCCTTTGAGATATGTACGTTGTTATAAAAAGGGTTGGTATCATTTCAGGCAGTGTGAGAACGGGTACTCTGGACCTGTGAGTTCCTCTTAGATTTTTGGAATGTCGTTGTCGCAAGCTTTTCATATCTTATCTAATTGAGTGCATTTGAGGTTATTTGAGCCGTCTCCTCAGTAGGATGACCTGGGGTTTGGGTCGGGGCAATCAAGCGAGGTGAATCGTTGTGGGTCTTGGGGAAATTCTCCGACGGCCATCTCTTCAGCCAACAAACTCCGCAAAGTATATTCGCATCCACAGCCCATCATCATCGATGTTGACCGTGCTCACGGGCCTATCTATGATGACCTCATATGCAACCCATATTCGGCAATTTATCAGAGACGCCTAGTGTTGCAAGCCCCTAACTAAGGACTAATGTGTTTGGAAAGGTTTAAGACTGCACAAAAAGTTCGAGGAAGTTCGCAACGGGGATGATTTTGGTTGTGCATAGGTTTAGCCACGGTGACGATAGTAGGCTTGCTATGCTGTTTTCGGGTTGTGGCGATTTGAACTAAAACGAATCGCTCCACGAAATATAATGAATGTGGAAGGTTCATCTAGATATCCTACAATAGAAACGAAGTGCCTGCGCCAATATCCGCGAATAAGTGTAATTTGAAGAGGTACAGAGGGTTGTGAAGGAACAGGCAAGAACCACGAGTGAAGACTGAATTGACAAGGTGGAATTATGGAGATAGGATACACTTCTCAGAATGTGCAATGATGGGGAATCGCTAGTCCTGGCATGCATTGATGCTATGCTGCACCACTCTCCAAAGACTCCTCACGAGAGATGAAAGTTCATCTCATCTACAAACAAATCATATCTGGGGATAAATTGCATAGTCAAAGCCTCAAATAGCCACTTTTCCTTCACCCGATAGCCTCTTCAAATTTCGATTCAAGAGTACGAAATGGTGTACCAGAGTTGAACTTATTGCCCAAACTCCCTTTTTGCCAGAGTCTCCACCTTTCTTACTTTCATTCGAGGCAAGAAATGCCGGTCACTTGACTTGCCACTTAGAGTTCATTTCGTCTGCGGCTGGAGAAACGGCCCAGTTTTTAGAACTTCGCCAGTCCTGAACCGTCTCTCGGAACATTTGTTGGGCCCGATTTTAAAACTTCTTCACTTCATCCCTCAATTGAATCAAATATACTTCTCATGTTTATCATGGTACTACCGTCCACATATTTGTGTGGCTGCCACGGGATGTTTCGACCTCAGTGGTTTAACTTGGAACTTCTCAATTAAACACCGAGGACAGCTTTTATAGAGTATAAAGTTTCTGAAAGATGGGCTGATAAAGAAATGACGAAGTGTATAACGTCAACAGTAGAATATTGAGACCTGATCTTCAACACCAATCAACGTTACGCTTACCTTTTGCGAGCACTCATCTTCGTGAAGCTTCTCGGCAGATAATTTGTGTTCGAATTGGGCATGGTAGTACGAGAGGAAGATGGTTTCCATCAACTATTTGGCCTAGTTGCTACCCATTGGGCAAGCATAGTCTCGTGGAATCCATACTTACCGTCCTTTGGTAATAGCTGATATAGCGGCTATTCGCAGTGTGAGTGACGATCACGCAGATCTCAGGAACCTCGAATCTACTAGTGGCAAGCGCTAACTCGTAGAATAGCCTCCACCTCTTAGGGCTGCATGAACATGGATGGAATTTTCGAATTCGATTGTCCTGGGCATTCTGAGCAGGCACCATTCTTGCAGTACGTTTGGGGATGCGGTTGACATCTGATGATCGGAAGGGTCTTGATAAAAGGTTATTTTAAAAGACTCTTATTCCCTTCCTCCCCAGATTTCCTGGACCGCTTACAAGATCGGGGAATTGGTTCTCTTATTAACTCGAGCTGAAACACTTAGAGGCAGCCGTCAATATGTCTGACAACAGGGGCCCTGAAGTTGGTAAGCCTTCCAGCTTATGAATGCCCTCAATAAAATTTGACATCGAATAGGAGCTGTTGTAGCGGTCTTCTTGGGAGTTTCACTCTTTTTCGTACTTCTCAGACTTTTCGTCAAGACATTTCTGACGAAGAGTTGGGCTGCAGATGACTTCCTTTTGATCATTGCTATGGTAAACTATACCACTTTCCAGAGTTGGCTATATGCTGAGCTCTTACGCACAGATATTTTTCGCCGTTTACAGTGCATGCAGTTTAACTGGTGTCCACTACGGCACCGGCCAACGCATGGCAGCCATCAATCCTACAAACCTGCCAAAGGCCTTACAGTTCTGGTGGCTTTGTGAGATATGGTACACAATCACCACCGTCTTCATTCGTCTCTCAGTGGCAGTCTTCCTCCTCAGACTTACGTCGAAACGCGTACATCGATGGATCATTTATATTACGATAGCGGCCATGCTTGCTTTCTCGATCCTTTATTTCTTCTTGGTGCTGTTCCAGTGTAGCCCTATCCACTATTTTTGGGGTGTGTACCTTGGTGTCAAGGGGAAATGTATTAACCCTGCCATTGTTCCAAGGGCAAGCATCGCTCACTCAGTTATTTCTTTTGTGGTGGACTGGACATTGGGCCTCCTACCAATTGCCATTGTTTACGAGCTGGAGATGAAAGCCCGTCAGAAGTACGCGGTGGCTTGTCTTTTGTCCTTAGGATTATTGTGAGTTCTAAGATTCCTTGACAAGAGATCACTGAGTGCTAATTATCCCAGGGCCGGCATCGCAACAATGATTCGAGTTCCTTATATCAAGACCTTAGCTATCACCAACGATTGGCTCTACTATACAACGTAAGCTTCTCCCTAGGCCGAACTTGAATTCAATACTAACAATAACAGAGATGTAGCAATCTGGTCCACTATCGAACCAGGTCTAGGTTTAATTGCTGTGGCAGGCTCAACGCTTCGTCCCCTCTTCCGCAAATTCTTTGCTTCAACAAGAGGTTATCCTAGCGAACACAGCAATGCTCAACTTGGTAGATGGCACAATAGCCAACTCGGCTACGTCAAGAACGTTACTGACCAGCCCACCTCTTCTCAAGCATGCATGTCAATATCCGCATATTCTTACCAGCCCAGCTCACCCACAGCCACCTACGCCAGCTCTCGGCCTCAAACCTACGACGAAGAGCAGATGATGGATATCAGTGACATTACACACTACCGACCCGCATATACCCAAAACTCAGCACGAAGCCTCCGAGGCAGTTCCTTCACCAACTCCAAAGAAAAAATGAGCATAAACAGCGAGTACATCCACAGTGATGCCGAAGAATGTGAATCCTCCGAAGCAATGGGCGGAATCCAAGTCCAATGTACTGTCTCCCTCCGCCCTATCGAAGACTACGAAGACGACGCGGAGGGGTTCGTAGGCTCTGAAGTTGAAAGCGGCGTCCTGCCTATTTCTTCAAGACAGAGTACGAGAAGATCATCGAGGACGAGAGCCTCGTCAAGGGCGAGGGTGTCGGAGAGGAGTCACAGTTAAGAGAGGAGTAGGCTGGGAACTAATGCGAGTGTGAAAGAGGGGGAGAGGGTTACACCTTGGAGGAGAGGTGTAGGAGTTTAGACTAGATATGCCGGCAGGCGATGGCGAGGAGTGGGGAGGAAATTTTGAGGTACGGGACGAGGATGTAGACGGTGGGCAGCCAAGTGAGGAGGCGGTATAGGGTAGGGGTTTAGGGTTACGGCTTCTAAGTGAGAGGTTGAATGACCGAGATGTTAATGCCGAAAGCCAGGAGCCCACACTTCTGTTCCCGCCGGGAGAAGGAAAAGTGGAAGGGGCATGCCGAGGATAGGGAAGCCATGGATGAGGTTGTCACTGACAAGCCGTCCACCGAGGGCCGGTGTTGGAAACTGTGCGATATTGTTGCCGAGTGATTGTATCAGCATGCGATAGCGCCCGTGACTAATACCAGATCAGTCGATTGGCGTACGGGCTTTGGTTGTACTGAATCATTGAAGCCTTATACAACTTCAATTTCTATCTTACCATTTAGCCCATTATTAATCAACCAGGCGTCGCTTCAAGCTTCTCTTTCAATCCCACGTCGGTCTCTCGAAACATGTGATGTACAACCGACCCAAGGAGTTTTCCTTGCTCGGGAGGCCCCCCATACCTGCTGTGTAACGGCAAAATTCGACTCGAACCTCATATGTGCCACACCAGTGATGGATCTGACCACCATCCTTTACCTGCAGCTCAGCCACAAAACTGCTACCGTTCACGGTAAAAGATTACAGCCAATAGGGAAATATTATTGACGCCACAATCCTCATAAATACCGATGACTTGCATCTCAAACTCTCCTTTGATTCGTGGTTTAGGAATAATCTTCTCGCTTAGATCGTGGAGTTTGGAAATCAGATTGGGCTTTGGTAACGACTGCGGCTTTAAACTGACTTCCTGATGGACGCGTCCCAGCTCCAGTTCCGGTAAGTGTTAACCTCGAGTTGATCCTATGAGGACTTCTGCTAAACCTGATCTAGTTATGCACGCGCTACTGCGCTGTCACGTCGTTTCTACCTTGCCTTTGCAGATGGATGATATGTGATATTTCCTGGAAATCCCATTGCCCGATGACAATGCATATTAGTCTTCCAGTCGGATCATGTCCATCTCATTACTTCATCAATCTGAAAGCCACTGGGCGGTATACTCTTCAAGTGTTCGTCGGTCCGTATAATTCAGTTATCAGTACCTCAGTGAACGCCTCTTCTTGATGAAAAGAGCCATTTTGTTTATTGAGTCTAGGACCTGTACGAAGTGAAACGAGGCACACACAATGCTTCGCTTTTTAAAACTAGACTTAGAGATAAAGTGCTTCAAGTAGTTGGCGACATATCCCGCTCTTGCGCAAAGCTGGCTGGATTGGAAACAGTGAAGAGAAATTATCAGGCATAAACTGGGGCTTATAACCACAAAAATCTAATCCCGTCCACTTCTAAAAGGCACATTTTCTATTATGTCGACCCAGGCCTTAAAACCTTTCAAGACTTCTGCCATTACTAAGGGCCAAGAGACTTCGAATCTGGGCAGGATTGGTTGCGCCGCTTCGCTGCATGGTCCACTACAAAGCATTCTCCAGGCACTGCTCTCGGTGCAAAGTTCTGACATTTTATCCGTTCAAATACTCGGTACCGCTATTATGCGACTGTTTTCATTTCACCTACCAAACCCTGGCGACAATCCCTCAACCGGGTACAGACTTCATGAACACTTCTTTTGTTCGGAGTCAACATTCCGGGAGGCCTCCTGCTTGACTATTCCATTATTCTCTCAGATGGTTGATCAAGTTTTTTCCACAATAGTGTAGAAGAAAAAGATGTCGTACAACAAAAGAGTTGAGTCTTTTCGCGATGAAGAATATCCAATGATGCGAGGTACGATGAGGCCTCCCATATCATTAACGCAACCACAACCTAATCTGGAATGCAGGGAAAGTTTATCTCGATCATGGTGGGACCACGATCTACGCGAAGTCCTTGATTGAGAAAATTTCCAAGAAGATGATATCGAACCTGTATGGAAACCCTCATTCGGCATCGGATCCAGCACATTTATCTGGAAGTGAGGTAGACCGCATACGAGAAGAAGCACTTCGATTCTTTGGTGCAGATCCAGAGCATTTTGACCTCATCTTTACCGCAAACGCCACGGCTGCCATAAAGCTTGTGGAAGAGGGTTTACGTGATCTCGCTCAAGCTAGTTCTCCCTCTGGAACCTTTTGGTATGGTTACCATAAAGATGCACATACAAGCCTAGTAGGAGTCCGAGAGTTGACTTTTGGAGCACATCATTGCTTCAAAAGCGACGATGAGGTCGAACAATGGCTGAATGGATCTCTTCCATCATCTGTGCTACACACTGCTTCAAGTGGAACACTTGGACTTTTCGCTTACCCGGGTCAGTCCAACATGACGGGTCGTCGACTACCTCTTGCATGGTCTGGAAAACTCCGCAGATCAGCCCTTCCAACTCTCCAAGACACATACTCACTTCTTGATGCTGCCGCGCTCGCAACCACTTGTCAACTAGACTTCAGTGACCCTGAAGCCGCTCCCGACTTCACTTCACTTTCATTTTACAAGATCTTTGGCTTTCCAGATCTGGGCGCTCTAATTGTTCGAAGAAAGTCTGGACACATTCTCTCATGGAGAAAGTACTTTGGGGGTGGTACAGTCAACATGGTGAGTATCTCTTCTTATCTTCACGTTCTACGTCTTTAGATGAAGTCTCGGCCAAATATCTCCGGTACGCAAAAAAAGCTAATATTTTCTCATAGCTTACAGTATACCATGAGCCAATGGTTCATCGAAAAGATGAGACTCTACATGAAGCACTTGAGGATGGCACCTTGCCATTCCACAATATTATCGCCTTAGGGTGTGCTATAGAAATTCACAAGAAGTTATTCACATCCATGAATTCAATCTCAAAACACACTTCCTTCCTCATACAACGTCTGTACTCTGGTTTAAATCAACTTAACCACGGAAATGGCAACCCTGTTTGTACAATCTACAATGAATCTTCGTCTTTCTCCCACTACAGCAACCCAAAGCTCCAAGGAGCAACGCTTGCATTCAATGTCCGTAATTTCGACGGCACTTATATTGGCAACACCACAGTTGAATCTCTGGCCAATGAGAGGAAAATATTTCTTCGATCAGGTGGCCTCTGCAATCCTGGTGGCATTGCTAGTTACTTGAAAGTTGAGCCGTGGCAATTCAAGAGGGCGTACTCGAGCGGGTTTCGATGCGGTGGCGATGATGAAAAACTACAGATTATTCATGGAAAGCCAACAGGCGTCGTGAGAACGAGCCTTGGCGCAATGAGTACGATTGAGGACGTGGACAAATTTCTCGACTTCATAAGAGAGGCTTTCGCCGACACCGGAACGTATCAGCTCCTCAAACACGATTCTCACGAAGGCCAAGTCATTTCTTGTAGCCCATATTCGACAATAAATTCTAATTCTAGGACAGTTTCGCAACGGAGTCAGGTTAACTCTTCCTCGGATAGTTGCGTTTCTTTTCAACCGATTCCGCCAATCGCCGTGAGTCCCATCATCAACATACCACACCCTCAGAAGCCCGGAGAGTATTCTCCGCAATCAATGACCGACCTTACAAAATCATCGAATAACTATTGTTATGTAAACTCTAATGGAAGTCTACCTAGTTCACTCGGAAATGAGTCTAAAAAGGTAAAAGATACCTCGATGTTGAAGTTTCGTCTTCTAAAACAGAGACCAAAAGTATCGATGAGGTTTTGGAAAGATTCATGATTGTTGGGATATAGCCTACATACCACTATCTTGAACTGTAGTACTGCAGCGTTTATCTTAGCTTAATTAAATACCCCGTCATTGTCACCGCATCTTTACCGCATATGTAGCATTAATTCTAACACAAATTTCATGAATTATGGCAGCTATTATCTTGTTCCCATCCGTATCCTAAAAAAGATATCCCCCCTTTGTTCCTCTCAGTTAGTAAACCATTCTTCGGTGGAGACGGTCACATTGGTCTCGGGCACTGCGGCGGAGAATCTTTTAAGCGCTAACTATTCTTACAAAATAAAACTAAAAAAATTTCCTCTGCATGAGAAACACTGAAGATCATCTAGCTCGTAGAATATCTCAATCAGGTGTCTTCACTAAAGGCGGTAGGTTTGCCACCAGTGTAAGGCACGATGTGCTGTTAATTCGAAACATGACAGCCCAGTCTAGTAGGTTTAATATTGAAATTTGGAAGCTTACTTAATGTCCAGGGACTTGTTAGGCACACCTTCTATCCATGCTAAGTTATAAATCTCCCACCCCAAACAGGAGAACTGGATATCTTCACACTTCTTGGTGTTTCTGCAGCTGTAATTCACATGAACACCCAAATTAGCGAGGGAGATACCTCCCGATCCTATCATCCCTCCCTCTTTAAGACTTAAAGCGATCACTAATATGCCTTGGTAGGAAAAGGCACCACACCTTGGGAAAGGAGGCATCCCGACCTCTATAAAGCAGGGAGATGAACATATGATGAAATGAGTAGTAATGAGGGGTGTATACACTGTGGATTTTCACTCTGCCGGTCCTAATCCCCGTGGCTGAACTTTGGAGGGAGGCAATGTTGAATTAATTAGTGTTTTAATGCCGTATCTGACGTTCTCGCGTGACTCGCCTACTGAGTATTTACTATTCCACACACCTCCTGTCTATACATATCGATCCCGACCCCAACCAATTGAACCTCTCCTATCCTCTCACTTCAAGTTTTATCAACAGATCGTGATTGCGCCGAACGACAATAAATCGCGTAGCGGAAGTGTTCGTTCTCACCAGACGGTGCGAGGGCGTGAGATACACTAGGGGAGGGGAGGGGGTGTTAGAAGTGCTTTGATTGAGATAGATTTGAAAACGCCTAGAGGGAATGACCCCCTCTTCGATGTAGTGTGATATCAATGCAGGAGTAGAAAACACCCTACCGTTCGTGGAACCTTCAAGTGTCTCTCTTCTTGCTCTAGAGTGTTCTGTGTGAAAGACGAGCAATCACCAAGGCTGCGTGAGGAATATACCAATTCAATACAGTTGTCTAATATAGCTTGGATTTTACATGTGATATTGAAGTATGTATAACATTGAGAAGGGCTTGCATAATAATATTAGGGTAGACGAGGGAGTGACCTCTTGCTCATCGTAAAGAAGAATAGTCAACGTTCAAAGGGGAAACCAACTTGGGGGATGGGAAGTAAGAACCCACTGGTGTGACACGAGGAGTTTAGTATTGATGCTTTAATTGGCAAGTTGGTAGTCAATGTCCGACCATGTTCTTGTGTTTCACTATATTGTTGTATACTATAAAGTCCAGCGATTCACTTCTTTTCACCTCGATGCTTGGGCCTCTCTCACTTGTTCTACACCTATATGTTTTAGACCATCGAAACCAAACAGGGTGAAAGTCTCCTAGCTATTCCTATCTATAATATACTCCTTTACAAGTTTCCTTCTTCACTCAATTCAGCAACTCTCCTGTAGATCTCCATCTCCACACGCAGGCATCTGCAACAAACCTCAGTGCAAGAGACATTTTATGAGACAGCACTTTGGATGTAAGTCCACAAGGATACCCTTTTTCCCACCTTAGCTGCACTAGCCTTTTCCCCCTTTTACTCCTCTGCTTTGACCGCCATGATAGAACCTGGAACTTCCCGAGATGGTAATCTGCAATCGAGTTTGACGAATGCGATATTTATTAGTGTTACGAATAGAATTAAAGTTCACTGAAGTGAATCATCCTAAGAGCCGCCTCTTCAGCTCTTCTTTAGGGTTTGCAGCCTGTCTCTTAAAAGTGGTTAGTCTTGCAGAGCTTTGCAAGCCACTATGTAATCAGTGGTCTATGCTTTCCGCCCCTTTTTGAGATGACTCGAGGGCATCATTCCAGAGTGGAGAGATGGAGATGGAGGATCTCCTGAATGATGCGTCTTTCCCTGGAAGGATTTCCCATCCGTGTTTCTGGAAAGCCTTATCAATGGTGCGGCAGCGACCGGCTGACCCCACGTGGATCTCTCATAATCCCAGCGTCCATCTCCCACCCTCCTCAACTTCACCCTTGTAAACCCCCATTCCCAGATCTAATTCCAACATCCATCTTTCCCAATTCCCGTCCCACTTAATGAGAATTTCAAGCATCATCGTCCAGTTTTAGCGTCAAAGCCAGCAAACTCGCATAGGCACCCACACTCAGTGCTGTCAAAACAACAACAGCATTCCCACTTGTCCTGAACTTCTTCCTTCCTAGTCCATCCTCACCTACCTCACTGAAAAATTGTCTGTTCCCTTCATATCTCCTATACATGCTCACGAGCAATATTCCAGCACCGTAGGTAGCAAACAGCGCACCAATAGAGTAGAACTCAGCGGTGAAGATCTTGAGAACAACGAGCGCGAAGGAGAATTGGCCCAGGGCAGTTCGTATATATGCGCCTTCGAAAGTCCGTTGGGCTGCGCGTATCTCAACGAGTCTATTCGTGGGAAGAAGATATTAGCTTTAGATCTCATCTGCAGGAACGCGCTTCGAGCGCTACAGTGTTCTTATCCGCGGCGGGCAAGACTCACTCTTGAGCAGTCAGCACCACGCTCCTCGCACGATGCAGTCTTAAATGCAGGCGATCCTCCGGATGAGGCTGGAGTGCATGTATCAGTTCCATTCTTTTTACTCGTTCTCTTGTGTACTCATTCGAGGAGTGTGGGATTCGTAGAGAGACTTATGGAGATGAGGGAATGACGTGCTAGCGGAATGACGAATGTGGATGTGGATGGAAATGCGTGTGAATGTGTACCTCGAACATGCCTGCGATTTTGGCAGAGAATGCTGGCATTCTGCCCTGTTCCGTCCTTCCTATCCTGTCTGCCCTACCACTGCCGTCCGTTTCGTTTCGTGCGTTTCGTCCCACAGAGTTGTGCCTGACCTCTGCCTGTTTGCTTCTTCCAGGATTCAGACGAATCGACGTGGGGTGGGCAAGCACGCAATCGTAAGCGGGCGCCCTCGTTGGCTACAACGTGCTAGGGTCAGTATATAGAGGTAGTATAAGGTATATATGATCTGGTGCTCGAAGGAGAGGTTGTCTGTTGACTTGAGGATCTGGACAGAAGTTGTAGAGACAATAATTGAGACTTGGGGGGAGGTGAAAGTGTAGTGGAGATTTGCTTGTCAGGTGTCGATTGGTTTTCTCGTCTGACAAGGGCACCCTGAACACAGATGGAGCTAAACCCTTTTCAGCTTTCGCTTCATAAATTTATGCATCTTTACTTCTTCCTCGACTTTGGCAGGTGGACAGCACATTCGAAAGGACCGTGAAAATAGGAACCTGGTCACAACAACGGTATTAAAGAGTAGATTTCTCTCTTCCTGCTACGCTCCCTACCAGAGCTTCCCTAATGCGTTTCCTAAAACCCTATGCGCACCACAAATGTTGACCGATTCCCTTTTCTCACCGCCTATAACCCAACCCTCTTTCCGCATCATGATATCAAACGACCGTGTCTCCCAACCTTTTCTGTGGTATCTCCCTTCCCAAGCTCTCTCTTCCGTCGTCGTGATGTTTCGTAAGGCGTCATTAATGTACAATATACAGCAGCAAAAATAGACATTAGTCCTGTCACAGATACCGGCTGAGCTACTCAGTATCCAGCTTGAAAATTTCCTTCGATATGTACGGGCCCCCAACGTCCTATTCCAAGTTCGAGGCCAAGATGATCCATGCTGCGCTCCATTTCTGCATGCGCTCCTACGCTCCTCCCCCTCATATCTCCTTTGCTATTTCTAATGTCCTAATTCTCTCTGCAAACATTGTTTCCTCTATCTCCCAGGGTGTCCTTGATGGGGCGGCCCTTGATAGTACATCCCTTGCTGGGGGTCCGGATAGCCATAGGCCGGAGCTGGAGCGTGTGAATCTCCAGAATATCCTGGAGGCCGGGGAAGTCCCTCATGTGGTGCTGTCCAGTTTTGATATCCTTCATGATGTTGAGGCGGGGGCTTCTGATAAGCATAGGACTGTTGCTGCGGCCAGCCCTGGAAGGCAGACGGCGGTAGAGAGCCCGCAGAATGAGGATGTGGAAGAGACTCATTTGTCGTTGCAGAAGTTGGGGTCGTCATCATTCCACTTGTGGAAGTCGCGAGAGGGGGGGGATACATCCCCGTATGTTGCACGCGTGGTTTGGTGGTGTAATGCTCTGCGACCGGATTTTGAGGGGCTTGAGAGTAAGCAGGGAATTGTTGCTGCTGGTGCTGAAGACCCTCAAGATTGCTATACGAGATCGATCGTTGAGGAGGATGCGGAACAGACCAGGACATATCATCTCTCGGGCTTGGTTCTGGGTGAGGTGTTGGCCAGCTCTGCGTAGGAGGGATCTGCAGACTAGGAGTGAACGGCGAAAAAGCAGGTGTTAGAGGGGAGTCTTGAGGATTTGGTCGCCAAAATTGCTGAGGTATCTCCCCCTGCTGCTTGATTCCTGGCGAGGCATCAGGGGCCATCCAGTTCGTCGGGCCGTGGTTGTAGTTAAACTCGCGGGAGGATGTGACCACGGCAACCTTCGCAGGAAACTCGTTGGTACCAGGGTTGATAGATTTCACCCCTTTGTTTTCTGGAGAGAAGCTTTCTGTTCTTTGGCGCTTCATTTGCGGCCCACCGAGATCCTGGATCGAGGGCATATTTGCTGATGGGTAAGGTAAATTCGATGGAATCTCGGGGATCTGACCCGATGTTGTCGAGGGCGAAGAGGATGCAGAGACTCTTCCAGCTCCACCCTGGGATTTTGACCCTCTCCGTCTTGGATCTGGCTGCGGCTGCTGGTCAACGGGATAAAAATTACATTCCTTCTTCAGCCTGATGCAATTCGAGCAGCGATTCTGTAGGTCGCCGGCGGAAGGAATACACCTTATCTTCCGGCGACGGCAATGTCCTGCGTACATGTCAGTTGACGATCCTCCAGCGGGGGAGAGAAGTAGTTGGTTTCTCTCCCATGATTTGATCTCACCACATGCCACCGAAGTTCGGTGATAGCCCAGTTTATTCCGTCTCTTGTCTGCAAGTGCAGCTGCTTCAGCCGTCGCTTGCCCTCGGACATTAGGAGTAGACATCGATCTCTTGATCTTTGATGACTTTGGTAGTGCGGCGTCTCCCGCGTTCTTGATACCAGGGGATGCGAGAGGCCCTTGATTTGGGGTTTGCGATTGCGGGTGATCCAAAGACGGGAGGTGGTGATGGCTTGGAATCATAGAAAACGACGATTCGGAACTCGACGTTGGCATAGGATACTGGTAGGTCATGGAAGTTGTTATCGCGTCCGATCCGGTAGATGGTAACGCGTTCGGCGGATCTCCCAGATTCCACATTCCCGGCTTCGAATAGAGTGGTGCTTGGACAGAGACTGCCATCAATTGCGATTGTTTCCCATGCGACCCGACTTAAACAAAAGTGATACTATCAAAAAATTTCTTTCCGTCCAGGTGAAATCTGATCAGTCGCTTAGGTTCCTCCCAGGTTCCTCCGAGGCGATGATTGCTTTGTGGTTCCAAACCAAACGTAAGTTCAAAGTTCAAGATCCAACTCTGGCAATCGCGATCCAAGACGCGCTGGCCCAAAACGTATGAAGTTGATTTAAGCTGACAGCGGCACTATCACTGGCGTTCAATGGCGGCACACAGCCTGGCGGGAAGGAGCTCAGTATTGTAGGGCCAGTTGGACGCCGGTCTCAGGGGAAGTCAAGGAGTTTGTCTTGTATTCTTCACTCAAGTCAAACAGGACGTGCGGAGACAAGATGGCTCCTTGTGGCTTAGGATTGCAGTAGTGAATACTTGTGCTAATTTGCAAGCGGCAGACAGGCCAGTCGAGTTTGTTCTTGTGGGATAAGCACTCCGCGTGGGTGTTCAACAGTGAGGACGGCGAATGACAGTTGAAGGCTACACGCCACTTGCAGCATAAGTCTCGCAGCAATCTTTACGGTGGGTTCCTAGTGAGAAGACGTTGAGTTCCGGTGACAAAGAGCAAGACATAAAAAGAAGAAACGCGCCAGAGAGAACTGATTGAGATCCGGAGCGCCAAAGGTCAAGTTTCAAGAAACGATATGTGGTGGAGGTGTTGCTGGAGTGGTGGTGGCGGAGACTTTGCAAGTTGGGGAAGCTTGAGAAGAAGCATATCAAGACTCGAGAGTGATCTTCAAGTATGATCTAGGACCATGCCTCCTTGAGACCAACCCTTCTCTAGAGTTCGTCTCTGGCACGCCACAAGATTGGTAGCATTATGGACAAGGCCCACCCCCCTGGAAGTCGAAGCGGATCAATTTCGATGCTTGTCAGCGCCCGCGGCCAGCTCCAGCCCTGACATACCTTATATTCTACATGACATCCTAGGCAGCTTGGCGCTATATTTTCTATTCTGATTTTGTAGTTCGTATCCTGCCTTGCTGCTTTACCACCGCATACTCGGCCACGAGCAAGCTAAGCCTAAAACCTTTCCTAGCAACTGCAATCAGGAGGTACTGGCGAGAGGGCCAAGCCTTCCAGAACTGTACGCAGCTCGTTATCTGATCGAAGCTGGGGGCAAAGCTCTCGGAAGACCAACAGCATCTATTGGTTCCATGACCATTGACCTGAATCAGAGATTATTGCGAGACGCTTTTCAGCACCGGCATCTGGGGGGGCAAATTCGCGCCGGAAAATTCACTGGGAGCTCAACGATGTGCTGAAGGAGGGCCGTTGGGGCGCTGTGAGAGGCTCGACACCTAGGGAGGGTGCTAAAGAGTCCGGTCTGGGGGCGTTGGAAGCAGGCACTGGAAGGTTTTGGTTCTCTGTGGAGGCACTGGTTGGCACGCCCAGCACACCTAGCACACCTAGCACACCCAGCACACCGTCAATGATCTGACAGCTCCCCAGAGCGGAAGGAGCGGTGCCCACAGCGGTCGTCAGCTCTTCGCTGCTCGGCGTTTGGAAGGCTTTGCAGAGCGAGTGCGAAATCACAGGCGTTCGATAGTCGTGTTAGTGGCACGCCACAGGACTATCAAAGAGGCTTTGAGGCCTCAAGTGTGCTCGTCACCACAAGCGAAATACTAGTTGAAACGCAGCCTGACAGCCTTTGCCTTCCCTGATGGGAGAGGAAAACGTTTGACAGATGCAACAATTTTAGAGCAGCACTGCACTGGACCCCATCGGAGATCTTTGAGGGGAGGAGTGATATGCCCTGCAGCGCATCGCGACCAAATCGAGGAAGGCAGCACTATGGACAACAGCCAAATCAGCCAAACTTTGTCAACGCACGACTCTCTGGTGTGCTTCCCTCCGCCACAAATCTCCTGTGCTCCATCTGCGCAGACTCGCACATATTGTGCCCTGAGATGCGAATTACCTCGATGTGCATCCCCTCGATGCTCCTGCATATCTGCCTCTCTCCCCTCGTTGATACCACTAGGCTGGGCAACCGCAATCCTGTAATTACTGATAGCATCACGTAGTTCTCCGGCTGTTCTCACTGCTGATTGGCACTTGTAGCACGATGACGCCGCTGACTCATGGCTGGAGGGGTCCGAAATTAAGGTACAAGACCTCGGAACTCAATCCTGCATTGGCATTGTTCAGGGTGATCACAGATTCCCCACGTCTGGGAGAGCAGGCGATATTGAATCCTTGATCGATGTCCTCATCGACGATCAATCTACTGGACTGTTTCGACGTCGCCTGGGGAAGGCCAGGAGGTCGCCAGTCACCGCCAGCGCTCGAGGACTCACGTGTGGGGCTCTCGTCCCCTCCCAGTCCCAAGTGGTTGGCTGGGTCCCTTGGCAGGTGGATTTCAGTGAAAATCACGACTAGCAGCTGGTATCCCTATTTTCTTAATTCGGACATCGGAAGCGAGAAAATTAAGTGCTTCAGCGCACTTTTGACCCTCAAAGTCCCAAGGGTATGGGTGCTGGATATCCCATGTGGTCGTCTCAGGTCACTTTCTGCCACTGCAATTCTGGCGTGCAGTGCACTTAGTTGAAGCAATTGAGAGCCTGCGGTTTTCAGGCTAATCAACAGCGTGGGACACACGTAAAGCAGCCAGGGGACAAGTATTGTATTGTGAGGTATTATGGACTCGTAAAAGCTACCGTACATCTACTCTTGCAAAGGGTGCCTACACCTGCAGAAGCACATTGCAAATGTTGGATGATTTTATTATGTGAAGATCACTTTCCCAGTACAGGGGGGTGAGATATATTTAGACTGATCTTTGCAATCTTCACTAACGGGAAGCGACGCACCACGGCTGCTGCACGCATGCCACGCGCGCATTGAAGCCTCAAGGATGGGATCATATCGATGGGACGACACACAGCAGAAATGTTCTGATAGCCACACGGTCGTGCGGTCCTCTACGCTCCTTCAAGGCCCTCACGCCTCCCTCTCGCTACAACTGTCTGTTTACATATCAGGAAGAAGCAATTCCCCACACAAGACCACCGCCTTTGTTTTCCTCCGGCTACACGGAACGCGAGCCTTCCAACGCAACCTCCAGTCGAAGCTTGCGGAATTCTAAACGCCGTCAACCTGCAGCTCATTAGCCCGCCGTCAGCCAACGACGTTGGGAGACGGCGCAAATTAGATTTCTCCCAGGATCAACCTCCCCAGAGCACTGGGCATCACATGACGGCTAGCTAGGACAAGTCTTGCACCGGCCAATTCCAGAGTTCCGAAGGAATGGTTCAAACTTACTTTTTTTTTTTTTTTTTACAAAGGTGCTCACCTTCCAGAGTCTAGGGCGAAAGTTTAGCTTAGTTTGCACAAAATGTATATCTCGGATGTGTGTTGCCGGATGCGCAGAGCCAGTTTTCCGACCAAGGTCGAGGGTGGTGGATCGAATCGTGAAAACTCCACTGTGAACCCACTTCTCGTTGGGCCCATGTGCCCATCAGTGGCCTCAACTCCGGGCCTTTCAGGGATCTTCGACATCAGCAACTCAAACTGCATACCCGACAGCGACTTGTCGAGACTCCTTCACCGATATCAAATCCACAAACTTTTCTCGATATTATCCATCGGTGAGGACCCCTCAGCTTCTCGAATGGGCGAGAGAGGCCGCTCCGAATAATTCTCCGATCAGCCTCTTTTTTCGCCCCGACTCGCTCCACCACCTTGATGTCGGGGACCGGCGCTGACAAGTGACAAGTGACAAGTCTGAGGAGAATCTGGAAGCGCGATGATGATTGGTACGCTCACCTATTGACAATCGTGTCCTGGATCGCCGCCGAGAGCACAGCATGCGGTGCAGCAGACGCGAAGGATGGCATTTGCAGCATCCCGGCCTGCCACGAGTCCAAAGAAGCTTCGATATTTGCCTAAAGGGCAGATCCTGAGCTTCCACGGGCAGATCCCGACGGGCGTCCAGGCACGTTTGCGGCTTTGGTATCGTGGCATCTGCATAACTTCTTTTTCATCTGAAGGTTCTGACGATCGTCATCCTGGGTCGGATTTTGGGTTCTGGTGTTTTTGCTTTTTCCCACTGACGTGTGCCAGGCCGCTGCGGAGTTTTCTTTTGCTCCTCATCAAAGACCACCCGTCCAAGTGCCGGTGCTGAGGGCACAAAACTGCATCTCTCCCCGTTCACGTGCAATTCCAAAACAGAGTATGATTCCTCGGCTCGTCCTGCAATACGTTTAAGCACGTTCGTGCAGGTATCCGAAGGTACAAGGTGTTGATCGCAACATGCCCATCTGGGTGTGGTGGACGACGATGAGAAATTTTTACTGGTCTAGCACGCACACCTCCTACCAATGAAACCTCCTTAAATGTTTCCATCGCCGATTCTATGCAGAAGAGTCTGAGACCTCAACGTCGCACGAACATTTCTGCATCAATGAACTGGAAAAAAGTTAAATTGCCTTTCGGATACTATTCTTAGATTTTATCTCTCCACATCCCGAAATCACATCTTTAAATCTGATCAGTGGTCTAGATGATCTTTCTTCGTCGTGAAATTACCATGATAAAAAGCAAGCGCCCCCGAGCAGTCAGTGACAATAAATTGAGTTGCACTAGCAAATCCTGCTGCAGCTCTTGCAGCTAATCGCACAGTCTAGAGGTGCTGTCTAGGTCTAAATATAGTTGTTCAGGGACTCAACGTGGCAGTTATATTGATTGTTAAGCCCGGACTCAGCTCGTCTCCATGAGCTGCTTTGACTTGGGGCTGGGTTTACTCCTTTCGGCTATTATGTTGAGGCCAGCCTCAACTTTGACATTACCCAGATTATGAACGTCACCTCACATGATATAGGACTGCTAATCAACCTTTTCATATATACCTCAATGCTTAATGTGCGACGCGTACAGGCCCCCGGTGACACACTAACTGACTTAAGTTCTTATTAGACGCGTTGGTACCTTGGTATCCCTAGCTAGGCGCTGCGCTCTGCGAGCGAGGGATCCGAATATTGGGTAGCAAAGCTCTCTTTGATATTGGATTGCATTTACCCCGCATTATTGGAGCTGGTACATGCGACGGGTGCATGTCATTCTCTCAGCACCCCCATCACATTCAAATCAAGTTGGACACTTGGCATGGCACTACGCCGCATCGCATCTCGGACATCACCCAGGTCACACTCAACGCACGCCGCTTCAACGACTCCAATTCTCCGGGTATTAACCTCATCAATTGCAGCAACCTAGAATCCACGTCTATATCTCCTCATGCAAGCAATATTATGAGCTTGAGCATTGATCATCCGTTCATGATGCGCTGCAGTGTTCTCCGAATGCTCCGAGGCACCATCGCAAGTTTTTAATATAAAATCAGGCATCAGGTATTCCATGACCAGTACAACTCACAACTTGCTGTGTTTTGGGGTAGGCAGCAAGATAAGTACCAGTGAGGATCCTCAATCAATTCTATTCTTGAACCAATTCTTGAAAAAAAACATTTGGAATGTATAGATGTATATTTGGGCGCTCCTGTTTCCTATTCCTGTTCCTGAATTGTATTTTGCCAGAATTGAAGAATGTGTCGCGATGTGACAAGTGTCACTTTTGATCATTTGCACCTGGCTCTGCTCACGATTTTCAGGCAGGCACCGGAATCGAGGATTACCGAATATGGTTTGGTGATGCCTGCGGCTTTATACACCATCGCACTGAGAAATTTCGGATGAAGAGAGAGGGTTTCCGAATGCAATGGGGAGTGCTTTTGGATATGTGTTACTATCAATGATTTGATTTCTGACGGCAGATGATCTGTGATGGAAAGAGCACATCCGGGGAGAAAGATCGGTGAAGAAGTTGCTCCTACAACCAATCTCTGAAGTATCCAATTTCCTTGCGTTCTGATCCTGGTGGCAATTCGAAATCTCTACCGTTTCTCTTTGCCCTGAGACCACTCAAACTGGCATCACAATCACCAGCCATGATAACTTGGTTGCTCTATATCAAAATACATTCAGCCTAGTCTCAATGGATTCCAAAGATATCGAAAAGGAGATATTGGGCTTCTCTACCGGTCTTCCTTTCCTCCTTCCCTCGCACAATCGAACAGCGCCTGCGATTGCCGTCCGATCTTCCGTAACTTGCCCTGCATCTCTAATTCGAACCCCTTGTCCGAATTGCATAGAATTCGCAGTAATTTAGACTCCCTTGATGATATTCTGATGAGGGATCTTTTCAAGTTTTCGTGCTTTCAAGTTACCGAGATATAGCAAACAACTCTTTCAGGGGGGAGAGGGGGGAGGTAACACACGGCTCTTCCTCCGTCACGTTTAACATTTTCAACCCTCCCCCTCTACCAACTTAGGATAACCCTCTTGCTATGCTCTCCTTTCCATACCAATTAGAATACAAACTCATGATCGTGCAAGACTCCTTAGCCCAAGTCTCACGGTGGAGGGAAAATCACAAAAATCCTAACCGAAGAAACAGAAGAGAAGATTAAAAAATGATGAAATATTTCCCTACGCAGAATATCCAGTCCCTGAGGATTTCTTCAAGCAAGAGCTAATTCTAGATTGTCTTAAGATATAGCAAAACTGGAGTTACTAGGATGAAATAGAACATAATCCCATCTCCGCAAAATGCCATCATACCCAAGCTCTTTTCTCTCGCCATCCATCCATTCTCTATTCTCGATCTTCTCGCCCAGTCCCACCCAAATGTATCGCGATATGAAGTAAAGATAGCCAGAACTTTGAACTCCACTATTTTTAAACTCTAATCCGCGTCCTCTTTCAAGCCACCTTCTCGGCAACCATCCGTGATCCACTGTGAGATTCTAGCGGCGATATCCTCTTTTAAATGAACTACATTCAACTCACCTTCAGCTTTCAAACTCCATCTCCTACCTCACCACATCATTCCCGCTCCCTAGTGAATACTCCTTCCGCCCAAGGGGCATCGGGCCGAAACCTCATCGTCATAAATCCCATTACTCCTGAAACCCACTTTCTTCACAACATCAAAAGAGTGAATATCAAACCCCCAGCCACACTTTTTTACCTCTCCACAACATCAAAATAGTGGATATTAAAGCCATAGCCACACTTTTCACCTCTCGACGAATCAGGAAAATAACTAACATTAACATTTATACTCACATATTTCTTCATGTTACACACCCCTCCTCTCCGTACAGACGCCAGATCCAAGGGTGCTACATTCTTGATATGCGATAATCAAGCCCCCACGTGAAACCATCCAGTTCTGCAATTCGGTATATGCCTTCCTAGATTTCTTCTAGTGCCGCATAGCGTGTCCTGGCTCGACTAGAGGTTATTTTGATTAAAGAGCTGAAAATTCTAGGTATGGGGGATCTAGAGGTATAGGGCGGTGCTTGATTAGGGAGTGGAGTATCCTGTCTTTGAGTGGAGAATAGTGCTGGGGTTGTTTCCGTGGGATGCGGGTTATAGTGTATGTTTTTTGAGATCGGAGCTGAGTGGGTACATGCTATAGCTAGCGTGGTTCAATAGTGATATCTGGGGTATATCTCGTGTGCTTTATTGATTTTGAAAATTGGGGGGATAGGATGAGAGAGTAGTGTAAGGGGTTTTGATATTGGTGCTGTGAGATCAGGAATCCTGTAGTCGTTAAAGGCGGTTTTTAGTAGGTGAGTAGGTCAGTGTGGTGATGCATGAAGTGAGGGACAAAAGCTATATATTTGCTTGGTCTACGAGTGGAACCCACATAAGGTAGAGGTCGCTGGCTAACTAGTGTGTGGGTTCTAGATGGAATCTAAGGAAAAATCACTTGGGATGATATAAGATATTTAAGAATCTCTAAAGGCCTCCAAGCTAAGAGATCCTAAAGTCTAGTTATTCTAAGTGCTAGAATTAGGTGTAGAAAACATATATTATTCAAGAAAACAGAACTTCGAGCAAGTAGAGAAGGTATGAAAGTCTCTTCCAAAGAATGGTGGCTTGGAGAGTATTTAGGCAAGTTGGATACCAACCGGCTAATTATTTCTTCCCATAATTGCCACGAGAGGGATTGAGAGAGTAAGAGCTGATATGTGTACACTACTGTATATGGGATTTTGCAGTCGTTTGCTACTTTGGTCTAATGAAACGTGCGTCTTGGATTTCGGAAGAAGGAGATGTGGGTAAAGGGCAATGGCGGGGTACAGGAAAATTTCAAATGGAGAACTGAGAATGGTAAGCGTTGATCTATGAGAGATATAAAGATTGCACACAACAGTTGTGAAGAGGGTTGAGTACTGTTGTCAATTTTTTTCTTCTCGACCGCTCAAGAAGTGTCTAAGTGGTAGTCCAAGACTCGCTTACTTTGGCAATGATTTCCTTGGCGATACGGAGTGCCCGTACAACCATGGTTTTTAAATTGCCCAGCGCTCACCTCAACACCCCATCGCTCAGAGAATTCGTGGCATTTGAACAGGCTATGCAGTCCCAACTCCGTTCAACCATATTGCCATAAGCTCTACTTGGCAGTCAACACAATAACAGAAAATGACAAGATGGTGCAAGAACTACATAAAAGCGCTCGTGAGCCTTTAAGCTCCTCCGTACGTCTTTTGATCATCTTGCACTCCCATCTCTTAACACAAAATGCACCTATTCAACCCCATATTTCGTCTTCTCCTCTTCATCCTGCAAGTAAGCTACGCAAACTGCCAGGATAAAACAGGTATGCCCTTTCCCTTCAGCTTTAAACGGATAGCTCACACCCCCACAGTCCCCAAAACCTATGGCGTCCTTCTCTTCCCCGGCTTTTCTGTCCTCGATGTTTTCGGTCCCATTGAAGCCTTGAATGGGCTCGCCATGCTAACTCACCTCAATCTCTCCATAATCGCCGAAACCCTCGCTCCAGTACCAAGCACCAACACTCCTATCTTTGGTCCCTTCAACTCAACATTCTCGGAAAGTGTTGTCCCAACACATACGTTCGCAACCGCACCGCCTGTAGATGTCCTCCTCATCCCTGGCGGCTTCGGGACACGACGTGAACTTAACAGCACGATCAATTTCGTCCGGGATCGATTCCCAACTTTGAAGTATCTAATTACCGTCTGCACAGGCGCTGGCATCGCTGCCCGGGCTGGTGTTCTCGATGGAAAATATGCAACCACTAATAAACGCGCCTGGGTTGCAACCACTGCTTTAGGTCCGAAGACGAAATGGTTAGCAAAGGCACGATGGGTAGTTGATGGGAATATCTGGAGTGCGTCTGGATTATCAGCGGGCTTGGATTTGATTATGGCGTTTGTTGAGGAGGTGTATGGGAATGGGACGGCGAAGACGGTTAGCGAGACGATGGAGTATACGAGGGTGGAGGATTGGAGGGACGATCCTTTTGCCGGCGTTTGGAATGCTAGTGATGTTAATATTTCGGGCGGTGGGGAGCCGGTGATGAGGTGGAGGTGAGATGGGTACGAGAAATGAAATTGACAAGACAACTATCTTAAAAGTGAGTGGATAAGGGATACTACATATTCTTCAAGAGCCTACTCGCAGCATTGGGATCGGGGACATGAACTCAGGAAGGCTGTCTTTTTTCTTGAGAACCTTCAATAAACTTCATGTGAACATATTTTTACGCAATGCCTTGCTTCTCGCGCACCAGAATGGTATAATTTCAGACGAAATCTTTTTGCGAAGAACTTACGATTAGTAATCTTTCAAGAGACATAAATTCCAATATCTAGCTTTAGGATGCTACAAAAAGGGTAATATGGCGTAGAGTGAAGTTGCTTTGAATATACGGGGAGCACAGGATATATTCGCTTTTTAATCCGATGCCCTTGCTTAGGCCTAGCATCCGCCTCTCGAGGTTCGCCATTGAAGTTTTCAAAGTCTAAGAATTTAGCAACGGCTTATAAGTTTACCCCTTTAAGGATTAAGATATATGGGGAGGTCACAGAAATACAGAGTGTGTTCATTAAGGAGTAACTTCAATAAGGAACTTCAAATGCGGAGTTTATGTACATCTCTACACGTTTTCATCCCTATCTTCTGTATCCAACTTCTTGATCTCTTTAGATAGTCAATCTTGACTTGCTTTCCATTGTCTCTACGAAGATATAAAACCTCCTTTCTTTTCTAGTTTTACAGCCACAAGATACCTTCTTGTTTATACAAAAATAGGGCTGCGAGCGGCCATGTGGCTAGTCATATTGAGACATAATGTGGCCCACAGATATGCTTATAATGTGCTGTATATTATTAAGTTGAATTTGAAAGCAAAGGCTGGACCTATGAAGCGCTGAAGCGGAAGTATCAGCGGACAACCACAACAACGGCCTGTTTCCATTAGCAAAAGCCACTACACTTTGATGAAACTTGTAGATTTTGAGATGTAGAGCAACTTGCAGATATAATTAGTTTTTATCGCATAACCAGGACCCAGAAATGCAAGGTATAGGCAAATGATCCTGATTGGGGGGGGCACCCTCGTAAGATATTAATTCCAAGTCTCTTCACTCCCTGACGAACTTTAGTCACAAACTACCTCTGTACAGCTCTAGTCCTTTCAGTACACCATCTATCGCGGTCAGATTATAATTGAGGTTATTCCTTACACAAGTCTCCCTCAACATTTCCGTCGCCAGTCCTGGTCCGGCAGTAAATCTAGTAGAAGTTTAATACCTATTTATATTTTCCCGCTACCAATGCACCTTCTCTAAGTAGCAAAGTCTTCTCCAACCTAGAGTGCTCATCTCCCGTTCGCTCTGCTTGTGAATAAATCGCCATAAGAGTTTTCCGCACTGACACAGGTGGTCTTATAGCCCTTAGTCCCGCGCTTTCGTTACTCAAAATGCGGGAGTACGAAGTATTCCTTGATCATTGGAGCTGAAAAAGAGTAAAGTGGCCGTATCTATGGGACAGCAAAAGTGGCTGACTAGAGATTTCACAGTTCAGGTAATTTGACATAAAATGAATAGACGTGCTTTATATGACTTCGACCTCTGCTCAGTTTCGAAAGATAGTGGTCCTTAGGGCACCAAGTCTACACCATCTTCACATATGATACCTACTTTAGCCCTAACGTTGAGGAGGGACTCGAATCCTCGTTGCTCAATCTTCGTGGAGGAAAGAACGGCACTGACAATCCTTATATTGATTCTTTCTACAGGAACAACCCCACACTTTTGATATCAATAACCGAAATGATTTTATCTAGGTATTGAGGTTGAAACGAATTTACAGCTTCGAACCTACCTGGATTCAGGTGTCTCTTGTGAGTCAGCAGTATCGCCTTTGCCGGAGATCGCAGGAGTATATAAATATTCAATTTTGGTAGTTTGGCCCTCTGGGTAATGAGAGCAGTAAAAACTCTAATTGTATGAAGGGACCTTGTTGAGGATGTTGTCCAAAGTTATCTCGCATGCCAATTCCCATACCCAGCTTTTATCCCTTAAAGCTGACCAGGCCTATGTTGTGTTCAAACCATGCTCGCTCCTACTTAATCAAAACCAAAATTAAATGAACTAAAACGATAGCACAACTGCCTTAGAAGTAAATACAATAATTGGTAGCGACACGTAGACACTTCCAAATTCATCGACAAGAGAAGCAACCTCAGTGTCGAACTTCCCTCCCTCATTCCGCGGGACAACCGACCCTTCCCATTTATCCATATACTATTTGATACATACGAGTTAATCGGAATGGGGTTTATCATAAAGATAGTGATTCAAGTAATATATAATGCCCTTCGCGCATGATAGACTTGTACCCATCAAGTCAGCCACGGAGTGCGTTGACTTCTCTGAGGTTGTGAAGTAGAAATGCATCGAAAAAGAAGCGTAGAGGCTCCATATGCTGCCACAACAGAAACGATATAATATCTCATTTGTTTCCAAATCTTCAGGGGTCTCGACAGAAAGCCAAACCAAGCCTATGGTAACGCTTCGCCTATTTTCAGAAGTTCTCTCCCGCCAAGTTCTCATATGATTATTCACTGACCTCATTAGAAGTTGGAAATGACTATAGTAATAGAATGAGATTTATGTGAACGTTGCAAATGTATGGATGCTCTGAACAGTTTTGGTCGACTTGCGTGTAGGTTCTCTTGGGGAGTCCACGTGCGGATTTGGAACTGAAAACCATCCTATTGAGATGCTAGGTTTTAAGCAGTGTCATAATTTTCAGGAAAATCTAAGAATTCCAGTATGAAATCACCTAGACTTTCCGTCTTGTACCCAAATTTTCTCAGAAAGTACATGGAGAGGCGAATCAAGGACGTATTATCTTCTATTTCTCTAGAAATAACGTAAACAAACCCCAGTCATATTGTTGACATGCAGTACACGATACATTGCGAATCACTTCATATAGAAAAGACAGTACACGGGCAGAAATGGTATAAAATTGAACATATAGTCTATCGAGAAATAACGCCGTCATTGTTTCATAATCCTATCCCACTTCCTAGAACCCCATCACACCAACCCCACGCTAGACGTCAAAAAGTAGACACATGGTATCTATCAACCAAAGGAAATATCGTAGTCATATATATCTATACAAGAACATCTCAAATTAGATGGCTTGAGTGATGAAAGAAGAAATGAAGCTGTGAATGGATCATTGGTGCTGCCCGTAAAATTGAACATTTTGCACATTTTGTGGAGAATGGCCATATGACGAATTGCTCCCTTGAGCACGACTCATAGGCACTTGTTGGTAGCTCTGGCTAGTATTTACGGCCAATTGGTCGTAACCGAATGTGGCATTGTTGATGCCAAGCATGTTCGTTGTTTGATAGTTAGAGACTGCGGTTGGCGCTGATGTGAAGTCTTGAGCCATCGAGTATCCACCCATCTGGTTGTTGTTGAAGGACTGGTCAGGGACGTGCTGGACAAAGTTCGGATCTAGTGACCCGAAACCTCGCGATTGAGTTCCCTTGGGCTGTGTATATGCGCTTTCAACTGGTGCAAAACCCCTCGCTTGGGTCACATGTCCCATGTTGGTAGAGTCTATAGAACCGAAATTGCGTGTATGCTGGCCAGTGTAAGTGCTGGGATTCTGGTAAAGGTTGTTCTGCGGGTAAATAACATCTTGTGTGACTGGCGCTTGCATTCCAAAACTGCCGCTTGGTCCAGTGACAGGGAAGTATTCCGATTGGCCAAAATTTGCATTATTAAAATTTGGATTCAAATGCACATGAGGTGAAACATCATGAAGCGAAGGGAAGGGACTGGGAGACTCCAATTTGGTCCTGCTGATGGGAGTAATGGGTGTAAGATTCTGTTCGACAGGGCTGATAACTGTGTTGGCATCGACACTCCTGGCCTCCACGAGTTTCAAGACCGGCAAGCTGATGTGCTCCATGTGCTTTGCCAAATGAACCGTTAATTTCTTCCAAGTTGTGAACGAGCGCCCACAGAACTTGCACGGCTCATCTTGGGGTCGGTTGTTGGTTTCGTGGTGGCATTGCTCCAGCATTCTCCATGCTGGCTCCGTATGGCGAGCTTTCTTGATCGCCGCTTTGGTCTTCTGTTTTGGCTCCGGTAGTTTATGCTCCCGGACAAGATGCTGCAAGAAATTGTCCTTGCGGTAACATGGGTGTCGGCAATCATCCACTTGGCAAATCCACCATTCAAGATGACGATGTCGTTCGTTCTCATGTCGAACCCAATCTGCCTTTCTCTTGAATGACTTTGGCTCCTTACACTTATCGTAAGTACAGGTGAATGGCTGGACATCTTCATGCACATGCTTTGTCCAATCCGAAGGCTTCTGGAACTTCTTCGCCTTGAAGCACAGTTGACACTCGAATTCGGCTGGAAGGTTGCGAGCAGGAGGCATTGGAACGCCCTGTGGGAAAGACTCTTCGGTCAGAGCACCTTCCCCAGGATTGGAATCGTTGTCGGAACCGAAATCAGTAACAAGCTGCAAATTGTTTGCTGATGAATCGATTTCACGGGGGTTGCCTTTTGGATCTAGGAGTGTCGCAGTTCCTCCAGAGGCTACACAATGCCGACCTGCTCCACAGTGACGACTTGCAATGGCTTGTTGATGCTTTACGCGAAGGTCAAGTAAATTCTTATATCGAATCTCTTGTTGGTGCGCAATTCTGCTCACGAGCCAATTGTAACGAGGTTCCATATCTGGGTTCAGCCGCTTCACGTGCTGCTTAAATCCCTCGTAGTTTGGAATGATAGGATCCGCTTGTTCCTCGGACTCTATTTTCATGTCGCCCTCGTCACCTTGCTCGTCGTCATCATCCTCATCATCACTTGCAATTTGGGGTTCTGGTTGCTTCACTTCATTGTCGACAGGAGGTGAGGCTAGTGTGGGAACAGGTGGTCCTCCCTGGTGTCTCCACATTCCTACTAAGCCGGACTGCGAAGCCTTTTCGGTCGCGCTCAGCTCACTTTTACTCCTATTCCGCTTGAATGGAGCTCTAAAGCCGAGATGGATAGGGCTCTTAGGAGAAGCAGCAGTTGCACTAATCGAGCCGCTTCGGTTGTGTGTATGAGTTGCACCGACAGCAGCGACAGTAGCGCCCATTGACACAAAAGCGGTGTTGATACTCGGCGTCGAGCGCTTTCCGAAACTTGGTGTTCGTGGCGGAGGCGCAAGCCCATTGCTATTTTGCCGCACGGGCAAAGTACTTTGAGGCTCTTCTTGGATGTTCTGGGAGCTATGAGCTCGCTTCAATCCGCTGTTGCTCCGTTTTCGGACGATACTAGCAAGTCGATCGAGGCCTTGACCAAATATGCTATCATTTCGGGTAGGACCCTCTCTCGATTTGCTGATCGACAGTTTCTTTAGGAAGCTACCATTTGCTACAGCCTCAAAGTCTGCAAGGCTGGGCTCACTGCGTCGACGTGTACCCCATGTAGCTGCTCTTGAAGCTATGGAGATCGTATCCGCATTACGCTTGAAGCGAGTGATAGCATCATTGGCAGTGGCAGGCTGAAAAGAAGTCATCATAATATATGGCAATGATGGAGCATCGTTCCACTGGCGAGGCTGATTCATTAACTCCAGGTCGATGTCGTTAAGCTGGACATCCTTGGGGCTATAGTACACCTGGCCATCCTGCAGTCTGTTCTCACGGATACTGGCAGCGTCATCGACTGGAGCGATATTGTTTTCCTCTGGGGGGGTTCGCCTGTAGTGCGTCTCCGTCTGTTGAAACACGTTTTGGTTTGGAAAGTATGAATGCCCAGGTTGCTCCTCTTCAGCCCCACTGCTTCCACCCGCTTGTGACGCCCATTCTTGGACCTCAATGTTCTTGCTTGCAATGCGCCGGCGTTCCTCTTGCTCATCCAATGTTGGGATGAGCTCGTCTGCCAGTACTTTTCTGCTCTCTGGGTCCAGACCACGTTGACCCGTCAGGTCATTTGATCTCCATGATCCGTCTTCTGCTCTCGATATCGATGATTGGGGCTGTTGTAGTGTATGATCTGGCATTTGGGGAGCAAAATCCTCCACATGGGGATAAGTCCCAAAATTCCCTGGCTGATTCATTGCATGGACGGGGTTCCATTGTGATACTGTAACATGCGGGCTCCTGTCATAGCTGGCCATGGTGCTTGGCTCGACACCTTCCTCGCTCGTATGACTGCTGCCGCTTTGATCAGGAGTCAATTGTAGAGTCGTAGTATGTGTTGGTGCCGAATCGTTGTGCAGATATTGGTTGTATAGTTCGTTGCTCAGCTCTTGCTGGGTTATTGTGACCTGATTCTTTATTTCATTGGAGGCGCCCTTTGGAGAGGGCGTATTCGGTATGCTTGTATGAATAGGGCTCAGAGGGTATGTCGAAGCGGTAAAGGTCTCGGATAATGCCTTGCTCTCAACGTATGGTAGTTCTGGGAGAGGACGATCAAGATCTAGGGGTTGGTGTGTTGGTTGATTCGTAAGATGATTTGGGAACGATGGTACTCTTTGAGCGCCGATGTCGAAGTTCACGCCAAAGAAGTCGTCTTCCCCAAAGTCGAGGTCACTTGCTAGGTTACTGTATTCGGAGAAGCTGCTGTCGCCTGGGGTACTATTCGGGTTATTGGACGGGCTAGTCGTGTTGCTTAGGGTCTGAGACGGTTGATATGGAGAAAGGTTGTTGACTCCGTAATTGTTTGCTGACAATTGGTGTTGGTGGTTCAACTCAAACTCGCCGACGATGTCTCGAGAGCTCTGAGCGTCGACGAAAGAAGAAGCAGAGTTGTATGTTACTGAAGACATCTGTGTGACGAGACGTGACCGGCAGTGAGGCTATGTATTCCGAGGGATGGGACTTATAAATGGCTGCGCAAGTTGGCTCGGCCAAAGAAGCTCTAGAGGTGCTGTCAAATTGAAAGTTGCAAGGTATTGGTCATGATGGCCGTTGCAGCCTTGAGATGATCGAGGTGTAAGGCGGGCGCGATGCGATGTAGTGCAGCACGGCTGGATTTAGAAGCGCCGGAAGAATGGAGCGAGGGCCAGGGGGTTGCGGTGAAGGCACAATAGGGAATATAAAATGTGCGACGGTAATGTTAGACCGTGGACGAGGAGCAATTGCGATGTTGAGAGGACGTCGGAGGTCGAGGAGGGTCGGAGCGTGTTGGACCTTGGAGAGATGGAGGCACGGTGCGGGAGGTAAAGTAAAGCACTGTTGTCGGGGGCTGTCCAAGGGTGGAGTAACTGCAGAGGGCCACTAAAGGATGCGCCAGAGGGGGGTCGCGCCAGAGGTTGGTTTTGTGTTTGAGGATGTCGAGACAGAACAACAATCGACACAGAAACACTTGGGAGAGTCGTGGGGAAAAGGGCAACAGGAGGAAAAACGCCTGTGCTGATGCAGTGGCAGGAATGATGAGGGCTCACGATGGAAGATGCTGCGCGCCCATGGTGAAAAGCGCGAGGTGAGAGTAGGCGTTCCCCCTGGCTGACAATTGCTCTTCTGCCAGCTCTCATCCTAGGGGTCATCAAATGGTCCCATCGAGGGGCTGGCGGTGCCCAGCGCCAGTGATAGGACCAGGAGCCGCACCCTATGCACCTTATGCTCCCTTCATGCTACTATACGCAAGGCAGAACGCACAATTGGCACACTGTCAGCCCTGAGCCTCGGAAACCAGTGGCTGTGCAGGCAGATATGGCGGAGCATCCACCGGCAACCCACCAGCACTGGACCAGCTAGCCAGATGGTGGAATTATCCTGGATCGAGACATTTTTTTCGACATGAGACTGTCGCATGATCGAAAACATTCATTTCGCAGTGCGACACCATCGGTATTGTGCAGCAGAGCACACGAGAGCATTGTACCATCATACCATGTGCATGGGAATACAAAGAGCATTGCTTGGGTCTTCATCTGATTAATTTACACCAGCATCGCGCAATCATCCTAAACCTGGCAACGACTCAGCAGCCAAGTTGCCGGAATTCTACCCAATTTTCATGGAGATCATACCCGCGGTGATACTCGCTGCCCAAAACAAACGTCAGGGACGAACTCAATTCAGGTTTCAAACTCGATTGCCAGCACGCAAGAGGAACCATGGGACAATGGGACAATTCATAACTGGATCTTGGCCCTGCAGTCCCACCAAGAAAAACCTTCAAGATCCTTCAAGATCTTAGATCACTGCAAGACAACTGGAAGACTCAGCCTCTCCACAAGTAGTGACCGAAGTCTGCTAAACTACTTTCTCTGCGGCAAGCATTGCCCTGCCCCTCCACAACCCCTCAGTCCTGTAAGGTTAATCGTACCCAGCCTCGTCCTTCAGCGAATCAAAGCTTGCCAGGATCTATAATTCCTGCAATCTCCCAAGTGAGCTCAGATGCACGTAGAAGCAAAGCCGTCTGGCGTCCAATTGGAAAATTCCAAGATAAGACTCTCTTGGTGGTGATCTCCTACGTGAAACCTTCCAGAATCAGCACATCGACTGTACTCGGGTAATAAAGTAAGGACCCAAGAGATCCTTTGCCGTACAACGGGTATCAATCGGCAATTTATGTCAAGCGGAGCTGATATCTATAAGGTGTCGACATCATCAACGGTTTTGGCAGATTACGACCGAAACACCTTGTGATCTAAAAGCGTTGGAGCCGCACAAGTGTAATATTTCTATTTCCAAAATTTATTGTATATTTATCGACCTTGTTTTTTTTTATTAGCTGAAGTTCCTGGTCTCAGTTGTGCTCAAGGAATGGCGGCTTTCGGCCGCCGAGTCCAACAACCAAGATTTTGCGCAACAAAAACCGCAAAAATGTCTTACAATTGAGGCTCAAAATTTGGTTGCACAAGATTACCCTCCTTCGAACCCTGGGTATGACCATCATCCATTCTAAGGTCCCTTATTGCTGAGGCTCAAGAATCGGCTATATACTTTCGGCTGGGTCTAACTTACGCTTACTTTTGTTTGAAGTGTCACCGTCGTAGAGCATATCCCAGTTGTACTTTCTGTTTCCGTAACCAAATCTCCTCCTGCTTCAAGTCTTTGTTTGCGATGTTCTAGGAAAAGAATAAAGTTGTTCCAAATAAATATCGCATTTAGGAATCTAAAGTCGATCACATGCCTTCGGGACACAACCCCGGACATAATTACGTTCACTGATTTGTTGCCATATTTATCCTTACTCTTACACATCTTCACTTTGATTCTTATCTGCGGCCTATCATCCTAAGAAGTTATAATCGAGGGGAATGGAAACCCAAGAGGTCGTCCTAATTTTCGAAAAAGAGAGAAGTCATGACTCGTGAACGTAAAAGGTCCGATGTACTGTCGAACCAAGTAGGAGCGAGTGCTTATTTTTGCTTGACGTAGTAACATCACACAACGTATCCCTGCTACTTGCGGTAACTACCGACTAAAATACTCGGAGTCACTCATATGAAATTTTTGAGAAATCGAAGTGGTGTAAGTCCAAGTGAAGATCAGAAGGCATTCCTTGTCGAATCCAAAAATTATTGATATTTCCCGACTGAGCGATTCATGAACATACCATTTCACTTCTCTTCTTACTCTGCTACCTCCGAGTTCTGCTGTTCATTCACGTTGGACATAATGGTTCAAATGTCTGGCTTTGCACGTGATATAATCACATGATTTGGAAGGATACATTATGCTATATACTAGTGTTGAGCCAAATGAGGGGGAGGAGAACGGGAGTGAGCGCTGAATGAAGCAAAAATAGTCTAAAGCTATAATTTAAGGCTAGACAAATTGCGTAATGCCTTTGTTACCAAAGGATGCTGTTGCTTCAGGGTCTGCGTCTCATCACTTCAAATTTATGTCAAGTTTAAGCAAAGCTATTAAGTGAGCATTACATATATAGATCTAAATATCGATTAATAAACAGTTCATTTTAGCAAGCCAAAGTGATCACAAGAGGTGATTTGATTTCCGTGAAGTGTTCTCAATGATCTGGCTTAATATAGAACATCTATAAGCACCGGACAGAATTCATAGGATAGATGATCAAAATAACAAAAGTCAATTTATAAACGAGAAAATGATAGAGAAAAGGCCTAACACTATAAACTAGCCACTGGAGGCTTCTTTCAATCAAAATGAATCCTCCACAACTCCCTCTCGCACCCGCTAGTATACGCTGTCCTTGTATGCAACAGACTCGTATTATCACTAACCAACCAATCCCCCTTCCTCCACTCAAACCTAAAGCAAACTCTCCAATCATACAGTAGCTTATCGATAGTCTTGATTATCTCCTTCTCTTTCTCCTGCCCATCCAACGTAACTACACAAGTCGAATAAATCGTCTTCGTCTCATCCCACGGCTCGTGCCAACGCATACATGGAAGCTTAGTAACTGGATGTCTCACAACAAGCGGCAGATCTTTCATCTTAGCATCCCAGAATCCGTTGTTATCCATATTCCACCTAATACTCTCAAAGTGCTCAACCGTAAACGGCTTCGGCAAAAACTCCCAGAACAATCTTGAGGAAGCAAAAAGTGTATACCCCGTTCCCTCTGGGGCTGTCGCCAACGCCGTGAAAAATTGATACCCCGGTGGTGCTTGCACTTTCTTCACCTCGCCTGTAACCTCATCTTTCCTCTCTTCAAACTTAAACATGCCGTCGAAATGCATGGGCATCGCCTCGTTCGATGTAACGTTGTTCCCCATTTTTGTGTTTACGCCTGCGTCTTTGACTTTCTGGATTATCCCAAAGGTCCAGGGGAGGATCTTGCCGGATTCGTGGCCTTTGCCAACGTAGACGCTTTCTTCGAGGGTGTCGGTGAAGCCGCGGAGGATGATGGGGGACATGGTGATGGAGAGGGAGCGGACTTTTTGCATAGGGAGGTGCATGGCTGAGATAGGTGAGGTTTCTGCGCTGGGGTGGATGAGGAGACCAGAGGGGTAGAGAGGTTCAAATTCGACATCAATGTCCCAGTTGAACAGTTCCGACTTTTCGCGGAAGTAGTAAGGTCGACCGTAGCGATATATGAGGTCATGAGTTGAATGCAGTTGAGCTGCAGGGCCGGTTCTGAAAGCACCATCGAGGCTAAGACTGATCGCTGAGTGCCAGGGAGTGCTTGCGGCGTTCTCAGGCTCGTCAAGAAGCTGTATCGATAACTTGGAGGTGCCGGTCGAGGAGTGAACTGAGAGACGAATAGCATCTTTGTAATTTGTTCTAATTGCGGCAGCAAAGGCGGCACCACGAATGATCATGGCTTGAGCAATATCTTTGTGTGGGCTTTGGGGGATGCGGCTACCATTTTCCTCTTGAAAGTGTAGCCCATTCTCCAAGGCGGTGGTTGTGCCATTGTCGAGGTGCTTTTCAGTTTCCTCGACCGGGTGAATATCATCCGAGCCGTTCTGGTCAGTTTCGTCTTCTCCATTCGTCCCATTCCCATCATTCGAATGTTTGTCAATGGAAATCGTGCTTTGCTCAACGGTTTGCACGTTTTCTCCGTTCACGTGCACACCATTCGAGCTATTCCCATCAAGAGACTGAGTACCATTGTCTCCATTGGTGGCGATATCATTTTCCGTATGCTTTCTGCTCTCCCCATTCAGATCTTTGCAATCCAAATCATGTTCACCCTCTTCTCCCACGTCTGCAACCCCAAGATCCTCCTTTAAATCCGTGAGATATTTCTCAAATGTCTTTCTTGTATCCTCGTCATTCTTAATCACACTCTCCACATCAAAACCAGGTGGCGTATAGCGTCCCAAGAACCACTTCCTCAAACTCGAAACAGAATCCAAATAAGCAGATTCATGTTCTCCAGAGATTTTGGCAACCAGATGCTCAGCCTCACTACTCTCCCTTGGGAAGAAGTTAGAGAGATTTGAGAAATGAATGTTGGTGAGCTTCTTGTCTTTTGCGAGCTGCATTAAGGCTTTTCGGTAGACCCAGACATCTTCATCACTGACACCGAGGAGGTCTATGTCGTTTTGTTAGCCAGGTAATTTCTAATAGATTTTTGGAAATTTTAGGGGGAGAAAAGAATCATACCATTATACACCAGCCCAGCCGAAACAATCACCACCTCCGCACCACCTTTATACATCTGTCTCACATTCTCACAGAGCCCTTGCAATCTAACAAGTGCAAGTTCCTCTCCAAGATCTGGTAGTGTACCAAGAACTTTCTTGTTGCTAGGTGATTTGAAAGGGAAAGCGGGGAGGACGAGACGAAGTGTGGCTCCTGTGTTGATTTGTTTCGTTATATATGAGAGGAAGGATTCTCTTGCTAGTGTAGGTTTACTCTTGTTCAAACCATACTCTGAAATAAGGTCGATGACTTGATTTGCAAGTGAAATGTTGTCCTTAGGTTGTTGTTTCTCCAAACGACTAGTAGGGGAGGCTTCAGCTAAAGAAGTTGAAACTGCCATGATTTGGGGTGATGTAATGATTAGATTCTCAAAGGATAGATGTTGTTTGACTGAGATAAAGTCTTAATATTAATAAAAAAACAAATCGTCTTAATTTTCAAAGTCTTCCCACGAAAAACTGGAGCGAATTTGTACTATGAGAATAATACTAGCAGGTCAATAAATCTGCTAATAGTAACCTCATGTGGCGTTGCTGATACATACCGGGTCTGCGGGCCAGCTTCTAAGCCGGTGAGAAGGATTTTAATCATGGCATGCAGCCATGTGGTCAAACCATGGCACCCATGAGAGATTACACTCTTGGCCATGCAGTAAAGGGAAAAAATGTGAGTTGTGGTGCTCGAAAGAGTTGCTAAGCTCAAGCCTCAATATCGAGCTATACCGTGTGCTCAAGGCGCATAGGTTGGTACTAATAGAAACTCCACATCCTTGAGGGTCAACCATGTGGCTGTTGGGCTGGAGCGCGGGTGGGGTACAAGCGCGGCGCAGCCTCGTATGATACAAAAGGTTATGCGAGAAAGAAAGAGTGAATATTGCTTATATTACCTATTAGAGTAATTCTATTTAGCGAGAGTTGTTATGATTTACCTCACAAACTATAGAGCCTATGCCCTGACTTGTGTCTGTGACACACTTATTCTTCTCGGGGGCCATCAGAAGGCCCTGAGGTCTGTCGGATCACCCTACTCTCCATATCCAGAAATTTGGGCGGGAATTGATAGGGGGGTAGTGATGGAGGAGCAGGAGTATTGAATTGGTCTATTGGGGATTCCGTCAAGAAAGTCCTTGGGAGTTCAATACTTTGGATCCAAAGTTTGCTAAAATTTTTAAATGATGTGGCTTCAGGTAAAAAGAAAAAGATGGAGAGGTACTCTTGAGAGTAGTGGATTTCGCTAGTCATGCTTTATTAAACTTCAATTTTCACAGGCATGAAGATTATTTGAGATAGCTAAGCTTCAAAGGAAGTTCTCCAAGCACTCGTATTGTGAGAGCCATGCCTTCCATACCTTCCATACTTATCTATGGTGTCTTTTTTGCCTTTGCCGCTGCAGCCATTTTCGCATTTCGTTCCTTTCTCCACCCTGGGCATTTGATATTGAGTATGATAACAGCACTTCCTACCAATACCAGATCCATAATCGCAAGTCCGGTGAAACACCACCCAACTCCCATTTTTGTGATTAAAGGCTCTATGACCACGGCTGCAATAGCTGCTCCTGGATTCCGTAGAAGATTCCCAAGGGCAAATGCCCCGGCGGCTTGTTGTTTTACACACTCAGTCAAGAAAGCCGTGGTTGCAATGAACACCCACGTCATCCCGAACCCAGCTAAAGAATGAATTAGTAAGATTCCTGACTAGTCGTAAAGCGTTGATTAAGTTTTCAAGTTCTACTTACTTAGAAACATTGCAACAAGAACTGCGGCTGGGTGGATAGCATAGTTGACGAACCAACCAAACAAGAGAACACCGCTTGCACAGATTACAACACCCCAAATTTGGTCTACGAGTCTATGTTCAGGATCCACGTCACCAGTCGGGGACGCTTTAACTGCTCTAGCACGTCTCCAGTCCGAAAAATGGCCACTGCAGAGTGAACCAATAATCATGGCAATTCCTGTGAGAATTAGACTATGCTTCAACTTCAACGCCCAAGAGATTTTTCACTTACCCATTGCAAGATACGCAAATCCAACAGCAAGTGTAGACCAGTGATATGTTTTCTCTAAGGCAACAGGCAGATGCACAGCAATAGCGAAATATGAGCTGAAGAGCATTGCTGAGTTGAAAGATACGATACCAATTGGTGGGTATCGGAAGAGTCTCCAATAACCAATCAACGAAGGCGAAGGAGATGGCGGACCTCTCATAGATTCTGGGACTTGTTTGGTAAATAGAGCGGGTGGTAGTATGAAAATGCCTTTGCCTGTGTAGACAGCTCCATTACCAACTCGAGAGCGAAGGGTTTCCGGAAACATAAAAACAATAATCACCCACAAACAGAAGCCAGTTATTGCTATTGAGAATTATTAGTATATTATATCAACCTCAGACTCGACTTACCAAGAAAGCCGAATATCCATCTATAACTTGTTTTTGCAGCAAAGATACCTCCAATAACAGGACCAATGCTAGGAGCGAGTTGCGGTCCTAGTAAAAAAATCGACATGGCTGCAGCCCTTTTCTTCACTTCAGTAACCTATGAACTTGTCAGAGAGTAAACAATCGTAGATTGGGTTTGTGTCTCACATCTGCTACTGTTCCAGCGCCCAAAGAAACCACCGCAGAACCGCCAAATGCTTGAACAATACGAAGAACAATCAATGCCGCATATTTGCTAGGAACAACTGCTAAGAGAATGTTCGCTATAATGTAGATGGCGAGGGAAATAATGTATAAAGGCCGCCTTCCTTTCCAATCAGATTGCGAGGACCAAAATAACGGCTGGACAGAAGTTAGTTGACATTAAATTCACGTTGGGGAGGGGGTTCTAGGAAAGTGAAAGACGGAGGGCCTTCAAGTATTTTGGAGTTCGTGGGAATAGCAACGTACCCCAATTGCCAAAACTGCCATAAAGACAGTCACAGTGGCATTGATTGCCGTAACAGAAACATGAAATTCTTTCTGTAGAACTGGTAAAGCTGGCAGATAAATGTTTGCGGCAAAAGGTCCAAAGAATCCAGAAATTGTTGCTATTGCTAGAATGAAGCGCTTTCTCGAGGGTGAGAATGCTGAGTATATTGGTGGCCCACGAGGAGGTATTTTTGAAGCCGCTGGAGGTAGAGGAGCGCTGGAGACCTTAATTTCTGGTTTTTCTTTCTCGATCTCTGAGCTGGATGTCTCGTCCGTGGAAGTATTTTCCTCGATAACAAGATTTGGCGTTTGGGGAGGCTGCACAGATGGCTCTGAGGGACTCTTCATACTCGCCATACTGAAAATGCTAGAACTTGATTATCTTTCTAGGTATGATAGAGATTACGAGAACTAGAGAGATGAGGAGAGCTTTCTTTCGATCCTCGATGCACACGAAGTACCTCTGGTGGTAGCTATAATGACAGGAGATAAACAACTGAGTGTTACAAGTGAGAGATGGTGTTAGCAACTGCCAGTCCATACTCGCTAACCGGGGTCCGTTTGTATTTTGTTCACTCTAGGCCGGGAATGCAGAGGCATGCTGCACGCAGAGCGGGACCCAGGTAACAACCCTGGAAATTCTATATTCCACAGCTGCTCTCGTAATACCGGCATCTCTATTTTGCTGGTGTGCAGATCCTTCGAAATACCCTAGACTCCCACAATACTGGGGTGGGTGCCATTAGATAATCTTACTCCAGACACATTCACACAGAAGCAGATACACGAAGCACACCCATGTTCTTAGCTTGGCAGCCGCGTTTCTCCAAAATCGTGGCTGCGGAAAGTAAACGGTGTGCCGCAAACAAGGTGGAGTTATCTGCTGAGATTACTGTATTGTGCAACAATGAACGCTCAAATGTTCTCAGCCACCGAATTTTTGCACCATTCAGCTGTCTTCTTTAACTAGTGGGGGTGAGGTAATTTGAGCTCAGAATACTTGACTCGTGACTAGAGCTTTAGCTATCAGTTGAGCGGATATAGACTCGGATGTAGGTGTCCATGAGAAATGGTACTAACAAGGATACTGAGAAATTCTCCCAGAAAAAAGGTTCGGAAACACCCGATTTCTGGGGTCCTACCACGGTCCGAGCGTCTGGAGCTAACGCCCCCTTTTTATAGGGCTTGCAGCAAGGTATGACTACCTCTCCTCCTTGACTCCTTCTAGCTTCCGAGTTCAAGTTGGTGCCAAGAACACATACATGCCAAACGTGCATGTCACCCCTGGCTCTCGGCAGTCTATCAAATACCTAGGAACCCAGATCAGAGACGAGATTGAACACTACTTCGGTTCGCATGGCCTAATGCAGCCTGTCGTTTTGGTTTTTGGGGGAAGAGGTGGGAGGTTGGTTATCCAACCCAAAGGAAAGGCTACAATTGGAGGGAGTGACAGGCCAGCTATCTCCCACTCCTGGCATGGGTCCTGCAAAACCCTCAATCAAATGCGGCAGGCGTGTGTAAATCTGCTCAAACTCCGCATCTTTTCGCCTCTGACCCCATTCATCGGATTTGAGCATTTTTAATAATGGAAAGGCAATTTTTGAAGCGTCGTGGCAATGAGTTAAGAACCTAGGGACGGATAGTTGTAACTTCTGTTGCCCACGTCAATTGCATCCCCTTCATTCTACGCTCCATATTGACCTCTCCACCTGTTTTCACTGCTACATGCCATTTTCGTTGTTGACAGGAAAACGTGCGGACCTTAACGAGTATTCACATAGCGTCTATATCCCCGAGCTACCATTCACCATGCCGCAGACCAATGTGTCTGATGGTAGGTCGGACAGTGAAGACCCGAAACTCTCCGGAACGGTGCTCGTCACGCCTAGCTCTGCTGAAGCGTCCGAAGATGGGCTCGGGAGTCGAGATGCAGGAGCAGACCGTGGTGCGGCAGAGCTTGCAAAGATGGGCTCGAAGAAGGCTCTGATTGCTTGGATGATTCTTTGTTACTCGGCACGTCCTTCTTTTCATAGAATCACAGAACCTGATCTTTTTCTAACTGGCTCCTAGACGGGTCCCACCAGCTCCGTAGCTATAAGCTACGTAACTGCTGCCATTCAGAGCTTAGCAAACCTCTTAGGGCATGTCCCAGGCCATCCAGGCAAGGCTTGTGCAAAGAGAGGTGTTATCAAGTGTGTTGTGAAGTTTGGTGGTCAAGATATTGATTACAATAGCTATCTGTATGTCTTTAAAATAGCTGAGCTAGATATATATCTATCCAAAAAGCGGCTAATCAAAGTTCTAGCATCTACATTAATGCAATTGGGCGGGCTCTTCAGGGTGTTGGGACGATCCTTTTCTCTGGCATTGCCGATTTCTCTTGTAAGTTTAATTCCATATGCGAAAGCTTCGATCAACATGCGCTAACAATCATTGGAGATTACCGCAAATATTTGATGCTGGGAGCCATTATTCTTTATGGAACCATAGCGCTTCCTTTTGCCGGCTTCAAAGATCAATCATACAGCGCGCTCACTGCTCTGTCTGTTCTATTCGTGGGCTTGAACACCGTGCAGGGTGTCTATCTAGTTATAGAATCATCCTACGTTCCCATTTTTATGCGATCTGTTGGATGGTTTAGAGAACCCGCCCGGATTAGTGGACTTGAGACTGTCTCACCAGATGAGGATGCTAAGAGGACGGCCAAGCATGTCTTTACAAAAGGGACTCGGGTTAGTGTCCTCGGGCTGTTCGCAGGTAACCTTGGTGGCTTGACTGGCTTGCTTATTGGGCTTGTAATAACATATACGAGAGGCTCACCTCTCAAGACGGGCTACCACAAGTACGTTACTCCTACCTTGCTTAGTAGTGGTATACCTCTGACATTCAGCAGCTTTCTCCTTGCCATTTCCATATCTGGCAGCTTGACAAGTAAGTATAGCTCGTATGCCCATTTTAGGAAGGCTATGCTCACCGTGCCATAGTTTGCTTCGCAATTTTGGGTGGCTTTTTGCTCCCTTCAATTCCAGGCCTCAAGCAGCCACCGGGAACCAACCTGGCCTTGTTGCCAGTTAAGAGATGTTGGTCTTCTTCATTATTTTACCTTGTACATACTAATAACTTTCAGGGTTCCGACTCCTAAAATCAATTCGGAAGTACCCTGAAGCATTCAAGCTTTGTATTGGCTGGGTTCTTTGGTACATCAGCTTTAGTAACTTTATCTCCATTATCTCTCTCCTCTTCCGCGAGGTTTCTGGACTTTCTTCGGGTGACCGTCTTTATACCGTTTACTCCTTCCTAAATGTTATCTATGCCTGCATCGGCAGTTTAACATGGATGTTTGTCTTCCCGTACTTCAACTTTCCTATTAAGCGTTGGGCCTATGGATTCCTCAGTATACAATTTCTGTGCGTCTTCTGGGGCACGATCGGCATTGCAAACATTCCCGTTGGCTACAAGCATACTGCGGAATTTTGGGTTCAGCAAGCCATCTACCTAGCCTCGGTCAGCGCTCTAAGAGCCATCAATCGTGTAATGTTCGCATCCATGTTGCCGAAAGGAGCAGAAGCACAGTTTTTTGGTCTGGAAGTCACCTTGGATCTGGCCACAGGGTGGATTAACACACTTGTTCAGGGAGTCATTCAAAATCGGACGCATAACTTAAGATTCCCACTTCTTCCCGATTTGTTAGTTCTTCTGGTTTCTGCAGGTTTCTACTTCTGGTTTGATCTTGCGAAGGGGATTGAGGATGCTAAGAAGCCTTTGGACGAGGACGATGAATGAATGTGACTGAATGTAACAGAACATGGATGTGATATAAACATTTGGCTTCTGTGTGTGCATGGAGAGAGAACAATTTCAAATCACTGGAGGAAACTAGAAGAAGCTATATTAGGCACCTCAATATATCTAAATAGTAATACATCTAATCTTGAGAGGCTACTGCTTCAAAATTTTCACTGTCACTGCCAAAGCTTCAAATTTTCTCATACTCAAGATTCAGGTCACAAGCTCTTCTTGCTCCAAGTCGCAGAATCTTGAAGGATATTAGCTTCATGTGGTAATTTTGGGCCCATCTATAACTTCTCGCGTCCCTTCATTACTAAAATCCTGAGAAACAAAATGCAGATTAGCGAAATCCTTAGAGGAGGTTTTAATGACCTAGCTCGCGTTCTCAATAATTGATGAAGGTAGACACACAATTTTTAGAACCAGCGATAAGGGGTGTGTGTCTACAATTTGCTTTTCTTGAACCATGTGGGCATGTGAGGTGCAGTTTCTAACTTGCCAAGAGCACGAGTCGTTCATCGTAGCCAACCTTCCCGAAGCCTCGAATTATTGCTGCAAAGTTGGAGGAATCACTCCGAGTGGTAGACATCACAAGGGCGTCTGCATCCTGGGTGAGACGGTCTGGGGTCACGCCGTTGCCAAGATATTCCTGTGTTGTAGTAAGCCTTCTAAAATCGGGAGGTGGTTCAGCACGCTGCACTGGATGACAGTGAGTGGATTGTGGATGCACAGACGGCCAGCTCATTTGAATTTTGAGGCTTGGTATTAGGGCACTTGAAGGATTATGCTGATCGGGTCATCCGAGAAATTATTCAACGTTAGTGTTACATTGATGAGAGAATTTGAGGACAATTTAAGGCGGCGCAGAATACCAGGGGTTGTGCTGAAGCGAGAAAGGAGCTTGAAAACTACACTTGAGGCTTGCGTTGAAGCTGGCTGTGATGCTACGATGGCGCTATCGTGTCACGTATTAAAAACTTTACATATTTTTTCTTCTCCTGCTGGAATATTGTTCTCTTTAAAGAGTTGAAAAACCCGAACATGGCTGACAACATAAATAAATACATGGATGTTATTAGTGACCCGAGCTATAGACGATCAACACTTTCGGCCTCATGCATATCCACATCAGTTATTTTCCAACAAAGCCGGGGGTTCAAACACTCTGAAATTTCAACCTCAGCCCACGAGGATACAGTGGACCTGACTGGAGCCAAGTTAGCTGTGAAACCAGGCTCGGTGGCAGCCACCATTTGGGCCATTTCATTCACTTACTGGTGTTTTCCGGTCAGGCCAATCCTCATCCAAGATCCAAGTAACACTTTTCACCAAAGTCACAAGAGATATCCGCATCTCTAGCATAGCGAACTTCTCTCCTAAACAGCTCCTCTTACCTCCATGGAATGAGATAAACTCGGCCCGTGCCCTAGCTTTGCGGTAGGTGCGATTGATGTCTTCATTCGTGCTTCCCCACCGAGCTGGTTGAAAATCATCTGCATCTGGTCCCCATGCCCTCTTGTCGCGATTGGTAGAATATGCAATATATCCCACGTAAGTATGTTTGGGAATATGAACCTTACCACCCAACATAACATCAGTTGAGGTGCGGCGATTTATCATTTGAGAGATTGGGGGGAAGAGCCGAAGGCATTCATATATCACAGACGTGAGATATGGCAAGTCTTGAATACATAACACAAAAGTTGCTGGGTCGAGGTTAGTGTTAAGGGAACAAACTTCCCCTCGCAGCCGCTGTTGTACTTCCTATTTACAAAGTTAGGTCAGAGGAGCGACTCAAGTGGTAACAACTAACAGGATATTTCGCTAATAGATATAGCGTAGAGGTCAAAAGAAGTTGAGGGTTTTCTTGTGCTGCAACAAATGCGGCATTAAGACTATCTCGGAATTGTCGTTTAGTCAGGATACCTTCGTCTCTTGCAGCAATGAGACGACTTCCGAGCTTTTCAGAACTCATCGAGCATGATATTCCCTCATGGGTTCGATTTAATCCTGCCGCTAATTCCTCTGAAAACTTTTCGATAGCCTCTCTCGCTCTTTTTCTATGCGGGAGCCAGTCAAGGATAGGAAAATTCATATAGATGGTTTGGAATATTTCGCGTTTGACTTCCGATTGGAGTTTATGGAGGGGAGCATTAGGGTTGGTGAGTGTCTGAGCCATCGTCAGAATTTAAGATGGGGAAGAGTGGATATAACTTACTTGGAAATCAGTTTGCAATAGTGTATTTGACACATTTGCAATTGTGTACCGCTGAAGCAATTCCGAAATCGGCACTCCTGCATTACCTGCGATTTTCTGGGTCTCCTTCACGAGGTTGCAGAGGAGTGTCGCATTTTCCACAAGAGAATCTGCCTCGAAATTTCTTTGGAGTCCAGGTTTGATAACTCCTTGATATAACTTCCAATCATCTGCTCGGGCAGATATTATATTGTCCCCTGGAAAGTTCAGTATCTAGAATATAGACACAAAAGGGATGCACAAACCAAGAAACTCTGCGATAACACTGTGTGGTATTTTCTTCTGATTGCCTCTTTTTTGAAACACCTCTTCGTCCTTGAATATCTCAGAAACATAGGATGACTGCTGAACAAGGACATTCCAACGTCCTGCAAAAAACAATTTGACTGCCCCGTGAGCTTGAAGAGGTTTCTCAATGTACTTTTTATAAGTGTCTTCTTGGTCGACATCTCGGAAGAAAGGAATTATTCCCACCCAAAATGGAACAGCATCAATGTTCAATGGATATTTAGGTGGGAGGAGGAACAAATAGTAAATACCGACAATTAGAAGCACAACAGCAAGAAAGGCGTGTAAACAAGCCCAAAGAATGGTCGCGAAGGTGTCAATCATCTTCCAAAAAGTCAACGCTCAAATGATGAATCAAAAGAAGTCTTCCAACCTTCATGCCAACGGAAAATTTGTGGGACTGAAAACAGAAACTGTTTGTCAATTTTCAAAATGACATGACTGAGCAAGGTGGAGCATTGGAAACATGGGTTATTTTGCCATGCATCCTACGGCTTGCCCTGCATCATGCTTCCTGCAGCTTTACTGGAAGTTCCAAGGGACACATATACTTTCCCGTTGCTTGCCGCTGAATATTACTAAATAGGAAGGATAACGCTAAACTTTATCATGAAGGAACCCTCGCTCACCTCCACATAAGCGTCATGGATTAGAATTATTATTTCTTCAGCACGCCAAATCCACGTGGGATACACCCCCGGCTACCCATGTCAAGGCCCTCAGCTAAATTTTAGATTACTTGCCTCATTTGATACATATACACTGAGGCCAAGACCAAGGGGACTTGTAAGAAACACCCAATAACCGGTTTTGCTCCTGACCAACCATGTTTTTAATGCTCACGAAATAGTAACAACCCGCCTAGGACTCAGGTCATGTAATTGTTTTTTCTTTGGCATACATGATGGACCAGGGAGTGTGGACTCCCACACTAGTACCTGTGCGCATGCAACTCCTGTGACTTGACCTGGCTATGAAAGTCGACTCGTTCACAGTAGCAAAGGAACTTTAGGTTAACTCAAGAATTGCCCAAACCTAGCAATACGAGCCCCACAAGGTAGTAACTTATGCCCGAGGGCTGTTGTGAACATGAACGTGCGTACGAGCCACGATCAGCTTGCCCAATCTCACGGCATCTGCTTTTCTTTAGCTATTTTGAGGCAAAAAAATGCCAAAGTCCACCAGAACCAGCACCGCCATGAAGATATGGACAGCCACATCTGTGTCAGCAGAGGTCGATAATAGACACGTAAATCGTCTAGACTAATGAGGGGAGACGAGAGCAAATGAGCAGGATTGAAATGGGAAGTAATTACTGTGTTGGTGGGTTCGCAACAGGCCATTCTCATCTCGTGTATCACATAGCTAGAGTTTCCACTACGCAAGCCAACGGCACAGGGAAACCATGGTGAGATATTTCTCCTGCTGCTCCTTTTGGATAGGTCACAGGAATAAATCATCGGTGGAAGTTCGAAAGTTGCGTAGAGGGACACTTCCAACTATCCATACTCAACTTTCACTTCATCAAAACAAAGTGTCGGCATCCACACCTAAATCAACACGAACAACAAAATATATTCAGTTATGGAGTTCTCTAATATTGGTGCTTCTGTCTACCATCAAGTTCAGGCTGTCTATGCTCGAAACAACGACGGAAAACTTCTCCGTATATGGGGATCAAAAGGAAGGGAATTGCAAGAGTCATGGCTATTGATTGGGGATAAACTATCAAATTTGAACAATGGTCTTATACTCAATTCTGAAAAAGATCGATCACTCAACACAATATCCTTATCGATCAACTCAACTGAATATTTATGCCGGGAACAAGCGACTGCTAGCGGCAACGAGTTTCTTGGGATTATACAGAAAGCTACTTCCGATGCTGGTGACCAGCCTTTTCAGCAATTCTTCACCACTCTTCTTCTGAAACAGATGCGTCTGCATTTGCTCCCTGGCATAGATCATCCCCCGTCCCACCTCTCACAGCTCCAAGCACAACAAATCGTGGAACTTTTCAATCGTCGCCTCCGCCACACTAGCACCAACGACCAGTGGGAATTTGGAGGACGCGAATATTTCAAGGACCGGATTTACTACTACACCTCACGAGAGCTTCCATGCGAATTCTGCCTCCCCGCTTTCCCTTGCAAATCGTCAAACCCCAACAAGGTTATGGGTAGTATGCCTGATCGAGGGGAAGAAATGGGGCTACTCAAGCTTCACGGTTTTGCAAGGGAAGTTGAAGAAATCTACCCTCCTGGTGCTAAAGTGTGGATCATAAGTGGTACGTAGCAATATTCGGGATATTAGAAAAATATTCAAGAGGCTAATTCAAAGCGAATAGATGGTCACGTGTTCAGCGACTGCAGTAAGTCCACCACTATGCTTGGTAGAGACCCTCTAATAGGTTGTAGTTGGAGTAGGAGATGATATTGTCGATTCATATACTTCTAAATTAGTAGAGATGAACAACAGAGTCAGCGCAGAGCAAGTGTCCAACAGAGTTAAATTCGCTTCGCTTGTAGATCTTTTCGACCTTAAGAACTCATACGAAGCCTCGAATCTAGCACAAGACCTCAACATCCCTGGGATCAACCATTATGTTGATACCTGCCTCGAAGACGAGGCGGAGCTTTGCCGATGTATCCTCATGTCGGGCTGTCAGAGTGACAGAGCCGCACTAAGGAAGAAAATTGACTCTGGTGACCCTGCAATTCTTGCACTCTATCGCGGCTTTTCACGTTTCATGCTTGAGGATTTAGAACTCCACCCTGCCACGAAGAATATGACTAAAAGTCAACGAAAGAAGCTCTCGGTCAAGGTCTCATTTGAGATGATAATGGTATGTAAAATATATAAGTGAACTTTTCTTTTGCCGAGATACGCTAACAAAAGGCAGCGAAATCAAGCATACTCAAATCTTGTAGAATTACTCTTCCCTGACCACGTCCGTCTATCAATTCACGCGTAAGTCACTGCCATTAACTACTGGCACTAACTAACCTCCATCACCTAGCCACAACAACAGCGGCCCCAAATTTGGGATCCAACTTTTTGAGAAAGAATTTTGTAAGCCAATTGGCATGCTTTCTCAATCTGCAGAAGCTGGTTTTAACTCAGACGATCTCCTGCATATCCCAACGCCTTGGCACAATTGCGTTGTGGAAGTGACAGGAGACCCAAATATCTATGTCGGAAAGTCCAAGGTGATTATAGATGCCTTGAGCAAAGGTCTATACAAGGGAAGTTGGAAAGAGGGAAGGAGGGAAAAAGCTGGGCACTTCCAGGTTGAGCGGCTCGAGACTGCTTCAGCTCCAATGCCGGCTATGAAAACGGAGGACCGGCACGAGAAGACTGGCTTGACAGTTATTCTTGCGTTTATGAGTCGAAATGGCGCGAACTTGTATAGATACAGTTTTGGTTTTGGGATCAGTTTGTATAAGCGCTTGATAAGTTGGGTACCACGATATTAGTCAAGACCCTTGGGATTCCCTTTGTCAATACTCGGCGTTTCTTTGCGTATATTTTAAAAGAACAATACAATCGTCTTTAGCCATTTTATGTTTGCAGGTTCCGCTCAAGAAACTAATACAAATCTCAGACTCGCGTTGCTATCTTCACTTGCCACCTCCTTGAGGTAATAATAGTTTTCTTGTCTTTCACTACACAGCCATCCCCACTCATATCCCCTTCCGCCAATATAAACATGAATAAGCGTTTTCCACCTAAATCCTAAGGGTAACGCCCCTACGCCTTCATGGCGCAATGGTGTTGCTATTCCTTCTGCACATAGGCAAGCACTATTCCTGGGCACATGCCGTGTAGAAATAAGGCCTGGTAGCTTCTTTCATAGTACATTCCAGGATCTATAAGGAGTTTAGCATATTACGTAGGTGTTTACCGTGTTGACGGTAGATGAGTATCCTATCCAAAAATAAGTGGTTGGTAGGCAATAGCATTTTGGATTATCTATTAGGGAACTTCAATTGCATTTGCAAAGGGGGCCGAAACTGCGTCACGGGAGTTATATTGAGGCCATAATTCAATTGATCGGGGGGATGCTGTTTACATAGTTGATCGGCTCAAACGCGCCACCAAACTGTTTGGCATGAGAGCGGCCAGCGCAGTAACTAAATCGACTGGCAGGTATTCTGGAGTAAGTAGTTCTCTCTCGATAGCTGAGGTGCAACTATCGAATAAAATGTGCAGATATGGCTCGAAAATGTGCTTCGGAAGGAAGCCTTTCGCTCACAAGAGTCAGCTGGTGGTGAAGCTTCTAGAGATGCGAGAGCACATAGTGTAATGGCAAAGACAATATAATGTGCTTGAAGTTATTTTCACTTTATAAATAAACGGAGCATATACTAAGCCAGTATCTAGGGAGTTTGGGGTATTCAAGCCGGACCATGGTAGAAACGCCGTTCCATATCACCCAAACCAGTCATCCAGTCCCATGCCATTCCAGCCTGAACGCCGTGCTAATAACCAAATTTTCGACCTTTATTTCTTCATGCTCTTGATACAAACTGGACAGATCCAGATGCCGACTGGCTCACTCTTGAGTCCAACACATGACCAGTGAAACCACTCATAAGGACAGCTATCGTTATCGCAAGCAACCATGTCTCCATAACTGACACTTTGACAGGTGCAATATTTTCTGTCGTCCGTAGCGTCTTCCTCCTCTCCATCAAGCATCTCTTCATCACGGCCACCGGCTGGCGACGCAGCTTCATCATCTTCCTCGCCAGTTCCGGTATCCGCATCACTGAGTTCGCTCTCGTTCGTGGAGGAAGGTGAATTCTTGTTCCGGGCACCCTTCAGCCTGCTCAGGCCAGATTTCGTAGGCTTTCCTTTCCGTGGCGCTCCACTTTGTCTGCTGCCCTGAGGAGCAACTTTCTTATTTACTATTGACTTTTGTGATGCTCCCCTTGGTCCCGCACTGCCCGCTCGTCCTCCAGTTGGAGTGCCAGCTCTAGGTGTATTTGGGGTCATTGATGAATGGCGAGCAAGACCACTTGGTGGAAGTACTCCCAAGCCTCCGGTTAGCCTCTGCCTCTTAGCATTGGCCCCTAGTGAGGCTTCTCGTGCCTGCCGACTCATCATTATTGGTGCTGCTGGGGTGGAGGGGGTTGAGACACTGCCGCCGGTGCCATTCGCTCGCATCGCTGTTTGAACCTGTGGTGGTTTAATTGGGTACTGGTTAGGATGTCTGGTATGAACAACAGTAGCAGAGTTGGGAATCTGGCCTAGAGGCATAGCAGCTACACTTGGCTCTGGTCGAGTAGCTTTTATGCGCTCTTGCGCTGGTTGAGGTCTGAGAAGTGAGGGAATGTCTTGATCATTCGGGAACTCCCCTCTGTCTTGTAGAGCCTTAATATGACCGTCAAGGTACCGTGTATGTTTATCGATGACCTGCTGTGTCTTTTGTGCTAACGCGACCTTTTCTTCCTGGAGTATCTGGGCTCTGTCATAGTTCTCAAGGATAATCTTTCTGTAACTCTCTTCTTTGGGGTTCGTCGTGTGAGATCCATTCATTCGAATCCATTTTTGGATGTTACCATCATGTTTGTTGATGATAGACAAGCACTCGGACATCTGTCTGTCCTTCTCTGCAATCTCCTCTTGCATGAAGGCTATTTCGGCCGGTAGGTTCGCGACTCGGTTTGTCCATTCATCTAGGACGGCGGCGGCATCTTGATGCTCGATTTGAGGCATCTTTCTACCAACAAAGTCGATGGAGAGGTCGTCTCTGGGCATGATTGTTAATGCTGTTGCGGCCCAGTACGCGCAGAACAAACAGCAATGACGGTTTGTAAAGATGCGCGTAGTCGCACGATCGTATGCTCACCTCGAAAGATATTTTCTGTATCCCCCGCCCTTGCTGTTTACGGAAGCGGAAAACAGGGTCCTTGCTCCTAGCTACGTTGGCGTACTCGGATCGGGATGGTGCTGAAAATGTTGAAATTGAACGGCAGGGGAAGCAAAGATGACGAGGAAAGCGCCGCCGCCATCGCGTGTGCGGCTACCGGCGCCGAGATTTGCACGCTAGCTCGGCATTTCAGCCTCGCATTAGCGCCATAGCGCTTGTTAATCAATTGTGAGGATCATGAGCCTCATAGCACTGGACGTCAATTGTTCGTCCCTCAACCACTTTCTCCCATTTTTAATCTATATACTCGGCGTATTGATACTGCAGCAATCAATTGTGCTTTTGTGGAGCTTGTTTATATACCGTTAGAACCCTGAGTATTTTTGCGACAAAGCCGAGGAACTGTGGGTGTTGTCCCAGACCAAGCTCAACCAGCTTCTAACAGCTAACAGGTGGGGATCAGATAGAAGTCAATTTCGGTAGCCTGGTCCCGGCCATAATAGATACTTCCGGTACTATATCTTCGGTCTTCGAACCTCCTCACCTAATTTCTACAACCGAAACATTTGATGCGACCTGATTAAATTCAATATCCGGCATACCTGCTGGGCATGAACACGACTGAGACCACAATCCTTCTGCAAATCTGCAGGTCTCAAACGCACATAGCCAGATCATAGAGCCAAAGAGCTCTAGTCTCTAGGATGGTCTACTCTACGAACAGTATCGTCCAGGAGTATGCACATCCTTTACTTCTACAAGGAGATTCCGAGAATATAAAATTGTTGGCAAAGGTCAAAGAAGAGATATTGAACAATGGAATCACCCGGCCAGTTGGATACACAGTCTCATGGCATTCGAATCCTGAGATCGAAAAACACCATTTCGGACACGCTCATCCCATGAAACCATGGCGACTCACTCTTGCCAAATCGTTAATCATGTCCTATGGAATGCACGCAGGAATGGATACATACGTCTCACGGCAGGCCACAAGGGAAGAGTTAATGGATTTTCATAGTGATGACTATCTGGACTATTTAAAAACTGCGAAAGTTGCTATACCTGATGACGAATACCCTAAGGACTTCAACCTTGGTGGATCAGACTGTCCTATTTTTGAAGGACTCTTCAATTACTGTTCTATGTACGCTGGCGCCTCAGTAGATGCTGCACGTAAATTGTGCAATAACCAGGCGGATATCGCTATCAATTGGTCTGGAGGCCTTCATCATGCGAAGAAAGCTGAAGCCTCTGGATTCTGTTATGTAAATGATATCGTCCTCGCTATTCTACAACTTCTCAGGCAACACCCAAGAGTGTTGTACATTGATATCGATGTTCATCACGGGGATGGAGTGGAAGAAGCCTTTTGGTCAACAGATCGGGTGATGACACTCTCAATACACAAGTACGACGGTATGAATTTCTTCCCAGGGACAGGCGACCTCGAGAGGACCGGGCCAGATGATGAAGCTAATCCTGGTGCTCACCACGCTATCAATGTACCTCTCGCCGATGGAATTGATGATGAGCAATACGTTTGGCTTTTCAAGACCATCGTGCAGATGTGCGTGGACCGTTTCCAGCCTACAGCTATTGTTCTACAGTGTGGAGCCGATTCTCTAGCAGGCGATCGATTAGGTCGATTCAACGTGCAAGTCCAAGGTCATGGTGCCTGTGTTGCATTTTGCAAATCACTTGGAATTCCTCTGCTCCTCGTTGGTGGGGGTGGTTACACGCCTCGTAACGTAGCACGGGCTTGGGCTCACGAAACCAGCATCGCCATCGGGTGTGACGCCACACTAAACCCCACAATCCCAATGCACACACCCTACCGCTCTCACTTTAGACATGATACTATCTTTCCAACCTTACAAGAAATCCTTACCGATCACCCACGCCCAAACAAAAACTCTGAAAAGAGAGTGCGAGAAATCGTCTCGTCAATTACAGAACAGTTGAGATTTGTGAATTGTGCACCTAGTGTGCAAATGACCAATATCCCCCCTGACCTGACAGCGTACAAAGAGGATGTTGAGGATAGGTTGAGGGAAGAAAAGGAGGAGTTTGATAAAGAGGCGCGGAGGGTGAAAGAGCAAGGCCTAGGGGTACCAATGGAGTACTAAGACTTGTGTGTAACTTGTCTCGCGGCTATACCACCCCAGAATCGGGTGCCATTAGAAATCGTAGTAGGTGTTTGGGTTGCTTTTGTAAAAAGCGAGGCGTCTGGTGGCGGCTCTATGGGCTTCTGGCGTTATATCATGATACATCAGGTTTGAACGATGGATTCCCGTATATGATGTTACAATATCAGAATTCAGGGAAATGAGATGATTCCAACAATCATATTCTAATTCCGTTTGAGTGATCATATACCCAGTTCTATTGGGATTGTCTAAAGTGCTCATATATATTAGATCACACACGCTCGCTGAAATTCGCCCGATTAAATAGCAAGTGGTTTGCACCATCTATGAAGTATAAAGGCCATTTATCAATTTCAATGCCCCAGTCCTTAGTCTCATTCACACCACACTATTAGAATTCCAATTCAGACCTTCTGACTAAGTGGAATATCACCATTAGTAACCTCCTTCACAAACTCTGGGTCTGGATCGAAGAGCATAACGTGGAAGTGCTCCACTGCGTGGACGCTCTTGAGCGATTTCCAGTTCTTGAACCATATTACCTGTTTCTCCTGTCAATATTCCAGCATCTTAACTTCTTCTGCGGCTAGAACCAGAATTTTGATAAGAGGGGATACTCACATTGTTTCCCCCACACCTCTCTCTAAACACCCTCCCCACATACCCCTCAATCTCCCCTCTCGCCTCCTCTGTCAGATCCCCCGTACTCTCATCATCCTCCAGCACAAACTTCGTCCACACCACTAAGTGCACGATCCTTTCATCAATTCCGTATGGCCAATCATTCCACAGTATTTTTACATCGCTCTCTTCTTCAAATGGTTTCGCTTTCGAAACTATTGGCTGCTCCCACTGCAACCGCTCAGAAACGATGAAGGCCATTATCGAGCCATGCAACTTTTTAAGTGTGTGGTTGTAACCTAGGTAACGTCGGAGTTGCGAAGGAATGCGTTGGAATAAGTCGAGGCGATTCGCCGCTATTATTCCTCGAACCTCCGGCCATGTCAATGTATTATAATCCCTATCCGGGGTAGAAATTATAGAAAAATCTTTCGGTGACAAATTCGCTAAGAAAGGCGGACATGTTGGGCTTCGTAGGTGAGGAGGGACATTGATTTGCCAGAATGGCAGACTTGTCTCATCGTCGCTTGAACAGGGGTTCGTGGAAGGGAGGGGAGTTGTGCTGCCCATTGTATTTGAGGGGCTTCGAGATGTGGGGGATCGTGGGGCCGGCAGATGGAGAATAGCCTGTCTGGTGGTTAATATGGATGGGATGAACTGCTGCATGTATTTGACGAACTGGTCAAGGGATGAAAGTGTGGTAGCGAGTTTGGTGGCTTATTTGCGGATATTGCTGCAGAAGGCGTGCAGCTAATATTATAAGAATAACGCAGCAGGTAATGAATTGATATCGCAAAGAGGAATATAGGAGTTCTTGAAGATTTTAGGAATTGGTTGGGTTGTTGCAGTTGAGGTTACACTCGCTGGATGGAAGGTTACTCCCCTACAAGACCATCGCATCCCCAAGAATCTGATAGGACTACTAGCTTCACCGCCCGCTGTCAGAAATGGAAAAAGCCTCAGCGTTATCGGGAAGTGGATAGACAAACGGGACTGGTCTGGGAGCCGAATGAATGTCTCACCGATTCCGAGATATAACTCAGCTTCTAAACCCCTATCTTACATTGTTTGCTTTGGTCTCCTTTTGACAACTTTCCCCCCTAAACTATCTTCATGCCAAGCGGAGGTCAGCTTGACCAACACAACAATGCTAATTCCAACCCACCCCTTTGTCTCTGGGACAGTAGATCTGTCACTTCCGAATTTGCGTAAATGCCAGATTAACAATCAACGCCGAACCAAGGTCCAATTATTCTACGCGCGTCTCTGTTGTCAAAGGGCGCCCGGATTCCTTCTTAATGTCCACCTACCCCCCCGTATCCACAGCAATCTCCGCCATCGAGCCTCACACTTCACTCCTCCGTCCTCCACCCAAAAACCTGCAAACAGGTTCATTAAAATCCAGGTTTGCCCCATGGCTGTGCCCATGTATGTTTCTTCTCGTGTATCTGATCCATCCAATATCAGCCACTCGTAGATTTTCCAGGTGCAGATAATCTCGGCAATGGCGTTTCGGCAGGCACAACCCTGAGCACGCGATGGATTAAAGACGTGCAGGACTGTTGTGTAATGGCTGTAATTGGATGTTACTGTGCTTCCGTCCTCCGCTATCGAGATGGAATCGCTGCATGGAAACGCCGGCTTGTGGGTATTTTCCTTGTTCAGATGCTTATCCGCACCTGGTCTCTTCTCATCCTCCAGGATTGAGTTTTCATGATGCTTGCACCATCAATTTATATATATGTAACTAGCAGGATTCCACTTGTTTGTTTCGTGATGGTTGCTGTCGTTGTTGCTCGCCTGACTTTGTTTAAGTCGTTCACTCATTTGGTCTTCATGTGGTGCAGTATTGTTAGGGTGAAAGAGATACACAGTTGGGGAGTCTCATATTATCCATCTGATCCTCAACTTCGCCTCGACTATTGGATCGGTGACACGTTCGAATTTTGCGCGCGATACAGGTACAACTAGTCAGAAATTCGCCTTCGACCTCACAAACCCTATCAAAGTCGAGAAACGCCCACTTTGATTTCTCCTTACCACACAGCTCCGAAAATTGTCGTCGCAACCAAGACAATAAAAAGCAAACTCAACACATCCATCTCGGCGGCAATCCCACTACGACTGATAACAGCGACCCTCCACGGTTTGGGACATACTTAGAGTTGATGGTTGCACCGTGACAACATCATCGTCACGGCCGTTCTCTCTTTTGTCTTTTTGACCTCAACACCACAGTCTTTACAGCACTCTCCTCCACCGTCAAAATGGCGAGACCACCACGCTCCCAGCGACCTCACATCAAGAAACCGTCACCCCTCCAACAAGTCCACTTGACCCGGCCCATCTCCACCGTCTCACAAAATCCCGAGATGGGACTGGTTCGCGACCCCAACTTCTGGAAGAGATTCTCTGTTGCGGTTCACCAGGCTGAGGATATTGAACTGGGCGAGAAAGGAGATGGAAGGGGAAAGAGATCTAATAGTGGCGCAAGTGGCACCAGCTCTTTAGGTCCAAAATACAAGTACGATTTCCTACTCTCTCAACTCGAATTTTCGATGTGCTATCAGATCTAACAACCATACAGCGATGAATGGCTCCTCCAACAGCGCAAAGAAAAGCGTAACTGCCGAATCCTCTGCGCCAGCATCACCCTGCTTGTTGCCCTAGTCATCATTGCCGCAGCTGTCGTGGGCTGGTATTTCACGAAGCGCAAGTCTTAAAATGCTTTCCCCATGAGGGGACCACCTATTCAAATTCATGACGCATGAGAAAGAAGATTCGCACGATAGGGACTGGCGTTTTAGGTGTTTATGTTCGCTAGCTCCTCTACCACTAGCTGCAACATTTCGTTTTGATATGCTATGGCGGCTTGCTTGAGGGATAGAAGGAATAGATATGGATTGCTAGAGCGTATGCCATAAACAAAAACTGGGGGCTAGACGAAAATGAGAGAAGATTACTGAGCTATGAGGTGATGAGCCGGCTGGTCATGTATATGAGATACTTGCTACGTTTGCTACCAAGCAGAGCACATAGCACATAACAAACTGAATAAATGAAACATAAAACATAGTGCCGATCCCGATTTCCGTGAATGGGAGGGTGCCGATCCATGTCGAGGATGATCCTCGGCTTTTGCTAGAATCCCAGATCACGATTGCAACTGCGTTCAGCACGTCTACGTCAACAACTTCAACACTCCTTCCTTGTTAAACTGAAGTCATCAGGTTCACGCGACTCAGGTGGACCGATAACACTACGAATCACAAATATGATCATCGCCCTCCCTCTACTTATCACTCCACGAGCATCCTCTTAACCTCCATCTTCATTTCTTTCCGAGGCTGCTATTTCATCCTTTATAACTTCTCCCCCCATTCATTGTACTTGAAATTTTACTAAAAGTTACCCCGTGACGATCTTACTTTCAGGCGGATTTATACACAAGGGTAAGCCAGGGTACATCGGTTCTTAGTATGTTTGAAGCAAACTAGACGATTGTTTACTTGGATGTGATCTCGTAACGATATCGTAGGGAGTAAACTTATATTGAAGATGGTAACTATGAGTTGAGCACGAAGCTCTTAAGGATAAGGACAGGTTTATGTGGAACTTTCAATGCCCGAGGATAGACGGGTAGACTGAGTCTACCAGTCTACCCGTTATTCCTAGGATCCCTTGTGCTCTCTGGATGCTTCAGGCTCCCGGAGTCACTTAACTCCTAGAATCTTAGGCGACCATACTACCCAACATAATAGTCCCACAGTCTTGTGACCCCCGCACGTGACAACTTGGTAGGTCTACGTACTAAAAGTACAACTTACTAAAAAAGATTTAAATAAAGAGTTCGAAGTAATAATATAGCAGGATACCATAAAGCAGTATAGACTATAGGTTGAAGCTACGTCAGGCTAATGGTCTGGACACTTCGTTATATATTGGAATTTATAGTTGTGTGAATTTTATATAACCTGTAATAAAAACTATTCTAAAAAATATGTTAAATTCCTAGTTGAGTTTTTGTGGCCATAGCTACAATACCTTTATAAAAAGTCTAGCGTCCGTATATTATTAGGAAGCGTGGATTAGTTGATTTTATATCTTCCAGCAACACGACCCAACCCAGCTTAATTCAGCTAGAAACGTTGCATAATATATTGTGTAATCTGTGTTATTTCCTATTTTTAAAAAACTGATGTATACAAGGGAAACTCCATAGTTTCCTTTTTCACGTAAACTATCAATTGGACACCAAATATGATTATGTAAGTAGCCACCGCCGCAGCTTCAGCGCCATAGCTACGGAAGTACGCCGCAATATAGGGAATGCTCCCCGCATCTTAACTTGTTTACTTGAATCTTAAAATGGGCTTGTCACAAGGCCAGCGCCACGAGAGACACGCACAGCCCCCACCAAGAAAAAGAAAGAAGAGAAAAGAAAAACTCAGCACAGCGCCAGTATGTGCTAAACAACAGCCTTACCTCTGTAACTCCATCTCATCCCTTCACTCTTCCTATTTTTTCAAGGGCTGCAGTATAGTTTGGTTTAGCTTGATCAATTAATTAATTTATTGATCGAGTAATCGGGTAAGGGAAATTTTATGTAAGTGAGTGAGGGTGAGTGACAAGTGAGAAAGATTAGAAACGTCATCATATTTCTTAGGAAAGTTGCTGGATAAGGCTTCACAGGCTGCGGCGAATTCGAATACGAATATGAATGCGAATCAGAATCCAAATGGGGGGGATGGTTATGGAGGACAGCAACAACAATATGGACAATATGGGCAAAGTGGTCAAAGTGGTCAAAGTTGGAATGGGAGTGGGTATCAGACACCGGGGGTGGAGTATGGTCCTTTGACTGTTGGGACAGGTCAGGGGATGGGGTATGGCGAGTTAAACCAATACCACGCCCCAGTATATTCGTATCAGCAACCACTAGCAACGGCTAGCGGACCTCCTCTTCTTCGTCAAACGAACCAGCCACAGCAAGTATCGTCGGTATATAGTCAACAGGTTCAGGGTTTGTATCATCCACCAGCAGTACCCAGTGGGGCTGCTCAGGGATATGGGCCTCCCCATCAAACGAATCAGCAACCAAGCCAGCAATCTGCGTTCATATATGGTCTTCCCGCTCAGAATGCTCCCCAGTCGCCACTGACATCGGGTATATCCACTCAAGGGTATGGACCACCATCGGCACTTCAAACACACCATTTCTCACCACAGCAGCAGAACATCCCAATTCTTCCAAGTCAACAAGGGAACTCTCAACCTTCTTCACAAGCTGAAACGAACAACCCAGAGTTCTGGGGGAAATTAATCACACCTCAGAGAACTGCTTCTCCGGTGCTAATTCTGTATATTACGGCGTTGTATAATTACCTAGACCAAGCTGTTGCTCCCTCTAATCAAGGAGGCCTTTCACCGGAGAAGATAGGGAGGCTAGGGGATATACAGGGGTATTCCGGGGGCGAGGGCATATGTACATCCCTCTTCTTCCTTCTCTTCTAAATTAGCTAATAACCACCTCTTCCAGATGGCTCACTCAAAGCTATAGCCTCTTACACTGGCCAAGGCTCTGCATTCATCGATGCACAATTCATTACAATCTACGACGCCTACTCCGTAGCCTATTCTACTATTCCCCGTCCCCCTAACGATCCCATCTCACCTCCCTCCATGCCCGGAACTAACCTCCTCTCCTCTTTCCTCCCCTCCTCGCCTATGCCCCTATTAACACTTCCCGGCCTCGTCTCCTTAACAACCCTCAACATATTGAGACAACCGCACAAGGAATGGGTCAAGATGACAAAAGTCCTCTCCTCTCCCTTACTTCTTCACCCTGGTACTGGAATGACACTGCCGAGAGAAGTAAAGAGGGAGGCTTTTCCGGAAACGGAGGATCGGGAGGCGGTGGAGAGGAATAGGATGTGTGAGGAGGTTGTGAAGAGGAGGAATGATGGCGATGCGAGGAATATGAATATGGCGGCTAGACAAGCGGATCTTAATTCTGCGAGGATGAGGGGTGATGTGGTTTGGACATATGATGGGTATGGTGGCGTGAGGTATTTGTGAGAGTTAAGTGAGGGGTGAGGGTTTTGTGGGCTATGGGGGTGATTGATGAATATAATGTTATCAGGGAAACCGCGCTAATTGTCGGGATTTTGTATTGTGTGCGCACTGGCCAGACCATGGTATGTCATCTGGCGAATAATTGAAGATATTTCAGGCCTCGTACTACGCTGCTTTGTTGGGGGGGGGTAGGGGGGGGTAAGGAAAGCTTTTTCTGACAACTCTTTCAAACAAGGATCGGCCGAGGTCGTAACTATTTCCACCGTCGACGGCAAGCTCACAGCTGTTGAATTTGTGTCGTAACTATTGATGATCCCCGATAGATATTACCTCTTCCCTTAGCTGACCCATAGCAGTAAGTATATGGGCATCGAAGATTGCACCTCCAGAACAACACCACGTGAAGCAGATTGAGTAACTAATTTTCTTGTCTCTGATGATTTTCATATCCCTCCCAGCGGAGATATGATCCATTTTAGCCTCGTCCTTACTGAAATTATCAACGATTGCTGTGTGCAATTTGCAAGAGTGGCAACGAGGGCAATCCCGTGAAGGTTCTGATATTACGCCCGTATATTGCAAAATCACGAGAATGGCGTATTCCCTGCACCCAATGTCTTAGTCGGGCTGCCATCGACCAGTTGAAATCAGAGGTAACCGTAGCCCCGTACTGTTGTCCACTTACCTTCAAAATCCGAGTTGACGGAGCTGGAAGTCCGTAGTCTGGCGGATAATCGAAAGGATCGATCTTATTGTCAACCAATCAACTTTGCCAGCTGCACAAAGATAGCAACACAAGTTAACTATTATCACGGATTTTAAGATCTATAAATTCTTGATATTGTAGCTCATAAGCACCGGTGTTCTTGTTTAACTTGGTTTTTTACAAAATTGTTAAAATTGAGCATACTATTATCTCATCAAAGCACGAAGATACATGATTCCCCCTTAGTTAACCTTAGTATAATAGCCACCCCCCAGGGATTCGAGGAAGAGATCTCAAATTGACACTCTTCCCTTCTGATAAGCAGGGGGGGGTCTCATGGTGGGGAGTACAGATTACTTCTCAGTGGAATCTCGTTTCTGCCGCGGAAATCCCATGAATGTGATTATTGAGGGGAAAGCCTGGTTAAATTTACACATAGTTGTAAGTGGACTAAGTAGTGCTCGAGGAACATATCTCAAAAGTTGTATGTTATGCCATTTAATGAGTTGGCGAGAGTCTACCGAATTTCCTAGCTTGTGTCTGACTAGAAAACTACAGGGGAATAGTTCACGGTTTAGAGAAGCCTTTAGATGTAGAGTTGCTTATGGATCGTGGGCACGCGATTCGCGTCCGCATGACTGTGTTGCTGATTGCAAACTCTGCTACAAGGGGGGATTGTGGTAGCCGAAGGTGTAGATGATAGCAAAATGAGGATTGGCACAAATTTTTAAATTTGACGCAGGACTCTTAAAGGAGATTAGAAATTAATCGTTCAGGCTTGGTGGATGTCATGGGTGTAACCCGGCACGAGGATAGTTATATAGTGAGGAGTGGCATTCCGCTAGCGTTGAGGGGCGGAGGAAGATAATCTCTAATATCAGGATTTATTACTGTCTATAAATAATGAGGTGTTTGCTATTGCTTTTGTGTATTGATGGTTTAAAAAAAAAGGTTGTTATTTTACAAAAGTGAATACATGACGCTAATGAAAGAAACGAGTCTTAGCGACTAGTATACCTGTAGTTGATTGGAAATTATTTTAAAGAAACAAATGCGTACAGAAAATCCCATCGAGGAGTAGGCCTTGCCACCACTCATGCCTAGTTAGGGTTGACAAGGAGACGAGTTCTCGCAAAAGCTGAAAAGAGGACAATGACGAGTAGAATTGGAGAGGAATTCCTTTGAGATAGGGATGTAACTTCGGTATTAAGATTGCAATTTACTTTGTGTGAATGATACAACAAAACCCGTCCAACCAAGGAGCTGTTATACACCCTTTCTTAATATCAGAGCGTGCTTATTGCTATTATGCGCATTTCCATAATGTCGGGCAAGCGGGTGGAAATAATTTCGAGGTTGAAATAAACAGTTGAACGAAGGGCGAGTAGTATCTTTCCATCTCAAGATACCCATTACCTGCTACCGCTAGATCAAAGGCAATCGAAAAGTATTTTACAGTAGCTAGGTACTTTTCGTCATACCACTACCTTCCACCATGCCACTTATATGCCAAGTATGATTCTCAACTTTAAACCAACAAACACATTGTTGCATATCGCGAAAGAAGATCTCCAAATACCCGTAATAACGTTTAAAATACGTTTTCTACCGAGAATACTGAAATCATTTGTTGCAACTCGCGACGTAGATCTTGAAATAGCCGGAATAAGGTTTAATGGAAGTGTCTCTTTCACCTAAGAAGAGAAGATTGTTGCATGTCGTAAGGTCGATCACACAATAACCGGAATAAGGGTTACTATAGGAAGATGACTTTTTGATGCTTCAAGAGGTTTGTCGCATTTCGCAACGCCGATCACGAAATAGCCAAAAGAAGGACGAGAGAATAATGCGGAATTAGGATAGAAGGGTGTAGATGTGTTGCTTTTCGCAACGTAGATCATAGAATAGCCGGCGTGAGGCTTAAGGGGAAGTGTAAGCTCTAGTTGAGAAATAGAGAAGTCTGTCGCATTTCGCAATGGAGATCACCAAATAGGCAAAAGAGGGATTAAAGCGTAACTCGAGGTTTAAGTAAGAATGAAAAAGGTTGTTGCGTGTCGCGATGTAGATCTCCAAATAGCCGGAATACGATTTTAAAGCAATCTGAAGTTGAGAAGTGTGTTGCATTTCGCAGCGTCGATCACCAAATATCCGGAATAAGCTTCAAAGCGAAGTTAAGATTTGATACAAGAAGGATTTTGTTGCACGTCGTGAGGTAGATCTCCAAATAACCATAATAGCCTGAAGATATGCTTATGTTGAGGTTTTAGGTTGTGAGGGACAATTGATCTTTTGAAACGAACCTAACACAAAAAACTTTGAAACCATGTGATCAGGGAGCTAAACCGAACGGAAAGAGGGAAAGTAGGAAACGTTTGCGGAGCAAATTGGATATAGAGGTAAAATACAAATCGAGTTGTGGCGTTCTTGCAGTTGTGAGGTGGTCCATGGGTGAGGCTGGACATTCCACCCGAGTTAGAGGATGACACTAGCCAAAGGTCAAAAGTGGATTTGTTGCATATCGCATTTAAGATCCTCGTTCCAAGCATACCGATCCCGTGATATGCTTGTGTCGAGGCTCTGAGATGGGATCGTGGCGCAGCTTTTCAGTCACTCAGATCTTTTCTTAGGAAGAAAATAGTTTAATTCCGACCTCGTTTAATCAACAGGGAAACTTCAGACGATGCTTCGGATGACATCGTTATTGCATTGTGGCTCGAAAGAAAATCGATACGCGCTCTGATGGTCAGAGTCCGGCTCAGCGCAGCCACACGAACCTTGTGGACTAGAAACATCCATCTATCTAGAAATCTTCTCATTTTGAAAGGTCGGTATTGGTGGTGGAACGACACGTTATCAATAGCGAAAATGAAAGATTGCAAATAGTGTGATTGCACAGCAGTCAATTCAAATTGCACGGACAGGAGTTCGTCGCACTGCATTTGAACGTTCAGATCGGGAACATTTATCGACCTCAGCTGCAACCTTATCATAGGCGCTTCCTAAAAGGTAATAAATACCTTGCTCCAAATATTGTACTCGCTCTAATACGTCTAGGTTGAGTGATGCTAATTGCAAGAAACGATGTAGTGTAAACATCCATTAGTTGATGCTTATGTCCCGTTTTTCGGGAAGGAAGATGTATGACGCCATACTATATTACAAGATGGGACGTTCAAAAACACTATATCTGGCGTTGGCCGTTGGTGATGCTGTTGTGAAACCAACACCTCAAGTGGTTTCATAAAAACCCTGGACGTCCTCACGCAGCAAGTAGATATTGACAGTTCGCCTCGTTAAAGCCCTGTGAAGATCGCTGGACGCCACAAGCTTCTTTCGGAAATTTGTTGAAGAGAACAGCACCGCGATGTGCAACAAAGTCTGGCCTCAAATGAATCTCAACACGGGATCTGGCCTCTCACGGCCTGTGGGGCTTTGACTCGGGATGGGAATCTGAGAACTCGAGACTGTTGGGATACTACGGAAGATTCGAGGTACACACATCACAATATTAGACGATGCACTCACACTTGCTGAAAAGGGGGTCGCTCGTAACTCATCAAATGCCTCAGGAAGAGGAAAGAAATGAACACTTTAGTATTCGGTTGCTGCTGCCCTGTAAAGTTCTCGGAATCCCACCCCCACGTGGTAGATCTTCAGGTTTCCGATGGCTCGTTGATGGCTCGTGGATGGCTCGTCGGTGGCTTCGACGGGTGCAACAACCCAGAAGCCGGTTTCGAGGCCCAAGGCGTGATTTCTATCGTTTTGGTGCCTAGAGGAAATGCTATAAAATTGATAGTGGGAGAACGGACCGAAGCCCATAAACATACATGCGGAAGAACAAACATCTGTGCCAATTGTTGCCGTGCGTCTAAGCGTGTCTTATCTTCATAGCAACCGGAAAGACCAAAATAGCATATCAAAACAATATCTTATTGCTTGTTCAGCCGCAAGCGTAATGCCGTCGTCGGCTTGCGAGTTTGTTTGGAAATTAAGAGAGTGGGCCGAGCAGGAGCCGCCAGACCCCTATTCAAGAGGCTCGTTGCATATCTGTTGGTGGACATGGACTGGAAGATGGAAAAATATCATCCAAAGGGTCATTAGGAAGGCGAAAACAACTTGGAGAATACACTCCGGTTTTCTCCAGATGAACCCGCGAATTTCGGCGACAGAGGGAGCGATTCGCCACCATTGATAGTTTTCTCATTGACAACCTCACAAATACGCTCTCGAAAAAGGAGGGGTGTGTTCAAGGAAGTCGCGGCGCTCAGCCAGTGGGAAATCATGGTCGTTTTCCACCCCTGCCAGTGCCACCTTCCCATGCGGTCTAAGACACATTCGGCTTTTGCCCCAGCCCTCGACCCTTCGAGACAAGACAAAATAATTTCCAGCAAGTGAGCAAGGTTGAAAGAGGATACATAAACCAGAGCCCAACTCCTTCTCTACCCTCAAGAAAGTTCATCCGTAAAGTGTTTGTCTGTGAGTCTCCCCTGCTTCATTTCAACATTTCTGCTGGGCTCAATTGCAGCTCAACCAAATTACGTCAATCGACAGCTCTGTTCAACCAAGCCACTAACAGCTCTCCCTTAGAAGCTCTCCCAATTCTCATCCGAAATCCACAACCACATTCTACTCGAGAAACTCGAGTTATACACCTAGCACAATGGCATCTACACTGAAGAGCGCATTGCCTGCGCATTTGAAGCCCTCGGGACTTGGAAATGGCGATGCTGCAGCAGATTTCGCTCGAAAGCACCATGGCAAGACACAATCGCACATGGTGAGTTGAAGGATTTTATTCACGTTTGTTTTCTGGCAGCAGGGAAAGTCTACGATACGATAAGATCGTCTGCCAGGCTTTCAGTGAAGTTGGCAAGTATTGACGACTTCAACCATTATCACACCTATTCAATGGAACACCCGCCAAACTTAAAAGGAAGGAACTGGAAATGTTCCACGGCAATGACGACACAAAATCACTACTGTCTCTACCTCAGCGATCTCTGCATTCACCAATCCCAAGCTGGCGAGTTCGAGTTACACCTTGAAGACGAAGAGTTCCCCACCACCCTCACATACGCACCACTCCAACCAGTACCACGCGTAGAGCAACCACTATTGGAGGAGCATCCAGCTTTGAGGAAACCTCCTGGGCAGCCAAATCAATCTTACCCGTCAAGCACAATGGGTTCCAATGGCCCTCTGGACGCGTCTCCACTTCCATCCCCACCAGCAGCAAAGGCAGATATTACCATTGATGAAATTACATTTCCGATTCTTGAAAAGGCTTCACTCTACGATTTGGCAAGGCTAATTTCAGATGATCAGGCTTTCGAAAACACATCTACCTCCGTAGCTGCCAGCCAGATGCGAAATGCCCTCAACAACCTCGCAGATACTGTCGAAGATCCTACGGAGAAGAAGGTATGCATTCCACTCTCCGAACGCCTAATATAGTCCATGCTAATTCGTTGAAGCTTTTCGAGACAGAGATGGACAACTTCTTTGCACTTTTCCGAAGATACTTGAATGAGAAGGCGAAGGGAAACACACTGTAAGTTTTGTCTGGCAATAATACAAAGCAAAAAGCTGAGCTAGTCAGCAGTGATTGGGATCGCATTGCACCACCGGCACAGAACCAGGTGGTCGACTACAACGAGCTCGCAAACTCGGAATCCGTTGGTTTCTTGAGCAAGCTTGCTGTGTTGAAGCTCAACGGTGGTCTCGGTACCTCTATGGGTTGTGTGGGACCAAAATCCGTCATTGAGGTCCGTGACGGCATGTCCTTCCTCGATCTCTCTGTTCGACAAATCGAGTACCTCAACCGCACATATAATGTCAATGTGCCTTTCGTCCTCATGAACTCCTTCAACACAGATGATGATACCCAGAACATCATTAAGAAGTACGAGGGCCACAACATCGATATCCTCACATTCAACCAATCTAGATACCCTAGAATCCTGAAAGATTCGCTTCTTCCAGCACCAAAGACCTTCAACTCTCCCATTTCTGACTGGTACCCACCAGGACACGGGGATGTTTTCGAGTCACTCTACAACTCTGGTATCCTCGATAAGCTTATTGCGCGAGGTGTCGAGATTCTCTTCCTTTCCAACGTTGACAACTTGGGTGCTGTGGTCGATCTCCGCATCCTTCAACACATGGTTGAGACCAAGGCCGAATACATTATGGAATTGACCGATAAGACCAAGGCTGATGTTAAGGGTGGTACCATCATCGATTATGAGGGATCTGTCCGTCTTCTCGAAATTGCTCAAGTGCCAAAGGAGCATACCAACGAGTTCAAGTCTATCAAGAAGTTCAAGTACTTCAACACCAACAACATCTGGCTGAACCTCAAGGCCGTTAAGCGAATTGTCGAGAACAATGAGCTCGAGATGGAGATCATCCCTAATAACAAGTCCATCCCAGCGGATAAGAAGGGCGAATCCGATATCTCTATTGTGCAGCTCGAGACTGCTGTCGGAGCTGCTATCCGTCATTTCCACAACGCCCATGGTGTCAATGTCCCGCGAAGACGTTTCTTGCCTGTCAAGACCTGCTCTGACCTGATGCTCGTCAAGTCGGATCTCTACTCGCTGAAGCACGGTCAACTCCAGATTGACCCCAACCGCTTCGGCCCAGCTCCTCTCATCAAGCTTGGAAACGATTTCAAGAAGGTGTCGGATTTCCAAAAGCGAATCTCCAGCATTCCTAAGATCGTTGAGCTCGATCACTTGACCATCACCGGTGCTGTCAACCTCGGTCGTGGGGTTACGCTAAAGGGTACGGTCATCATTGTGGCGACCGAAGGTAGCACAATTGATATCCCACCCGGATCTATCTTGGAGAACGTTGTGGTTCAAGGTTCGCTGAGATTGTTGGAGCATTAGACGAATTAATGTCATGGGCCATGGAAAGGACGGATTTGTTTTGGGTTTGCATGCAATGCGACGCGTTACGGTACGCAATTCAACACGCCGGTCGATATAGAGCAGTAGAGCTCTTATATGACTGCATTCATGTATTAGGATTATTTTAATGAAGCGTTGACGTTAGACTACACAATTTTGAGATGGAGCATGCTATGTGTTTACAACAACTTGAGCGGAAAGCCGCAAAAGGCCCCCTTTCCCGTCGGTTCATGCACTTGAAAGTCTACAGAACCAAACACGCTAGGATTTCATGGTTTATTTTTGGGGAAACGTCATGCCATAAACAACAATTTCAAAAGCTGAACATTTCGTCCCCACCAACTTTTATAGTAATGCCATTCTAATAAGTAAACATTTTCTCATCTAAAAGTATTCTCCCCAAGACATCTACCATATATCCTGCAACGACTTGTAACTATTAGTATCAATAAACTCCTTTCCTGCACGCTCGGAAGAAGCCGGCACTAGATGTGGCAAGTTTAGTTGTTATCGCGCGATAAGGGATTCTGGGTCTGGGTTAGCGGAGAACGTTCAAACGTCTGGAGCCTTGTCGCGTGTGTGCGAGTCGGTGGTGCTTTCAGCCTCAACTTTTTATTTGACTTATTTGAACCGTCAAGGTTTGCGAATCTTGACGACGGGGACGAAAGGTACTTTGGGAAGAGACAGGAAGTTTTATGAGCAGATATAACGCGGATGCGAGGGATTGCTGTGTGGCGGATTCAGGACGACAACAGTGAACACACGCGAAGGCAGGTTGGGGATAGAAACAAAGGAGAAAATTTGAAAAGGGAATGCTCTGAAAGGAAATACGTAGGTGGTCCATGAGGAAGTGGCATGTGTGGGTAGGAGTGAATTGAGCAATACTAATCTGTTTCCCCGCTGTTACAGTCAGAACCAAATTTCTCCGACTTCGAAGCTCAAAACACCCAACACCCAACTTGCAACCTAGAGTATTAAAACAGAGCGAGATAAATCCTGGAGTAGTAATAGATAAGGAATACTGGGGTCAGAAGAGCTAAGGACACAACTTTGGACAATAGAAGGAGGCAAGTTATACAGCAAAGGGAATCAGGAGCAAAAACCGCCACATTTCTTCTGGGGGTCATATCGAGATAAAGCTAAGCAACTTTGGGGGCCCCTTAACAACATATTTTCCCCATAGACCTCCCACGAAGGTGCCTCGATCGATAGTGGATAGTATAAGCCCCGAACCGTTATATAGGGGCTGCCAGGCTCCTATCGACGAACGTGCATATCCATAGTGGTACACGGGCGAAGTGTATTTCAATTTCTACGGCAGACCTTTGACATACTAACAACTGGGTCGGTTTATAAAAGGGGGTTTCGGGGACTGAATGTGGTCGTTACTGGTCAACGTTCGCGAACATCGTTGACATACTTGGACCACTTGCGATTTCGAGGGCAAAATGGACAATTCCACAAGTCCTATAGTTTCTGCTCATCAGTCCCGGACAAGTCTACTCGATGAGCGACCTTTGCCACCCGTCCCACTAGCCTCGGAGCCACCAAGCAACGCCGTGGATTCAAATGAATCAGAAGTATACGAGCGTTATGTCAATACAAGCCATGGGACGCAGAATGATGCAGCTCGTCAGTACGAGCTGTGGCGAGACTCCGGTTTTCGAGGCAGCCCGAGTAACTATGCAACAAATGTTTCTGAAATGAATTCTCTGGCCCCGAGCAGTCGAGCCGCGAGCCATTCACGCAGCCGTGGGAATTCGACGAATTCTCAGCATCAAGAAGGCGGTGTAGTGAATGAGGGTCGGGTTAACAGCTCCCTCCCCATAGATGGACTTTCGCGACCAAGGGCCGAATCATCGGCTCGCCATTCTACACACTCAAATATGTCTAGTAGTAATAATAATAGCACGTCCAGCTCGAGGGAACGGAGCATATCTCAGAGTCAAAGTCGATACAGGCGTCCAACTTTAGCCCCTTCGGAAGTTGTTGTACCCAGATGGCAACCTGACATTGAAGTCACTATTTGCCCTATTTGTAGGACACAATTCAGTATGATTCCCTATTAGAGACTTCCATGGGTCGAGCACTAACAATTTCAAATAGGCTTCTTCGTGCGAAAACATCATTGCAGGTATGTTATGGGTTACATTTGTGGATATCATGAAAATATATGCTCACCTCCCATAGAAAATGCGGCAGAGTTGTTTGTAGCCAGTGTTCCCCACATCGAATCACTATTCCACATCAGTACATCGTTCGCCCACCGACAGAGAGCCAGTCTCCGACTCAGGCTCAACCTACAATAGATCCTACTGGCGCAGGTAGTTCTTCAAGTGTTACCAGTCTTGGTGGAGGCGAGCGTGTCCGCCTTTGTAATCCCTGTGTACCGGATCCAAATGTCGCGCCTCCACAGGTGAACCAAGCAGGTGCTTCACAGCACTCACCAGCATCAAATCGACACAGTCGCTCCGTCAGCTCAGCAAATTCTCCTTATAGTCATTACCAGAGCCCATCAGCCCAGAGAGGAAGTCAAGCTAATCCAATAAGCCTTTCGCGAAACGCTCCGCGAAGACCAAGAGAGCCAAGTATTTTGGGGCAGTATTATTCTGGACAGCCCCAGTCGCTTCAGAGTCGGGGCCCTTCTTCCTACAATAGCCGAGACGAGCGTAGACCGGGTCAGGAGTTCTTGGATAATCGCTCGCGAAGTAGCACAGTATGTTGATCCCCACGTAGCAACGAGAACCTTCGAGTAAACAGTACTAACGTGTAGTAGGTTGGCGGTACTTCACGTGATCCGTATAATATGGTATTCACCTCCAGAAACATTGTACTCTTTTGAACTTCTTGCTAACATTTACTTCCAGGGCAACAACTCAAGTTCTCAGAGCGAACACTCTCGTAATCGTCCAGGAGGGCAAAATTACTCATCACTAATTCCGCGAAGTGAAGCGGATCTCCAGAGATCGATGGCAACATTACCTCGACCGCCGCAACCTCAGCGAAGGCCACAGATCCCAGAGGAGGACGAGTGCTGGATCTGCCATAACGAACTACCCTCACGGACCCTACCTGGCTTTGAAGCATTACGATCTCAACACGTTGAATCTTGTATAGCATCGGCAATGCAAGGCTCTTCCAGCTCTTCACCCCCTCCACCACCAGCCCCAGCCACATCCTCACAAACTACACCGTCTGCAAGCTCTTCGACTTCTCCACCTCGGCCTCAGCCGAATGTCCCACCTCCACCACCTTCTCACCCCCAACTACGTAGAACAGGAGTCTTTCCTTACATAGCCACCGAGAAGGACTGTGTCGACGATGCAGAATGCACAATCTGTCTCGAAGAATTCGAAGTCGGTGTCGAAATGGGCAGACTAGAATGTTTCTGCCGCTTCCATCTAAAATGCATAAGAGACTGGTTTGAAACCAAACCGGGGCAATGCCCGGTGCATCAGCATGGTGGTGGGTACTAATCCACCACTCACAATCACAATATACGCTACCATTCAAGAAATAAAACAAATGCACATTACAATACATCACAGCATAGAACAATTGGACACTCTTTTACCTTTTCACCCGCATCTTTGAATGGAGTTTTGATTTTTGGGATTTATGGCATGGGGAGCAGAGGGAGTTATCATATGCTGTTGTAGATACCAGGCTGGTGGGCAGGATTTGGAGTGTTTGGTTGGATGTCTAATTGTTGTCTTTAATGGCATGGCATTTGGTGGGATATAGAATACAAATTAAGAACAGAAATTTTCGCCTCTTTGTCTTGTGGCTTTTGTCCTTGTCTGTTTATCTACTTGCATATGGACTTGTATCAATATTTCAATGAGATAGGTTCTAATGCTATAAGGGAGTCGTTAAGTTTTGTCCTCCTATTGGCTAATGGACACGTCCTTTCTGCTCTTTCCGGTTGCGCAGGGCGAGAGTAACTCCTGCCTAGTCTACTTCATATATGGCTATCTATCGTCAAGTCAGCTGATGCAATTGGGTTTTCAAAGAGGGCTTAGTTGAATCGTCTTGAGAGCTTCGACTAAATCTTCTATCTTTGTCGCACATCTTTAGGTGCTGAGCATTGGCAGTAAGGAGTGGAGTGTACCCTTTGAGAATAGTATCAAGACACCAGTTTCAGCTAAAATGAAGATGCTACACCGTGGAGGGTCCTCTTCCAGAGAGATAGCTCCCGCCCTCTCTTCTCCACCATGCCTACCGCGAGGACCGCATCCTCTCAACCCTTAATTCTCTACCTCTTCCTCACACTTCGCACGAACCCCTAGCGGCTGATTCAAACATGCTATTGTGTGAGGTGCTACCACAGTATTGATAGATCAAGCGGCAAGTGACGGTCTTTGCCACTCACTTGTTTAGAATTCTCATCGTAGTTCGAACAGGATGAAATTGAATACTACAAATCCATCAATGTATGGTCTTCGTCTAATAGCGCTGGGGGTAATTTGGGGGGGGGGGGTGGGGGCTGTGATTAGGATAGGATGAGTTCCTTGGGGCGATGTAAGGGGAAGTAGAATATGGGAACTCACTAGCTCTCTCTGGAGGAAGATAGATACGGGTTACTTAGGTGGAATGATTGTAGCTAATATTAGACACAAATGAGAGTGCCGAGATCAAAGTGCTTGTAAAATAAAGTATCTTGAATAGCCACGGATTTTCGTGATACGGGCTCATCCTCTCGCCTTGTCACATACCCTCTTTTAGTGTGACAGATAGATTTTACATTGTAGCTAAAAACTCATAAGTTTCCGATACATTACACTATCGTAGCCTATTATTTCTGCATGGAGGTGAATTAGAAGGAAATAATGAACGGGGCGACGCAAGTTACGGGGAACAAGTAAAGTCTAAACACTCGCTTGATTCAACAGAGCAAGCCACATTCAAATGTGATACATCCAAGATACGAATCAACACAATTGTCCATACAAATTGGAATAGAAAGCTTGCACCCAGTTAATTGATTCTGCCGAATCACTCAACAAATCCAAGCCGTTCAGACCATGCCCAGTCCTCTCCTTGCCTATTCCCACCCCCTTCACAGCTCCACCGCCGACCTAACAACCAGACACCTCCACACCAACCTCCGCCTCCTCTCTCTCTCCTCCATAGCCTCTCTCTCCACTTGCTCCTGATCCCTCCTCCCTGCTGCGCCATCCGAGCACCCCATACGCGCCAGCAGTGGCGTCTCCTCATTAGCGAGGACGAACGCACACGCCGCTTCTAAGTCTGCGCGCTGATATTGCGCCTTTTGGATTTTCCGGGAATGGTAGTGGCTGTTCAGTGAGCGGATGGTGGCGATGGTGAAGACGAGGAAGAGAAGGATGGACAGGGCTGTGATGACTGGGGGCAGAAGCGACTCGGGTGGGATTGGTATTGTTAGTATTTTGGTAGGCATGGTGCATGTATTTTTGGTAAAGATTTCGGTAGAGTAGTTGTGTGTATATATGTTCTTAAAAGCTTGGAGAACTGAGATTTGGTCGTTGTCTAGTTTGAGGTTTGGATGTGTGGTTTGGATGCGTGGTAAGAGTTGGGGATTTTGAAGAATTGACATTCACCTTCTCAATATAAAAAGATCCTAGAGCATGAAGCTTGTGGGAAAGGTTATAATTGGGGCTAGTCGCTGTCATAGTTATTGTGTAATGGTTAATTTGTTAGTTTGGGTTGGTCGTGGACTGAATGGTAAATTCAGAGGCTAGTGTTCTTGTAATCACCTATTTTGGCTTGCTTATGGATTAGTGCTTGCTGGGTTGCCATCTACTCAATTTTGCATCCCATAGTCCGTTTAAATATGGCGGGCGAGTGTGTGATCTATAATTTTTTTTCTTTTAGTAGAGAAGTGGGTTCTATACGCCATTTATATAACACTCTAACATGCAGTCTTCCTGACCGGCAGAATATTTAGGAAATGCATGGAAGGGTGTGCAAGTTCAAAAAATTTACAAGAAGTAGGAATTGTGTATCTAGAAAATTTTCTAGTTATACTCGTATTTTAAATGGTAAGCGGAAATGGCGGAACTTCTGAAATAGTGTAGGAACCTTAGTGTTTGTTTACTTTGTTTAGCGAGTGGGTCGCAAAATATTACTTACAAGACATCTAAACTTCCTAGTCTTATAATAAAATAGCGCCCAGTTTCCTAATATTACGAGATAGCATCGCTCAAAATATGCTGCTGGCTTCTTTGCCTAGAAGATACCTCTACATTGATGAGTGATACATACGGTGGGAAATTGCCAAAGATATGGCCAAGCAATTTATTCTGAATCATTAAGGAGAAAATTGAGACCACAAAAAGAAATAACGCGAAAATCCTAGAGATCTAAGATTTTGGACTTAAAATTGCGCAGATTTGGTCGCATTAGGTATCTATCTACAAAGCCTGTTGTCGTGTCGCGTAAAGTATAGAATTGCTGATTCTAAATCCTAACCTGCTCGCCTAAATTCCAATCCATAACGCCTGCTTCTGGTATATCCTTCATCTCGACCCTTCGTGTCGTTTGTGGTTTACATTCCTACTGTGTGGCTGAAGACTTTCTGTGCAAGCTGGCTCAAAAGTCTAGCTTTGTCGGCTTGTGGTAGTTCCTGAGGAGGAGTTAGTCAAAAGACAACCGGAGCAAGCTATGGGGCAGTAACTGAACTTACCTGGAAGACAGCGTAGACGCTCTTCCCCTTCGCGTCCCGTACGGCGCCAAGTCTGTTTCCAGCTACAGCGCCAGCCAACATCCCCGGAAAGTTTGCAACAATAAACCCCATCGCTCCACCACTCAACCCACCAACAACACTCCAAAACAACCCGGTAGGCTTCCCTCCATTTTCAGCCATACCCTCTTCCCTCAACATTTCCTCAAATACATCTCCGAACTGCTCTCTCTCAAACCTCTCCTCTTCCTCCTTATTCTTGGCCTTCGAACTGAAGCCGAAGCTTGACCAGGGGAAACCTCCTGCCGATGGTCCAGGATCAGGAATATCTGTGTCGGAATCAAATGCTGTTGATGCTGTGGAGGCTCCAGAACTCCAGCCGTGGGTTTTGCGCGCGGCATCATAATCTCGGCGTCGGGAAGGTTCACTGAGTGTATAGTAGGCATCATTTATAATTTGGAATTTGCGAGTCCGTTCAGAGCGTTCTGGGGAATCAGAGGGGACGCGATCGGGATGGGTTTTGAGTGCTGCTCTTGGAGTTTGTTAGCATGTTACGTAGTCGAGGAGGGGTATTTCCCTGAGATACTGGAGCAAACACTGGATCGGCTTTAGGAGAACAAGGCTACTAACTTTTTGTATGCATCGCGAATCTGCTGCTGGGTAGCCGTGGGAGGGATTCCAAGGACAGCATCTAGACAAGTAGTCAGTATAAAAAGTAGGCAGATAAGGCTGGAAAACCTACAGTAGTCGGTATTATTTCCTGGCATGTTGGCGATTTTTTCCCCCCTCAGAATGGTTTTGAAAGATGCAGCAGATCAAGGAGAAGTCAAAAAGGCACTGCTGTGAAGGAAAGAAGGGAAGAAATTCCCTGTGACTTGATCTTGTGGAACTGGTCTGGATATTAAACCCTGGACTGGAAATGCGTCACTGATACGCCACTGTGGCTCGACCTCGGTTCTCAAGCCACATTTAAAACAATCACGTGATCGGTCACTCACTGCCCCTGTTACCGGGGCGTCCTTGGCATCTCACCTTTCCCAGCCCCTCCAATAATCGGCGGTGAGAAGCCTGCACCTCTAAAGCTGAAGACTTACAAGACATGCTCGACATACTTCTCCACCAGCAAACAAGCCCAACTTCATAGCTTCATTCTTTTTCGCCCAAGCTCCACTGCCCCCTCCTTGCTACCTAACACCTGTATTAAGACCATTGCTTTTGTTTCAATCATAAATCTCGTCGAGGCAACCCTGAAACCTACTCAATAGCCATCTAGTCGCAAAGTATCGCAAAGGAGCTCTTCAAGATGGGCTGGTTCGACGGCAGTAGCTCTTCACACCATGACAAACATGACAAACACCATCGCAGTAGCAGCAAACATCATTCCTCCTCAGCATCACTGCTAGGTGCAATTACAGGGGATTCCCACCATCGCAGCAGTAGTAGACATCGGTCTTCAGGCTCTATTTTCGGTAGCGGCGACCACAAGCACAACTCGTCGCGCTCATCAATTTTTGGAGGAGGAGATCATAAGCATAACTCCTCACGCTCATCCTTCTTCGGAGGTAACTACCCCTCTACCCCACCCTGCAAGTCTTGCATTCATCGCAGCATAATTACTAACATAAACTAGGCTTTGGAAGTGGTCGCTCATCCTCATACTACAAGCGCTCGCCACGAGGTGGATTCATGAAAAGAGCGTATTCGAAACTTCGTCGCCTCCTTCGAGACCTGATGTACTACATGAAGCGAAACCCCATGAAGGTTTTCATGCTGGTCATTATGCCCCTTATAACTGGAGGTGCCCTCGCGGGTTTGCTGCGAAAATTCGGCATACGGCTGCCACCGGCGGTACAGAAGATGATGGGTGGTGGAGCGGGAGTAGGACATGGAAAAAACGGAGCGATGCAGTTTGAGAGGAGCAGCACGCATGCTGAAGGTCCGATGGGTGGAATGGGCGGTGCTATTGGAGGCTTGGGTTCAGCAGTGGGAGCTATGGGCGGAATTGGGAGCGCGATGAAGATGGCGAAGATGTTTATGTGATATTGGATGGAAATTTGTGATGGCAAGAGCGGGTGAAATTGACCATTTAGGAGTTATGGAGTGTTGGATACCAGATCTTAGGATCACCCGCAGGGTGGCTATTTCGGCTTATTTCATTGGTCAAAAACTTCTTATGAGGGGACGACTGATTGGAATAGACGATCTTTATGATGCCATGCTTGCTGTGTTATATATAGGGAATTTAAAGACTTTTGGTTAACCAAGGAGACGAATCTAATAGCATGCTGATATGTTTTTACCCCCTCCTCCTCCCTCCTCCCCGAATGCACCTATCAACTCTGCGCCACAACAATAAGCAAGTGCTGCACCCCGTCCACCGAATCCTGTCCACTAAGGCATAATCATACGTTGAAGAGAGAACTTTGTTCGTTTCTTTGCTAGCCCTATCATTGCCTATTAGGTGGTTTTGCCCATCACCGACTACAAGAGTAGTACATGTACTACGACTCGCTTGAGCCAATCGGGATGTTGGTAACTCCACATTCAAACCTTGGACGCGCATTTCCCGACCCAAATTATTTCTTGCTAGAAAAGTTCTTGTAGTGCCGAAATATTCGTTTCATAGTAGTATAATAGAGCTCTTTCTTAGGCCCTGTTCTAAGAAGCAGTGAGACGCTCCTTTTCTTTCACCAAATAACTACTTTGCAACCGAATGAAGCTCGCTCAATTATCTACACTTAGCAAACTCTCGCCATTGTATGCTGTATGGCGAGTTGCTCAGTGTCTATGATATGCTTTCATAATAAGCTTTGTAACTCTCATAAAACAAACCCATGTTTATAAGCACAGCATAATTCCAGCAGGATTTCCTCTGAATGGATTGGCAACCAGAGCCTCCCAGATGGGTGGCGTCACAGGCATTATTTCTACCTGCCCTATCACTGTCAATAACCCATCATATTTGTCTGTACATTATCTGCTATCTCATAGTTCCCCGGGTCTTTAGAGGTTGCTCTGGTTGTTCAGCCAATTCCAGTCTCGAGTTTTCATTCAAACAGTTCATGCTAGCTAGAATGAAACACATGATAACACTACTTCGCAGCTTGGTTGTGATCTGCCTACCGTTTGGTATTATTCTCATGTTTTCCGCATTTGTAAGGGCAAAATGGTAACCCAGAGTCTCGGAACTACCCAGTATGCCGTGGCTATTGAAGTGGATAGCCGATTCGCTATACGTCTAACTCTGCGCCCAAGCTGCCCTTAAGGGCATGGCGACGGAAGATCTTATTTTGACTAGCTTCACTGTTGGCTTTGTTCGAACCCGTGGCTTGATTCATACATCCTTGGCAGCTTGAAATGGGACTGCTGGATCATCCAGGCTACTAGCCATTCATCTAGGTTAAATAGCAAGGAGTTATGTTCTTTGAGAGAAAATAGATATAGAACGCCTCGAAGAAGGGATGATGAGGACCTGCATTCGAAGTCCAGATAAATCCTTTACCCTCTGATTGTTTTTCGCAGGAGTAGAGTTTTGCAAATGGCTTGGAAAGCGCAGAAGAAAATTTGGATTAAAAGCAAACTAGTCTATATTTTCACGCAATACGAAGAACTCCACCCTATTTACTCCGTCTCCTTTTTTTAGGCTGACCAACCGACTTTCTACTAACTGGCTCCTTGATTACCCTTTCCTCTGTATAAACCTGCACCCCATTCCCTAACTCATCCTCATCCGTTTCGTCGCTCGTAGGCGTACCGGGAGAGTCAGCAAGTTCATCACGGAACGGATCTCCCCTCCGGGGTAGAGGAGCTCCTCTGGCTGCAGCATAGGAGCCCGAGCCGGATGAGATGGTGTTGCGAGGAAGAGTAGAATATTGGATGTTGTGTGGGTTGGATACAATACGTCGACCAGCAGGCCCGGCTTGTATGTATTGTTGTGGAATTGGAGGTGGGTGTTCCGAGGAGGTTTGGTAGTCGAATGGGTTAAGAGAGTGTTGAGAAGAGACGGAAGATCGGCGAGAGTTGGAAGGTATCCATTCTGCTTCATCCGGAAGGGGGCGGTTGGACCTGTTGCTGGAAGAAGAGGTTGGTCGCATGCCGTCCGAGAAGTGGCGGCTGGATTGCCCACCTTGGTAAGTGAATTGCGCAGGAGCTTGAGAGCCGAGTACTTGTGTTGATTGAGATCGGGGTCTATTTGGAGATCGGTTGGGAGAGTCGCGATTTCCTGTAGAGTTTATAGGTCCGTAGCCAATAGGAGCATACATCAATCCATCTGGGCCAGCGATCAGCATGCCTGGTGCGCCTGTTGCCGGGGGAGGTGTTTCTTCTTTCTCTTTTCTTTTGGACTTCCCCTTTTTGCGCCCTATTGATTCAATAGGTGCAGCTGGCGGTCCGATTGGAATTGTGATATTCCTCTCCATCCGTCGCTGCTTTTCGCTACCACTTGAGCCACTACGTTCCCTATTCTTTGTGGTCGCAGCAGCTTGCATTCTTCTTCGTCGTTTCTCCAGTGCATCCAATTCATCCTGATTAAGTTTTACCTCCCGTTTTCCTTTTTCCTGTGCTCGACGAATCCGAGCAAGCGCAGACTGCACAAGCGCCTCCTCCTTATCCCGTAAAGCGATCTGCATCGCACTTTCCTCTGACGCCGCAGAATCATCTGAAGAATCTTCATCATCAAAAGCATAACTCCTTCTAGCCCTAGTCGTTGGAGCCAAATCTCCACCGGTGAATTGAAGTGAATCGCTAGTAAATTGGTTTCCTTTAAATTTCAACCCAACGCCTTGTGTATCTGAATCATCGTCGCTATCAAGTTCCTCCACTCGATCCTGTTCCGCCCACATCTGTTCCCGCTCCCACTCCTTCCGCCTTCTACTCCCTTTCGCCCCCGCACCTGGTGGTCTTCCCCATGAGGGCGCAAATTTGGGAGTTCGCAGCCGACCGCCTAGACTGCCTCCCCGGAAAAAGCCTCATCAATGGGTTTGTCCATAAACGAGGCATGTCCTAAAATAGTAACTCCCGAGGCGCCAATGAGCCAAAGGATAGTTGAGAATGGTGATGCAATGATGCCGAGAGGTACAGAGACAACAAGCAGAGCAGTGTAGAGTTGTGAAGAAGTAGCCTTCAAGAATCCGACATCGAGATCATTTCCGTCAAGTTTTCCAATTCCCCACATGCCGCCAACCACAAGGATGATGACAAACAGCAGGAGCCAATTGGTGAGCAAGCTATAGATGCTAAGCATAACAAAGACGACTGCATAATTACTGGAGAAGTGTCCAAGATTGTAGTTAACTCGTGATTGGACTTCGCCAAAATTGGCAGGCTTTGAGAGTCTCTTCAGATCGAGGAACTCAGAGATTGGCTTCAAGTTGGAAAATCGGGCAGCGAGAGACTGCGATCTCACACCAGCAAAACGATCTGAGAGGTTCAGTCGCGACGTGAGCACGTCGAGAGGAATGCGTATTTGCGACATTTTGTTGAGAGTGTATAAGGGGTTGATGAGGGTTGTGTGAATATGTAGATTCGTGTTTACGATTCAGATGTATGTCGGAGGAGTTACTCGAGGTGAATGTGGTTGTTGTTGGATGAGGTGGAAAGGCCGAAGCCCTTTGTATTATTTTTGGTTTCGAGATCTGTTCAAACAATTACGGGGTTTTCGTCAGCAAATTCGTGTCCCCACAGGCAGCAGAAATTTGGCAAAGGCAACACACCTAGAAGGAAAAAACCTGTGGTATGTATACGTGCGAGAGACTCGGGTTCGGGGAGATATATCAGTCTGAGTAGGATGAGAGGGCGCAGTGATTATTGTGAGGATCGTGAAGAAATCCAAGTTCGAAGATGAATATTTGGCGAGTTCAGGGGGGGCGAGCTGATCTCCGAAAACCCTGGTCCTAGCAAACCCTTGGCTCAGGAATTTGCACCGCCAGGCCTGAATTAGCACCTGAATATTAAGGCCGCAATCCCGTGCTGTGTCAGAAGCTGAAACCCATGCGGCTCTTCGTCCGCTCCCCGAATCGAGGAAAGAGAAGTAAATAAGGAATCAATGGTGTGCAGCAGCGGGATCTGCCCTGCTTTATGTGTTCTCTGCCGGCTGTCCGACTGCCATGATTAAGCTGGCAGAGTACCGTTTTGCAGCAGCTTTGCTGCCATTCAGTGGAAACAGCAAGGCAATGACCCGCCGAATCCAAGCCCAAAGGAGTGCGGGCGCATCACGCTAACGCGGGATCTTCATCCCTGTCTCGCACTGGAACGCCCTGCTGGCATCAAAAAAGTTTCCATTTGAGTGAAGAAGCCACATCAGCGAGCCCCCCTTCTTCTCTCCACAACAACACCAGCAATTGGCATCATGAGGCGGTCGTTGTTTTCGCTGGTCCTTGTGGCCTGCTTTATTGCATTAGTGGCAGCATGGAGCAAGGAAGGTGAGTCTATTGCGACAGCTCAATTGTTGCGGCCCAATCTACATTGACTCGATTGCTGACACTGGGCTACAGATCAAGAAATCTTTCGTCTTCGTGATGAAGTTGAGCTTTCGGAAGGAGTTGGAGTAAGCTTCTATGACTTCTTGGGCATTACTCCGTCCGCAAACCAAGAGGATATCAATAAGGCCTACCGCAAGAAGTCCCGAACTCTACATCCCGACAAGGTCAAGCAACAATACATTTCCGAGCACACGAAGAAGACAACAGCAAAGGGGGACAAGCCTGGTGTGACTGTTACTAAGAATAAGAAACCGTCCCAAGCTGAGATCAAGACCGCAACCAAGGCAGCCAGCGATCGATTCGCGCGCCTGGGTATAGTGACCAACATTCTTCGTGGTCCTGGTAGAGAGCGCTATGATCATTTCTTGAGCAATGGCTTCCCAAAGTGGAAGGGAACAGGGTACTACTATGCGCGTTTCAGGCCTGGTCTAGGTTCAGTGCTAATTGGATTATTTGTTTTCGTTGGTGGTGGAGGACACTGGCTTGCGCTCTATATGAGTTGGAAGAGACAACAGGAGTTTGTCGGTAGATATATCAAGTTCGCTAGGCATGCTGCCTGGGGAGACAACCTGGGTATTCCAGGTTTGGATGGTACATCCACCCCTACTCCATCTGCCGGAGATGATGCCGACTCAGTGGCCCAACCTATCAACAGACGACAGAGAAGAATGCAAGAGAAGGAAGCTAAGAAGGACAACAAGTCGGAGAAAAAAACCAAAGGCATTAAGTCCGCCAAGATCTCACCTGTCGGAACTCCTCCAGTTGGCGCAACCGGACCTAAGAAGCGAGTCGTTGCTGAGAACGGCAAGATTTTGGTTGTTGACATTGCTGGTAATGTCTACCTTGAGCAGCAGGATGAAGAGGGGCAAACCCACGAATTCTTGCTTGACGTATGTTTCATCTTCCCTGTAAAATCACAATCCCATCACTAACTGTAATAGCCCAACGAACTCGCTCAACCGACCATCAAGGACACCGCATTAGTTCGTGTTCCAATTTGGGCCTACAACAAGGTTCTCGGTCGCCACATCCATAAGGATCCAAACGAGGAAGAATCCGATATCTCGGAGGAAGATGTACCATCGTCCAGCAGCTCGGGTGCTGATGATTTCGAAGTACTTGAGAAAGTTAAGACAACTGCTCAGAACGGTACTGGTAAAGCAATCAGAAGAAACAAGAAGAACACTAAGGGTCGGTGAATATGGTGATGGAATGGCGGGCTTGTTTGTAGGATATGATACTATTGTGAGATAGACATAAAAGTTAAGAGGCATTTCTTGGCGCCGCAAAATGGATACTTGATATTAGTACTACTTCGAAAAGAATATCGCCATTGAACGAACTGTGCTGTGCGAGTCGCACCACCCCTCGACACCTCGCTCCATGATCCCCGTCCTTCCTTCCCCAGCTTATCCCCACACCTCCACACCTCCACCACTTTACCCGCAAAACGAACAAAAAGGTGACAACGAATAATTATCTCAAATACCTGCATACTTGCCACATGCCCCCTCTCCTATTTTAAGCTTTCAAAATCATGCCTTATTTCCGAAATTTGGGGGGCCTTGGAAGTGCATAAATCGTTGTGTGGGTGTGTACTGAGATGGTCACACTCTGAACTCCAAGCCTCGAACCCTCCCACTTCCCAATAAAAAAAATGTCATATTCTGCAAAGAGATAGATATTCGGTGCGACGTGCAACAAAACTGCCAGTCAATATCAACTAAGATATTTTTCGCCTAATGTCTTATTGCAAAATTCATATCATTCTATTTCTCTGGTGCAAGCCTAGCTTATATGATGATTAAATAGGTAGAGCTAATAGCAGTATGCTGATAAATACAGGCTAGTATCGTTAGAGTGGTTGAAGCGAAATATACGTGAAAATATACCATGCGCAACAAAACATGGAATGAAGTTGATTTAAGAAACACTTTCGTCTGAACAAATGAATGTAGATGTTCTAGTATCTCAATCAAGTACGCTTTATTTGTTGTACTCAGAGGCATAGGGCTTCTTACATAACACTATGCAGGAGATACCGGAATCTGCTTACGCCTACTCTCTTTACTACATGAATAGTACATAAAATGCAAAGATAGAGATTAAAGCCGCGATCTACCTCAACACGGAGACAGCTGATAATATTCGAACATATACTTAGTCCTCATCCAAACCCTCAGCATACTCTGCCGCCCCAACTTCGTCCCCCAGGAACCATCCACCATGTTTCTGTTGCATATGGTCATATATACGGCTATGTTGCTGCTTTTCACAACAGAACCAGCACCAGTGGCAGCCACAAACACAGGTCTGCAGAGCAGAGTTAGCTATGGCTTTAAAAAGTAGCAGTCAAAGGAGACATCAAAACATACCATATGACCACAGCCTCCACTTTTTTCTGTCTGCACACCACACTTTGGGCAACGTCGTAAATCCAACTCCTTAACTTTAATCCCTGCCTTCTTATTTCTCGCCAAGTCAATTGCCGCCTGGGTCGCTACCCGGTGCTCCCAGTTCTCCCTCCGAGCTTGTAATTCAAGAGCGAGAATTTGGTCGGCGAGCTCTTGAGCCTCAATAGCGGCACGTTCATCCCGGAGTTGCTGGCAGAGAGAGCAAACGAATTCTGTCAGAGCAGCAGGTGCTCCGGCGGCACAGACTCTTTCCAGATACTGCTTGGCAGAAGAACAATCAATGCACCATGCGTAAATCCAGGTTCCGTTTTCCTCGACTGCGTTCTTGAGGTTTGCTACCGCATGAATACCCATTCCATAGCTGCTAAGGGTCTTTGCCGTTGGAGGGCGTCGACAGAATGGACAATGACAAGCTGCGATATTAAGGATTCGACCAGCTGTATTGAGGCCGTACCAGGACCGTAAGCAAGAAAGGCATATTTTCTGATCACACCCACGACGCCCACATGCTGGGTTGAGCTGGTCTTTACGGAAATCGGAGAAACAAAGAGAACATGTGCCTTTCTCGGTCTTTCTACCATAGACCCAGGACTGGAGTTGCTCGATAAGGGAAGGGGCGTTGTGGATGAGCTTTCCATTTAAGGTATTGAGCTTCTTTTGACCATTAGAGGGGAAGAGTTCCACCCTTTCACAAAAATTTTCCGTTCCGGCTCGTGTAATAAGCTTGTAAAGTGATTGGCGTGTGAGAGGTGCTTCGATTTTGTTACCTGTATTCTGTAGAAGCCAAGCTATAGTATTCTCAGCCGACAAGATGCGAGCAGTTGTATCAACATCCACAACTGATTTGCGGTTGGTAGAGCATGAAATGCAATTATAATGAGTCATGTCTCCCGTCCGATACTCGTACGGAAATATGACTCGATTATAACACTTCTCACATTCGAGCCGTGGAGCAGGATCATTGCTGCGCTTCGCTTCTGGGAGCGAGGTCTGCTGGCGGCAATAGTAGCATTTTGGGCGTACATTCAACGCTTCTTTGTTGTAAACAACGTACTGTGCGCGACACGTTCGTATACTACATTCAACCCATGTTGCACTCGAGGCTTCGGTGTCTTCTTTGGTGACATGAGAATTGATGCGAACCTCGCGTTCTTTATCATCTACATAGTCGGTTGCCAGGCAGTTCCCACATTTATTCTTAGGCCCCATGATGGTGACAGATCTTGGATACAGGCATGATCGGCATTGAACCACTGTTAGGTCAATTAGTGATGCTATAAGAATGTTTCGCAGTGGTGTAAAATCCAGAAAGCGCTAGGCTAGGCTTCAAGAAGCTACATAATTTACAGAGGGGAATGAACGTACCTGGGCCAACTGCCATCGTAGCCTTATCTGGGGTCCAGCCGACACTCGCCTGGATTGTTGTTCCGAGATTCATCTCTAGCATCATGTACGCAACTAGGCGTTCGAAAAGCTTCTTGTCGGCTTGAAGCAATAGACCCTTTGTATTAGCTGCTGGTGATTCTTCACCACTGTTCCGAGCTAAGTATGATTTATCGGCATCTAAAAGGAGCGACAGGCAGCTGATGTTCCAATTCTCTGGAACCTCAAGATTGTTCCATCTCCCACGCCAGAGAATCATTTCCTTCGTTGCTGCTTCGAATAGTGGTTGGACTCCGAGTCGAATGGAAAGTGCAGCCAGTAAGGCGGCTGGTCTGGCGGAGAGCATGGTGCCAGGAACAATGAGATGGAGCAATACTCTCCAAAACTTGCGATTATACTCCTTAGATGCGAGCGCCATTGGGATAAGTGTTACCTCTCCATTCTCGGCTTTAGCAATGCTATACAACAATTAGTGCTGACTGTCAAGATAGGTCCGGCAACAGAGCCTTTTTACGCTCAAATCCGGCACGATTTTGAAGGTTCGGATTATCAGAAATGGAACCTGAAGAAAGCAAAGAATACATACTGTTCTGGAAGCTCTTCGAGTTTATTCACGAAGGTTAATTGGGTCAAAACTCGCCCCAAACGTCGCAAGATTTTGTAATCACACGAGCGTCCAATTTCGAGTAGCTCATCTCGTCGAAAGTCCACAATAGCGCGATTGTCTTCGTCCTCTTCAGCATCACTTGGTCGAGTGAATGCTAGGGTAGGATCTAGGTATACGCACGGGAATCGACTAGCTTCTGGGACCGCATTAATGGCATCTTGAATCTCCATGCCGTAGTCATACGACTCCTCTAGCCACGACTTCATTCGTTGCTTTTCATCAGCGTCTCGAATTCGGTCGACTTGGAGACCAAATGATGCGATTAACTCTTCACGTTTCTCGTTTGTTCGATCGTTGCAGACAGTACGCCAAAGACTGCCAAAGACAGGATTCAAGGAAATTGAAGACACATCCTGCTCAATTATCTTCTTCAAATGCTCCACAACGAGTCGCTTATATGATGGATCCGATGTGTATCGCTGGGCGAAGTCCTTGACCTGAGTTTTCCTTTTCGGAATAAAATCTCTCAAGACATCCGAACTCACGACTAATTCCTCAGTATGCGCTTCATGAGTGCTCTTCTTTGTCGCTTCCTTCTTAACGTTTTCAATTCCAGCGGAACTTTTGAATTTGGCTAATTTCGCTGCGAGCTCAACAGCTGCTGCTCCAGCCTTCTCAGCACCCATCCAAGCCAGAAGAAGATCAACCGTCACCTTAGCGATATTTCCTGGGCGGTCTGTATTGAGGTAGAGGCAGGCACCTCCTGTCAAAGTTGAGAGAAATGTATAGTAGTTCCCATCGCTCCTTTGCATATTTGGCGCGAGAATGGAAAATACCTGAGCTCGCTTCTTGCCTGACTCTTTCATGGCCATCATCCGGCCAGCATGAACCCAATCGGTGAACTCGGGACCATATCCACCATAGGATTCTACTTCTGCAAGAGCTTTCTGCTCCTTTTCATGATTGTCGTACCCATTGTTGTAGCCATTTACAGTTGTATGTGGCGGGGCATCCGTATAGAGAAGAACAATAGTTGTTGCCTCTTCTCTCATTACCTCATATGCTTTCGCTAGACCTGTCTTTGTTGCCTCTGGATAGTCTCCTCCGCCTATAGGCTCAAGAGTCCTGGCAACAGCAAGGAGATCTGGCTGTTCCTTGCCTTCATTCAGAGCCTCTGGATACATCCAACCAGACCATTCTAGCAATTCCCTGTCACAATAATCTCGGTAGGCCAACAGCCCAATTCGAGAGAAAGAGTCTGTTAATGCCGATATTGAGATGATCTTTGGTAATGATGTTTGTAATGACTCCAAATAGTCGCTCATCGAATACGTGGCGTCGACGAGGATGAGGAGGTCATAGACCTCCGGAACTTCAGCCATAATTACGCTTGATTCCAAAAATTCTCTCAGACTGACACTTCAGTCAGGCTAAGATAGATAGATGTGAATTCTGTGACTCGAGGTGTTAGTTATGACCTCAAAATAGCAATTGGGAAAATGGTGTGTTAATTGATGCCCATAATCACTTACATGGGCTAATTCTTTAGGGATAATGGATATTTTCTCGAGATGTTCCTGAAGGTGAGGAAACTGACGATGCAGAAGTTAGGAGGTGAGGCGCAGGCTTTCAGCTGATATAGTTCATGTCTGCCAGCAGGAAGGCGTGACTCAGCCCGTGACTCCTGCCCGAACCCGAAACCTCTACTCAATAAGGCACGGATAGAACCTCACGAGAACTGTCGATTATTTATTTGACATAAAGCACCCCAGATCTCATCAAGTTGGTGACTATTTCTAGAGGTATTACTAGCTCCCAGTGGATGAAATAGCCATTGAGGGCGACAGATAGTTTCTTTCAATAGACCACATCGTGCATTATTGAGGTGCTAGTAAAGCGTTCGCAATTCCTCGTTAGCTTGCTCGCGTATGGTATTTCACAGTTGAAGGATGGGTTTGAGGGCTAGAGTTTGTTTCAAGATATCACGACAGGGTATGTAAGATTAGCAACTTGATAGCTAGACTCCATCCTTCTCTCGAAGTCAATAACAGATAAGCATACTTGAAAGGAAATGATACTCGGTATAGTCTTCACATAGGTTAACGTCTTTTCATAACAAGTTAGTCAATTTTACTTCTGTTTATTTAATGGTGTAGTCAAGGTACCTCGATGAGTTGTCATTGAGAGCGTGTCATTATCGGCGCGTCACACCGAGGAAGCTAGGATTAGTGGATGTCAATTCACGGGTAGCCAGAAACTCAAATGCTCATCACAGCAATATCATAGCCATTTTTTTTTTTCGATATAAGCCCTGAATCCTACATCCTTCCTCTCAAGGACCTCATTATACTGTTATCACGAGACTTATTAGTATGTGGTGGAGGCTGCCCGAGGGGAACTACTTACGCCAAGGAAGTGACCTCAAAGCAGGGTTGGACACGACTCGAACAATACCAGAAAATATAATCTCCTGGATCTCTAGATAGGAGGCTTTAGAAGAGCCCACACAAAACTACAAGTAAAAGAAAGATGCGCTGCAGCGACATCATAACTCCACCAATTACGAACCCGAAGATGATAAAAACTGACCCCCAAGAACGTAATTTGGTGTTGACTAATACGAGTGAGTAGGAGTGCACTTAAAAAGGCCCTGAGCGGAGCAAAGGCATTGATAGGTGCGGACCAGCTGATACTTGGCCGAGCGTTTAATGGGGTGATGAGCCCTGCACCAGAGTGGGAGTCAACATCTTGAATAGATATCCCATAAAGTCATACGAAAACCAGGTTATGCAATATCCTAGAGGTAATCACCTATACATCGTGAAGACCAACATATATAGAAATTTCCTCCGAATTCCATGACGGTAGTACGAGTTGAGTCGATAAGATGCATGCAGAAGAAGAATACTGTGGAAGGAAGCTGGAAAAGAGTTGGTCTAGTAACTTGTGAATACTTCAATTTTGAAGCACATTTTCCAAATATTTTTTACAGAACTTCCCTAATATACCGCAATGACTATAACGAAAGCAAAACTCAAGCAACCAAAGCCGCTAATAGCAGGATGGCTCATTGAATGGCTTCTAGTAAATTATGTTTCTTCCTCATCGTTACATTCGAATCCACGGACTTGAGAGCTCGAGCTGTACATATAGAATACTTACCTCGTGTGCCTAAACCAGCGACTCTGCAAGCAGTGATCGTCGTTTAGAAAATGATCGTAGGTGTAATTTCATGGGATGCCGTGGACAGCGCAATCCCGAGGACCAGGAAAGGCGTTATGGTGATCACTACCACTCTCCATACAAATTAATCAATACAGAGACTAAAGGGAGCATGCCGATAACTTCAATAATAAGGATTAAATTCGAAGGATGAATCTTCATGCCCGCGGGAGGTGCATTAGGGCATCTAGATTTCGTGTCAACAATTTTAAATGGCTGTTTGTTGTGTTTGGGTTGATAGTATTGCATGAACACTCTACATATCTGCGGTAAATCAACTTCAAGGCCCCGATGAACTGAGATTTCTTTGAATCTCCAACACCTAAATTCCCTCTTGGGAATCATCCTACTCTGCTTTATACTTCCCTGACATTTATGGCCAGGTTATTATCAAGGTTATTGGTTTACGCGTTGAAATCTTCCCGGTTTTCTCAACTATAAGATGCTAATACTCGTGTTCAACCACACATGCCTCTGTTCTCTGTTCTTGAATAGGATGCAATAAAACAGGATCAGCACGAACGCGCAAAAAGGATGTTTCCCTCTCTATTCCCCAGCTTAACAGTGGCCGAGCTCTCCACCTCACCCCTCTCGACTCTTTCGGCCCTTTGAGAAAATATATAAATATATCGGGTAAACATATACCAGCTACATTATCAGCGAATAAACTACAAATTTAGGACTTTCAATTTGGTGCAAGAAGCAATGAGAAGATAGAATTGATAATGACATTTGAACTATTGATTGAGAAGGTGGAAAGGTGAAAGAAGATCTTGAGGTATGGCTGGGTTTAAGGTAGGTTCTTGAAGAAAGGCATGAGAGCAAACTAGACGTCAGACGAAAACGATGCTTACACAACATACACCTAGATCATGATAGGTTTTAATACATATCATATCTACATATAATGACTCTAATGTAGCGCTGGTCTTTAAGCCTATGCTACTGATAGTCATCATAGTCAAAATATACGCTTTTGTAAGCCGAATTCCTATATAATGTAGCAAACAGATACTACTATATATCACTAATGAGCTCAGAAAATGTTCGGCGTATAACAGAATTTTGATCAGCCGTGGTGAATCTTAATTAGGAAGAGTATTCATCTGACGACGTGGTATGAGACTAAAATGCAAAGTACATGTACACATGAGTAGACTCGGAGCGCGATTACCATACCGGAACACTATGTGATAACAGAAGTTCAAGATCATGATGCAAGGATTTCTATTATCATTCAATCTTATCTCGCATCTTTCATCACCGGTCTTTTTTAAACACGATCACTGATACACCTCTCCCTCCACCCCATTGCCTTAGCTCTACCCTCCATGCTCTCCTTTCTCCTTTCTTCCTTCCACTCCTTCATATTGTTAATCAATTCCCGTTCCGATCGATGTCCACCATTCTGTGGTGAAGACATTACACTCTCAAGCCCAACAGCAAAATTCATTCTCCGACGTAGCTCTTTTGCTTCCCCAGGATTTTCACGCGGGTATCCACTACCAGCCCTCATCCTATCATCCATGAAGCTCAAGTTTACAGCATCTCCCATATGACTAAGATTACCGCCCTTCGCCTGCTGATATTCTCGGTACTGAATGCCCCTCTGCCTTGCGGATATTTTAGCAGCCGTGGCAAGGGAGTTGACACCAAGAGCATCAAACCGACTCAAATCTGCTAGGTAAGACCTCACGCCTAAGCCCGTAACTTCTTCAACCCACCCGTCCACAGTTGAGTCGCAACATGCCACTGCAGCGATATGAAGACCGTGGAAAACTTGAGGATCTGTGCATACACACTGATCCGGGAAATAAGTTCCATGGGACAAGGCACCAGAATTAGAGTTTACGACATGAGTCTGTTGAGAGACTATAGGTTGTTGATGATAGTGATGATGTTTCCTGGAATCGTGTTGTGATGATATATGATGTTGAGCAACCTTTTGAGAGTGGGCATGCTTTTGATTATGATTTAAATGGCGGTGGCCCAAGAGCGGATGGTGTGAGTGATACCCTTCCCGCCGTGGTGGAGTATAATGCTGAGATGATTTTGGGAGTCCTATGAATGGAGGGGATATAATCGGTTTGATTTGTGGCCTATGGTCTCTTTTGACAGGGTCTTCTACTGAATAACGCCTGGCGTACTCGTCAATCGCATTATCCTCATGGCTTTGTTGTGTTGGCTCCTCTCTCTGTGCATTCTCATGGTCCTTACTACTGCATAGCGGTTTAGCACTGTGATCCTGAGCCCTCGGGGGTCTCTGGGTGTGCAGTGTATCCTTGTTTTCATGCACCACTTCTGGCGGAATATCCGTCTGGCGTTCACTCTTGAAATAATTGCACTGCTGGCATAGAATAGGAGGGCGTGCTTTTTCAAAACTATCTGGATTTGATGGAATTTGATCATAAAGTGCACCAGCTTCATCGCCTTGCCTACCATCACCTTGGGTATATTGTGACACTACCAAAGGAAGCTGTCTAGTGAATGAAGAATTACGAGCCGTCTCGGGTTTTCCATGAATCTGTGAGATTTTGCCAAGAGGCCAAAGCCCGTGTAATAGAAAGTCATGACCCCCATGCTGCTGCTTGCCACTAGATACATGCCGATGGCTTGAGCTGTGGGACCTCGTTTGGTTCGGAATACTGAAATAGTCGTTTTCAGGAGTCTGGGTTTCATGGTCGTGCTTAGTCCTTGTCCTTTGAAGTTTTTGTGGGAGCTTGGTCTCGACCTCAATGTTTTGAACTGACTCCGAGTTAGAAGTGATTAAGGGGATTTTATTACGACCACTGAACATAGGATTCTTCCATATTTCGGTCTTCTCATCAATAATATCTGGTTTACTCCTAAAATGGGGACTGAGAAAGGGTGAGAATGCAGTTTGTGTTCCAACATCTGAGTAAAGTATAGGACCACCAGGGGGGGCGTTTGGAAATAGAGGCTCAGTTTGTATCGCAACCTCATAAGTTTGTTTATAAGGAGGTGAAGGAACCTGTTGTGATGATTTTCCATTTTCACACTTCGCGTTTTGCCATATTTGTGGAGCTAGAGGGGTAAATGCTAAATCTTTCTAATGTTAGCATATTCCAAGACTAGTCGACAGTACTACCCACGGTCAGAGTTTTCTTCAGCCTCAACTTCAGGTGCTATTTGTTTACTAGAATGTGGCTTCTTGCAATTTGCAAATGTACAATTACTGCTAACTTTAGCGGCAGAGGGGGGGGCTTTACTTGATTGATCCGCTTTTCGAAGCCAAGGAATAGAAGTCCTGGTGGGAGTTATGGGAGCCGGTCGCGTGGGTGGCTGTTTGGGAATATATAGTTCGTGAGGTGGGGTGAAACCAATAGATGCTGTTGAAGCAGAAGAATATTTACGACGACTATTTGTCCGACGCGCTAGATGCTTTTCATGCGGTGGAGTGAACCCAATAATGGTTGTGCCAGTAGATGCAGAGCCAATAGAAGAACTTGGCCCATCATTGCCAATGAATTTTGCAGAGGATATCCGAACATTGGAGCCCGTCCATCTGGTCTTGTGTTCCTTGTTAGCCAATGTACCACTTTTACCTCGAGATGGTGGTGGTAGTGATGGCATGTGGCCTGCGTGGTTGGAAGATAGTCGTCCTTGTTCTTTTGATGTTATTGAAAGCCCGGCACTTTGAAATTCAGCGTGAAAGGGAAGAAATTCCCCAATGGTATCGGCCGAAACCGTAGTGATAGATGGCGATGCGAGAATGGTTTGTTTTGGTAAAAATCGTACCGCCTGCCAATGCAGATCTAGTTCTTTTGTGAATCTCTTCAGTGCTTTCGTCTGGCTTGGTGTCCGAAATATCACCCCAGACTCAAAATTTTGAAGAGATGAAAGAGTGGACCGAGCTCTGGACTGCGTTGAATCCGAATGCTCTCTATTGGAATCTAAAGTCTCCCAAACACCACCCTCTCCTGAGGTTTCTCTGTTATCCTCCTCCGATGAAAATACAGGTTTGGTTATGATGATTCGTGGATTACTACTATAAGAGTCCCCTGCTACTACTACAAAACCGTGATTGCTTTTGATGCCTTGATGAGAATCAATTCTAGGGTCGTAGATGCGACCCCAACTGGCAGTCTTCGTCTGTGCTTGGCTTTGAGTAGTTCCACCGTCGAGAGCAGCCGATCTTGCTGTTACGACAGGGTCCCAGGTGTTCTGATTTTCAGAAGATTTGTAGATACTAGTTGAGGGATTAGAGGTCCAATAGTCCAAGGTGTTGTAGGTATTTACGGCCGAATATTTATCTCCTCCTTGCCCAGGTTTGGATATAGTGGAAGAGAAAATGCTAGGCCCGTCTGTTTCGATCGTGGTTCTGAATCCAGTAGCACTTCGAGAGCGTCCACGGGTATTTCGAGATGGTGATAGAGATCTATTGCGAATACGGGAATATTTTAGGCCCGCCTCCTTGCTTCCAAGCTTACTGGCCAAGTATATTGGAGGTGTACTCCGTCTCAAAGACTTTGGATTCTCCTTGTTGTGTTCCTTTTGACCAGCAGCTGTGCGAGCAGGGCTTCTGCCTTTTCGTTCCTGACCTGCAGTGCGTTGCTTCGCCCTCTCTTGTTCAAGAGCGGGGCTCAATGGTCTTCTGAGGACTTCTTCAGTGGCGGTTTGAGCAAAAGTTCGACTTCCAACTGAAGCAGACCGTATGTGTGGCAGATGATGGTGTGGACTGCCTTTCCAATGGATGTGAAAATGTGGCATCGTATGTCTATATAAAAAATCTGTAGCGATGCATCTTAGGGAAATATTCAAACTGGACAGATTATACTGATGATACGATAAAGGAAAAGAGAATCGTTCTTTCCTGCACGGGTCGTAGCTAAAGATATAGCCCGGCAGGTGCTTAGGGTGCGACGTTATAATCACACCTTCTTGGATTGTATTCTAAGCCAATAATCGGGAAAGCAGGTCTTAGTGGATTCCAGTAGTCACCTACAATATTTCTCAGAGTTAACATTCCCACTTGCTCCATATCAGGACCTATCTACTGCCAACCTCTCCTTCTAGAAGGGTTGCCATCCCGTTTATTTGACATCATCGTAACAAAAACTTGGAGCAGGTGTAAAAGTTGTATCACCTCTGCAGTTAAGACCGACAGCCTACAGAGTCTCTGTTTGTCTTTTAATCAAAGGCTCTAATTGACTCTAAAATTTTGCTTGTGATGCAGGTTTTTCCGTGGCATGCTGAATGGATTTGGCCCAGTAGGCAAAAGCATAACACCACGCCCAGACGGTTCATCTCCTCGTCACGGCAATACCCCTATCTTACATCCTGCTTTGTTGCCCCTGCCTGGCCTTCACATCTATTGGAGGGAATCTGACTCTATTGGTTTGGGGACTGGTCCCCTGCGACGGGTCAATCACGGTTGTACGTTCTTCAATCGTAGTTCGTTTTCCGTTTCGGATTTTGTCTTGCCCGTCTGTCTGCAATCGCTCTGCATGCCATCCCTGCTTAGGTCCTTCTCATTGAATGTCTCGGATACCTGGTTGCGAATACATCTCAAGTTGTCTCTGACCCTTTCTCAACAGATACTCAATGGCGCCGAAATCCTTCTTGTCTAAGCGGATACTCTTCTCAAATTCGGATCTAGGTAGGAACAGCTGTCAGTAAAAGTCTTCTGCTTCGCGATTCTTCACATTACCAAGCTGCTATACCTTGCGAATGCTTCGAAATGACTCCTTGTGGTAACTGGCTTTTTCCTAGACTCTCTCAAGCACATTCGGTAGAGATTCAGCACTTCTTTCTGCAATCCAGAGTACCTCATCGCATTTCTTCCTTTCTGCGACACCGGGACGGGTACCGTCGTGATGGCTGGTTGAGAAGATCTGGGAATAATGATGTTGAGTGTAAAATGGTTTTCTCAATTGGTGGATTTCGGTTCGGAAACTATTCCGAAAATGAACAGGGGTAGCTCTAGCAATGTGGGGAAAGTGAAGCGGGGCATTTGCCGATGGCTATTTCAACCTCATATCTCCGTACTCAATACCCATCTGAATATAACTCCTTCTGCTTGTACATATGTCATCTCTTTATTAAATTTCCCAACTTCTGCGAGAACTTTTCAGTTTGTGCTGTTGTTAAATGTCTGGAGCAGTTAAATGCAAATTTAAGAGGTTCATAAGCATGCCATCATTTTCTGTTGGCCTCCCCGAATACCTTAATCTCTGATTTCAGCTGACAGTTCCTTTAGCGACTCGTCAGATTCGTGTCTGACAATGGTAACATCTATTACGGTGAGCCGGTGCTCTCATCCTCCACTAGGATTCTGGACGCACGGCAAGCACGAGTTATTCATGGGGATATATATGGAAAACACACAGTCACAGACCAAGTGAAAACCATCCAGAAACTGCTTGCGCCTCTAGATATGAAAGATGTAAAGACTGTACGCTGCTTGGGACTGAACTACGAGCAGCACGCAAAAGAGGTACGAAAATTGCATTATTATTCTTATTACGAAAATTGTCTGACAGAAAAATAGTCAAATATGCCAATCCCAAAGTTTCCAGTTTTATTTGTAAGTCGAGTTTGGTGCTGCTTTTGGAGTCTCGTTGTCTGATGATGTCAATAAGTACAAACCCGTCACTTCTTTATCTGGTCCCACAGATCCTATTCCTGTTCATCCTTTGGCCCAACAAGGCACAGGTCTCGACTATGAGTGCGAGCTCGTTGCGGTAATCGGTACACCTTGTGCGGATGTGCCGGCTGATAAGGCACTCGACTATGTTCTTGGCTACGCAATTGGGAACGATGTTTCGCACCGTGATTGGCAGCTCAAACATGGTGGGGGTCAGTGGTCACTTGGGAAAGGTTTCGACGGCTGGGCACCATTTGGTCCTGGTATTGTGACTTCAGAACTTATCCCTGATCCTCAGGCCTTGACTATCAAAACCATCTTGAATGGCAAAGTGGTCCAGGAGAGCAATACAAAGGACATGATTTTCAGTGTCAAGGAGACGATTGCTTTTTTGAGTCAAGGAACTACACTTCAACCTGGAGATATCATTTTCACTGGTACTCCTCAAGGCGTAGGCATGGGTAGGAAGCCACAGCTTTGGCTAAAGGATGGAGATGTGGTGGAAGTATCGCTAGAAAACGTGGGAAGTTGTATCAATAAGGTAGAATTTACGAAGAAAGAAGGGGCTAAATTATAGTCTTTTCCCGTACCTAACAGCAACCTTCTTCCCGGTTTATATATAGCTCGGAGATGTTACACTTAATCTGTCTATAATTTTAGCACTCTTATGTGCCAATCATAAACACTAGAACAAATCCCTGTCTTGTCAATACGATCCTAGACCTCCACCGTGATGTTGCTCCCACTTTCCAATCTGTTAATAATAAATGTCAATGATCTAATAATGCCTTGACGATCATTATAGGCACCAATTGTCATTGGGTAGCACTTTTGAGGAGACATTTCACTAAACTCAGTGGCATATTGAGCGCGAATTCATATTCTGTAAAGAACAGTTTTGCACAAGAGCAACCCTGGTTGACCACAAGCTTTAAATTGTTGACTGGCCTTGATACAATTAGTTCCGGTGCGGAAGTGAATTATAATACACATAAATTTCTTCGCGATATCTGACATCCTTATGCCTTGTGTGCGAATAGCCAGGGACCACAAGACGAGCAGATGAGATGCTTTATGCCTGAAAATCCCCAACTAGCAATAGAATTTCTAACAGGTTCGATGTGGAGAAGAAAACCTGCTATTGTATATCTGGCACTTACTAAAGTTACATGTGGTACATCGACCGTGGACATATAAGATTGAGTGGTGGTGAAGTTTCATTCGAACAAGTTCTGTCATCATCTTTGCAGAGAGAAAAGAAAAGAAATATGCATTTTGATTGATACAAAGACGACTCTTCGTGTTTGTCTCTATTTTTCTACGCAAACTTAAAGATATCGGGCTACCAACACTCCAAAAGGTGAAAGTATTGTTCCTCACACCGGCGCTTCAAGCCTTAAAGCGTGTGCCGAATCCTGTGCAAAATATTTCATTACTTCAAAGCAAACCTTTATCAAGTTGCTCAATAATCCCCCCCCCCACGGGTCAACATCTAATACTGAGCCATCAACGCCAGAGGAATCCGTATATACGGGGAAGGTTTCAGGGAATAATCAGATGCAAAGCACCCATTGCTCAATATATGCTTTTCATATCTTTGAGCGCTGTATCTATTGGCGAAGGGATTTTTACAGCGATGGTTAACCTAGTTGCTCCTGTACATACCAGATTGAACTGCGGGAAACCTATTTATCGTGTTTGGAGATGACGGCCAGCGCTTCTATCACTACAAGCGAACGTGCTAGCTTTTTTTCACGCCGAGATATCTTCCCATACAGAGAATTCGTGGGATAAGGCGCGATCTACTCAGAGCGGAACGGTGGGTAAGCATTCCTCTAAATACATCGTGCATACTCGATATGCTACATATTTGCGTCCATATGCGAGGTCAAGACTGGTAAATATTGGTAGGATGCACTCAAGCTTCCGTAAATCGATTATTTGTGGTTCGAGTATAGCGAAAGTAGACACAAACTAGCTGTTTCGTATGGCAAAGATGGAAGATAATTTACATGCTAGCTAGCAGTACTTCCATGTTGGTCACATGCAGTCCGAGCTCTATAGTAACCCTAAAGTCTCGTGGTATCATCGGAGACTCGTCAGCATCCAAAATATTCTTTCTAGATTGGTGTTTCTTAGTAACAATAGCGGCCCCAGCTGTGTTGTTCATCGGCTGCCGTTCACAAACAGCTGACCGTTTGTATGCTGCGGAGATAGATGCATGGGAGAGAATAGGTGTTGTGAGCCTGCGGTACGCATTTAGTCGGGAAGAGTCAATGACAGTGCGGCAAATCATGTGGACTTACCGGAAAGAGATTGTGGAATTATGGAAGGCTGATGCGAGGGTATACGTTTGTGGTTCAGGCGGGTTTGTAAAGAGCCTTGGAGAGGTCACGAGAAACATCGTGAGTGAAGTGGCACAGGGCAATCCTCAGATGATGGCTGGAATGGAGGAAAGGATGAAGGCAAAATTTGTGGAGAGGTGTGCAATGGATGTTTTTGGTTAAGTGTATTTTGCAGATTGAAGAGGTAGAAGAGGTCAGCCGCAATCCGTTAAAATAACCAAACAACTTGGGTTTTTTGGGGGGGGGGGGGGGGGGGGGTATATACTCCTTGCTAGTATAATCTCACCGTACCAATCCTAGAGTTACTTTAGAGGAAACTTTCCATGATTTTTTAAACAAAAATTAACATACCTATGTTTTCCGATCTCAATGTATCAATGCTACCATCATGTTTTCGCGATTGAGCAAGTGTTATGCCCTTATGTTGATTTCTTATTTCGATATTGTACAACACCTTGTGTAACAAAGAGATACGTTAATCACTAGATATAACAAGGCCAGTTAGAACTATATCCAGGGCGCCCTTACTCTGAATATTATTTATTACGGGCACATTCAGCTTATACTTTCGACGGAGATAGCAAATACTAGGAAATTTTAACAAGCGCGATAGTGATGCGCAAAAACCTCTAGCACACGAATCGTGATTTATTGTCATACGTAATTCTCGGTGTTATAATTCATTCTACAGAATCAGTTAAAGTAGATGAGTCTTTGAAGTTCAACAAGATATAAACCAGCAGCAGACCACATCTACAACTTGCAATTGCTCGAATGAATCTTAGAATTAGGTTACTTGAAGACTTTCTCTACTTGCAACATAGCGTATCACAAAGTCACCAATATCGCAATCCGTTTGGCCTTCATCGTTGGTGTCATTCCAACCGATATCAAGGTAATTCCCCTGTATGCCGCAATTGCCAGAAATATAGTGGACTTGAAGTGGCAAAGAGGGTGGTCAAGAAAGGTCTTGGACAGTAAGTAAGATATAAGGTGCTATAAGGCCACCGATAGCGCAAGTCTGACAGGGCCATAGAGAACGGGTCTTTTATGCTGTGGTAGGTGGGGCCTATACCGATAATTAATCGTATTTTCCTTGATAATATGATAATGATGCTGCTCTATATACTAAGGCACAGCTCTTTCAAGCCATGAGCAAGAGGACAGGTATATTTTTGTACGATACGCTGAGGGTACCTGTTGTACAGGCAACGTGTTAGGTAAGAACGACCGGTATTGTGAGGGTGGAGAGTGTGCTGCCGCTTAGCGTGTCCAATATAGAGAGTTTAGTGTTAAAAAGACGTATGCATCTTGTGTTGTGAGTAGAGGACAATGTAATAAGATCGGGAAGAAGAGGGTTATTTAGGTAAGGTAGGACGGGAGATAGATGTAGTTGGTAGTCTGGAGGTCTTTGGAATAGGTGCGAGAAAACGTAGAGGGGAGGAAAGATGGGAGTAAAGAGAAGCATTAGGCATGGTGTTTGTGAGAGCACACGTGAAGGTTGGCAGGTGGAAACTACCCAGGGTCGATCCTGGTAATTGTGCTGGTCTACTCGCGAAAACTCAAAGGAAGAGCTATCACGCAGATGGAGTGCGTGAATCGCGAACAGTGATAGGAGAAGAAATGAGCATAGGTAGATCATGTCATTGATCCATTCATTCGTATCTACCATCCCTATCCCACTCTCCCACCCCTTCCACACCCAACAAAAATTCTCCACATACCATAGCATCCCAATCATACACATATGGCAACTACTGTCTCCACATTCACTTTAATAACAACCAATAAATCCCGCATGCTTTTCCATGCCATCAAATACCAAAACTTTACATCTCATTCCCAAATCATCTGCTCCTATCACCCTTGAATGCATGCCACAAAATCTCCGCCTAAATCCACACAAAACGATCTGGGGTATAACCTCCTCTGCCAAAAAAAGAATATGCATTGCTCGCTGCAATGAAGAATAAAATAAAATGATAAAATGCTGCGCTCCTGATCCAATAATATACAGTTGCCGTGGACATGCCGAGGTCGCGAAGAGGATATTCGAAAAAGGCATTAATTATTACAGTTCGATGGGGAGTCATGAGGACAAGGATTGGCGCCTGGCCAACACTGACATCTATGCATATGGGCATCGGTGAAGTGAAAATGTCAACTCCGCAGTGTGATCGTTTATGTCGTAAAGATTCTCTCACATTAGTCCTCTTAATCAAAGAACGACTCATCTTCAACGAGGCCTACGGTCTGTCAGCTTACGTGTCACCCGTAGATATGATTTAACTTACGTCCATCTGTTCTCAATTTATTGCTGCTAGGTTTTCGTTGCCCAAGCACGCTTCCCATCCCAAACATACTACTCTCCCGTCTCTTGTTCTTACTTACTGGGGCCGCAGATGATTGGTATTGGCGAGAATCAATGCCAGCATATTGATCATATGCTGGCCCAGCAAGTGTTGTTGGAGCTGCTCTACCATACTCCGGGCCTGCCATGGTGGGAAAGCTACCAATGGACTGCATTCCTTCATATGATGGTTGGAGTGGTGTAAAACCAGTGTCATACGCCGCAGGTCCTTGAGATCTTTGTGGTTGTGGAAAGGAAGGCGGAGCTTGGTTTCTCGAGAATGATTGTTGGTCATACGATGGGGTGGGAAGTTCTTGGAACATTTGTCGGCGTGGTGATCGAATGTCTTCCGGAGTGAGTGGTGGAGCTGTCACGTGAACCTCGACAGGAGATCCCGCGTGATCGTTAGGATCTTCTCCAAAGATACCTTCGTATTGCTGGAGGAAGAGTGCGAAGACGGGTGCCGGGATATTAAGCGTAGGAGAGAAGACGATACCAACGTTGCGAACAGTCATCTTATTGGTGTCGGCGTGGTTGATAATGTTGATTAGGAAACCAGAAAGATATCGCAGGAGAGCATTGTTTGCTCGAGGCAATCGGAAAACTAGGCCATTAAGAGCGCTGATCTTCTCGTTCACATCATGCAACTCGGTGACAGCCAGGAATTCCAGATGCAGCTCTCTGGTCAGGATGGTAGTCGGCAGCTCTCTGAGATACAACTTCAGTAATGAAGCTACGGCATGAATATCGTAGTACTGATCATCCGTAATAAGATTCACATCCCCCTCAGTATTGAAGCGTTCGCGAAGTTGTTTGATAACCACATTTGATCCACTGAGACGGAATATACCCTCCTCACCTGCAGCATTCTTGGCATCCAGGTACTCAATACAACGATACACAACAGCTGGCAATTCGATATTCACATCAACAGGATGGTTGTACTTGACAGCTTCACCCAATGGTGCACCGAAAGCAGGTCTAATTGGACCATGTTGTTCATAAGCCAGTTGAGAAAGATTTGTCTGCGAGTCGTTCGCGTTCCCATTGCTGGTTTGATCCTGGGATTCGGTCGAGACACGGGGTTTAGATCCAAAGCCAAAGAAGCTTCGCTTTTTCTGCTTAACATCAGCTAATGGTGCTTGAAGCAAGCCCATGCCCTGCCTGTTGCCCCATGCCCCAGCATCAGGAATGACATGGGCATTTTTTGGTGCCGAAATGCTCTTCGAAGACTGTGAGTGAGGAATATGAGCCGCTGCATCTCTGTCGTGGCCCTGTGCCGGCGGTGAAGGGGTATGAGAGTGTTTTGTTCTTGCTCCACGTGGAACGCTGCCCTGCTTTGTGTTCTCGTAGCTAATCCCCTGCAAATTGCTTTCATTCAGATCCGGAAGAGTTTGACTTCGTTCGGGATTGTACATCTTCTTCTTGCTCTTCATGCCATTAATGTGCGCAGAGTTTCCAGAATTGCTTCGTCCATGTTCACGATGGGCTGGCTCCTCATCTTCGGAATCTTTGTAATCGACGTATTGAAGTAATGCCTCCACCCACTGATCACGTTCTAGGTCGCTTTCGGCACACAAGACATGTCTTACAAGGCTTGACGAATCCTTTCGCTTCGGCTCTAAGATAAGGAAGGCATGTCGATATTGGTTGTCTGGGTCGTCAACCTCACCTCGAGATGGGGAATGCTCGGTTGTTTGCTGTTGTTTCCCGATCTGTGCGTTCTGCAACTTAATCGTACCAAGATGAGGGCCACCTGGAGATTCGTAGTACTTGAAAACTGGACCGTCCAGAACGAAGAAGCGTGCTTTCCATCCACCGAAGTTCTTACCCCTCTTTGTCAAATATCCATTCTTCAAAGGTCTACCACCTGGACCAGTCTTGGTAGGACTGTCGCTGGCAGACTCCGGCGCCATGTCTTCTGTATGTGGTGCAAGCGTGTTTGAGGACAAGTACCTACAAATCTCAATGGCAGATGTGGTGTCCATTTGGGTGTCAAGAATTTCTTCTAGGTATTTGTCTAGCGCAGCTCGCCTGGCATCAACTTTGGCAGGAGCATGTCCGCTGAAAAGTGATCTTTCAGGAGTTTTAGCCGTGAAAGCTGGTGACTGCTTTAGCGTTTGGTCCAAACGGGCAAGTGAAGTCGAATCCTTCTCAACTCGCCAAAGCTCTCGACGTTCTGACCGGCTGAATACAGCGAGCGTGAACACTGGGTCTTCCTCGAAATTCTTTGGGAACATTAGACTAGCTCTTGATGGCTTCAACCGGGATGACGCAACTTTGACGTCAATTGAAGGAAGCGCGTTTGGTGGTAGCAACAAATCAGGGTATTCCTCGGTAACGAGACCTCTGTACACAGAATTCGAAGAACTGCTCTGTTGAGATGGCGAATTGTCATCCTTCGAAGCATCTTCGGCAGTATCTGGCCGTCTCGGGATGGACAATGGCTTAGGCGAAGCAAGAACTAAAGGCTCTCCTTTAGGCGCACCAGGCGAGCTTATAGACATCGGTGTATTAGGAGGTAGCGGGATAGGCTGACGAGGAGCTCTGGGTGACAACGGAACAGCGCCTGGGAACGCACCCATGCCCCGTGGAGACATCGGGGGAGAGTTCATTGAGGAGTGAGCTGAGGGATTCCGTGGTAGCGGAGAACTCATTCCTCGATCGGCAGGTCTAGGACTCATAGGAAGCCCTGGGCTCATCAAAGGAGGCGACATCATTCCCGATGCATCGCTAAGCATACCTGCCAGAGATCCTGCATTTGAGCTATGAGGTGATAGATGTCTTAAATGCGCATCAGGTGGGTTGATCGGCTTAGTCTGACGAGGACTTAAAGGCATCGGATCTGCTGCCACTGGGAATGTACCATCTTTAGGTGTTGTGGGCTTAGATTTGGGAGTACCCTTCGCGCTTGAATGACCACTCTTTTTAGATAGACTTCGCATCTCAGCTTCTTTCATCGCCGCGATCTCTCTCTGTCTATCATCATCTTCTCTCGTTTTTCGGCGCCCTCGTTCTGGGAATGCAGGTATTTCGTCAACTTCCAAAATATCATCATAATCTGAATCAGACTCTTCTCCTGCGCCTGAAGCTTGACGGAGGTGGGAGCTGGGGTTATCCTTCTTCCCTAGATTCAACGGGGCTGGTGGTGCTTTCCGAGGCGGTGGAGGGAATGCTCGCAAACCTTCATCAGGATTGGGCGATGCCTCGATAACGGCAACAGAGGGAGTTTGCATATTTGTTGGTGCTTTTGGTGGAGGTACATTAGGTGGGGGTCCCCGGGGAGGGTCCGATGGTAAACTCCTCGAGGGTGGTAGATTCACATTATATGGCACTTCCCGGATAATTTCTGCTTTTCTCTGTTGCTGACTTGCTTCAAATCCAGCTACTGGTGCATCTGGATTATACTGTTGGAAGGCATGTTGTGTCGGCGATGGCATCTTATGTTCGGCTTCCACCATATTAGACAGTGTAGCCGTTTGTGCAGACGCCTGCGGAATTGTGTAGGCTGGAGGGGTAATTGGGTACGGAGCTAGTGCCACGTCAATTGGTGAAGGGGGATGATCTTCTGATGGATCTCTCAAGCCCGCAGAAACAAGAGCCTCCACATGTCCTGGCTTTGACCTGTCCCTTGGCTTTGATTCTGATGCGGAGGATCCAGCATCGGAAGGAGCAACGCCCTGAGTTGAATCGACAGGAGAAGGATTCGAAACTGATGCTAGACTCTCCTTCAGCTTCTTACGGTATCTCTCTTTATCCTTCAAGGCCCGTTCCAAATCCTTATTCAAGCCAAGAATCATCGCCCTTTGCTTGTCTACTAGCCGCCATAGTTGTGAATTTTGTGCGGCTTGAGATTGCTTCTCCTTCAACAGATATTGTATTACCGCCTCCGGTGATCCAGCGGCATGTATCAAATTAGCAATATCAGGAGATCCTGCTTTTAAATCCTGTGATGCCTTGTGTGAATGGCTCCCTCCTGACAATGAAGATATTGCGGAGTCGATTGAGGAAGTTCGTGGAGGTCCCCGTGCCATGTCCGCTCTGTGTTGGGGTGTGGTGGCAGCCATTGGTCGTGTACTGGTCGTCGTGGTCGTCGACCCTCCTTCGGCTTTGGAGGTTAGAATGGGGTCGGAAACGCTTCGAGAGTTACCATTCGTATCGTTGAGAGGTCGACCAAATCTGCAGACTTGTAAGCATTCTGAGTAGCATTTCCCAAGCCCTAAACTACCTCAAAGTCTTTCCCTCGTATCCTGACTCTCGTTCTGTAGATGAGTCTCCCTCGGACTTATAGAAGGTCTTCTCAGAGGCCAGCAGGTCGTCCAGACGCTCCTTCGGCGATCGAGGCTGTTGATGGTGATGTGGAGACGTAGAGGTGAAAGGGTGATCGACGCTCCCTTTGATAAAGGTAGTTCTTGTCGGAGTGACACTTGAGGGGGGTGATGCGGCAGTGGTGCTCGTTTGTAGAGGACTAGGAGCAGCCTTGCGCTGAGACCTGAAGCAGAACACAGGGTAAGTTCTTGGAGGACGAACAGACTTCAGACCTTGGCTTACCTTTTTCCGGACTCCGTCGCTGGCGACGAATTGCTCGAGGTATACTGAAGATGAGAACGCCCTACGGTGGGGCTATCTTGGGAAAGGTACTGCGACTGTGAGAGAGCAGAATCTGAGGGTCCATCGTGCTGTTGCGAAAGCTGCGGCATACTTTGAGACTAGACCCGCTATGCAGAAGTGTCTGCGGAACACTCCACCAATTGCCAGCCAAGCTGCACGCTGATTCTGTGTCGGCTCCAGCGAGAAAACGTTGTGGCGCCGGTTGGAGTGAAGGGTTTCCAAATCGTCGCACGTCGTTCAGGCGAGCAGTCTCGAACGCGAGCAGCGCACCGGCGACAGGACCAGGCGAGGACGAACGAGGGCGCGAGCGCTTCGTGTGGTGGATCGTGGGCAGGAGTGGTTTTCGGGCGCTGCGTGGGTGTGCAGCGTGCAGTAAATTATGTACGAAGATTAAGAATTATCACATCGAAGGCAGCGACCGCAGCAATCAGCTCTCACGTCAGCGCTGAGAGGGCATTCATTGGCAGCAAAGGCCAAGTATTATCGAGAATGTGCAAGAGAACAGAAGATTTAGAGAAGACGACGGGGCCAAGTCTGGGAAATTTTACTGTTGATCTGCACCTGCCAAAGCGGAAATTATGAGTGATGGACCTGATGGGAGCAACACCCTCGTCGATATTTCCACAGGCGCCTGCAGGCACAAATGGGACGTGCTCTGCGTATATGAACGAAGCCTGCTCTGGAGCCACGCCCGCGACAAGCGACAACTCCAAAATCGTTCTTGGGATGAGATGGAGGTGGAATGGGGATGGCTTTGTTAAGGCGGGTTGACATACGAGCATTGGGAGCAGACCTGAACCACTGGAAACTAGTGAGCTTCAGTGTGTTGTTTTTGGTGGCATCCAATACCAACACAGCCATCAAGTGCCACCAATACCAAGATCAAGGAATTCGTACAGCACAGCACAGCATCCTTTGTGGTGCATTCAAACAACCTCTGGACAACATCTACACAAAATCCGCAGCTACACCTTTGTACGCCTCACTGCTCCCACGCTCCTATACGCTGCTCCCACTTCTCTCCTGCGCCAACAGAACGACGGCTATCTAATCGTGAGCTTGGCCACGGTTGCTTGGGTCATGATTGGTAGGACCCCGGCGAGCGCCACAGCTAAATTCAGGGACAAGGGCGCTGCAAACCACGGCCCCAGTTGATTCAGAGGCACGGGGTCCACTAGGTCTTGTGGTTTTAGGAAGATGACACTTGAGGTGCCGCTTCCACTGCTGTGGTTGCGCTGGAGGGGCGGCAAGGTGGTCATGACTTTAAGTTGCCCAGGTATGCTGTGTGTATGCTGGGAATAGCCTCTGGGGGAGTGGCATGAGGAGCTCGGCATCTCTTGTATATCCCTCGAAGGCTCCGTACATGCAAATGGACTGGCTGTCTGCAGGTTGCATTAGGGTCTTCTGCAGGTACGTTGTAATCGGTCACCAGAAAAGAGTCTTCAGACACGGGAGGCAAGATGGCAGGAGGCCCTCAACTGCTCTAGAGGACAGTATGAACACTAGGTTGACACGGCGCCGACGTTGACATTGACTTGTTTGGCAGAACTCAAAATGGGATTGCTTTTCTCCGAGATAGTTTGCATCTCAAGAAATCCGGGCGCATGATCATCCGGCAGCTAAAAAATTGTTTACACAACTGTCGAAGAAACCTCCCCCAACAGTCTTCTAGAAATGCAGCCAAAGGTTTTCGCAGGGAGTGTTCGCAAAAGAAAAATGGCGAGCCGTTATTTCTGGCATCAAGGTTCTTACAGGTATAATGGCAATGCTCACTGCTAGGCGATTGAGGTACACATGATACTTTTGCATAATTCTATCCAAAGCATGGGGTAGCAAGGGAGAGAAAGTCAACAGAGAGAAATGATATGAAACGGAGAAACATCGACACCAATCCGGATAATGCCAAATGTAGCGGATTGACGTGAACCGACGAGATCGTACCTGTCTCAGATATCTCCTCCATTCAGAAGATGGCTGTGATGACAACCATCAAGGAAAACGAACAGCCGAGCAAAGCACCTTCATGCATCTCGATTGCGATTAAGCTTCTTTTCCGTGCCGGTTGAAAGACATACTCATAATCCGCTTGGATGAAGAGGAATCTTGGTCCTTACAAATCAAAAAGCAGGAGAGGATATCGTCGGGCTGTTGAGGTCTTTGAGCGCTTGGAGAAACGCCATCGAAACGAACTGCTGGGTGTCTGTTCAGCCACGGGTCCTGTACCACATGGTCAGTGACTTAGCTAATGAATCGGGCCCGCTCTGAAGGCACCGATTTGTCGCTGCATGTCAAAATTGCATACACTCTGTGCTCGAGTAACATCAAAGCCTCAATAACACTCTGACGCTGAAATTTGCATCTCCGACTTGTGGTTAACAACACCAAAATTCTGGTTCGTAACGAACACGAATGCGTTGTAGACACGATCTAAACCTCAAAGCGCACATCTATCCGCGTGGGAAAACTGGAAATTCTGACATGGCTGTCACACTCCAAGTGAAGCCTCAAAGTAGAAGATAGGGGGAATCACAGGGCTGGTTCTACCTGGCCAGCCTAACCTCTCCGAGCCGTACCGCCCCCATCTAAATTGATAGCTGCTGCCCCTCATAGGGGTACTAGTATAGCTCACCAGTTCCTAGCGACCACATTGCAATGGTTGCAGACTGCCTTTAGCTGACAGCGGTACTCAGCAGCCACTTGAAAACAGTTGCATCGCAGGCGCTGCGGTGGAGAAAAGCGGTGTGACAGCCGTCACTCATATAGGGCAGTGATACAGCGATAATACGCTTCACTATGAATTAGGGGCGCTCCTTGGCTACAGCGCAATACCCCACATAGATGATTGGCTGTTGACACAACCCCTGAGATGGACTTCCACTGGTGTTGAAACAAGAGGGTGGTCGTTGCACTTAGCCGAAAGCATGTGACCCTGATATGTCAGGGAAGTTTGGGATTATCCATACTGAAGAACTTGATACTTTTGTGGTCCTTGATATCAAATTGCGATCTACCAGCCATTTGAACAACACCATATGAGCAATACTACTAGGTATTCCGAAGGTATCATATTTCACAAAAATGGAAGAATCCGTGGACAAATGCGGGGTGTGTCAGGGGCATGATGAATATCACACAGATCGACCATGTCACCCCCATCCGGCCACAATATCTCTTTCAGTAACTTCCGTCACCAAAATACCTCTCAAGACGTTCCGAATCCTACACACGAGGCACCCTGTCAGGGACATCGGATAAGTCCTGCCTCAAATACGTCATAATCAGCTGTTTTTTTATCGAGAACAAACACTTGGAAACTCCAGACGTCGAGACTTCATCTTTCAACCTGGGCATGAAATTATGAGCTCCCGCCCAGCCAAGAGATCAGGTCAACGACAGATTCTGAAACATAGTCAATCACGCGCTCGACCAAAGCTTAGCACCTGCTAGTCGATGCCGTGCATATTCCCAAGCGCCAATCAGATAATTAATCTTCTACCACACTTCTCATTCGCTCAGCTAACAACATAAGTTAAGAGCCTCTTTTCAGCAAATCAAGTCGCTGTATCACAAAATATTTGTCAAGGAACTCTGATTCTTTACTTTATTTCTCACATAGAAAGCTTATTATTACAAGCATCTTAACATCGTCCAAAATCAGGTTCTGGATACAGCAACTTGCGCAACCCCAAAATTTTCCGCCCCAATCAAACCTCTCTTCTTCACCCTCCATCAGCATTTCTTCAGCTTCAGTCAACGGGGTTTTACCACCACCAATATTGAAATCTTCACTTCTCGTATAGCTGCCTCAGAATGACACTACACCTCCAGCTCCTAGGTCGAGTTCTTACCCGGATTAAGCCAATTCCATTGCATTATTTTCGCATCCGTCATCTTTGTTTCGCGGATAGATCTCCTCCACCTACTGCGTTTGCATTGCACTGAGCGCTGAGCACCCAAAGCCGGCGCCGAACTACCCGTGCTCGGCAATCTTTCGTGTTCGTCTTAAGATATCTTACTTGCCCGAGCTGCTCGGTGAGTACGTAGGGTGTCGTCAGCCCTACTGGTGAGAGAATGTCATTGGGGTGTCTACAGTGACATAAGCATGGATGGCATAGCTATGCTTGAAGATTGCGAAACTACACAGCCCTACGAGTGCGCAAGCCTCGCTTACCCCCCTTTTTCTTATCCGAAGGTAATCGCGTGAACAGTTTCTTATGTACACTTGTTGCTTTTCAAGTCCTACAAAGTGCATAAAGTAGCATTCATCTCAATGGAGTATTTCGAGTCAAGTACAGGAGATCTGCAAACCGCACGCTAAAGGCATTACGCAAACAAGTCCCAATAATGCAACTTTCCGCAATATTTCCCGTGTACTCCGTAGCATGTATGTTGGGTGCTGCCTCAGCGGATAGCAACATCTGTCATTTTTCCTATCAGCAGCATCCCGAGGGGCATCAATGATGGTTTCCTTGTACCTTGGAACCTGTCATTACTTAAATCTGCGTTTTGTGATCACAGATATTACTTCAAGCATCATGATTCTGAAGGTCCTCGCACGCTATTCTTTACTGAGTTAATATAGATATCCAAGAAAGATGTAACAATTTATTCCACGCGACCATACTCATAATACCCTCCTCATTTTAGCTAGCAAGTGTCAAATTCTCTTATTATCTACTCAAATCTTCAAGTGTGTCTCAAAGAAGCTGAGAATAAGTGAAGAATATAGCAAGATCTCAAACATATATAAATATAGACGCATCCAATATTGGTCTGTAGACAAAATATAGGGGAGGCACATATCCCAGTAAACAGTCCCCCCCCTCCCCCTCCCACAACTCCTGCACCATACCGCACTAATTCCATCACTATGGCCACCTAACGAACCTATGTAAAAGGCTATTGACAGCCAATAAAACCCCGCAAAACTCCATTGTTCACACGAACCCCAGCAATCGCCCTCCCCTCGCCAGCCTCTTAGGTTTGCATGTCCAATTCCAGAGGGGGAGGGGGTTCACCCTGCCGTTCTCTTGACCGACCTCACAATCACTTCATCAGATCCAAAGCTTCCGTCCAACTATTTAAATTTCCACATACCTAGGATCCAGAACCAATTGGTGCTAGAGCACGGTGCGGGTTTGCCGAGTGTAAGATTGCTCGCTGTTGAATAAAACCTCGGAAAGGTGCTAGCCCTGTGCCAGCGCAGAACATTAACAACGGCGTTTCGGAATGGTTATGTGGCAGCCGAAATAGCGCTTTTGATGAGGGGCGGATAGAACACCGGATGGACATTCCAGGAGTGAGACTGGAAAGGTAGGACCCGCATACGCCGTGATATTGCTCTTGGGAGTTGGGTGCCATGATAGTGTGAATACTGTACGTTATTGTGCAGGTTCCTGGATTAGCTAGAGGAGAAGATGAGATGGAGTAGTAACGGAGTCGAAGTGGTGAGAGGGAGCTGATGAATACGGGAAACAGCAGATTAATAGATGGGTGTTGGTTGAGCAGTGAGATCACTGTTAGATGTGGGGTGAGGACTTGGCTCTCAAATATGGCTGGAGTGGATGTTATATACTCCAGGTGTGCTCGAAGGTTGGGGTCTGAGCTGAAATGGGCGCATGCTTGAATTATCTACAACGGTAAACTTTAGTGTAGGAAGACTTCAGGGAAAGTAGGTGGGACATACTCTCTTGCTTGCAACTTCGAAAAGCTCCAAGTGGCTTGCCAACAGATCTTTAACAGAAAGCGGGGTGTCCAGGGGCAGCATGCCAATTTCTTGCCCTTTGATGATGACGATTGCATCATCTCTCAAAGCAAACCTACTCATTATATTTCCTACATGCTCTTCCGAATTCAAAGGCAGTACGGCAAGGTAGTCCCCACACTCATACGTCGTATCTTCGGGCAGCTGGATTTCGAGATGGCGTTTCGGAGGCTCGCTTGGGTCCGTCAGAAGTCCCGTATCCAAAACTTTCCCTTCTTGTACATCCACTCGAAAGTTGCTTACGCCTGCCATATTTGACATTTCTATACCAAGCTCTGAAGTGGGAGGTGCCGATTTGTTGGAAGTAGAGGAGCCAAGAGCTGGCCACAACAAACCGGTAAGCCAGTCTTCATAATCGCCAGACATGTTCCCTTTCCCAGAGCCAGTGGCACCACGAGGTGCAAGTCTCTTCGCGCTACAAGAGTCTAGAGTGGAATCGATAAGGGTTGGAATGCGTTGGTATGTCGTGGGCCAGTCATCTGTGGAAATTAGCACCATTTCTCAGGCCTTTTTGTGATTTCGCACTTACGATGTCCACAACCAAAGACAGCATACTCAATTCCAGAGAGGGAGTCCTGACCAAGAATGCTTATCCAGCCCACAAAGCGAGCTGCATTGTCAGGGGGGTTGCCTTCATATGATGAAATGATGATTACAACGGGCATTCCTTTGGGCAACTGAGTCGTCACGACTGCATCAAGTTCCTTGACCTGGGCTTCAAAGTCGTGCTCTGCAGCAATCACTGCTAGTCTTCTTGCAAATTCTGCGCAAGTACCAGTGTTTGAACCATAGAGAATCAAAATAATTTTTTGGTTCTCGCTGGAACTTTCTTGGGAATTGACCAAAGGAGATGATCCCACCGGAAGCTTGGTTACTGCAGAGCCTGTACCGCGCAGGAATTGCTCTAGCTCCATTGCACCCATACCATGCCTCAAGTGAGCCCTCATAATTAGATCTTTTGGCTTGATGGTAAGTGTCTGTTTGATACGGAGCTTGTATGCCGGATCGTGTAGTTGAAAATCGAAATTTTGCAACAGGAGCGCCATTACTAAGAGAGATTCTTGCCATGCAAACCCTCAGCCGATACATCCGCGTGCGCCGTTACCAAAAGGCTACAATATGTCAGATATCTTTTTGGGTGGGGAGTATAGGGGCGAAAACTAGCAGACCTTCCCGGCAGCACTGGGCAGTTTTTCGAAATTCCCATCCATCATTCGCTCCGGCTTGAACTCCTTTGCATCTTCGCCATACACCGATGCTTCTCGTTTCATGACTCCAATGAGGATTGCAATTTTATCATCCGGCTCAATCTGATACCTTCCATTTCCAAGTGTTGCTTTGGAACCAGAGCAACCTGGTGCTAGCTCCTTCTGGATTGCTGGGACAGGGGGAGTGAGCCGAATGGTTTCGCGAAGAACGCCGTTTAGGTAAAGAAGCTTGGATAAATGGGACAGTGATATCGTGTCTCGACCGAGGACAGCATCGACCTCGTTTTGTGCAGCTTGATATGCTATGGGGTTTTTGAGAAGCTGAAGGAATGCAAAGGAGAGCAAGCCTGAAGTCGTTTCATGCCCTAGAGTTCTTGGGTAAGCCTAAGGGGTTCAACTGAAATGATTAATTCTAGGGAACTAACCTGCGATCAGAAACGTAATGATATTCGCAACAATCAACTCATCTCTCATTCCTAAGCTAGTCTTCTGATCTTTTCCATTAACTATCGAACTCAATAGATCACTCTTGTTACTTGCACATGGATCTGCTCTTCTCTCTGTTACTAGTTCGGTACCAGTATGAAACATGAAATCCTGGTTACTCTTCAGCTGCTTTGCTTTTCGCTTCATTAAACTTGTCACAATTGGTAGTCTTTTCGTCCGATTGCTGTTCTCTGTAAGGAAACCGACCATGGCTTCTATAAATGGATGCATGTTGTCCGAATAAAAAGAGTTGAAACGGAAATCCATGGTACAGAGCCCGATTGTATCCAGAGTTAACCGGGTGAAATCGTCTGTGACGACAATTCGTGCATCTGGGCCACGCCGCGCCCATTTAAGCAGCAACTGCGTTGCAATATCTTTCATTTCTACTACAATTAGTCATGTGATGAGAAATGGCAATAGCAGAGACCGACGATTAAACATTCCCTCAATGGCCAATGGACCAAAAGCCGGAACCAAAATCCGGTGAGCCTGTGCCCAATCTGGATCCTCATTCGTCGCTGTAAACAATCCAGCCGGTCGTCCACTACTATTTCCAGTATTCCCCTCTCCGGGCTTCTCCTTCTCTTTTCCTAAAGCCAGTGGAGGAGCTTTCACGAATCGTGTTTCGTCCATGAGTTCTTCAACCATGGCGGTGGAACTTACGGCGATGATGTTTGCTTTTCCTTTGGAGAGCTTGTAGATGGGGCCATAGGTTTCGGCGAGGTTTTCCAGAGCGTAGAGAGGGGCTTCGGGGTCCCGGAGGTCGAGGAGGTTACCGAGGATCGGGAGGCTAGGGGGTTGGGGGATTGGTTGAGTCATTTCAACAATTTAATAAAAATTCTTTATATCTGCTTCTTACTAAAGGGAAAAAATGAAACATTCATTAGCATCTATAGTAAACGAAGTATGCCAATTTATACTACAATCGCTCTCTTGCGTTTCTCACAAGGCTAAAATTCTTAGCAACGTACTAGTTTCTCCTTCAGAATATGCAGGATATCAGCCTCACCAACATGTGGGATACATACCCCAGAGTTATTTCTCAAAATAATAAATTTCGATAATGTGGATCTATAAAGACCAATTGTACCACCTCGCAGTGATATCCAAAAAGGAACAAACTTTAGCGAGGTGATCCGCCGCTTTTGATAGCACGTATGCTGCTTTAGTATGCAATATTTGACTTCCCCGGTCCTTTCCCCTTGTCAGCTGTGCTAATAAATGGGGAGGCACTTGCGCCAAACTCAATCAAGAATGAGGGGCCTAGTCTCTTATTTTACTTTGACTGACCGTTCCAATTGCGATTTCCGTAGCTATTCCAGAATCAAGCTCTTGTAGAAAATTTACCTTTTCATATTGTTACAATAGGAACTCAAAACCTCTTGTTCATAGCTATGCTACCTAAATCCAGAAACAAGTGTAGGCAATTAACTGACTAATGTCATCCTAGTACTTCACTCTCTTATGTCCGGCTCAGGGGGTGAAGATCACATGATAATACCTGGTATCAGGCAACCATTACTTGAAAAGCTTTGGAGTTTAGCATGTCTAAGAAACCTATAAGTCATAAGAGTCAATAGTAAGAAGTATTGTCACGCAAAATGTGACGCCACATCTTAAATGATATTATCTGGGTATATATATTATATGTGACAAGTATTTTAAATATATATATCGAGGCATTGAGCGCGATAAGCAGTCGATCCTAGATAATTCCATGCTTCCTCAAGACCTGAAATTGCGCTCCCAATAATGTATACCACCAATTTCTTTACATCATTTTCTATACTTGAAAGAATTTTATGATTCTTTCACGTCCAGTTCTTAGGTTAATTACCATTTTCTTTACTATACGAAAGGTTGAATCGCATCCTCTTTGACTTACTGCGCTTACTCTACAACCCCTTCGTATAAACCTAGTGAACCAAGAATTCTACAAGTTTTTATTCTACCTTCAGAATTATATGCTTCTTTTGATTCTTCTAGTATACGGTGTAACAGATCAAACTAGTATTCAAGATAAAAAATGATCACGAAGGTATAGACTATAAAATTGATAAAGTTACCGCAAAGGTAACAGCTTAAGGGTTGCATCCTAGTCCGCCATTTAACACCCCATTTCCTACAATTTTATGCCAAGAATGCTGAACAATAAAGACTCGCTAGTTTCAGGGGTGTCTTGGCTTAAATCGCTTAAGCTACAGGGGTGTTGGCTGAGCTGACATTTCTTTCCCTTTCTTGTGATGGTACAAAACGGGGTAATGAGACAGGTCTTCTAACGTAAAATAAACACTTTGTCCTTGGCTATTTCATGATATCTGATCAGCAGATTAATGTAAGATTTTGTAAGGCGTAGCAGCTACCATTCCGCGAATGAGATACTGTGCCTCGGGCCACCATTTCTTAGTGCCTAGGTAATTGTCGTCCTGTAAGCTTATGAAGATACTTAAGTACCTTGTAACTGTCTCCCTTTGTGCATAAGTATTTCATCCTTCCCGTTTTTTCTTTTCTTTTCAAATTCTGGAAGGTATCTGAGCCCCATGTTCTAGCTCTACTCTAGAAAATACCAAATTCTTGGCAACTCGGAAAGCATGCCCTTCGTCGGATTGAAGAGCCAGTGGGCTCAATTCTTTCCTCCTAATCCTACATTCACGGAGCGAGATGTTGGTGATCAGACAGGAAAAGTGTTCTTGATCACGGGAGGAAACAAAGGCATCGGACTTGAACTTATCAAGATGCTTTACCCAAGTGGTGCAAGAATATATAGTAAGATTTCCGTTTCTCTTCCGGAACTCTAACTAACCCAAAATCCTAGTGGCCAGTCGGTCCGAAGAAGCAGCATTATCAGCAATTTCCAGCATCACCTCCACGGATCCCTCGAAATCTCAGAACCTCAAATTCCTCCACCTAGATCTTGACTCTCTCCACTCCATCCGTGACGCGGCAAAAGAATTTTCAAAGCAAGAAACCATACTACACATCCTTTTCCACAATGCTGGCATAGGTGCGGAGCCTTTTGGGCGCAGGACGGAAGAAGACATCGAAGGGCACATCGGCGTAAACTGCATTGGCCCTCTTCTTTTCACACAACTTCTCTTGGCGCAGTTACAAAATGCTGCAAAAGATAAAGAAGTGGAGAAAGGAAGTGTTCGTGTGATATGGACATCGTCCCTGGTCACCGAATCTGAATCTCCGCCGGGGGGTGTGGATTTTGACATCCTCAATGCTGGTGGTTCAGCCATTCCACGAACAAATTATGCTATTTCGAAAGTCGGAAATTATTTCCTCGCATTAGAGTTCGCACGTCGTTATCCGTTAAATGAAACTGGGATTTTATCCATCTGTCAAAATCCGGGAAATTTGAAGACAACGATTTACAACAGTCAGCCATGGCTACTAATGTTGTTTGTCAATCGGGTTTTGCATCCAGTAAAATGTGGGGCGTGGACTGGGTTATTCGCAATGTTTCATGAGAGTTTTGAAGGAGGGGATTATGTTATTCCTTGGGGACGAGTGAGGAAGGATAAGGATTGGGGACGGGAGGACATCAAGGATGCAATTAAAGCTGGTGCGCCAATGAAATTTTGGAGATGGTGTGAAGAGATATTGGAAGAGCATCGTTCAGAAATCAATTAATCAATAACGCCACAGTGTTACTTTTCATAATAACGTAGCAAAATCCTCAACTCCAAACCACGCCCTAAACATACTCATAACACAGAAACCTGTTTCCAATATCCATAACGTCCCCGATGGTTGCGTTAGAAATAATTCCGAACATGTTGAGAACGTGGCTCAGCGTAGTAACATTTCCAGGATCTCCATCTATTCTCTGCGATATCGCCGGGGTTGTTTTATTTACACAATCAGGAATCGTTCCATTTGGAAAAGGGAACGTGCCGTTAGGTTGAAATGGGATTGGGGACGTTGAGTTAGGTCCAGTAGGTACCCCTGGGATGACAGCACATAGATCTTGGACATTATTTCCAGTAATTTCAGACAGACGAATTGGTAAGTTCAGAGATTGCCATCCCCACCAAACTTTATCCAAGTAGGTATGGTGCAGATAAAAGATAGGGTCTCCTGGGCTCGAAATTGGATTCAGCATCTGAGGTTTATTAGTAATAAATCCAATGGAAATATGGATCAATATACTATTACCTCTGCTCCAATACCACCATGGCCACCAATATGAGGAGATGCCTCTATACAAGGCCAAGCAGTGGAGTAGTTCTGAAGTTGATAACACTGGTCAACGAAAGTTTGGTTCGCGAATTGGCTTGTGAAATCATTGACCTGTCGATCAATACAATGATCTGAGATGAGGTGACCTGGTCCAATTCCATTTGTATAGTTTACGAACGGGCCGTCTTTGATACAGTTGGAGGGCGGAACGCCATCACCACCGAAACCAACCTCAGGGTCGAGGACCTCGGACTTGCTGAATTTCCCCGCATCTCTTGGTTCATCCCAGTAACTGGCTTCTGTCAGTGGGCACTCCGATTCTAACTAAGATCCATTATACGGTTGTGTTCCATTGTAGCCACATTCAGTTTGCAAGAGATATTCGTGAGCATGCATCAAAAGGCGATGGTACGGGAGGAACGCTCCCTAATGATTTAAATAAGCCGTGATATCTCATGAAAATCGCTGATTACTTACCACACCATGCGTCACCTCCGCTTGCATAGCATGACAAGCCTGCAACTCGTCGAATCGCGTTCTCGTGCCTGGGAGGCCAAGTTTTGCAGGAAGCTTCATGAGACATTGCTCTGCACGAAGATATGATAACTTCTCTTCTCTTGTTAAAGTATGCCTATGCAGCTAGTCAAAACTTGAGGGATGATTTGGTGGATAGATAAACCGTACCATGCTTTGCGTTGAGATTTAACAGTGCAATGTGTTGTGCGAATAGAAATGCCATTCACTAAGATAGCTGTAGATAGAAATGCGACCACTGTGCCGTAGTGCCACTTCATTTTAGTTAAGGTGAGCGAGAATATTTGGGCCACCGATGAACTCGAAACCAAATATCGACAATTTATAGTACTGTCATTCTCCACTTCCCGTGGGCAGGATCCGGTGTTACATGTCAAATGTACGCCTTAATATACTTCCCCACATCTCCCAATTATGAATTGTTTAAATCTCTTGGCGGTTCCTGGAAGGATAATTGGAATATCAGTCTAGCGAGGTTCTTATACCTGGCTTTTCAGCCGAGTTAGGTACCCGCCACATTGCCCCACTTGCCTCTTGCATTTCTATTAGGCTGGCAATTTAAATAACTTGAAAGTTTCCCAATAATAAAATACACGCGGCGTTTACGACGACTCCTTATTCTCTGTGACCGATATCCTTTACCTTCACTGAGCTCCTCATTATTCATATGTGGATTGGTCGGGAAGCAGATTGGAAGCCTTATGATATTAGCTAAGAGAAAACCCACTGACGAATCTCATAGAAAATAAACCAGAATGACATTCCATCTGATGCAAGAGGCGTCATCGCTATATATTATTGCAATGATGATTCTGGCACCTGTCAGAATCCTCGCAATATCGATTCCGAAGACGCAATGCTCAGTAGCAAGCCCTAGTATACAGAGCAATTGTGAAGCTTTCCCAAACTTGCCCTCGGCAAGTGGTTCATGAGAACACACTGTCTAAGCCGAGTGGGCCGCGAGGAATATTAAGAAATGCCTAAAAGCACAATGTCATAACAAGATCCAACTAGACCCGGGTTGTGGCCATTTCACATTTGGCAGTTGCAAAACAGACCCCTGTTGGGTGTATAAGGTCATTTAGGAGAGTAGTACACCACCGTTCTATTTAGAAGGGCATAAAATTGGTACCAGAACAACTATATCCGCGTGGGGGGAAGGGGGGAAGGGCGGGCGCAAAACCAAATACAGGAGGATACACTCCCGGCTGGGAAAGGATACAATTTGTGTTAGATACTTCTGGTTATTTGATTTCTTCACAGAAGTAGAGTGTTCCGCTAACCTACCTGCGGAATATTGGTACTACTGACTAACTAGTGGGTGGGTTCTAAGTGGAGTACATGATAATGATTTCTTGAGTTGTAAATTTCCTGTCACAATTACCAAGGCAAGTACTTTCAAGCCTAGATTGGTGTTTAACTATTCAAAGTCTCTGTGATTGTAGATATTCGGTACTTTATGGTTCTGAGATATCGGGGATGGGATAAGCACTAATATGAACCTCATATGAGGCACATAAGAGTCTTCAATGTTTAAAGTATTTGCACTTGAACGAATACCCGAGATGAACCGGTGCACTCTTCGGGATCTTCAAATACCAATTGCACATCCTTATACGTCTATCCGTAAAGAATGCATAGACTAGATAGGTTTAACCGAAAGCAAGCCCATTTCATGGGGAAATGTCTTAGGCTAGCTAGTTTCATGCGAAGTCGGCTCTCCAGCAAAGCAGAAGTGTCTAAGGACAGCCTTCCTTGGATTCCACCTGGAACCCAGACATTAGTTAGTCAGTGACACCTACTTATGTGGGTTCCACTTGTAGACCTAGCAAATGCATGGTCTTTGCCCCTCACTTTGTACATCACCACAACAGGGACACGTATGCCTAGGGGTGGGATGTAAATGAGGGGTATGACTATCGCCTTGGCGAGATGTTTGGGCACGAGGATTATCCACATGAAATATCCTCTTACACGTCGAATATAAAAGTAATCACCTTTTGGGGGAGGGTTGTCACCTGGACCCTCGGGCGATTCCTAAGCTAACCCGAATATGAAGTCGCGAATTCTATTCACTCAACCGAACCGCCCTTTGGAAAATGCTAGTACAAGGTATAGTAGGAGTTGAAGATGCATTTGCAGGTGATTTTGTGTCATTTGAATTCAGAGTGGAACACTTTGCTCCTTTCAAGATATCAAGAATATTCATGTTGGGACATGGCTAGCGTGTTATAAGGGGCGATTTGTGGATCTAAATGGCCTTCATAGCTTGCCCCTACAAAACCCTAAGACTATTCTTAGAATAGAACAAAAAATACAGAGCTAGACACATGTTCTCAAATATGCGACAGTTCAAAAGGAGATGTTATTGGTGGGATAATAGTGATTTGAAGATGACGAAGTTTGTGATGGGATAAGATGCTTTTGTTTGGCTGCCTCGCATTGGTAAAAAATCGTTGGGGACTACCCAGAACTTGGAACTGCCTCGACAGAAGTAGATTAAAAAGCCACAGGGTACAGTACAGAATACACTCCGACTGCTATTGCTGCAGATAAAATTTACCGTGTGCCCCCATCACACACAACATATTAGGAGTTCATTCATAGGGGATGTTAGACTGATACATCCTCGCCATTCCTATGCGCCTTAATGTTCTCTGCAGATACTGAACTGGATTTCAAGGACCCCATAAATTTCCCCAATTTGCACGCTGTGTACTGTTACAATTTACAAATTTTTCGTACTGTCGCGAAAGCATGTCATAGCTCCTCCTTCCCATCGTCTCCGAAGTCATACCTCCCTCTTCCCCAATCTAGAGGGTCACCACCCGGCACGCAGAGTCCAAGCCTCCAGAAATAGTCTCGATGGGCAAAGAATAGTTGCCAGATCTTGTATCTTGCAGGAATGGGAATTCCCCATCGTTTTGACAGAATCTCAGCGGCATCCCCGTCATTAATAACAATCTCGGTATCCTCTAGTATTTTCAGATCCATTGCCGACTGGAGCCAAGAGGCGTCTGCCTCTGCGCCGGCCATACAATGTAAATCCTCGTCGCCATAACATAGGCGTAGATCTGCTAAATTTGGTTGTAGTTCAGATTTCGAGATGTATATCTCCCCCGCATGGGACCTGTAGCCCCATTCCTGAAGAGGAAGAAGAGGGACTGGATCATCGACATGCGTGACGCGCCTGTATCTCCCGCTATGTAAAGCTGCTGCTGACTTGACTAGGTGCTCCGACGGCAATGAGAACGTTTCATCAATGAAATTTCTCAAACCCGGATTTCCAACCTTGGGCTCTCCAAACGTTGTTATGTAAGGTTTCCAATCGAGGCCTTGGAATTCCAGTCCAGCAAGAGCGGCTACGGCACCACCAAGAGAATGTCCGACCAGATCCAGCCTATAGCTGGGATATCTCTCACGTAAGTTCTTCAAGTGAGGAACAACAAATGGTCTGGTATTCTGCCATGAAGTCCAAAAACCGGAATGGACTGTGCAATTATCGCATTTTATCTTTTCTGGCGTGCTACAAGTCCCATGGCATGGCACATCCTCTGTGGTAAGCCTTTTCCAGTGTCCAGGAAGCCAGTCTCGAAATCTCCGGCGCCCTTTCCTTTCTCCTTCTGGATCTTTCGGTTTCTCGTTTTGGGGATCTTCGGGATATGGGATATACTCTTGTGGAACTGTGCTTAAGTCTACAATCGTGTTTGCAAGGCTATAAGTTCCCCTAAAAGCCACTATAATTCGGCCCGTGCCAACTTTCTTTGTATCATGGTCCACTGCAATATATCCACAACTATCACTCATCAACGGACCTGTATTAAAGGTGTCCACGAGCTCAAAAGTTGGAAATTGATCGCAGCGGCTGGCGCATTGAAAAGGATGGGAAATGCCTGTGGTCCCCACACAGTATGATATATCGACAATTCGAGACAGTTCTTCGAGCTCCGCGAATAGTGGCAAAGATATGTTCGTTTGTAGGTCTAAGGGTGAGGAGGAGGGGGAGGAGGAATGTTGGGCTTTGGCTGTTGGGGTGCTTGTTGCAACGTCGAGGAAGCACAAGCTTAAGATTGTAAAGATGGTTGCATTCAGCATCGTGTGTAGGCGTAGTCACATATCTGCGTGTTGTTATAACATGTTGTTCTTAGTATTAAAGCGAAGGAGAAGACAAGAGGTGAGGTTGTTGATCAAGAGGTCATATGGCATCACAAAATCAGGTCGTCACTCAGAACTGATGACCCATGAATAACAGGGGCTGATTCACGCTAAACCCCGCATTTGGTTGGGACCTGATGTTGCAGCCTTAGGCTTGACGAAATTTTAACTCCACGTGATGGAGCACAAGACCACCTTGTCATGAGTTTAAACCATCCATAAACTTAACAAAGGAATGGTTGCTCTAAGCATCTGGACAGTTTATATATATCCCACGAGATAAAATTGAGATACCTATGTTGCTGGGTATACTGAATCCAATCATGTTTATTTGGTATAAGTTGACAAATTCCAGCAAGCTACAATCAAAAGATCATTCATCATATTTATCAGCTCTCAAACATGTAATTTTGAGCCATCTTATAATCGCTTACCAATTTTCACACGATAATATTGGGACCTTTGTTTTCATAGGGTGAATAAGTTTACATCGATACACTAGTCTCATGTTACAGTTTGCAAAATACCATCCTCCACAACCCCCTATTGATCAGGATGGAAGCCTTAGTTGGCCCAAGACTCAGCTCCTAATGTGCCACGTCCGTTATCCATTACATAAAATTGCTCCACTACTTCACTTCCACATCACCACATCAAGGTAGTCCGGAAAGTAGTCTACTCCTTTCCACTTCCTCCCAAGCCGGTATGTGGATAAGGAAAGAAACAGGCATCGGCATCTTCAGTGATATCTGCTGGAGCAGGAGCTACATTGACGAGACTGTATTTGGGCGAAAGCAATCAGTACTTTTATATATTCTTTCCCGAACATAGTCTTGACATGGCCAAAGTCACCCCGCAGACCTATAAGCCACTGCAACCTGTTATTAATTTAGCCTTAGTCTGTCAATAAACTGCGTCTGACGCTGGATATTGGGGTAAAGCCAAAGTCTTGCCCAATGTAATATGCAAATGTGTATACCCCATGTGGCACAGAGACCAAAATTCAATTCTCCGAGACTTCTGGTAAGGTACTTCAGAGATTGAAATTGAAATCCTATTCGTTGCATTGCAGTTGCGTTGATCTTATCTGCCCCTGATTGAAAGCACCTTAATTCTCGACGCTAAATTTTTTTTTATTCTCTTACCAAATCCGCGCGATTTTTCAATAGACCTTAGGTATCGACCTCCTATATTCAGCAAGATACGCCCAACCTTGACCAAACAAAGTATTCTGCTTGTGGGATTGACGTTGAATTTATAAAATCGCTATGTCTGCTACGCGAAGGACAAAATTATATCTCGCCATACTTCATATTCGTGTTTCTCACAGTTATTTCTCTACTTTGCATATTTGGTATAGAGTACATCTCACTGACTCACTCGACATTGCTTCGCATAATTATTAAGTAGCTGACTCGTCTGTTTAAGAATTATCACATGTGCCTTCATATAACCCGATTAGGAAGACCCAGGTTTTTTTTTCATGTATCTCATAAAGAGGTAAAGAGGTGCCGTAGGTCGACGAGAGGATTTCAAAACTTGGCATCGCAGGTAGGGTCTGAAACTTTGGCGAAATAATCACTATTGCCCTCATCAAGGTTCGCACTGTTTTATGGGCCTATGAGTGCAGACGATATAAGTCGCCATGTATGCAAAGGCTAGCATCATGATGAGAAATGTGAATGAGAGAATTTTGAGTGATAGTGAAGACTTGGTGTGTTCTTTGCAGCATCGCTAGAATAGAGGCAATCACACTTACCACTATGGATTTTATCCTTCAATATAGCTACTTGGATCCCTAGTTATCAGCCTTATTCTTGCTTCGTCCTGCATTCTTCTCTTCTTATATTTCGACACGAAAATGAACCCCACCAGTCGACCTTTTAGCAGCAGGCACTGTATGAAATAAACCTGTACACAATACCAATATCTTATAATATCTACAGCTCCAGCACAACCAGCAGTTTCTTACGAGACCGTTATTTTCACAGCGATGCCGACAATGATACAACACCATATTAAGGACCGCCATCTCCAGCTGTAGGTGCAACTTGGGAAGATTTATACCGGCTTAAGTTACTTAATCCCGGGACCTCGATTTAGAGCTAATGATTTCAATAGATGTTGGCATATCCCAAATCCCATATTCTTCTGCCATCAAATTTCCTAATGTCACAGCGCTAATACGAAAAGGATGTGAGTAGTATATTATCGGGCTCGGTGTCTTTCATCAACTGCATTGTTTGGTACGTCTTCGGCAGTCTTTATATTTATTTTGAAATTCAATTGTATAAAGTCTCTTCATAGACTAGCTATACTGATGCGAGAAACAGAATATGATTCGCAAATCCCTCTGCCATGTATACTATAACAGCCCCCCACAACATGTAGAAACTATACAAATCATAACCCCGGGAGAAACTGAAATGGCTTGGCATTTATGCATTTGTCGCTTCTATTCTCTAATACTTCGCATCTTCCAGTCTGACCCACTTCTCCAGCACTTTGCATAGACAGCATCCGCCAATCTCTTATGTGCTCCTTGAGCATCAGCACAATATATTAGCACTAGGTTCCTGAGCTTGACAAAGTGCTCCGTCACCACAGGCCACACATACTTATCGAGGTTTTAGTAGGATTAAGAAATGGACAGAGGAACATATTTTGATTGCGGGGTTTGATGATAAGGTTCGCTTTTGAGAATTTTTGTGAGAGGGGGGAAGAGAGAGTAGGTTATTGACCTTGTCTGAGACCTACTTCGTCTAACTGCCTTTCACATACACATTCACTTTACATATAAAATACAAACCATCACACCCAAATATGCAATCTATTTCCACGCTTACCTCAAGCGCCTACATTAATTCAGCCGTGTCCCTTTACTTTCCTCTTATAATTTTTTATGGTATCATATCCTCTCTTACATCACCTGTATGTCTTGATTCTTTCCAAATAGTGTCGCTTCTTTGTTTCTTGAATACCATGGGCGTTCCTCACTCTATCCTAAAACCACCCACAAACAACACTCCAACTCCATCTCACTCCTCCAAACACAACTATACTCCCCATAAAAAGCCCCGCGACCAACACAGTAGCAACACTATTCCTCAACCTAAACGCATCATCCATCTCTGCCTTCATTAACTTCCTCTGCTTCGTATGCCAAAACCACTTCTCCCCCTCCCTACCCCCCTCCCCCTCTCCCTTCCCAACATACGAATATGGACTCGAACTAACAGGTTTGAAAATGATATTATGTATGAAGAGCTTCAGTCTATTGTAAAACGTATCCGGTGTGGGAGGACCTGATGGAGGATGCGTGTGTTGCCGTGTCCGCAAGATGTGATTCCTCGTATCGATTAGGGCGAGTGAAAAGAGAAAGGAGAGGAATGTTAGGGGTGTGAGAATTAACTATTTTCATCAGAATGTCTCCCATCTCCCAAATCTAGAAAAACATACCCTGCTCACAACACTCTCCTTCGATGTCTCTATCGCCAGCGAATCCCTCAAACCTCCTTCGCTCCCAAGATTAGATTTTGTTTTAGTCGGGCCCATATTTTATTCCGTGGTTGAGATATTTATGTAATCGAGAGAGGTTTTTCCCTCAGTCCTTTCTGCCCTCGCTATCCCAGAGTCTTAGGACTAAGAGTGCCCTAAACGCTTCTGCCTTTGCCTCACGAGTGATAATCTAAATCGTTGAATTTCGCATCGAATCTGGGATGCTGGCTGCGCGACACATAGCTATCACGTACCTGGGAAAATACAAATGTTTATATGCCAAGCAGAGCTGTCGGTTCTTTCGGGGCATTGTTGAACTTCGCATGTTGGACAAGGAGAGAATGCGAATGCCAAGACTAAAACGTCATCATATGTAGGGCTGAGCGGGAAACTCCATTGCGGCCCGAGTTTCGCGAGGACCGAATACGCGTATTCAACACCGAGATCGAGGGACTGTAACCTTCGTGTAGACATGGAACAGAAAGTCCGCGATGAGTTTTAAATTTAGGAGCCAGAAAATTCTTCTTTGTTGTTGTTCAAACAAAAGGTCAAGTGTCATAATTGTCTCAACCCCACACGAGGCTGCTTCCAAGGGCTGGAATTTACCCCTCCACTGCTCGGGTGCCTTCCCCAGAAATCGGGGTAAATGTCCAAAAAAAGAAACTTTTATTCTTGTTTTGTTATCTCGACCATTCAAGTCATAGGTCTTTATCTATCGGGTATCCCTTAATTCTCTCCGCTCTCACCCCGTTCTCGTGTTCGCAATGTTCAAAACTAATATGTCTGTAGCTCCAACTGCCGCTAAGTCATCCATCACCGTTGCGATTTTCTTCTTCTCGACCATGGAACTGACCGCTACCCATCCTTCTTCCTCTAATGCGGTTGTTGTTGGTGCTCGCTTTCCAGGTGTAATCTTACAAGCAGCTGCAAGTTTTACACGTTCTACATTATATTGGCAAAGAACGTATTGTTGTGCGGCTTATTCGAGTTAGTGGAAATTCAGATAGAAGCGAATCTCAGATGGGAATCACTTACTGATGACACCGCGAATTCTTGAAGCTATTAAATCAACTAGTTGTTGATTTGTAGCATTCTTGGACTTGATCAAAACAGCAACACTTGAGATGACAGTGTCGATGGGTTTTAGTCCTGCAGCTTTCATCGTCTCTCCGGACTCTGCCTTCCTATTAGAGTAGCTCATTTACGCCATTGCGAGTAACTTACCAACAAGATCGACAATTCCATCAGCAACACCCAGAGCACATGCGGCCTCAACACTACCGCTCAGCTCGATAATCTTCGTTTTCAACTTCGAACTTTTGTCTCCATTTGTAGTAAGATCGACCTCTTTTTCCAATTCCGCAAAGTATCGTTCTGCCAGGTGAACAAAACTTGTTCCAATATTCTTCCCAATTAAGTCAGACGGCTTGGCATATGGCCCCTTTTCTGGCACCTGGACCTGTAGCTTACAAGCACCAAAACTCAAATTTAGAACTTCTTCGCATCCCAGCTGACCATCACTCTCTACTGGTGTTGTATCCCCAGACTCAGCCCGTTCCCTCCTGGAAGCTTCTACACCAGCCTCATGTTCGGCAACTGTATCCTGGCCGGTGATGCCAAGGCTAACTCGACCTTCGCCAACAAACGTAGGAATATCTGCAGCCGGAAGGAAGACCAGCGCAATCGGAAGGTTTTTAACAAGTGCAATATCGAGTCGCGATTCCCTTCGGAATTGTATGTCTGCACCTTCGAGTAAATTTAAGGCTGCTTGTAATAATCTGCCCTCTGGAATTGATTGCGTCAGGGATTGCTTCTACTCGAATACCATTTCATGTTGACTCACTCTTCGGAACCGCGAACAACAATCTACCCTCGAGACTTTCAGGGTTGTTAGCAAATGTTTCATGAAAATTTTCTTCCACGAGCATCAAAGGCATTGTGAATCTTTGAAAAGTCTCTTACTGATTTACAAGATCCATTGCGCAAGTTGGGCTGTGTTCCTTCTTCTATGCCAACAAAGCGTACACGGTCCGATCGCGGGGTAGTACCGATCCTGCAAGCAAAGCTCCCTCTTTGTCGGCTGATCTGCCCAGAGAGTGATATTAATGGAGAGGCTGCAGTGATATTGCGCAATGGTCAAATGAAAAGACAGAACTGAAGCATGAGCGTGGGGTTCACAATGTTGGACCGCAGTGCATTTGTTGTCTGCAGCATGAATTCTTTGCGGAAGTTTCCTGAGGTCCACCGTCATGCCCCACCAAAGAAGGCGTCACTGGTGAGTCAGGAAGCGCTAGTCCTATGTTGGATTAGCGCCATTGACTTTCAAATTTCGCGCTAAAATTGACGAACCCTAGAAATCCCACAGCGAAATTCGTGAAAACGAGAAGATTTGATCGCCGCCGATATCAATCACAAGACAACCTATATCGCAACTCCATAATCTCTGCGCATTCATAAAGTGAGTTAAATCTTTTTAATGCGGTTAGAAGCAAGCCATTAACACAGGTAGATCGCAAAATGGATTCCTCAAAGGTCCCCGTCAAGCTTGTGAAGGTCACCCGTGTTTTGGGACGTACTGGTATGTACATCTGCAGTCGCTTCATATGAAAAGGAGGAATATCTTAACACATTGAATCACAGGTTCCCGTGGAGGCGTCACCCAAGTTCGTGTTGAGTTCATGGACGATACCACCAGAAGCATCATCCGCAACGTTAAGGGCCCAGGTACGATATTTTCTCACCCTCGCATGCGCCGGAAATGGATTGCCAAAGCCCAAAAAGTACATTCGTAGGATCTGTGCTTGTCCAGTGAAGTGCAGGAATATTAGGTCCGGATACAATGTTGGGGTTCTTAAGCTAACAAACATTCTCACAGTCCGTGAAGACGATATTCTCTGCCTGCTCGAGTCCGAACGTGAAGCCCGAAGATTGAGATAAAGGCTGGTTATTGGGGAGTAAAGAAAATGGGTTTCGTTGATTCATGCAGCATTTTTGCTATGGGAACTGGGCGTGTAAGTGAGATAGCTTGCTAAGGCGACTCTCGACAAGGCGAAATACAATACAGGGGCTCTTTCTGCATATCACTGACGAGAATACATCCCATGTGAAACTAGTCAACTGTGGTGGTATATATGACAAAACCCGAAATGGAAGACCTGGAGAGTGTGGATATCATGATGCTCTACAGAGATACGATTTACTGCGACCGGTTATATTAACCAGGCTACAGGAACCTGAACACTTACGCCCATACCCTTGATCACTATTGCATTAGGAAACCACTTAAATTTCCAGAAGCTACGGTTACTCGTATGTGCAGGCCTCAGCTTTAAACCCATCCCAATGTAGGCCATTCAAGCTCTCCGATCAATATACATACGAGAACTATGTCTAAGAAGACTAAAAATATTTCATGTTTAGGAAAAGAAACAGCACTTCCTTGATGCTGTTCCCTAGTAAGCCTTTACTAGTTGTCTTTGTCTTACCAGCCTCCCCTCGTACAAGTATACCATCATAGTCTTAGCTACAGTCACAAAGGAGCATCTCCAGCAATCCCAAATCCAAATCACAACCAGTAATAACGCACACACATCACCATCACTTATACCTCATCTGCCGGCATAGTAACGTTCTGCCCAAACTGTATAACCTATACCTTCTTCCCTAAAAATATCACTAACTTATCCTCCGCTAAAGCAAACTGGGAATTGCCACCTCTACTATCCCCCAGAACCTCATCGTTAAACCCCCAATTTCCTCCCCCCATATCCCAAACTACAACCCCATTACTCTCTGTAGTCCATATCCTCACTTCCCTATCAATGGTGATTGTATTCACGATGCCGATTCTCAACAACGCAAACAGCCTTTTACTAACAAAAAAACAATCCTCATCAATCTCGAAGCGATAAGTTGCTCACTGGCTCTAGGAATTCGCACCAGGACTACTGGGAGGGAGGACAGCACTGTCGGTTACATAGAGGTATTTTCTACTTGGGTCACCGTGCAAACCGTTAGGGCGAGGACATCACCTCGAGATGACCTGCTGGAGGGATATTGTAGAAGGCGTGTACCAGAATACACTATTTGGAAGCACAGCATTTGAGTTTTACGGGTCTCCGTTTGCACCGAAATTCAGAGATGGGGAAAGCAGTGTTAGGCCGGAGTTAGTACAGGAGGTGGGTCCCGCGGAAGTATCGGGGGAGAACCAGAGTAGGTGGACACCGTAGTATGTATTCAGAATAATTGGTGCAACGCTGGTGGTTGAACCGACAGAGTAAATTACTAGTGGAAGGAGGCTTTTTAGAACCTGTCTCGGTGAAGAAGAGGGTAATTAGTTGGTGAAGCTGGTTTATATGCAAAAGATCACAATAGTAGTTGGGATGACAATCTCCTTGATATGTGTATGGGAGAAAAGCACACATTGACAATTTCTCCCGAATTTGGCTACGGTGATCAAAATATGGGCTCAATTCCTGCCGGAAGCACATTGAGTGCGTTACCATATACCGTGTTTTGAAATTCGAGGCTTTAGAACTAGGGTGTCGTTGAAGCAGTCGTCACCGAGGAGATTTGGTGAATCGGGGAATGGGTAGACAATGCTTGCTGAAGTTGTGGTATAGGTTTTGAGGGTATCCAAATACCAATAATCTTTGTCTGGACAAAGATTAATGGCCCGACATGCCAAACATAAGGATGGAAATAATTAGCTGACTTACAGCTATCATTTATGTAATACAAGTGAAACAAGGAAAGAAATGAATGTGTTTGGACTGAACTGTAGATATTCCTCGGGGAAGCTACCAGACTATATACCTAACAAGGAGAAATATTTATTCCACTCCCACCCCCATGATATTAAGCCTCATATATTCACTCGTAAGAATTCTGAACACCAGTGTGTTGGAGTTGAGGCTTTAGAGCCGTGTATATATCCCTGGCTAGCCCTCAATTTAAGGGTGTTCACTTCAGGTTCTAGGGATGGAAGCGGAGTTTGGCTCCTCTATCCCTACTCTATGCACTTTGAGGCCACTGTTCCAATATTTATTGTCGGTGGGTCGTACTTGAGCTGCGTATTCGTGCGATGTTGTAACATGATTTTACACCTGCTCGGTTTCGCTTTTTGCGAGGCCTGTTCTCCGGTTGAGGTCAACCCTTTTTTGAAGCATAACAACTTGAAAAAGAAGTGGTATAAATTTAGTGTATCTATTTGCTAGCAGATCCAAGGATTATTTATCATTGCGAAACAATGTTGGTAGATCGAAACCCTGTTAGTAACTCAGTTAACTATGCCCTTTTTCTTCACTCAAGCTAGAATCTGGTTCATTTTCTCACCTGAAATCAGGGTATTAACTTCAAAATCATTCCAAAGGCCTGAAAAATCCGAAATCTTAATGCAAAACCCTCGGACACTAGGCCATGTTAGGCAAGGGAATTTCCTAAAGCTGATCTCGAAATATCTAAATGCTGAATCAATACAACTCATGCTAAGCTCTATCCTTTTGTGGTAGAGTGAAAAAAAAAAAAAAAAGATCTGAATGAAACGTGTAGGGCCTACTGAACGCGACGAAGTTTCAATACTCAATATTACCTTAAAGCCATTCTCTTAAATATTCTTAGCTTACATCAAACCCACGTATCTGATATTATCACTACCGCCGATGTTGACGCCATCTCTGTTCCATGCAAGCTTAACTTCATAACATTAACTGCTTAAAGTGGCCAAATTCAGCGGTCACTGCCGGTTTACACTACCCTTATCTCTGAAACATTGATTGTGTTAAAGTGTTACTAGTCATGTATAACTGTTTTTCTGCCCTGGATCCCGATTAAGTCTTAATCTGAGATCATCTCTTCATGTTTGTTAACAAAATTTTATTTAGTGCTGAAACATTGATTTATGGTTATCAATTAATACGCATTGTTTTTTATTGGCCAGTCCTAAACGCGGAACTAGATATGACCAGCGAAGCTGGAGACAACATTCGACGCTTGTCAAGGCAAGAGAGAGCAGGCGCTTTCCTTAGAGATATATATTATATATTACACTCTATTCATTATGAATATGGGATTCTTTTGATCCTCTACCTTCTTACGTGGGAGAGTTTTAGAACCCAACGAAGAACATTGAGATAGGCAAGCATTGGGTTTTATACTCACCCCTGTTTGGTAGGAATTTACATATCCATGTTGGGATTCGGATTTTGAGACATTGGTGATTTTATTAGTTATGTAGAATTATGAAAGACGAGTAGTGGAAAGTAGCATGGGAAGACAGGAAACCTAAGAGAGTAGTATAGACTTTCTATGATGCAGCTCCGATTCTGGTATTCGTAAACATTGTAAATCAACCATTACAGCAAGTTGTAAAAAGTAGCTCACTACTAAGAGTTAGAAGTATGTTTTAGATATTTCTCCATTTTGCCAAACCATAGCAGATGAGCGCAGTTTTTACCAACAGGTGTACCGGGGCTATTCCCGAAATCGATGTTAGATCAAATATTGACACTGCCATTTCGAGTCCAAGCACGCAGGCTTCGAGATATAAATACTAACAAAAGAAAATCATTGAAAGCGAGAAAGTTATTTAGTAATAATACCCAGAAAGCCTCTACATCCAAAAATTGGTTCATTTCTGGATGAAGACTCCTAGGTGCTTTACCCACTTTGGTATAGAGGTATAAATTATCAAGTATAACTTTGGTCTAGCATGTCACAGTGTTTGAGAGTGCTCGTTTGTATAATTTTCATTTTATTTTTGAAAAAGCACTTTGTTGGTCTTTAGATCTTTTAAAGTGTCTCCACCATGTTCTACTCTCTGCCCCCTTGATCAATTCCCGCACAATATCAAAGAATCTCTAGACCTAACCTCTCTTTTACAGAAACTTCCATGATATTAGTTTACTCTGTCGCAATAGTACCGATGAGATAAAACTAATTGTAAGGCTTAAATCGACGACCTTTTAGTGGAGTGGGACTTCCCATCCTCATTCCTTGTAGCCATCTACAATCCCATCTAGTCGGACTGAAGAACAACAAGAGAGCAGAAGAAATACATGGCACGGCGTATTACACAATTTGCCTCTATATTCCCAGGATCAAGCTCCAATATTTCTGCCCATCTTTCGCTCTCGTTTATACTTTCTCTTCCAAAAAGCGGGCAACGAGGCAACTTGTGTACATTCTAGATCTCCTCGCGACCACACCTAACCCCACCCCAACAATCTATCTTGCTTCAAGTTACGATCTTATCAAAGACAATAGAAGAAATCCCCTTTATTGACTCCAAATATTCGTACTTGGCAAGAACGTGGCATAAAAATTACCGAAATCGCCTCCGAAAATTCGTGACTTTACGAACCCGCCTAGATCAGGTCAGGGTAGACATCTCGAATTTTCTTGGCGACCACTATTTTATCAAGCCGTAAGGATTCTAGAAACATGAGAATATGATAAATTCTCAACGAGGTATTTATTTTGAAGCTAATTCCCAAGCAACATGACAAGTGCATTCGAAGTGTCGTCTTCAATCTCACTAACGCAACCCAACAGAAAGGTAAAACACCGATGCACTAAATATGACAGGCCCGATAGAGAGCTATGACAACTGTCAGTGTGACCTAGCCTCATGATCCAGCCCAGAACTTGGCTGTCTTAAAAGTTGAGTCAGTCAACGATGCATTTGGGATAATGTCTCAGTCGGGCCTTTACATCTAGGATTGGGACAGAACGCGACTAAACTGAATAATGTGCAGCTGAAACTTGCTAGAAACAGAAAGGACTAAATCTTGATTCACTAAGAACGAGGTGAAAATATGGAACGGAATTGCGCAACTTGACTTAGACAAGGAATCCTGTGGATTTTATTGCAGATAGTGAGTATTGTTAGGGCTGACAAAATACATTTTATTAGTCCCAAAATAATCCAAACCCCAGAACATTAAGTACAGTACATCATTACTAGATCCCCGACATTTAAATCATCCACATTATTAATTGGAGAGTTTCTCTTTGTATCAACTTCGCCTCTCCCATAGCGTTTTAGGTTTTTAGTAGATTCCACGACCATCACGCTTGGCGTTGATTTGGCGAGGGATCTTAGCAGTGCAGTCAATCAAAGCGTCCTTTCCCCCCTTGACACCGAGAAGAGTCATATGGAGCATAGCATCAGCGAATTTTCCGTTCCATTTTCCCTTGTTATCAACAAATCCCTGGAATTCCTTGCCGACAGTAGGGTGCTGGGCTAACTTCTTGTCAGAAGCGAATGGGAAGACATTGGGTGGTGGGTTGAGAGTTTCCTTGTAATAGGCAACATCCCAAAGACCTGGTGTGGAGTCTTGTGCTCCTTTGAAGGGGATGATATCTGAAGCTGGGTTGGCATTCATTTGCCCGAAAGCTTTTGAAGTAGAGTGGGCTCCGAGGAGGGCAGCAAGCTCAACGGCGTCAAATCCTTTATCTTGGAAAAGCTTGAAAAGATCGTTGGCAGGAGCATGAACGTCTGGGAGACGGCCATTAGGAGCAGCGGTGGTAGAATCTTTGCGGCCAACATAGGTTTGTACGACTGGTCCACCAGGGCAAGTGACGATAGCGACAGAGGAAGCAACAACGATCAGATCAGCCATGCTGAAAGCATTGGGTGGGTATTGTCCTTTGAGCCAGATGAGGTAGTTGGTGAAGTCCCCAAGGCCTCCATTTTCTGGTCGGCCAACTTCTCCAGCAGCCAGAACTAGAGAGCCATCACACCCGCCAGTGTCACCTTGGGTCTTATCCCAGGTACCACAGTCGTGGAATGCTTCCTTCGCACCTGTCAGTCATTGTTCGGAGATTCGAAGTATAGGGGCTTACTCTGATAGCTGCTCTGGCATCGTCATTGCACTGTGGTGGAGAGACAGAAAAATCCTTGAACTTTGTGACTAAGATAGGGATGACCGAATCCCAAACCGCTGGGCAGTTCCCACCTCCAGACCGGAATGATAGGCCTCGTTTGACAGTCTCGACTGAAGCAGCGCTATACTTGGACAAGAGATCACCAACTTCGGCTAAACTAACAGCATTGACAGAAGTGATGGCTATCGCCGTGATAAGTGAAGATGTGAAACGCATATTGGCGAGAGATAGTTGCTAAGAGATGATCTGGAAGTCCCGTGTTGCTTGGCAAATCTGAGGATGAGAGAAGCCAAGACTGTGGGATCTGGCGTACTTTATACGGCATCCTCGACCTTTCCTAAGAACAAGAAATCCATAGGCTGAGACCTCATAGAAAGAAACCCACATCATGCTCTCCTCGAAGGGCTCACATCATGATCCCACAAAGGGACCAATATAATTGTCTCAAATTCAAATGACCATGGAGACTTGCGTCGAGGCTTGAAAAGATTAGTCCTGCTTTGGGAAAGCCTCTTAGTCGCTCACATTTCTTTACACGGTACATTCTGACTGAGCCTGATAGTATGTATCTTAGCCACTGGGCTGAGAGCCCACGGCATTGACTCCAAAGTTGTTTGATCCTAGGCTCCACGTTTCTCACTGACAAGCTGGCGCTGAACGCTACCACCCTGTCTGGAAGCCTCGAAGCGTTAGCAATGCTTGTTCAATGCTTGTTTAGACCCCAAAAGAGTTCATCGGCCCTCATGGCGTACCTAGTTATGAGACAATCAGAAGCTTGACTGTGGCCACCGTGGAGACACCGAATCCCAGTCCTTGGCAACTCGTATTTCTTTTGTAGATACACCTCACAAAGTAGGAATTATCAGGGATGCACAGCTGGTAAGAATAGTTCGGAGGCTTTTCTACCATACCATTGTGCCGTTTTACTGAGTGCAGCCTACAAATCTGAGTGAAGGAATTACCGCGAGCGCCATGTGTCACGAAGGCATTGATTCCAGCTGCGATTCCAGCTGAAATTTCCTGCCCGACGGGTGCATGTCATCTTGCACTGAAGGATTTTGGCGAGAGAGAGTTGTGTTCAGGCACCCTCGAACCCTCGACCTTTGGTCGCTATGGTATTGCTCGGATGAAAGTTGGGGTTTGTCCGAAGGTATCGCCAAGGAGATCTTTTGCAACTCCGCATCCGGTATAGACACAGCAGCACGTGCTTGGCGGGATTACTATAAGCAATGACAGCCCAGTGAGACATACGGAAAATGCATCTGGACCTGATAGTTCCTGATTTTACGTGAACTGGCCAGCACCAATCAAATAATTATGATGACCACCCACCGTCCGGCAATGCAAATCCCCCGCATCTGATTGTTAGATTGTGCCTTAGTGGTCCTTTTCCGTCCTTTCCATGAATTTGGGAATTCCTAAATTGGGACTGGATGCGCCGTTGTTGCTCGAGGCGGTGAAATGTTTGAGTCGCGACAACGCCATATACGAAATACGTGCACGATTGTACACGGGGCTAGAACCCCGACCACATGAGCTCCAGGGGTTTCACCGTAGTTATTCTTTCAGATACGCCTTTACTGCCTCTCCCCAGATAACGCCTCGTTTGTAGAAGTGCATTGCTGGCACGCTGCCCTCTTTCAAGCCATCGATCGCGTTGGCCAGATCTTTACCCAGCCCTTCCCCTTTGATATCTCCCAAAGCGTACATGTATGTCTTGAAAGAAAATACCAAAGCTCTGGTCTTTGGGAGTCTATGCAGAGTCTGGCGCTCACAGCGGAGAAATGTCTAAATCCGAATGAGACATCTGAAAGGCCAAATAACAGGAGGACACTAACATTTTCTAGATCAACCTCTTCCATTTCCGGAATTTCTCCTTCGTATAAATGATTTCCACTTGCCGCAAATAGTCTGCCATGGGTTGTGATCGACCACTAGAATGCGTATATGTAAGTCAATGTTCCTAAAAGAATCCAAACGGTAAAAAGCAAGGACAATATCCACATTTGATCTCATCACCACCTTCCCAATTTCAAGCTTGTCAAAGAAGCGATCCATGCTCTTCTCCAGTTTCTCCTTATAACCAGGAACTGGTTCGTGAATATCACGCAACTTCTTCTCGAATTTGTCCTTGGTATTGAAACCCGCGGGAAAGCAAGTCACATATCCCTTCAACACATAACCATCACCATCTTCCGATGGCAGAAGTAGCAAAAAATCATTATCAATATTTTCCCCTAGTATTTTGAATGTGTGAACGGGATCTACCGGTGGCTCAATTGGAAGTGTGAGACCTGTCGCACGGTTGATGACTCCTGAGTCTGACCGGCTGAACATTGTTGGAAAGCGCGTAGGTAAATACGTGCCTGTCAACCAGATATACAATTCGTCGGTAGCAGGTTTAATGGCAGGTGAGGCTTGAATTGCGATATCATGATGATCTTTCAGTATCTGTTTTCGGGTTTCTAGTCGAGACAGGTAGGTATGATCCACCTCAATTAATTCCGAAAGGTTTGAGTTGGACAACCCTGCGGCGATCGACACTGTCAGTTGACAGGGCTTTGAGAAAGGATTTCTCTACACGGGGGAGAACTGTGAGACATTACCCATCGTCAAATGGTATTTTGGCTTGAAATTTCGAAACTTGAGGGGTTCAGTCGATTGCCAGTCAAAGTTAACCAACGGCACAATAGCGCCAGCATCATACCGTGCCAGAGCTTCATCGTTGAGTGCGGCAGGAACTTGTTTCTGATTTTTTGTTGACTGTGAGTATCGTCAGACCAAGAAACATGGAGATTGAAGATTTGGTGAATGTGGAAATGAAGGGGGACAGTTGAATTAACTTTGCTTGTTCGCAAATGTAAGGCCCGTTTTCGTACCTGCACGCCTCGTCGTGTTTTGGCGGCTCGTGCCTTTCCCAATACAATCCCAGCAAAGAGGACAACAGCCACGAACTTCAACCACCAAATATTCAAGGTCAACAATGCCATTTTAGATGAATTATCACTGCAACCGTGAAACGCAGGTGTGGATCGAAAGAGGAGTGGAATTATGCTCCAGATATATTTGACAACTTTCAGAGTGCGCTTCATGCTTCGTTATCATACAAGCGCATCTCTCGGTTGGACCTGCCCAAAAAGGAGAAGAGGTGCCAATGCCAAAGATGGGGTAATTATGTTCACGATAGTTCACTGGAAGGAGATGGACTCTGTTTAATCGAATGTTCTCGTTTGTTTTGTGAAGACCATTAAAATACTATTTAAGTTCAAACCAACACCAGTCTATAGCCATAAACATAATGCGTAACGTCGTAAAAGCGAAGGTATGGAGAACCCCACAGAATATTTAACAAATACATGTACTAACAAGTGCTCTTTCCTTTACCTCCGCTATTACAAGTAGTGCTAGTGGCGGCTGAGCTCGTGGTGGTGGTCGATTTCTTCGTCGTCGAGGTGATGAGAGTGCTTGAAGTAGGAACTGTGACAACACTCGTAGCACTTGATGAAGTTGTGGTCTTTGAAGTGGATGGAGGGTTTTTGTAATAGTCGTCCAATGCTTTCAAAACGGAGTCAGCGTCTGGATACGCATCAATGTTCTGGAAATACGGCAGCAAAACATCGCGGACTTGGTTGAGGTCGGTGCCGCTGAATGACTTGGCACGGAAGAGTGGGGCCATTGGATCATTGAAGGAGATTTTCTCTGGGTAGCCGAAAGTAGATAAGTCAACTTGCGAGACGTTGAAAGCTGCCATCATATCGTGATCTTCGTGTACTAGGTTGTGACAATGAAACATATAGACGCCGGACCAGGGTGCAAAATTGGCAATGACCTCGACCTCCTCTGTTGTGTGTCAGACATGGTCCAAATCTATAATATCTACATTACATACCATTGGTTCCGAGGTATACCACATCTTTCAGTGCAGCTGCTTCATAAGGCATAACTCCAGATCGCCCAGAGCCACTTCTTTTTACGACCTGGAAATCGATGAGATGGATGTGGATCGGATGACTCCAGCCTGTGGATTGTCAGCATTTTGTTTTGACGGGAGACCATATCTTCTTACCGCCAGACTTATTGATCAAGCGCCATCTCTGGACTTTACCCTGCGGAGGATAGGCAATAACTCTGTTCTTGATATCCTCAAACCCAATTCCATTGATTAGCCATTGTCCATTGGTTCGTTCAAAAGTAAACTCTTGGTCGATAGTTGTTCGTGATGGTGGAATAGCAAGATCTCCAAGATGGCCAGCAATAGCACCATTTCCTTCGCTTGACGAGACCTTGTCCCCAACTACAAATCTCAATACCCGATCGGTTGCAGGATAGTCAGGATTTGTCTGGAAGTCACGTGCATTCATTAAAGTCAAGTTTTGATTCTTATACTTGTCGAAGTCAATGACGATTTCATATCTCTCGGCCATAGCGATATCGAGAGTTGAGGTAACAACCGGGTGATCAAGATAGCCAGCATCGGCCCCGACAACGGTAAATGGTATTTTCGTATTCGGCGCTGAGTCTGCGACAAGGTAAAGGCTGTATGTTCTTGAGATAGAGGCATCTAATAGTCTGAATTTATACTTTCGGTTCTCAACGTTGAGATAAGGCCATGGTTGCCCATTGACTGTATTGACATCCCCGTAAAGGCTCACACGTTCATTCTCAGGTGACAGTAACTTGCCACTGGGAAGAAACTGCTTTGATGCCAACATTAGCGGAATGTCGTAATCACCGGTAGGAAGCTTAAGCTTTTCTGAAACAGCCTGGTCTTCAAGAATATAGAAGCCAGCTTGACCGAAATATGCGTTCACGGCTGTGATTCCTATAGCATGATCGTGGTACCAGAGTGTTCGTACAGGTTGCGCGTTTGGATAATAGTAATCCTTGTATTGGCCTGGGTTGGTAACATCTTCTGCCCAGCCATCGAATGGAGTTCTCGAGTAGGAACCGTGCAAGTGAATGGAGGAAGGACGGCTGTAGCTGTTAACAAATCGGACTACTGCTTCACGGCCTTTTGTCATTTTAAGTGTTGGCCCTGGGGCCATTCCATTATACCCAACATATGAAGTTAAGCCTAGGTTTGGATACGTTTGCTTGTCGAAGGCTTGAATGTTGATTTCATAAAAATCGATGGTTTTGCCAGTGCTTGTATTTGTATATGTTGTCGATGGTGGCAAGACCGGCGGAATTGGTAGGGGATACTGGAAAATATATTTGTACCTGGTAAAACCCGTGAGCTATATTTAATCTGATCTTGAAATGTGACTTACTCTGGTGACTGCCAAGGATCAATACCAGCGTTAACTACACTCCAAAATGTCGCCGCCGAGAGAAGTAATGAAGGCCACCTCATCATGAATGGTGAAGCTCTCAAGAAAATGTGTACGAAAAAAAGAATCTGTCCAAAAATTTAAAAGGCTCGCAAATAGGTAATCCTTTTTGCACCTTGTATCACTTTTGATAAAGGAAAATAGGTGGATGGTCGTCCCGTACAGAGAAAACCCTCAAAGATGATAGATGCCATTGCTACAGGGAATAACATCCGCTTTTATCAACTTACGAAACTGATCTTCAAAGAAATCTTATCGCATTCGCTTCTTAGAGCTTTCGCCGAGAAGTATCCACCTCATCATCACTCATGATCCCGTAATGTGGTGAGCTGTATCGTTCTAGGTGCTATGATGCCATTTCATCGAGCCCTTCGGGACTGAAGTGGAGGCAACTTTCTTGGCTACGGCTCAACAGAAGGGATGGTACCCCAAGAAGGAAGAAAGAGAGGAGCGATAGGAGGGTGCTTTGCATATACCTCGTATTTTTGGGTCGAAGAATTTTGTCTGCACAGATCCTCTGAGTCCAGCTGAGCATGTTAGCATTCGGAGAGCCCTATGACTCGGAGTCCGGGCCATTGGGTGTCCAAGTTGAAACCTGTGCACCACTGTTCATGATAGTATTGCATGAGATAGACGCCTCTGGCTGCGGCGACGATCAAAAGAAAAAGTATAATTGAGCCTCAGCATAAGCACATGCTAAGTTGCCCAGCCTGGTTGTGGGTGGACTTAGAGAAGTCAGAATACTGCGGCATCTTGTCCAGATCTCTAGTCACTCTCGGAGCGAAGCTATTCATGCATCCAGAGAAGGCTAGCAAACTCTCTGAAGGGCTCGAAGGTTGAAGAGGGTACACACACGGGCGCAAGATGTTGATGGAAGTGCTAAAGCAGTAAGTGGTGTCTTTATTCCTGATACTGCCCTTGGCGGTGGTTTGGTGCACGCTGCACTGCAATGTGTTGCTGCCAAGCAACTATTTTAGAGTATCACAGGGAGGTGTGGCTTATGTAATCATTGCTGACCTGGGAGCTGGATATTAGAGTGTACCGGATAAACTTTATCGCGGAGTGAACGCAATGCATCAGAACATGCATGAATGCCAGCAATTCTAACCTCTATGGCATGCGCAATATCACGTTTCGGCAGTTAGGTCTCATTTACAATGATCTTATCTGATTTCTTCCACTGTGTAAGATTATGAGCGCCTCGCTGATCGCTTGGCTAGAAATAATTCCCTCGATACGAGCGAGCCTGGATCTTTCCGAAGCCGCTGCAGACCAACGTTGTACGCAGACCGCCATGTCGCAACCAAATCCTTTTTGTAAGAACCTCAGAGAAATGAAGGTATATGTGTGCGCCCATAATGTAGCCTTTTTATTGGAGAACCGCAGAAATAATTGCTCTCAGGCTTTCACTCGTCATGTCAGGTTCACTATCTCCCGGACCTTCATGGGAAAGCTCAAGAGAAAAGCATCCGGGATAAACTAAACAGAGGGAGGTTGTCAGGCATCCAGTGAGACCAAGAGGCCTTGGCTCCAACGATCTTATACTCTTTTCGCCACCGTCTCAGCCTGCTCACAGAGCCAAGTCTCTGACGAGGTCACAACAATTGGCATGGCATTGCATGGCAGATCGTAGGTAATTTATTAAAGATGTTGTCTAGTCCATATTGAAAAATAAATACGAGTAGAACTGTCCTTTCAAGCATTCTTGAAGTTCACAAGGTTTCCTTCCTGAACTGTTTGATAGAGAACAAAACACCACATAATAAGCGAGTTGCACCAGGCACTTTCAACAGGTACGCTTCACACATCCAGGATGATGCCTAGCTGAATTCCATCATCACGGTAACTTGCAGTTGTGTGCTGATTATCTAGGAGTAGCTCCGCTCAGAATCTGGTTGTTATTTAGCATTTGATCTGAAGCTTGCTTCAATCAGATAGGTTACTGCGATCTTTAAAAAGTATTGGAATCCCCGCTCGCGTTGGTCTTAAATGTAGAAGTATACTTCTTTGTAAGGACTAAGGCCTCAAGTGGCACTTCAGTATTTTGAAGTCGACTTACCTCACGGTTCCATACTAGGATGATCGCATTGTTATTACACCACCATGTCTGGAATACAAGAGGTTCTAAATGTTATCCTGGGAGCTTATGGCCGAATCTTTGCACCACTTGAAAACATGCCGGACCAAGGCTATCCCCTGTAGCCTTTGGACAACGATTAGAGAATTCCTTCACTTCATATATACACAGCGAAGCGAAGCCTCTTAGTCTTATTGGCACCAGCTGTCCTATTAGCTTTGTAAGTCATCTTGATCAACTTCGGATGACTTGTGAATACTAAAACTATCCAGCTCTAGACATATCTATTAGCCAAGAAGTGAAACATTGCGGCGGCCTGTAGAGCTCGCAAGTTAACAGTCTGGCTATCTATTTTTTCCAAGGCTATTTCTAAGACGAAAAATAAAACTATGACTAGCAGGTCTACCGAAAAGTTCGAAAATACTTGAAAGCTATCGATAGCATAAGATGTATACATGCGACACAGAACTCAGGTTGGCGTACTTCAAATCGGTGGCTGGGCCAAATACAAATCCTCTTCGATCCTTCACCTGGTGTCTACACATTCAGCAACTACACCTTAGCCCGACACCCCCAGTTGCAAGCCTGCGCATCCATCAAAGGATTCGTTAGTCAATTTGGAGTCGAATACTTCAAATTCAGCTCTTGGTCTATATTTGGCACTTGACTTACAAGATGTCACTAGGGCTGAGCTATACTTTTCTTCCGATACAAGGCATACAGCCTCCAACACAGCCCTCCGAGCATCCGTTATTCGAAGCTCAAAATAAGTTCGATTTTTCTGCCTGCACAAGTTCAACTCTCGTGTCCCGTGCATTTCAAGTGCGAGGTTCTTGCCAACTGCTGACATGCATTACCTGAGCTACCCCTCCGCCGCCAATGTTCTGGTCTCTGGCTGTACCTTTCTTAAAGCTTGACATTTATTATCCTGCTATCGACTAGGTCTGGAGAAATAGAAGCAGCCTCGTAACTTCCTACGGTCTATCAATTAGGAAGTAAGCCCCCTGGTTCACCTGTAAGATGCGTGGCAGTATTCATTTGGCTATCTATGAGAAGGCGGGTTTACCTGCTTACTGTAAAAGAGATACGGAGAAGAGAGTGACGTACCAGAGACTCGCATTTGACATGGATGCACAATCTCTCGTCAGGTAACTCGTGTTACTCAAAGAACCTGCTCTGAAAGTTTGTGGCACAGTCTCGATCAATTGCAATGGCTTTCCGAGCTGGTGGCAGCAATCAGAGCTCCATTGGTATGCACAGTCAGAAGGAATACCTTGTGTCGAGATTCTCGTATCGCTCGGCCTTTGGCCAAAGAGTGTTTCACGACGGTGCCGCCGCAACGCAGTTGCAAAGTCTGCCAGCTGCTTGGGACAGTACATCCCGTCCCTTAGCTCACAGAAAATGCAAGTGTTTTTACACTAGCACGAAACCTTCGAGCAGGTCCATGACCGGAGAATATCTCCCTTCAGGTCAATCTTGCCCCTGTTCGATATGTAAATTGCCTCTTTGAGGATGTTGAGAAGTCTCTTGTCAAGACCAATTTTAACAAGCAATTTCTGTGTAACTCGTTTCTACCTTTTTCAGCTCTGGGGCTTCTGTCATGGCTTTCGGGGAGATTCGAAGCCGAATCGATTTTCTGCCAAGTTCTTGGCACGCATAACAATATTGACGGGAACGAGACCCGAATGCTTGCTTCTTCGCCATGTGGCAGGAGGCGAGGGTTGGATAAATATATTCATGGTACTGGGAGAGATGATCTGCGTGCACTGTCCGTAACTTTAAGTTATGCATTCGAGGGAAGGATTTGTCGGGTTACACAACCTTCGTTGTTCCTGTCTCTAAAACATGTCGTACTGTGGGACAAAGTTGTTCTGAATCACGGCAAGGCGATAGAACATACTATACTATCCTGCAGTCACCTGCAGGAAGAAGTTGGGCACATACGTGCTGGCATTGCAGTCAGTGCTGCAAGTTTGTGAAGCTCACGGCATGAGGCCAGGCTCCCGGAATTATGCATATTGCGGGATATAGGACATAATCCGAATCCGGAATTGACCATGTCTAGATTCAGGAACCCTGATGCACCTCACCTTAGGAGGATTGTCCCACTCTTTCCCCGGCTGTGGGGAAGATTGCACTACCGGCTATCCGGTACTTATAGATTACAGACTCCTTTGGCAAGGCTAAATGAGGTTGTTAAACGTTATTTCAACGTCGATCCATGAAAAACCAAATACTCAAGGAAAGTAATTCTGGGTCGTGAACCGCATTAATTCTTTCTGTACAAGATCTCATCTGCACATTCTCAAATTCAGGACCATGTCGAGATCGCATCTTGCTGGTCAGCTTAGAGCCAAGAATTCGGTCAAGCCCAATTATATGTGAGGCCAAGCAATGGGGCTTACCGCCCAAAGTCATTTTCCTATCCCCCCACCCATTACTGATCAACAACGCTTAAAACGATTCTGCAAGGCTTTTTATTCTTCGCCGGTCACCCCGGCGTCTCGCCTTCTGGTCATAATTGATTGGTCCCATCCGAGACTGTCGCAAAACTTCCGACACCAGGCGGCTCACTGAGTCGGGATGAAAGATAAATTAGATTTTCTGACTCTCAGATTCATGAGGCTTTTCGAATCTTATTTCGATTATTTTTATTTGTTTCACACCCTGACATGTCATAGCAATGACAAGGATTGAGGGGTATTGCTAACCTGAGCTCACGTGGCTGTCTTCGACTCGCGATATCCATGCCAACAACACTGCATGCTACAAAGAGGCTTCTACACATTTGCTTGGCAGCAATGCTACTGGCTGTTATTGCACTAGCCATCGTCAAATTTAGCTATTCGCTTCTTACAGCGAGTCGTGATTGATCCCACGATGACTTCGCGCAAGCCATAGTCTCTTGCTAATGCCGTTGTCAGCAGACTATTTCCCATTCTGGCCATTGCCATAGACTCTTTGAAAACGCCGGAAGCTTATCCTGAAGAAGAACTAACAGTTTAGTAAATACATACGCTCGATTGGTCACATGTCTGTGTGAGGGCTCGATCCATTTCTTCCCTTCGGTGCATCTGCCCATCTGCGTAGTCTCAGAGGCAAACACGGGCGAAACTTGTCACTGAGGCTGAGAACAGTGGAGATAGAAGCAGCCTTAGAGGAGCTAAGTAGGCTACGCATAAGTGCGGCCTGATAAATATCTCAGTCAGACAATCTGATCATGATATAGAAAACGGCTCCTGCTCAGTCGTCACAGTCTTACGCGTCCTCCTCAAATTCTCTCATTCTCCTTTAGTAATGGAACCTATCAAAGACTATTTTTCACCCATGGATGCAAACAAAGGCTTCGAAGCTCCAAATTGGGGTGTAAGTACCTGACTTCACTTAGCTACTCCCCCATGTTTCTGTTCCTTACCTACCCGTTGCCGCATTTCCGTCTTGCCGTTGTCCCCACAGATGAGATATAGATGAGATGGATTAGATCTGATCTCGCGGATCAAATATGGAGACTATGGAGACTATGGAGACTGACAACGTACGATTTATAGCATGATTGGGCGGGTAGTTTATCGCAATGGGAGACTCGCACCCCGGACGAGATGCCGATATGGCAGTACACAGCAGCTGCGTTGAATCCGGCAGAGGACCACCACCAGCATCACAACAACAGCCAAATTATGTATCACTCACCTCCCGAACATGATCCCGTCTCACCTTACGAGCCCTATTTCAACCCACCATCAGCCTCATCCTCCGCAATACCTAGTCCCAACGTCGATATGTTCCCCCGCAATGCTCGGTTCTCTAACGGTGCTCCTATCCCACGACCGCTTCAGCCTGCGAGGAAACGACCTAGAATGATGGAAGTTGAAGTTGAGGAAGAAGAGGAGGAAGACTCGGACGATTATCCCTGGGAAGAGGCACCACAGAGGAGGAAGGGAAAGAAGGCTTCTGGGAGACCGGCTCATAGGAGGACGCATTCGGCGAGCGAGGTGTCGGTCGATGCGAAGAGGGCGCACACAGTGGTTGAGAAGAATTATCGGGAAAGGTTAAATGATAAGATCGCAGATTTGGCACTGTATCTTTTTGAGACGAGTTCAGATTGTAGGTTTTCGCTCTAGGTATGATCAATTATTATAATTGGCTAATAATACATAGCACGAAGCAAACCATCAAAGAGTCTGGTCATGACGAGGGCAAAGGAGAGGTTGAAGCAACTAGAAAGCAGGAATAGGAGCTTAGAGGGGGAAGTTGTTAAGCTGAGGCAGCATATCGCTATCTTGGATCATATCGTTGCAAGCAAAGGTAGTGAGCCGCCTGTCAGTCCTTTATGATAACGCTTTCCTTCATATTGGGTCAGTTCAGGGCATTGTGAATATGGATGGGGGTGGGGTGGATGTTGTAAATAATGGTCATGATAATTATCCCCTCGTCTATTCACAAGAGTTCTGACCTCTACACCTGTCTTATTTCACACTTGATCTCTATTAAAGCTGGGTTAGGGTGATTTCAATAGACAATTGGAGCCCAGAATTTCTCATCAGCCGAAGTACAGCAATTGATAGCAAGTATCTCTATCGGTGTGCTGACAAAGAATCCCGATATCGTGGTGTGAGGCCATTGGGTTACAGCAACCTACCAGGATGCGAACCTAAAATATACATTTTGAGGCTGAGGCCAGAAGGGGCGGTGTGGTGCAACCTGATGTGAATACGAATTGAAAGCTTATCTACTCAGTTCCCTTGCTCTTCAAGCTTTCAACATGGATTCACTTTGGGTTTGCAAAAGTCTTGCCTATCGATAGTTTTGCCCACATTCCATGTTGCGCGAGCACCCCGTCACCCTTCACAAGCAGAATTTGTAGATACGCAACCACACGCAGGCAAAGGATCAATGATGTTCCCAGCCTCTAACGCAGTGCTTATGTCTAATATTCCTAATATTCCTATTTCCCATCAATGGTTTTCGCGTATTTCTACCTAATTAATGAAGGACCAGTTCTCTACAGCTTGCTCAAACTTAAAATAAAACATTAGTACTATGAAAGCGGGGGATGCAACCTCGTGCAACGTAATATGAAACAGGCTCTGAAGAAAATTCCTCTCAGCAGTAAATCCTACAGCTGATACCACTTCCATAGCGAAAGCCAGGCGCAATGGTCCGTTTAACATATATCTCAACACCTTTTGGCCTCCTCCAAAGCCTGCATCTCATGCGGTGTACAAGTATGGCGCAGATTCTAACACATCCATTCACGGAAACTACTCCAATTGAACATAGTTCCAGCCTTAAGTACGATGCCCATATCAACACCTATAGATTTGGCCACGGCCTGTACCCAGTCAGCATCTATCTCGAAATAGATATTAAAAGCACTCGGAAGACAAAATAATGTTTAAAGTTGTGTTTCGGACCTGTCAATTGAGCACTGAGTTGCTGCCTAAACTTTGATTTCAGTTCCAACCAAGCAGGTGGGGAGCCTCCAGTGCTAACATTGTGCACATCTTCTCTTCCTATTCAAACCCAAATCAAGGTCATCCAATATAGGGGAGATGGTATAGTACAACACACAGGTACGAAAAATATCCCCATTCGGACAAAGTTACGAAGCCTTGACACGATTCCTGGGAAGTTCTTGCGGTAATCGGAGGCCATGCTCACCACAATATCTTTTCATGTATACTCAGTGTCAGGCCCAAGTTTGTTTCAGCCCTGTACCACTATGTTGATGCTGTGTATTGTAAACTTCAATTCTTGATCTTGGCCTCTTTGTTCATGGTTGGGAACAATGGCATGTCTTTCGTATTCGATGGTGTCTGGGACGATAACAGCGAGGAACAGCTTTATCCTAGGAATTACACAGCACAGTTCCTGACGCCAAACTACAGGACATATCCTAGACTTAAATGTTTAAAAGTCTGCTACAGTGGCTATCTCAGATATTTGAGTCGCACTAATCATCGCAATAAAATTTTATCGTCGTGTGTCAATCAATATCTTTCTCGCCTGGTTTCTGATCTCAGCGGAGACAAAGTCATCGGAACTCAATGGTGATGGTGAGGGTGGCTATTTCAACGCACCCGAAGATGCCTAAGGAGAGGGTGGTATTAAATGATACTTCCTATCCATCACAATTTAGGTTTGAAGTAATTTTAGACCTGCGTCCGAAGAAGCTGTGATTCTGAACCTTATTAGACAGCAGAATCCTTGATTAAGTGATAGGGTTCTTTGCTGAATTCTGGGGAAGAATTCCGGATAAGCTGGGCATACGATATCAGAGTTGTTAAAGGTGCCTGAACCCTTAGAGTGTGTGCCTCCTCCCAGAGTTCAAGACCCCCAACCTTCTCTGCTAGTATCCCAACCTCCTTTTCCGGTTCTTTGAATACCCCTTCTAGTGTTTCAACTTCTAAAAGTAAGTACTAACTCACCGTCTTAGATCATGGTATTCAAGATGTTCTTCATCATCCATACCATAATATCCCATAGTTTCAGTATAGCCTGTGAATTTTTCGTGATCCTTTCGGCTGCTACGTCACGGAGCAGCCCTAGTTCTGTATCTTGAGGCAATTATTGCTGCAAGCATGCGATCTGTTCTAGAATTTGGGCCACGTCTTGTTTGATAACACAAGTTTTCTCCCGAATATGTACCGTGTCTACACTGATCTCTCGTACTTTGGTCCCACAAATAATACTTTAAAAATCTGCTGAGATAGTGGGTCTATATGCGCCTAGACGTATATGGAAACCACTTCCAGCGCAACATCAAGTGCCGACTTATATGCCTCTAAGCTTAGCTGTAGCTTTGTAACATCCCACTTCCTTGCTAACACCCACTACATGCCTAGCTTGAGCCCAAAATCATCATCATATTTTTGGGCCGCGGCGGAAGGGAAGTGTAAATCCAGGTTTTTTAACAACTATCTTGCAATTGCTCAAGATGTTGACAGTCTGTCTTTGTAATGCCTCTGGCACCCTAGCATCCTTTGATTTTCCAAAATCATCTGCAAGTAAACCAAGGACTGTTTACAAACAATACAATTCTCTAAAAACATCATTGATATCGCTCCCCACGGCATGAAATTCGTGCACAAATTCTGTCACCTAAGGACCAGTCTACCTGATCCCTGTAAGTAATGTAAAGTAAGTCGCCTTAATACTTAAGGGATCCATATTGAACAACAAGAAGTCACTCCTTGCAGAGATCTGGAGAACTATTGACAAGAGATGCCATTTAATCATACTCATGAGTCTCTTATCAGGCTACATCGTGATCTGTAGTTGTGGTGGTAGTTGAGACACTGCCAGCCGCGGAACATTCAAGGTTGTCCGGACCAATAACTCAAGCGTCCCCAGTCTTGTTTATAGATGAGCTAGCAAAATGGCTACTTCGTGCGCAATTTTTGACCCTTAGTGGCTGAGCAGGAATGCTTTAAAGGGAGTCTAGAACTAATGATCTAAGGTTTACAGCGCTGCAACACCGAAGGGTTTAGCTTTCTTAGAGCGCCTCGACATTAGCGGGGAATAAATCCTAGACATTATGCTGTATTGAGGTTCACTGAACTCACAAAGTGGAAATGAGTCGTCCTAGATTTGTCGATGGGAGACCCCGGTCTAGGGAAGAAAAGCACATTTATGAGCAGCTTCCCAAGGGTTCCGAAACAAAAAGTCAGCAATCGTATAAGTCGCAAGCCCGATTTCCTTTTAAAAGTGAAGCAACACTATTACTTCCACTAGAGAGGCCTAAACGAGAAGTGACTGAACAATTCACAGCTGCACAAACATTGAGGTCAACTACGTAGAGCTCACGCACTGAAGCCTAGTATAATTCGTCCGAACAAGACTCAATCCCCACTCACAATTTAGACAAGCATATCTCCAATATCGTTTGAATTAATTGAGAGCACTTAGGCGATAGTTGAGATACTCGCTCTTTTGTCAGTATTTGGATGTGCCCTAACTCTGAATTGCCCATCGTTCAACGAGATTCGCGAGTGTGTCCTCGTCGCCTACGTTCCCCGGAAAGACAACATACGGAACACCAGAATGCTTTGAAGTTGATTCCTCACATTTCCAAAGGGGTACGCCTGGTGCAGCCTGTCCTATGACCATAGCTCGCTGCATGTTCAAACCCTTTGTTGCTGCATCAGATGAGGTAATTCCACCCTGCGAGTTTTCAGCGTTGGAATGGTAGAAAGAGGGAAGGTTGAAAATACCTTCCCAATGATATATCTTGGTTTGATAGTGATGTTCTGTACGACTTTGACCAATGCTGCGGCTACGGCTCCACCGATACTGAGCGAGGAAAGAGCATCATGGCCAACGATCAATTTTCGAGATGTCATAACTAGAACATCCTTCCCATCCTTGAGCCATTGATTTGCGTCTCTAATACACAAATCAAGGACGCGATCAGCCTCCTTGTCAGTGTTGATCAGGGAGGCAACATCTAGTTCAATGACATAAAGTTCTCGCCCCCGTGCTTCCCGCAGGCGCTGAAGCTGTGCAGTTGTTTTTGGCACGTAGGAGCCAGCAATTATCAAGCCCCCATTCTTGATGGCACCTAGATCCTGGGTAGGTCCGTGGTAAAGTGACTCTAGGGAAAGAGGAGGTATGCTCGTAATCCCTAGCCGAGCCGAGACGAAGGCAGCTCCTGTTCGGTAGAGGAACCTTTTACCCTTCTGCTCAGCTACTTATGTATCAGTCATGTTCTAAGGATCTGTACGACGGAGAAATTTCGTACCTAAGAGCGCACCAGCAGCGAAGACAGCCATATCGCTTTCTTCTGCAGCATTCACCACGATTACACTTCCCTTCTTCGCTCCTATAAGTTTCCCAGCTACACTCTCCGAACCACCCAATCTGATGTTCTCTAAAGTTATTGAGCATATGTCTTCATCCTTAAATCTGCTACCTGCTTTCTCTAATACATAGTCTCTCAAATTTGAAGACTTATATCCAAAGGTGGCGTCTTGTGCAAAAGGTGTCTGGCTTGCTGGTACTAGTATGCCCCCCTCTCTAACATAATGAACGTCATCAATCGTGTATCTACCTCCCTGGTAGAAAAAGGGGGCTAAGATCCAAGCATCAAAAATGCCTAGAAGGGCTTCAACTGCTTCGGGCTCTTCAGGAAAGTGGCCACGCAAAGTTGAATCTCCTCGAAGGACAATTTGGTACTCCTTCCCCACAAGTTTTGCAGCTTTAGCAAGATTCTGGCAGATTTCGGAGATGAGAGACTTCGCTTCTGAAGGAGGCAGAGCTCGAGAGTTGGTAAGGATGAAAAATCCGCCTGTTGTCGTGGTGCTGAGTTCGTTCTGTAAAAGGGGGACAGTCCACTGAGTCAAGACAGCAATGTTGTGGCATGTCTGAGTTCCAGTGGGATCGTCGTCGAGTACGATGAGTAAGGGCGTGGCTAGAGACGAGATTCGAGTCTTAATTTCTGGTAGGACGTCTTGTTGATAGGGTTGGGGGAGAGAAGATAATGTGGCTTGGAAGGGAACATTATCATATTGTCTTGGAGTAAACATTGGTGCTATATTGTTGGATAAAGAAATCGGAATAACTGAGAGAAATCCCGTAAAGTTACTATTGCTGCTGCGAAAATACCTGTCCTGCTCCGATTTTTCACCTTTATCCTCTTGCTTTAGGATTTCCTGATCAACAGGTCTTACATTTAAGTCATTAAACTTCATTAACATCTTAACGGATGAACTTTTCCAGGGATTGTTCCCGTGTTTGCAGTTTAAGTCACGAAACATACGACAGGAGTTCATATGCCTCAAGTTGGGTTCAACCTATTGTTTGTCGAATCACAGGGTATGGAAGCTCTCCCCGCATTTTCTTGGCGTCGGTCTTCTTCCCGGTACCTTACGAGTAATACTTAAGGAATCGGTCATCTTACCGGAGCCAATGAAAGGGATTAGGCATGCAAGCAGATCCCAGCGGGTTGGAATTTGGATGCATAAGTGGCCCGATGCCCTGTTTCTGGGATTAGAAAGATTTGCGGGATCGCAAAATTGAACATTCAGGCGGTTGGGAAGCCGACTACGCTTCCTAGGAGCTCATTCGTTGGCAACTGAATATCAACCAAACAAACAAGTGAAAACTCCTATGAAATGAATTGGGCTGAGATGAAGTTGTTGTTGGAGGAAATTTTATGAAATAAAGGAAAAGAGTTTGATGGGTAGACCTCCGTGTTCACTAATGGACGTTAAACCAACTCTATACCAAGTATTACTATTGCCCCTTTTCGAGGAAAGGGTTTGAATTTTGCGAAGAATATGCACTATTTATGAATGAACAGAATATTTCAAAGATGCTTTATAGACATGTGTTACGATTGTGTAGATTTGTAGAAATCCACCAATAGCTGTGTACAGGCAAGGTCTTCGTTGACATAGTCCCTACCAACAAGAGTATCTCAAAGACTTTATTCGGGGCCAATTTCTCCTAGGTTGGAAACGTGACAATATCTCAATATCATCCTTAACAACCTCTCTACCTTCCGCTCTAGTGTCTCGACAAGTATCTAGATCTGATACCTGTACGACTTTCCTTCATTCCTCCCACCTAATTGTGTGATGGTTGCCCCACCTGGTGCCGTCACATCCGCAAATTCGCTCTCCAAAACATTACTGCCGGTTTTCTGCTCCTCATCCTCAACCTGGATGGCACCAATATTATCTCTGTCTAACTTGCGGTTTTCTCGTTGAAGTATGAGTCGCAGTGCAATCGAAGATAATATGCCCACGACCGCAAGTGTAAGGTTAACACTCCAAGCGGTTCGATATCTTGGCCCTTGGCTTTTAGGATACAAGTACGGAGTCCATATTAGAGCTGTGTTCCCAATACTATTGTTTAAGGCCAGAGCAACTGCACGCTTTTGACGAGGCCGAGGCGCAACCGAGGATGCCCAAGCATTAGAGACTTGGAAGCATCCATATGTGGCAGGTACCATGAGCATTACTGCGAAATACAATGCTCCTGTATTAGTTGTTGTAAGTGTTATTATTATACCGGCGACAGTAAAGCATAGTGGGAAGATCATATGAAGTGATCGTACGTTTGAGCGATCACTATACCAAGTGTTGAATACGCAGAAGCCAGCTGCCAAGATATATGGTGGTGCAGTAAGCAGGAGCGACTCAATCGTTCCGTATCCAAAGTTCTTCACAATGGTGGGAAGGAAGTTTGTCAAGGATGCCACGGCCTTTTGATGCGTTAGTTCTGATGAATTAAAAGAGAGGAATGACGATGCATACCTGAACACAAGTTTGTCCAACAACCACAAGCCACAAGCGATAGTCCTTGATTGCCATGAAGAAGCCTCGGCGTGGTGATATATCCTCCTCTTCTTCACCGGCATCCTCCAACATTCGTGCAATACTGAGTTGTCGTTCTTCTTCTGAAAGCCATTTTGTTGTTGCCGGCCAATTAGGTATAACGTACATGGCGATCAACGAAACGACAACGGTTGCAGCTCCTTCGATGATGAAGAGCCATCTCCAGGATGCGATTCGATTATTCTTGAATGCTGCAGCAATCCCAGCTGCGAAGAGTCCTGCGAAAGCTCCTGAAAGCATTGCCCCGCAGAAGAAGATTCCCAGACGGACACCGAGCTCCCTCTGTGTATACCATGCAGAGAACTGTCTTTCAATTAGAAACTGTCCATTGATAAAGGAAACTATATAAAGCATACCAAGAATGCTGTTCCAGCAAAGAAAGGAGCCTCTGCAATTCCCAGAAAAAACCGGCAAACCACCAGACCCGCATAGTTTTGTACAGCACCACTGCATCCTGAGACAACACCCCACACAAGCATACAGCTTGGAAGGTAAATCGAAGGCCGAGTGAGACCAAGAATCATGTTACTCGGGACTTGTGCCAAAATGTAACCGGCAAAGAGGACGCTTAGAGCTGTGTTGTACTCAACTCCCTTGAGACCAAGATCAGTCTCAAGGCCTTGAATACGTGCTGCAGGCAAGGCATTCCTATCAACATAATTCAAGATGTACATAAGGATCTACTGCTTTTAGCTCAATAGTTCTGCTGCAGAGAAGAGTAATGCATACCAACATTGGAAGTAGGCGACGATCGATATGGCGAACCAGTGCCTTTTCTTTTCTTTTTCGCTCTTCTGGTGACCATGCTGCTATAGTTCGTGCCCATTCTGCAGCTATTTCCGGGTCAACAGGACCAAGGACATTTTGTTTCTTGGTGAATCCCATATTATGTTGTGTGATAATGAATTTTAGATGAAGGCTTCGTTCCACGATGATCTGAATCTGAAAGAGAAGAAACAATAACTAACTTATAGAGAAGCCTCATCGGCAACAATGACAGTGTGTCATAGTTAGTCTGGGGTATGGGAAACGTTCTCCAGGTACTTGGCAGACCCATTTTAATATCTGGGGAGCGTTGGTAGGCTCCCCCGCAGGTTAGACAGGTCGCCAAATAGAAAATTGGGGTTGAAAGTGGAAAAGTGGTCGGCAAGAACACCGTAGCGTGAAAATAGGTTCGTTGCATCATCCACTCACAATGATTGAGTAATGAAAAATAAGCTATACTGAAATATGACTCGATTAGAACCCGATTAGTAGCTAAAAGTCATTTTGGTTTACCGGAAAGCTCGCCGAACCTCCAATAGCGGCTTGTGATGATCGAGTCCCGTAGTAATTCTATCACGGGCACATGTCCGACAACCCCTCCTTACCCCCCATTAAGAACAAAGTGACTGCCGCTAGACTTTGTGAATCGATATGAACCTCAAATTGTTTATATATCAAGAGAAATCTCCCACAGAATTGTAAAGCAATATTGCAAAATTTAAGGAATTCACAAGATATTTCAGCTAATACACTTTCAATGTAAGTTTTGTTCTCCATCTTCTCAAGCGTTAAACACGCATAGGGTTTCTTGTCTAATACAACCTTTTGCTTTAGATGACTTCTCTTTCCACCAAATTAGCAGAACGACAGGCGGCTGGGAAGCCTATCCGCGTTGGTCTTATTGGGGCGGGCAAGTTTGGGTCTATGTTTATCGCACAGGCTTGTCGAACTGTTGGACTACACCTTGCTGGAATTGCAGACATATCTCTTGAACGTGCAGTTGCCTCATTAAAGCGAGTCGATTTTCCAGCAGACAAATTCGATACAACTCCAGATAAACAAATTTCGATTGATGAGGCAATTACAACTGGAAGAACAACGCTTGTAAACGATGCAGAGAAACTGATTGCTCACCCTGATATCGATGTGGTTATGGAATGCACTGGCAATCCTTCAGCAGGAGTGCGACATGTTTTGCTGTGCTGCGAGCACAAAACACATATTGTCATGGTCAATGTTGAGGCCGATGTTCTTGCTGGACCACTTCTTGTAAGAAAGGCAAAGGAGGCTGGAATAATATACTCAATGGCATACGGGGATCAGCCGGCCTTAATTGCTGAGTTGGTTGACTGGGCGAGGACTGCGGGTTTTCACGTTGTTTGTGCTGGAAAAGGTACAAAGCACTTACCACAATACCATGCATCGACCCCAGACACAGTCTGGGATTACTACGGCTTTACGAAGGAGCAACTGGCAAACGGAGACTTTAATCCTCAGATGTTCAACTCTTTCCTCGACGGTACTAAATCGGCGTTGGAGATGGCCGCAGTCGCAAATGGCTGCGATTTGACACCACCAACAGACGGCCTAGCCTTTCCTCCATGCGGTGTGCACGATATTCCGGATGTGCTAAGACCAAGAGAAGTCGGTGGACGATCAGAACATAACGGAACCGTCGAGGTTATTTCATGTTTGGAAACGGATGGTCGACCAGTTTTTAATGATCTTCGTTGGGGCGTATACGTTGTGATCGAAGCTGCCGGCGACTATCAAAAAGATTGCTTCAAGCAGTATGGCCTCAAAACTGACTCCACTGGCCGCTATGCAGCACAGTACAAGCCATATCACCTGATTGGTCTTGAGCTTGGTGTATCCGCTGCATCAATAATGGTGCGTGGTGAGCCGACTGGACAGTGCAAAACCTGGGCAGGAGATGTTGTTGCTTCTGCAAAGAGAGACCTGAAGGCGGGCGAGAAACTAGACGGCGAAGGTGGTTTCACGGTCTACGGAAAGCTTATGACAGCTCGAGACTCATTGAAAATTGAAGGTTTACCAATTGGATTGGCGCATGGTTTCATTCTCAAGAATGATATCAAGAAAGGCGAGTATGTTAGTTGGAAGGACGTGGAGTACTCTGTTAGCGCACAAGCAGTTAAGATCAGAAAGGAGATGGAATCACTGTACCGGAAGGAGTTCAATATTTCATCATCCAACGGAGTCAACGGACATGCTTAAAGAATATGTAGTTGGCAAAAATATATTAGTATCCTGTACCCTGTAATAGATGAAATATGAAAGTGAGAGATCAGGAGAAGGAATCTCGGCCTTCGGTATCGGCAATGAACTAGATTTAGCACACCCGGAACCAGCTCTGATAACCGCACCCCTTTACTAAACCCACTCTGTAATTACCCCTCAAAGTTGTTCCTCATTCCTTTCTTCATGGCAACTCAATCAACAAATTCGATAGTCCCAAATGTCTCGCGAAAGGTCAAGGCATGCACAGCGTGTCAAAGGCAGAAAGTAAAGTGTCATGTTGATGAAGGGAACCGCACCTGTAACCGATGTAAGCAAAATGATCAGAGCTGCGTTTTCAAACGAAGTCTTCAGACGATCTTAGACGACGATACAAGGTTTGTATTTTGTCCTATCAATTACCTTGCGGCCATTAATGAGTCTATAAAGATGGAAATCTGGTCTACAAAATGACCTCTCCCGACTTGAGCGGATCACAGATGGAATTCTGGCAAGAGTTGGTCTGCCTGATATAGCAAGTTACGACAATGAGGGCAATTTGACAGCTGCAGCTCAAAGTCCGCTGGCGTCTATGCATGATCAACATACCAATGTTATATCGCCTCGATCGCAGCCTAAGCAGACACTTCATCAAAGGCCTTCACCAGGGGATTATGGTCCTTCGCCTCGTTCTGTCATCAGCATTCCTCTGGAAGAACGTGATCAGACAAGTGGGCCAGTAGAGGATGGAGTCTTGGCATCTGAACCGATGGGCTCTCTGTACGAAGTCACAAGGTTACAAAAGTTTCGGCGAAGAGCACCACAAGATGAAAGAAACTCAACACAGCGAGATGAAGAGTTGAATGATTTCATATCTCGAGGTGTGATAGATGTGGCAGAGGCGGAAGAACTTCTGAAAATGTAAGGATCTTCAGTATCAATTTGCCCTTCAGATATTGTAAAGCTTTTGCTCACTGATCTAGGTTTACCGATTCACTTAATCACTATTTATGGGTAGGTCTTGATGAACGACATGCGACACTCGAGATGGTGCGAAGGTCCTCGCCTCTCCTTGCTGCTTCGATATTAACGGCGATGTCGATGCATATTCCAGGTCGAACAGACACTCATGATAAGTGTTATAGCGAATTCTTATCCCTGGTTTCGCAAAGCATGTTTCGCCATACTCACAATCTCGACGATATACGGGGTTTGACAATTGCTGCCTTCTGGTTGAGCGACCTGTCGTGGAAACTGTCTGGTCACGCTATACGCATTGCTACCGAGCTTGAGCTTCACCGCAGCTTTAATAAAGCCTCATTATCAGCAGATCATCACGAACGAGCTAGAATCTGGTATATGCTTTACGTCTGTGATCATCATTTCGCCAATGCTTACGGGAGACCTCCGATGGTCCATGAGTCTCAACAGATAATTGAGCATGAAAAATTCCTTGAATCACCTTTCGCAAATACCTTAGATTTCAGACTTTTGAGTCAAGTCTCCCTATTCATGATATTAAGACGAGTATACGAAGACTTTGATCAAAAGACTAGCACATTGGCAGCTGAGGAAGCCAGGTTGCAAGCGTACAACATAGAGCTTGACCGATGGCGACTTACTTGGGAGCCAAGACAATGTAAGAATTCAACTCGCAGTTTCGTCTGACCCCCATTTATTGGTGATTCCCTATACACTTTTAAGTCAACTCTAACACTTATTATAGGCCCTAATGAGTTTATTGGCAACTTCCCTCCCAAGGGCATAGTTCTATATTATCACTTCTCTAAACTTCAGCTCAACGCCCTTTCAGTACGGAATATCCCAGTCTCAGAAACTAGTACCGAGCCAATATTTCCGAGTACGAAAGAATTCATTAACCAAGCGACCATGTCCGCTCTTAATATCATCAACCTTGTTCTCGATGACACGTCTATCAGGGCTGCTCTCGTTGGGACACCAATATACGTGCATACTATGTTGACATTTGCAAGCGTATTTCTCTTCAAAGTTGTCGTTGCCCCGCCGAACACGAAATGGAAGGATATCTTAATTTTGAATCCGTCAAGAATTTTGAAGTTGATAGAAAGGGTGATTGAAACGTTGAAACAATCTCAGGCCGGCGAGAGACACTTGGTACAGAGGATCGCTAGCGGACTGGATAACATGATAACACAGTATGAGCAGCCTGCTCGCCAGACTGACCAGCAGCCAATAAATATAAGAGGGCCTTGGGGTGTGAATGCTGATCTGGGTCCTGTTATTGGTGGTGGACAATATGAAGGCGAGATGGACGCCACAGGGAACTGGATGAATGCAGGGTTCTTGGATGACTTTGGGAGCGGGTTCGGTATTGGAATCAATCAGTTCCTGAACACTCAGATACAGTTCTAGTAGTGCTTTCGGAAAGATATGGATTTAATACTTAAACCTAAAGAGAGTTTTAGCTTGTTTCTGGTTATTGAACCACCCATCCAAGGCCTATACTCATGCGCGCCTTTATATTATATGTCGTAATACCATCTAGTATCCAATATAAGAAAAAGAGAACTCAGTCCTCAATTTAACCGTACTAGTATAAATTTAAAATAAGTTTTAAAAGATACGAGTACAGGTGTGAATCTCTCTCATATAAATCAAAACCACACTCACCAAAATGGCGACCAGCTGCTCTCAGACCCTCTATCACGATTTAACCTCACCTAACATGAACGCTAATTATCGGAAAACCCACGCTAAATCAGGTAAAAACTCGCTATGAGTAGAAGGTCGGTCCAAGAGAGAAGTCTCTCGAAGGTTCCAGGCTCACACGATATCATTACCACAAATACTATCTAGTGCCAATTGCGTTCTTGTGGGAGTCTCTCGGAGGGAAATATGGATAACTGGACGCAGGCGTAGGTATGGCATGACGGTATTGATATGACCACTTTGTCACTACAAGTCTTCAGCAAAAACCACACCCATCTTGTCTATTTATTTCAATATTAGATGTTTATTACTCCAGGAGAACCCGCAGCTGCTTGAATCTCCTTGATCTTCCTTCTACCCCACATTTTCTATCCCGATATGCCACAATCGACCTGAATTATGGTCCTGGGTGCGACAGTTTACATGTAGCACTTCCTCCATTCTATCATACTTGCTGGAGGTTGATAGCCTTGCCAGAGGTGGATCTACTCTGACAGCTAATTACGTGAAACATAGACAATGTATATAGTATATCGGCTTGCTTGGCTGGCCTTGGTGACTGATCCAAAAAAAAAAAAAAAGGGGGTAGGCACGGCTGTGCACCATATTCGTAGAAGCCTCCTAAAAGAAAATTTCTAAACTTTAAGAGTTGATAACAATACAAGGTTTCTGGTGCAAGCATGATCGGCAACTTGCCAGTGACTGGCGAGGGAATTAATACTTCCATACATTCTGATGCCGACAAGGATATCTTCGATCGAGAAACAAATCCCCGGCTCTTTTGAACCTGCAAGGAAGGCTAATCAACTTGTGATTCACCTTGGTTTAAAGTGTGGAGTTAAAACACACGTTGCCCTTCCGCGTCATCTGTGAATTCCCCTTCCACCGTTTATTCCGACTCGGACCCCTGCAATATGGATGGGACCCAAGATATAGCGATGGAGACTTTAACAATGAGATACAGAACATTATCATAGAGATGTCCAAGAGCAAAGCCAAGTGGTAGACTCTCACTAGTAGAGAATTGGTCACCTACACATATTCTGTTTCGCCGAATCTCGGTGGTAGTTGTCAATTTCTAATGCTGATCCTAGTAGTTTCCGCTGCATTGTGCCACTTACCATGTACTCCTAGATGTCAGCTCGGGTATAAGCCAACCCTACAGCATCAGCCGAACAAATCAGCGCCAGCCTTCTCCCGCTTCTCACAACTCAACAAATCGGAAGTTTTAGCTGAATACAGTACTGGGCTCGAAGTCTCCAAGACAGAATATCTCAGTGTTCAAGATAATACGGTCCCACGGCGGACGAGAACCCTGAGATTGCCGCGCACAAATCAAAACACAAATGCTCAGGTATATAAATCCTAAGTCAGTAGCTATAGTCTCAAACCTTGCTCAATCACAAAAGTACTTTCCTGATTCTATTCAAATCACCGATTCATCAATAATTATACTACGTAATTATGCACCCTCCAAAAGTTGCTCTTGTATTAGGTGCGGGACTCAATGTTGGTCTCTCGGTAGCAAAGGAATTCAGAAAGAACGGTTACAAAGTTGCTCTCGTTGCTCGAAATCCCAATGAAGAACTCTCCAAGGCAGCTGATCTTGTGGTTAAAGCCGACTTCTCAGATCCATCATCTCTTTCAGGCGTCTTTGCAGAAGTCAAGGCTGAGCTCGGAGTTCCAAAATTCGTTGCTTATAATGGTTCGGTTTGTGTCTTCTACTTCAGCAGGTCAAGATTCTAACTTCATGTAGCATATACACCAATCTTCAATCCTGACCCTTTTTCCGTCCCACTAAAGGAATGGGTCAAAGCCGTAAATATCAATGCTATTTCTGGATACGCGGCAATTCAAGAGGCCATAAAAGCTTTCCGGGAATTACCAAATGAGATGACGAAGACATTCGTATTTACAGGCAACTGTGGAATTCATGTACCTGTGCCAATATTAATGGTACTTGGTACAGGTAAGGCCGCAGCTGCCCATATGATTCAGTGCGCTGTGGCGACGGAGGTGTACCAGAAGGAGGAGTTCAGGTATGTTTTTACCCTTACTTCTTCAAGCCAATTTCATTCTCCTCTCACAAAGGGGTATCCCCTTCATCTTCCATGCCACTCTCTGCACCAATGCAACTTTCCCTCTGTTACCCTTTCATATCGGCCAACACATACATAGATTCTACTTCGCCGACGAGCGCTACCCCAACGGCGCGCCAATGGTGAAAGGCGTAAATGGCGACTCTCACGCCGTGGAATACCTCAAGCTAGCCGAGCAAAAAGAGCAGGGAGCCTGGGAATACACTTTCGTTGAGGGAACAGGATATGTGAATTTCAACGGGGCAACTGGACCACCTATCGACTACAATGCTTTGGGTGCTGCAGCAGCACCTGTTGCCGTGGAGTGAGCTGAGATAGAGTCGGGCAGAGTCTAAAGAGTGACATAGGAAAGCTAGATGAAAAGTAAATAAGAGATATTTTCAGTGGATATACACAAGATGTGAAAGGTAGCTTTAAACCAACATCATAAACACGTCGCCAACTTTACGTCCTTAAAACTCTAAAACAACCATCCCTTAAAAACCGGTAGGCATAGCCACCCCGTGGGCCCCCTAATTCACGATACAGCGGCACCCTGCCTTTGTTTTTTCGTTTCGGATAAGCCCCTGAATCCGGGGTATGATGTTTCGCTTCTCCTTTTCGACGCGGGCTCTGTGAGATCTGGGAGTGATCTGAGAGATTAGCATATGGTTTATTGGCGAGAGCATGGTGTGCAAAGAGGTGGGAAATGAGATCGTGCTTGGATAATAAATCACGTGATATTTTGTCAATAGTCTATGTTTGGTTCTCAGCTATATGTTAGACTGTCCTCATAGTTGATTGTTTATGATCTAATATTTATACAAGATGATTGGCAGAAATTTAGCAAACGTAGATGTTTAGGGATATGGAAGTGTTCATAACTTCGCTTGTTCCGAGATTGACTTGGCTGTAGCGAGGTCAACGAAATGTAGATGAAAGGTGAGAATTGTATTGCACTCGAAAGCAGACTCCGTCAATTCCAAAATTTTTGCATTTTATTCAAAATCGGATATCGTTCATTCGTAAAGGTGTCTAAAGGGCTGTCCCATCTCGAGGTCCACCCTGCCAACGTCGAGCGCTTGTGCACTGCAAAATCCGACCCATATCATATCATTCTTTCCCCTCTCCCAGGATGCTCAAAACTCTTCTCACGTAGTCTAAAGTCCAAAAATATACAAATTGTAGAAATCCTTTCAAATCTTCTTCACATCAAACTCATACAAACTGTCCTGGACCTTGCTTACCCTATTCTGGTACTGCACTGCTAGCGCCAAATGATCAAACACCAGATCTCTTTCCACTGCCACGCCTGTAGCTTCATCTCCCTCCAGATTATCCTCCATTCCCATCTCATATGGGCTCGTCAACCCCCATCCCGCTCTCTGGAATCTCTTCTTCACAGCAGCGCACATACCCACAAATCGCATCTCGGTGTTTATTCCTCCATACTGACGGGTTTCGTTCTTGAGGTTCGTCAGAGTCTGCATGCCTGTAGCATCTATAAATGATACGGCTGTCAAATCGATGATGACGATTCGAAGACGTTGGGTTTCAGCTTTAAAGATACCTGCTTTTCGGCGAAGGCGTGCGATGTGCTTCTCTCGACAGAAGTTCCAGGGTCGGGCAAGCTTCTCCGCATCACTCGAGGGGATACCGTAGAATTCGGTGTAGATGGAATCCATGATGCAGCGTTTGATATGCTTGGCATTCAAGTACATAACATCCCTTGGCACAGAAACAACTGCTGTGCCATCTGGAATGGTGTCACCCTTTGACCACCAGGAAGAATGGCCTGGGTTGTGTTGATTTTCAAGATCGGTGGAGTTCAGTGCGGATGCACGAGTTGACATTAGTCGGAAGAGGGTATAGAATGTTGAGATTGCGACGCCCATTCCTATCCCTACTTGGCCCGAGGCCAAAAGCGTTGCATTGAAAGAAAGGAAATTAGCCACTAGGTCAGCAAATGAGATTTTCCAATAAACCCCAAGAAGTCCCATAGGTGGAGAAGCCTCGACAACTGAGACGAGAACAACACCCGCAATTGCAGCATCTGGAATCCACTTCATGAGATCACCAAGTTGGAACATGGAGCCAAGGACTATGGCACCGGTGATAAGTTGACTAAGAGGACTACGGATGCCAGATTCCGCGTTTATTGCTGCACGAGTGAGATCTCCGCCTGAGACTGGCGCTCCTCCAACATATGAATTGACCAGATTCGCCACTCCTAGATGAACCAATTCTTGACTTGAGTCAAACGTGTAGCCATTCAGATTGGCAAAGACCTTCGCAAGCGAGATATGCTCAAGTGAAATGAAGAAAGCGATGGCGATTGACGGCAACAATAAGTTTTGAAGAAGAACCGAGTTTGGCATGGTGGGATTTGGAACTCCACTTTTGACTTGACTAGTGACTTTCCAGATCGATTGCTGAAGGTCTTTATTGACTGCGTAGCTGACCAAAGTGGCAATGCCGATGACAACGATATGTCTGCTAGTACAGATGATCTTGATAGCCTCATTTCTAGCTCCCCACTTTTTCTGGATGAATTTGAAAACAACCATAAGCACTATTGAAGCAATCCCGAGTCCTATTGCTGCACCGTTGACCTGAGAAAGGTTCTTGAGAATTTGTGGCATCAAATCCATGAACATGGGTGCGTTGACTGTCAATCCTAAAATACCGGGAACCTGGTTGAGTATGACAACTTGAGATATGCCCATCACAAATCCATCGACGACCGGTTGAGATAGAATATCGAAAATAAATCCAAGGTTAAGGAGACCTAAGATAAGAGTCCAGAAGCCTACCGCAAACGCGACAACGACTGTCACGAAGGGGACTGGTACAAGAGGTGCAACGGCAGTGATTCCTTTCACCACTGTGGTGGTCAACATTTGGGTCGTCATGGATGGGCCAACAGTAACATCTGCAACATGTTATTACTATACTTCGAAGGGGTACATTATCTCGCACCTCGTGAAGTACCCATGATAGTATAAACGAGTGGAGGCAGCCAGCTCGAAAGTAGAGCAGACTGGAGCGGAATCCCAATGAGTGATGCGAAGACAATAGCTTGAGGGACCGCAATCAAACCAACAGATATTCCTGCAATAACATCATTGATGAGCCATCTCGGGGCGTAGTTCGGTAGCCATCCTGCGATTGGTACTTTCGCAGCGAGGTATCTTCCCGTTCCAGCGGGAAACCCTTTCACGCCTCTTCTGATGCCAGACCCCGCGCGGGTGAGATTTGGATCGTGTCGGAGCTTTTCCACCAACTTGATCGCCATATTTGCACCAACGGAAAGGGGAAAAGGCCGGAAAGGCCGTTGTTGCGCAACAACTCTGACGTAGCCGACAGTGAATGAATTGTTCGAGTGATACCGAATATTAAATGAAAGACCCCCCTCAATGAAGTATTGGATGTGCCTTTGAGCAATGCGCAATGTCCTCGTGGCTGCTATATGGCTAGGAAAAAGCGCGACTATCCATACCCAATCGGCGGTTTAGTAGGTATCTGTGGTGTTTCAACCAAACTTTGGATGTTTTCAGAATATCTCCTACATCTGGGGTGATCCAAAGAATTGACTTTCTTAATCTTGAACTGACAGGACATAACAAGAAAAGATACCATTTCTCTCGGATTTGTTACAGAATAGACCATTACGAGAGAGCTCGCAGCTAAATCATGGAGATATCCTCGAACACAGGCGTATGAAGCTCTGGATCGTCCCGACACGCAACCAAACATGAACTCGGGGCTGAGTACTTCCCGACTATAGGATGAGAACGAATACGGAAAAACTATCGGACTCGCACTTTTAACCGGTCCGAGGTAATCCGTACAGCAAATGTTTTGTATTTGAAGCCTTATGCTTGACATCGGGGCTCTCGGACTGCCTTCAGGCGATTTTTGCACAGACATCCGTCGACTAGTATAGAGAAGATCCACATGTGAATCTCGACATCTGCACAGCCGCAGTGATCCACACGATGTGAGATCTCCTAGGATCATTCAGCCTTCCAGATCACCTCAAGACTCCAATAAGCTTCATTCATGACCACTTCATGCAACTTTTGCTCTCTCAACACTTGTGTACGGATGGGGGTGCAGTAAGTGTTTCCACGTATTCTGATTGGCATACTAGTGTAGCGTAGACATGGCTGACATCCGGAAGTAGATTATCCATTGAGGAGTGTCAAGGAAGAATATATGTTCTGTCGCGGATTCATCTATCATCTGTCATTCAAGCCAAAGACTTCTGGAATTAGTGACAGCATATCAATGAACTCCGATTCGTATTACAGGGTTTGCATCCCATAAGAGAACATGCAACTCGTTCATTAAATCGAATCGTCTGTAATACAGGTCGGCTTCTTGCTTGGAAACCGTTTGTTGTGTCAGTGTTGCCAGATAAAAACAAGAGATGAAGTTGAAACTTCATAGGAGAAGTCAACCTCGGACCTACCTACTAGGTACGAGATGGCTTGGCATGCTTAATCAGCACAAACTCAAGGCTCTCAAGGCTCTCGAGGCTTCAGCCCCCGAATACGAGATAAAATCAATTTACTCTTCAGCCCTAGGCAAACATCTCTTTGACTCCGTCGATACACTTTCTCTATCTCTAATCATGCATTGAAGTAGACTTTAAACTGTGATAACTTGTAAACTTCTTCCCGCTACAACAGCCTCCTCTAGGGTGAAACATTAGAGACGAACGCCACAATGAACGCGACTCAGGACGCGTCAGATTCAAAATCTGGCATAGACACCAATCTAGCTGCCGCAGCTCTCGCAATCGCTCTCGTAGCCTTCATAACGGCCCTTGGTCAGCTGCTTCAGCAGTATTTTGCAACCGCTGATGGATATCGACGATGTCAGAGGTCTGTCATGGGCAACTATGCCAGGAAAACGCATCTACGCTGGAGATGGCGTGAATTTCGCTTCGAAACACTTTATACAGTCCCTGAGATCTTCCTGGTAGGACATGGTGCCCCAGATCGTGAAAATCAGGTGATACTCTCTGGGAATGCCACAGCTAGAGAAAAATCCATGGTACCATTAGGACATATCGAGGAAACCAGTGACACTTCCCCGAAACTGGACCGTACCTATCAGGTTGTTCACCCAGATTCGAAAGAGCTCCGAGCCAAGCGTGAGCAGATGGTCAGACTCCCCCGTTTCTTTGCCGTTTTTATTTATTTTATTTTATTTTTAAAAAATGAAAAGCCAATCCCATTAAAATCCTGCTCATTGGACGAGAGATACATTTCATTGACTAAATCCTATATTCTTCTGTCCCCTTGATGGCATATGTATACTTATCATCACTCAGGAGTAGGTAGTGAAGAGCCTCAGGTCAAATGGTGTCTTCCAGAATGAACTTGCCTGCTGGGTGCCATTGCTTCATTGGATTCACGAATCATCAAAAATTGCCCTCACAGAAGAGCACTGTCCCGTTCCTACAAGTTCGTCGCTTCAGGTTATGCCTCCTAGGGTACGCCTACCAGCTGTTTCTTTGCGTGAACTGTCCTGGGACTTTCAGCCTCCGGATGTGGTACGGCCACTAGCCAAAACAACTTTGTTTGATATTGCTGTTATTGCGAGGAGGATGGGCATGAAATGGAAGGACTTCCGACCATCAGACGGTATTTTGCGTGCTGAGGGCCACTCTCATATCATCACATCAACCACTGTTCGCTCACTAGGCATCGTCCTGCAATACTCCTTCACTGCGCAAGGCCATCGACTTAGAAGAGCTGAAGGGAGCCTTCGAAGAGCTGTCCCAGGCTCTCTGCTCTCGGAACAGGAAGAAATATACATTCCTAACGCGAAGAGCGATCGACTTGGTTGTGGGGTTGTCAGGTCGGCAGCTGCGCTCTCCCTTCCCGACTTTAGTGTCTCAACACAGTCAGAAATCATTACGGCGCTCTCCTTTCTTGATGATACAGGTATCTCTTCCAAAGCCTTGACTCAGATCCTGAAAGAAAACCCGGAGTACCATTTCCGCGTCGCTGACATCGTAGCGTTCACTGCTGCTCCGGTCCGGTCAAGAGGATCGAGTCTAATCCAAGTCCCTGCACCAAGCGACAATGTTCATGGCGTGACAACAAGCCTGATGGGCCGGGTACTCTTCCGTCAATGCATTGAGCAATACCTAATCGAGAATCCCGGGAAATTAGGACCTCTTAGCAGAAGTGCACTGGATCTTTGCAAGGAAATAGGGTCCAAGTATCCAACTTGGGATTATATGACACCTCAAACGGTGTATGGCAATCCGTGGGTCGTCACTCAAGATGTGGCATATCTAGACTTTCTACACGAACGTTGCCTCGAAATAACGACAAGGTTCGCTAAAATGGATGAAGAAACGTCTTTCCGATACCATAATCTACTTGGCGTTCACATTCGTATTGCAATGTTTTGCGAAGGAGGTGAGACTTCGCCATTGAGAAGTTGGGGTACAGATTACGCATCCGATATAAAAGGCTATTTCAAGGTCTTACCGCAGATTGTGAAGGAGATGCTGAAAACTGTGCATGAGGAGATCAATGAAGAGACTATCTTCGACGCCTGGATTATGATGATGATGAGAGGAATGTTGTGGGGTGCCATGCACTTTTTCGTCCCAGGGGAAAGAGTTCCTATCCAGGTAAGCTTTAGAGGAGGAATCCTTATGCTAGATTATTTCATAATTTCTCCCGAAACACTCAGTCGAGCAATTTCTAACTTCCCCGTTACTCATAGTACTTCGGGAGTCAGCTACCTGTCTACATTGGATAAGGTGTACAAGATCGATATCCTAGTGTAATATGAAATGGAACAACAGTTTCCGTTCTATCCATATTTACTTTTCCCAAAGTAATGAACCACCATCTAGTGGAGCCACAGCCCCCAGTCCATCTTGACTTCAGAACCATGCCAACAACGCAGAACGTGCAAATACATTCCTCTCCTTAGAGACGGGATCTACCCAGCACAGTAGATAGTATTGGTTGGACATTTTTATTTTACTACCCAGTTTGTACAACCTTTTTAGAGGCATTGAGAATAAAGATGAGAAAGTAGAGTTTGTGGAGGGACACAAGATACAAATGAAAAGAAGGAATGGCGTGAAGGTCGCGTTTCGTGTTTGATTTTGGAAAAGAAGTTGGAATATCTGCTAGGGTTTCATAGTTGCCACCTACTTGTAATGGCGTCTGAGGAAATCCCTGGTGTGTTGGGCAAAGATGATCGATTCATCCCTGAAAATACTTCCGAAGTACAAGTACAAATTCTAGAGCACTTTCAATATCTTTAGATTAACTCCACATCCTCCATTATTAGCTTGGTCTTAGTTACATAGTTGTAAGCACTCAATATAAATGCCAGAGTAACCTGTTCAAGGTGACATAGACATGTGAGGTCTGAGACTTCGCGATTGCGTGTGATTTATTTCTTTAACGAGCTCATGTGCGCCGAAGTGGTACACTCCCAGCAAAAATTGAGTATACTAGACCTGCAAAAATTTTCACTATCATCGTTTATTCTCGTTGCATGCTAGATTCCGTTATCAATCCTCTAGTGTATTTCTAAGTGTTGACCTCTAGGCGAAACACATTTTACCTTGTCAATATCCTAGCTTATTTATGCTAGCGAAGTATTATCATTTTAAAGTCATCTAATTTCAAAATTCAATTACATTTTGTCAGGTGATCAGGAAATTGGAAGACGATTTGATTCCTAGTAAATATGGTGTGGAAACATCTAAACCTAACAAGCGTGATTATGTGTCAACACTGTTCAGCTCAGACCATTGCTGATATTTAACGGAAGCTGTAAAGAAGAAAACAAATTCTATCAGCCAATGACCTTGGTAGATTTATCCTCCTGTTTTTTCTACCGAGTTTACTGACAACTCACTTATTTTCAAACTCTGTCCCCTATCTCGCCTATCAACACCAGGCATGTGATACATTCTTGTACCTCCACCTTCATCGTGTCTCGTAGTGTCGGGCAGTTGATCTCCAAATCTCCATGATTGCGGTGCCTCAAAGCACCAGGCAATTCACTTACTCTTATATCATCACCAAATTCCTGTATATTAGCGCCAGCCAATTCGTTCATCCTGCTATTATGACGTCTCTTGTGTCTTTCATCAACTGGCAGCTTGTCTATTCTCAACCCATCACCTTCATGGTATCTCTTAGCACGAAATTGCTCCATGACTATCTTATCCTCACAGGGCATCAACCCCAACTGAGCAACCGTCATCCTCCGCTCATTCCTTCCACAGCACGCAAATTGCTCTCTACTGCTCCGGCCACACTTCCGTGTTTCCTAGTTGCACAAATCTGCCCCATGGCAACCTCATTTTTGTGAAGAGTGGCAATAAGTTGGTTAATAGTTACTTTTTGTATATCGATCTTAACGGCATGAGAACCATCGTTAGGTGGATCACTTTCGCTGTCATGGATTCGAGCTCGAGAATCACCCCTTCAGTGAGGTCCCTTAGGAAAGATGAATATTTGAGTAGCTATGTCGAAGTAGTGGTTTCAAGTTTGCTTTGTATTCCGGTGGACCTAGGCAAAATTTAATCAATTGGATCCTTAAGAAACAAGTGAATAGAAGAAAGGCAGCTATCAATAGTAATACTTGCCACCACTCGCTTATAGCTCGTTTCTTCCGAGGGGCGGCTCGGTATCGATTGGTTTCACTACACCCGCGGTTAAATAAATACCTGAATTCTCAATAGTCGTGTTTAGCAAAGGCACCCTGGAAGACTGCCGTCACCGACGTATTCGTAGAAAGACCCCGGCGCCCATTTATCTCCTGGTTCAATATTCGCGATTCTAAATTCCAAGTTATAGAATGTATTCTCGAGGATCGATTGCTGACCGACACTTGGATAGTTTATAGTGGTGATGTAGGGTACTATGCCCACTGAGGTATTATCAGTATCAAGTGGTTCTTAATCCCGAAATTATTGTTGCGGTTGTGGTACTTAATTTTATTAAAAGGGAAGAATTGCCACAGGTTCGTGCCTTCATTTCTAGATGTGCTCATGTTAAGGTAAGGAGAACCATCGAGAGAGGCTTGGATGGGTATGTTTTTGTTAGTGACATTGATATTGTTCCGTAGCTGTTACCACATGTCTGAGTGGACTATTGTCATTTTGTTTAAAGGGTGAATTTTATATATTCTATTCAAAGGATATACGAAGGAAATACATGCTAGAGTGGAAACAGATCCGTATTATGACAATACTAGACCAGTGGCACAATCCTATTAATTTTCGTGATAATGGTAATTATTGGGAATGTGACAACGCCACCCAGCGAGAAGATCCTATGATATAGTGCAAAAAGGTATGAGAGTTTTACATTAATATTGATTCATGATAAGAGGACTCGTGACAGGCAATCTTCCCCGACTTTTCGTTGCAAAGCCTTACAGCTCAACGGCCCCGATGGCAACACAAACACTCACCCACAAATTATAGCCCTCATTGGTGTAAACTACCAGCTGTCTCGCACACCCAGCAACCATTTATAGCCCTAGAAAAGTCTCCACGAGGTTTCCTGGAGTATCAAAGAAATCAAACATCACGAAACCCATCCTCTTGCCATTTAGACTTTTCAGGAAAGGGAGCAATCTTTGATTGACACCGCCATCCGGCGTAAGTGTCCCGTTGCCCGTTGCCATAATTCTTGGTGTATCAGCTGGAATATTCGTGACATACTCGCTACTTGCCCATGTCCAGAATAGTGAGTCGAGATGTTGCGTTGTTGCTTGGAGAATATGAGCTGTTGTTGCATCATACTTGAGTTGGATATTGGCTGAAGCACTGGAGCCTTTACCTAATTCAGAGGGTTCATAGAAATCTTCGATGTAGGCTGTGGCGTTAGTAGAAGTGTTGTATATCAACGTGATGTTTGGACCATTGTCTGGCCATAGAGAGGGCGAAAAATGTAGACCAGGGAGGGAGGCTTCATAGGAAGGCGGTAGTCGATCCATGTCGAAACGACGGAATAACGTGATCTTGCCACGGGCTTCACCAAGTGTTCCAAGCTGACTTTTTGTTTGCGAGATGTATCGCTTCGCAGCAGGTGAGGTGAGAGTGTTGTAAAGAGTCAATTGCACGTCGGCATTATTGGACGCGTGGAGTGCAGTGCTTCCTTCGTATTGCATGGATAAGAAGAGAGCTTCAGATGGATGATCCTCTAGCCATTTGTAAAAGCTGAAAAGAACATCTTCCACTGTAGCAGTCTCAGAAAGGAGAGCTTGACTGTGGTAGAATATCAATGTTGAGTTGGTTGGATCAAAAGCATATCGAAGATCAAAAGCGCGGATGCCTGAGTTAAGCATAGTAATTATCGAGCTGTCTTGGCATCTAAACACTTCAGGAGAGAACGCAGGTAATCCGTTAAGTGCTGCAATATGAGCGAGAGCATCTTGGGTTGCCTGGGAATAGTTCCATGTTGCCGAGTCGTGTGTTCCTGGTATATTCATATGGACAATCTTGGTGGAGTCTGAATAGGCCTTCATCCAATTTGCTGTTTTGCTGCTGTTTGAGGGGTTTGTGTACTCGCCAAAAATGGGAGAAGCATCACCAAGAACTTTCTGAATCGCAAACTGGGATAATGATGATGCCCTTCGAAGCTGAAGTGGTGAAGCATGGTACGAGGGGATAGCGGATAGGTAAAGGCACACCAAAGCTATAAAATTCCTCATTTTGAATGCTTCATATATCGTGATAGAGAGAACCTCGAGAACAATAGTTGCTTTTGCAACAAGAAAGGGTTTGTCGAAGAATGTTTATGGATGGTTGGGAATTCCCGGAATTCAGACGTCAGCCTGTTTGCTCACTTCCTTGCCCTATGTTTCATAGTTCTCTGCATAAGCACTTGTCTAGCTGCTGCAAGTTCCAACGCCAGCCCGAAGGAGAGGATATAAGTGTGGTCGCTTCAAACATACTTAAGGTTCAAGAACGGAGGTTCAACGACTCGTTTATGTAAACTTTGTGCACGTGGTAGAAGGATCGACCCTTGCTAATTTCCGGATAGCGCAGGGATTATGAAAACCTGAGGGATTCGGGTACAACTTTATGCCCCAAAATAAAATACACGAAGCAAGATGTAGATGTGCAGCTTGCACACTGTGGAAATTCTTCCATTCTACTATAACAATAATCTACATGCTCTCTTCTTTCTACACACCCATATATAATATAAGCTTGTATAGTACATTTTCGAGGCTCCTGAGCATTCCTAGAGGCTTTTGGGTTATATCCTCATCCTCAACGCTCCACGCTGGATTTCACCGATTATACCATTGCCAGCCAATGCCCATTTCTCTGCAACAGTCTGGTCATCAACTCTCTGCCTTAACACACCACTCTGCGCCCAATACTCCATCAGGCCTCTCGCCTCGGCTTTGCTCAAGCCACCAAGCTTGACGGCTGGTACATTTGATAAAGCCTTCTCAACTCGCTCATCATACTTCCTCTCAAACGGATCACGCTGAGTGACCTCCTGCGCAGCCTGCTTTTCTAGTTGTTGCTTGAGCGCCAATTCCATCGAAATGGAGATAGGGGAGTGGGATCTGGATGTTGCAGCGATGATTGCACCACCGTTGACAAGCTTCTTATTCCCAGAAAGATGGTCCAGGAAGAACTGTAGTATGGCAAGATCGTGGGAATGAATTTTTTTGTTCTCCTGATCGCGATATTCACTTTCTCTCATGGTATAATTGAGTCCGTCCATTGTGAGAAGTATAGGCCGTCCTCCTTCTTGGTTGAGTTCAGACCATAACACTTGGAAAACTTGCCATGCGGCATCCGGATCACGGTTCCCAAGCTCGCAAAGACGAGCGAGGTCGGTTTTTGGTGGAATGACAATTGGGAGATTGTATTTCCCTTTAATTTGAATTTTTGAGAGAATTTTGGCATTAGCTTTTCCGATTTGGTTGAGCCAGTTGGCAGTGTAAGTGGGTTGCGCCCATAGCGTGGGAGTAGTTCCAGGAATGGCAGCATAGTCGTTGACGGCGTTGCAAACTTCTTGTGCTGTGGCATTGTGTCAGCATATTATCAGCAAAATGGACAGGCTAGTTCACCTTCCGGGATATTTATCACCACCCAGCCTTTTACAAAGGCATTAGCCATTGATTGCAGAAGCATCATGCTCTTGCCAGTTTGCTTCGGCCCATCAAAAACCAACCTCATTGACTCTTTTCCCTTCGCAGCAGCTACCATATCCTTCGCTAGTTTTACACTCTCCTCTCTCAACAGGAATCCCGGCCTTCGAAAGAGCCCCCACCCCTGCGTTGTCTTGAAAGCCTCCACAGCACGCAAACCATCCACTGTCTCTCCCTGCAATCCCACCACCTTTCCTACCATCCGTCTCTCCTCCTCTGTCCGTTCAGGGACAGGAACCTCTGCTACCCCTTCTAACGGCTGCTCCTCATGTACCATCGGCTTCTTTGATCCTTTCAGCCCAGAATCAATCATCTCCTTTGTCAGGTCTTCCATCCCAACAACCTCAATCGCATTCGTATTACTCAACACAATCCTTTTCCTTACTGCCTTCCTCTCTCCGGGCGCAGGAGGCTTCCCTGTCTTTTCCTTCGGTTTGTTCTTGATCCTTGGGCTAGCTTTAAGGCCTTTTTCTCGTCCAGGGTGCTGTTTTGACTTTACAACCGTCGCCCCCCTTATGCTCGTAGTCGAGAAGCTTCTCAAATATGATAATTGTACAGCTGAGGAAGGTGATATATTCGGCTTTAAGAGACAACGCCAGCAATTGAGGGATTGGGACGCCATATTGGGCGTCTGGGTGCGGATTGCGCGCTGGAGTGTGAAGGTGCTAATGAGGTGAGGTTGATTCGAGAAATTGTAGCTGGTCACTAAAATGCGGCCGCATTTACGGAAAGTAAAAGCGGCTCTCCAAAAAGTTTATCGCTATCGGAATTTCTGCGATTGAACTTTTTGCTCATTCAAGGTTGAACTCCTAGAATTGGCAATTTCTACCCACAGCTTTCACCTGTGTGTTAATGATAACACAAGATGGCGCCTTCAAAAAATACAGAAATAGAAAAACCCGCGCCGTTACCAATTACCGTCTCTAAGCCCACACCATATACCTTCGACCTCGGCCTTCTCCTTGCCTTAGACCCAAATCCTCTCGTCCTCACTGAGTCCTCAAACCTTGAGCAAGACCTAGCGAATACAGCAAGAGATGGTGCGCAGGCATTGTTGAATCAATTACTGTCAACGTGCCCAATAGCAAGCACACCTTCTGGTGTCCTCCTCTCCCTCCCCGCGATCGAGACACCACTTCCCAGAGAAAAGGTATTTCACCCCAATCAAACCCCACCCAAATCCCAAATCCTTTCTAATTCATCTCTAACAAAACTTCATAGCCACTGCCGCCCCCCAAAGCACAAACAACCTGGCAAAAATTTGCCGCGAAGAAAGGCATTAAACCCAAAACAGCTGAAGAAAAAAAGAAACTGGTCTACGACGAAGCAACTGGGGAGTGGGTACCAAAATGGGGATATAAGGGAAAGAATAAAGCTGGGGAGCAAGATTGGATTGTGGAGGTTGATGAGAAGAAAGAAAGAGAAAGAAGGGAGAAGCATGGGGAGAACGCAGAAAGACAAGGTGATGGGAGGAGGGAGAGGAAGGAGAAGATTAGGAGGAATGAGAGAATGCAAAGAGCTAATGAGAGGAAAGCCGGGAAGGGAAAAAGATGAACCATGTTATGGATATGCAAAAAATGTCTGTGCTCTACGGCATGTTTGGCGTTGGAAGGCTTGCTTGTTGACTGGCGTTTTGGTGGATCTGAATGGTCTCTGTTTGTAGCTTTGGTGTGGAAATAAAAAGTATTATCAACAAGAGTCTATTTTGAAACCTTCCTGGAATCTGGTGAAGGGCATCGCACACAGGGAAAATCTCGAAATGCGTTGGGGATTATAGTAAATACATTTAGAAACACTCTTTCCTTCAATTAACCAACCATCTTGTTTCTTACTAAATTCAGCTTGATCCACTATTGACGGGAGATGCTATATGAAGTCAAATAACTAGAGCAAGATTCTTATCTCTAATGTAAATTTTGTAGCCTGGCACACTCTTTCTGCAATCGACTAGCTCTGAAAGCCCTAGCTTATAACTTTAATCCATTCTTGGATAACATGGTTATTTATTAAAAAAGAAAATTCAAAAATCTAAGTGTTTCTTATACATACTGTGTGCCCTACCAATATTTTTTCCATAGCATTATAAAGTAGTATAAATAAATCAATAACCCCTTTGCAATTAGCTACATTTCTAATTTTGAAGGATGGCAAGTCACTGCAATCGCCAAGAAGGCACCCAAACCATACTCTACGAATTAGACTCTCCTGAACGAAACTTTCATTTATAAACAAGATTACGGCTTCATTTTAAGGCAATATATATATAACGGCCCTACCGCGCTGTTTGGGATGACTTTCATTATCGCTACTTTTGCAGCCAGGAGAATATCATAGCTTCGGGGTGTGAAGTTTGGGTTAGTTAAGACTTTTAGTATGGGGATAAGTTGGGTAATAAACGAAAGGAAATGAGATACAAGTCTAGTCAAGTTATGAAAGGAACAAAATGCAAAATGCAAACCGAAAAGGTAATTAGAAGCTCGTATATATGGCTCATCAAACCAAAACTTAGCCTTAAAGGGGGAAAAGCACGGAAGGATAAATATTTGGTTGATTCATATCATATTTTCATCAACTCATCTTGTCCATGCTATCATGCATAGTCTTTTCTATCATTTCCCGTATCCTCGACCACTCGCCATCAATATCAGCGAATCTATCTTACACAGGCACTAGGGATTCTTCAGGCTAGTCCTCTTCTCTCAAACCTCTAGCCTCAGGAGCGCACATAAAAGTGCTCGTCCTCCTGCTCTCGCATATCCGAAACTTAAATAAGTCAATCCAAGCACGCAGTGTGCATCATTTTATGCCATCTCATCCAAATTCACAGACCCAGAAAGAAGCCCCTGTTGCTTTTCGTCACATCTTTCAAAATAGCCAACCACGAGCAACATTTCCTCCAAATATTACGGGTTGTCTCTGACAACCCCCCCTCTCAACCCCCACTTTAATTGCTCCGTTCAAATCAATGCAAAGATCCTCTCCAATGCAAACACAGCGTAGATGTCAAGCTCAAAGAAAAGGAGAGACTCGCAGAAAAGAGAGAAAAAATTCAACGATGCCTCCATATGATACTGTAATGTGCAAAAACGCTGGGGTATTCAACAAACACATTTCAATCAATCAATCCATGCCTTCATCAGAAAAGAAAATTCGAATCGAGAAAGAAAGCCGTAATGTAGTAGTAGAAGACAAGCAAGCGAATCGAAATCGAGATGTGCTTCGAATATGCCTCGGTTCTTTCTTGAAGTGTGTATGTAGGAAAATCGTGATATTGTTGATGGTAGCTTGTTGTCGTCTTAGATCAATTGTAGTTCAATTTCTCCTTTCAGTCGTTTCGTAGATCGCTATCCTTTGCTTCTTCGGAGATTGACCGATCTCAAGTTTCAAGTATAAATTCTCCGCCGGAGGAAACGGGACAGGTTCTCCGTACAGCCTCGAGTCTTTTTCCGATAACAATACCCGCAGTAAAGCCGTTCAGAGACCAATTGGACTCAAGGGCTTAATTGGACTGAGTGGTCTCATATCAGTACTTCTTCTCGGAGGTGTTCGCGCTTGCACAACCGTCAAAGTGGTGCTGACCGTACTCATACTGCCTGTGCTCTGACTCAGCGGCAGCTTTTTGCTCTCCTTTTTGCTCTCCTTCTTGCTCTCTTTGCCTGAATGCTTCAGCCCCTGATTGTCAATGCTCACACTTGAAGGCTTGCTGCTGTCCGAGCTTGAGACATTTCGTTCGTCATGGCTTTCGACAGCCGTACTGCTCTGGCCCTCGGCGCTTCCAGGAGGCATCATGTCAAATAACATATACTCTTGCTCGGTATACGCAGTTTCTGTTTTGCAGCCCTTCCAGCAATCTCTCCAATCGCAAACAAGGAATTTGAAACAAAATGCATCAATTTTCATGCAAGGTTGAAAACAGATGCACAAGTTTCTGAAATCCATCTTATTCTTTTCTGAATGAGCGAGAAGTAGTGATAGATGGCAGGTTATAGCAAATAAGAGATAGTAGTTGAATGGTGAGAGATTTGATAGTTCGTCTACCAGTTGTTGTGGTACTGTTTCTGCTCCAACACATTCTCGTGCGATACGATCCTGTGCTGTTTTCGGGAGAAGTTCATCAGGGAGTTCACGCAGCCAAGCTTTCAACATGGATCCAATAATGTTGATGTCGTAGAGGTCGTCCTGTTCGAAGAGGTCGATATCCATTTCTATAGAATGTTAGCATGAGCCCTGCTCCCGCTCAATAATCGACTTGCCTTCGTCAAACTTCCTCTGCCATTTCTTGATCTGTGGTCCACTTCCTGGAACTCGATATAGACCCTCAACATCACTACCCTTGTAGTTGAGATAATCAATTGCTCTCCAAGGGAATGCCGGCATCCAAAATTCGGTCTTGTCGCGGGAGTCCTCCAGTCTTTTTGATATCCGGGTAAGGCGTGTCTGTTCAACAAGCGGCCTGTTGATAACCTTCAGTTCATAATGTTCGTCATCCACAATAGGCTCCTTTTCAGTTGTGCTCCCACTGCGACTACCTTTGCCAAACAAGCCTTTGCTCAAGGCGCCGGCTCCCTTTGTTGCGGAGCTTTTTAGGTTGTTTAGGAAGCTATGACCAGTATATGAAGAAGAGAGTTGGTTTTTGCTATCCTTAGGGTTGGTGTCCTTGACCAAAGATGGTTGTAATCTGCTCTGATCTCTTGGCTGTCTCTCCCTCGACCCATCTTTATTTCGTTTTGGTGCTCGATCTTCTGAGTGATTCCGCGCATTTGAGTTCATCATTTCCCTAAAGGACCGATCGTTCTCCGATCTCAGGGGAGCAGTTCTTATGGAATTGCTATAGGTATGTGACCGTTCTGGCTCAGTGATCTTGTCAGTTGGCGATGTCTCCCGCGGGCTATTCTCATCTCGTATCGACTTTGTTCGAGATAGGAGGCTGAAGGGCTTGGGTTTATTCTTCTTTACCGCATTCGGATTTGATGACGGTGGGGAGTCTGCGGTCGAGTCAACGGAGACGTCAGATTTCGAGGGTCCACCAACGGGTTTTCTGGTTGTCGATCGATCTCTGGAATCTGTTGGCACGAAGTGTAATTAGCTTTGCGTCTGAAGTTGAGGGACGAGACAGAGCGGGTCGTACCAGTTCTAGAAGTCTCCTGCGATGAAACTTTGCCGGGGCGGTCTGTGTCTCTGGACATGTTGTCCTCGGTGACTTGTCTAACCTGCTCAGCGTTCTGGAGACGACTCGAACTCTTCGAAGCCTTATAGTTCGAAAAGAAGCCACTTCGGGCAGGGCGTTGTTGTTTCTCTTTCTCTGGTGCCTCGGGAGTGCCTATGTACTGTTGAAGAGAGGGGACAGAGACGGTCGTCTGTGGAGGTAGGAATGTGGTGCGAGAGTTTTGCGGATCGGATACTTGCATAGGCTGGGCGCCTTGGATTTGTGCTTTCTTGGTGCTGAATCTGAAGGGGGATCTCGGGGATTTCGGCGACACTGGACTCAGAGGACTTAGAGGACTCAGAGGGGATCGAGGATTATTGTCGAGAAATTGGTGCTCCACGTCCACTGTCCTTGGGTCGGTCAGCGTCAGCGGCTGGGGTTTTCTCGCCATGCTGCCCCCTGGCCGTTTATCGCAGGCCCCTTGAATTCGAGAGTGCCGCAGGAATTGTTCGATGTCTCGTGTGCACAGCCTTCAGTACTTGATTGTATCACAATTTGGAAGTTAGAGTTGCTGAATCGGCGGTCGACGGCGCGCGGTGCGTGGGTCACCCGGCTGAGGCTCAATGCTTTGAGTTTTATGGGTCGGTTGCGACGACAAGCTGTCGGAATGCACAGCGCAGCGGGAAGGTGTTGGGTTGGGTCGAAGGAAGGCGTTTCGATTTCTGCTGGACTGTTCAGACGATATGAGATGGTCCTAGGCGTCGGACCTGGGCTAGCATTCAGGCTCTGCGAGTCTGGTTCGGAATGCAGAATGCTAGTCGGCGCACCGCAGAGCACTGTGGACCATTCCTGGCCACAGCTGCGAGTTGAACTGCGATGAAACGTGGGCGAAATTCGCGTACGCAGGAATGTGTTATGCCGCCGACTCGAAAGAAGTGGGCAGACTCGCAGAGGCAACAGAGGGGATTATTAGACGCCGTCTGCGCGAAGATGAATGGATGGGTGTTTCTCGATTGTGCCTGGCCGTAAGTGAGGGGCCAGGAACAAACTGGTGGACTGCAACGACGTCGTAAGGCTGGCAGTGGCTCTAAACTACGAAATCTTGGCGGCCAAAGCAGAACACTATCGTGAACAATAATGAACAGCGCTGAGGGGGCTTTTTTGAATATTTGTTTATAGCTACTGATTGATTCACCCCGCTGGGAGATTTGTGAAGGATAAAGGACAATCCAAGCTTCCGACACCTATCCAATCCTCATCGTCACATGAACCCGCGCGGTTTGCGGTTCCAAGGTCTTGGCTGATGCAGAACCCAGGAGTATCTTAGTTGAAGCTCGAAATCGCAGCAAGTAAACAACATTTCCAGTCATGTTATCTAGTCAAAGCTAACTTCAATATAAATTCTAATAGTTCCGGCAAGCCAACAAAGTGGCCAACTTAAAAACGCCCTCTTCTTTGGTGATCTCAAAGGTCATCAGACTCCAACAAACGCCACCATTTGGCTATTGAGCTGCATCGGGGTAGCGCGCATTGGTGCCGATCCGCCAGGAACACGAAACACGATTAATGATAAAACGAGGTAACCAGGGAAAATTCTTATTGGGTCATCTGCCGAGGGTCCCGATAGGATGGAAAAAGGGGTTGCGTGAAAAAGCATATGTACAAAGCCTTGTCTTGACGACAGACAAAGGAACGTTATCTCAAGTGAGGTATAATTCAAGTTGTTTCCTTGTCTTATGTTATGCAAAAATGTTGGACTACTCTATACTTAGAGCGGGGAAGGAGGGGTTCCACGTACAACTTCTATGTGGCTGTTTCAAGATAACGATCACGTGATCGTACTGAGCTTCTCGATTGGGTGGGTGAGAGTTATATGTTGTGTATTATATAGTTCTTCGATTCCTTGACACGTTGCTTATGTGGGCTCAAAATTCTCATTTCGGTATTTTTGTGGGCGTAGAGGCTGCAAAGTTGATCAAGCTGAGTATCTGGGCTATGCGGTCAGCCTCCATGGGCACCAAAGTGGACGAGTGCCTCTTGAAGAGGAGATAGGAGAAGATTCCCGAATAATTTTTTCTGGAAGCCTCGTATCACAATGATGAGTAATGGTATATTAGATCAAACTGTCGGGGCTCATCGGCTGATGAAAAGAGAGAGCTTATGGTGTTCTGAATTTCTAGATACTGTTTTAGAATTTGAAGTGTATGTTGCATGACCAGGATACCTCACTAGAATTTCTTAGAGGTATCCACATAGCCTTCATAAAATTCCAATCTCCACACTAGAAATATAGCTTCATTCTCTCTAGAGGGTCCTGGTAACTTCTTAGCATCTTCACAGATCTTTACATGCTCTAAGAATTCCTCAGTATTCCGAGCTCTCAGCATATTTGCTTTAACACTCTCCATCCCCTGCCAACCTTCCACCCAATCCGGACTCCTCGGTTCAGGTTTCCTCTCCCTTTCCAGCCACCGCTCATAACCCATCTCACATCCTTTATACCACGAACCACCTGCGTCCGAGACTCCAGTATGTGCTGTAGATTGCGTTGTCAAGGTTGCGCCTATACACCGATATCGAAATACCATGTTCAATTTTGTTATATCAAACATAGCATCTCTTGGTACATCATGGTATATCCCACAATCTTCGAGGACGTCGGTAAGCATTTCCAACCTCAATTTCCCTGCCACGATCTGGCACAATAGGCTCTCCCTAGTACAATATACCCGGGACGGATGTCATACTCTTCACTTATCCTGTAATCTTGATCTTAGAAATCACCTAGACACTAAGGGAGACTGACAACAGGATGGGTTCCAGTATGCGCAATTGAAGCAAACATGCTGAAAATTAATCAGCATTAAGAATTTAGCGAAATCTTGGTTCTTGCCAGTTCGGTAGTAACATCTTATCTCATTGAGCGCTGTAACAATCATTAATGGATTATGATAATCAACAGTTTTTCTGTCATAAAATGCGCGAATGACATCCTCTCTGTGGCCCAAAATAAGCTTAGAGGATAGTTGCTTGTCGAGGGTGCCATTCAGTCGGTAGCAGGTTATACGCAGTGCAGCGAAGATAGCCAAAGTGTAATGTGTGATTATTTTCTCGAGGACCCCGATTGAAAGTATTGAGAGCTTTCTAATATTCGGTATGGAGCAGAAGTTACGGTTGTACAAAGTTGTAGTGGCTACGAGAGAAGACTTGGAGTACTAAAGGATATAATTGTCAAGAATGACTTTTGGTGTGAGCGAGGGCCTAAACCATTCTGTTAAAGAGATGGCCAAGATCATGATAGGGCAGTATTCGTGGACTTTGGGGAGGTGAAGGGGGCTGAATATGAAAGTTAAGGCAGTGGATGTTGGTGAAGATGGTAGTTAAGGTTCTAGGATAAGAACTGAAGAGGCGGCCCAACAAAACCACTGGAAGCAATTGCCACAGGAATCATGTGAAAGCCCATGATACCAATTCTCCGAAAAGAACCAGCAAAGCGAGCAAAAGAGAGGGATTTGAAAAGAAACAGTAAAGCAAGAATACTACCTAGACGAACATATGGAAGTAAGGATTCATCTAGGAACTACTCACCTACCTTACAGAATATGTGAACACAAATTATGCACAAGTAAAATTGCCGTGTGACAAGAAATCAATTTATACTATCACGATATCCCATCCAATACCAGCCTCTTTTCGAGTTCACTCCACCTAATGCCTAACTCCTCATCTTCATCCTTTTCCATGGTTCTCTCACCGTCCCCGAAGAAGTCCTTGAAGACTGCATCATATACCCTCCACAAGCATGCAAATACCAATGCCATCAATCTTGCGAGCCACCCTGGAATCTTCCCATTCTCATCAGCCATTGCCTTGCCTATTCCGAAAAGCGCAAATATTATTGGTGCGAAGAATGCTAGAATGAGAGTTTTGCCAGCTGTCTGCTTGTATGATGTGATAGTGTATGGCCGAATGTTATATAGAAAGGAGAGGTACTCTGGTGGCAATGAATGCTCTTCTGCACCATCAGTAATGAGCTTCAGATAGCGGGTCGAGGGTTGCGCATAGGAAGGGTCCGGACGTTCATAGTTACTACTATCGTTTCCTGCGAGAAGACTGGAGGATGAATTTGAACGCGGCATAAGGAGAGTATGGGCTTCGAATCCTTCCCCAATTGGTGTACCAATGGTCTTTGTCCCTTCAGGTATCTCAAAACATCGAACAATTACATCTTGATAACTTGCCCCCCCTCCTTCTGTTGCAATGATGGTGCGATAATCTTCTGGTGTGACTTCGTACACAACGCCGACAAGACCTTTCATCCATCGATCCTTGTGATACTTTGGAGGAGTGTTTGGTGGTTTGGCTGAGGGGTCCCGATAGGCGGTGTTTGCAAAACATGGCTCAACATAGGGAAGGCCGGAAAGCGAAAATGTCAGGTCGAGAGTTGGGCAGTGAATGGGGACCGATGAGATTGGTTTGATTCCACGGGTACCCTTGAATGTTTCAGCAGAGAGATTGGATCCATACGCTAAGTAAAGAATTGTTTTTGAGCTAGTAGTGGCAAGACGTTCGGGGAGGGTTCGTGGAATAGGGGAAACAGTGGATGTCAATAATGGGCTAGAGGGCTTTCCAATAATCCAAAGCCTTTGGAGTTTCTCGAAGGCGCGTTGGCCGTAGCAGGGCGAAACCCGCATTGGTGTCTGTGGTGGGGACATATTTTATATAGATGATGAGACAAAGTCTTGGTTCTTGAGGACCAGATGGCGGACAAAACGCTTTTACCAATTGATCAAAAAATTATATAAGACAAGAAACAATGATTTATAACAGAAAGGAAATGGCCAACATAAGACACGGAGTTTGGGATATTGCCCGAAAACATAAAGTCAATAGGTCGATTACAAATTCGGCCGAAGAGTCGGAAACCACGGCGCAATTAGGACCCGAGCGCCAAGAGACAAGGCTGCAGCATGCCATATCGTGAAGCACTTGCTGCCTTCCTTATGGTAATTGAGGATATTCCCATTATAAGGGGAAACATTGAAGAAGCGATAACATGTAAACCTCATCCATTTTTGGGCTAGGTAGAAGAGGTTGGACAGCCTTGTGTGAGAGGTGAAGTGAGAAAGCTATTTTCCAAGTTTCTCATTGGTCGCAGCAATTGCACCACTGTGGATTCCTCTCACAACATCACTTTTAAATTGTCTCTAGCACAGGTCTTGGTCCAGCTCTACTTACTCAAATCTAATCTCACTCCAAAATGTCCCTGGTATCCGGACCCGGTCGTGCAACTGCAACTGCGCTTCCAGATGAATTGCAACTTGCAATAGAGCCGCATGTAAAATATATTCAAAGTCTCGACTCGGTATTTTGTTCCTATGTTTGGGTTGCACTTCGGGCCCCACTGACAGCTGCTAGAGAAAAGATGAGCTCGAATACTGGCTTACTGAACATTTGCGACTGAATGGATTGTACTGGGGATTAACTGCACTCCATTTACTGGGTAGACCAGATGCCTTGCCACGAAACGAAACGATCAAGTTTGTGCTGAGCTGCCAGCACGATAATGGAGGATTTGGAGCTGCACCAGGACATGATGCACATCTTCTATATACCTGCAGTGCGATCCAGATACTTGCTATGGTTGATGCGCTAGATGATTTGGAAAATTTGGGCAAAGGGGAGGGAGGCGGGAGGGTAGCAGTAAGCAAATGTATGAAGCACTTTGTCAACCATGCGGCTATGCTAATTTAGAGATACCAGATATCGCCGGACTCCAAAATCAAGAAACGGGAACATTTGCAGGTGATGAGTGGGGAGAGGAAGATACCCGATTCATACTGTGTGCACTGAACGCCCTTTCCTTACTCCACCTACTGAGCGTTGTCGACATGAACAAGGCTGTGGATTATATAGTATCATGCGCTAACTTCGATGGAGGATATGGAGTGAGTCCTGGAACTGAATCACACTCCGGACAAATTTATGCTTGTGTTGGAGCTCTCAGAATTGCTGGACGATTGGATTTGGTGAACAAAGATAAGCTTGGAAGGTGGCTGAGCGAGAGACAAGTCGAGGCTGGAGGGCTGAATGGCCGTCCTGAGAAACTTGAAGATGTGTGCTACAGCTGGTGGGTTGGAAGTAGTTTGGCCATGATTGGGAGACTCCATTGGATTGATGGACCCAAGCTGGCAAAGTACATTCTAAAGTGCCAGGTTTGTTTCAGTGTATAAATTCGGTGGGTGTAGCTAACGAAAGGCTAGGACCCAAAAGAAGGAGGTTTCGCAGATAGGCCAGGTGACACCGTTGATGTCTTCCATACGGTCTTTTCAATAGCTGGACTTTCCTTGCTCGAGTTTCCTGGTGTCGAGGATGTCGATCCTTGCTAGTAAGTACCCCTAGATCGCTATTTTAAGGTTTCCCTGCGTACTGATCTCCACCAGTTGCATGCCAAAGAGTGTCATTGAGCGAGTGCTTGGTCGAAATGGGTAGCGATCCATAAATTAAAATAATATTAATGACCGTAAACTTCTGGATGCTAGGCAATCTTTATGCAGCGAGTAATTTATGCTGTCACCTCGACCATTTCATAAAGTTCCTTGATCATAAGTTTTTGAAAGATCTCCTGCCATCTAATACCCTTCTGCCGACATCAACTGTGGCTGCAGGATACAAGGCAGGAGAATAGAGACCCTCGTCAGTCATGAGAGTACTCAGACCTATCAGTAGTCTGCTGACTCAAAAACTGGCGACACATCTGTTAGTAAGTTGAGTAAGCTCTGTCATATATTCCAGCATCTTCATTGGGTCTTTCTTTCTTAAAGTTGAATACATAACAGAAACTATTTATGTCTATATCATTTCTAGACAACCAGGATAGCTCGAGGTATTACTCTCCAAGTTTAGGTTCTATTGCATTGGCTCATAACAAGACTTACAATTTCTTTCCACTGAGCAGATAATGGATATCATTTATCAGTCACGTGCTATTTATCCTAAGTTGATATAGAATACATCCACATCCAGGTGACTTAGATACAAAAGGATTTTCGATCAGTGACAACACCATAACGGCAGTACGTAACCAGTATATTTCAATATCGCGAGACTAGTCGGCCAGCCTTTGGGATGTGCACTTTTCATGCCTTCTGATCTCCCCGCGAGTCAGAGTCGCGACGTCCTCCACGTTATTGTCGTTCTTTCCCTGTTGAGCTCACAGCACGTCGTTCAGACTAGCGTCAACTACAGTTTCCCAACATGGGTGCTTCCCCTCAGCTTCTCTCTCCTTCCCCTTCTTCACGCCCTCCCGCACTCTTTCCGTCCGCCCAAGCAGTACCGCCCGAGCATACTCTTGCTGCATGTCAGTCGACTGCAAATTCTCGAAGAACTCACTTTTGGCGGGCTTCAGCTGCTTAGAGCTTCCGTGCCCTTCGTGCACTACTACTGCAATAGGTACATTTGAATGCTCTTATCTGCGAGAAGTTCAACGATCCTCTTCCACCTGTTCTTGCCTACATCTGCAGTCCAAGAAAGAAGCTACGATACCATCCACCCATTGCAACTCACCTTGCTACGGCGAGAACGAACATACAATATATAGCAGCCACGATACGATAATACGTCAACAGCCACCCAATCCAGTTATCAACAGCAGGAACACGTCGTCCAACTCCACAAGTAAGTCTGCAGCATACACTTTACTCCCTCATTTCCCTTCCTACAGAACCACCAAATTCTGGACCGAGGCCATTGGGGAAATAAAATTTACGACCTGCGAAATGAACGATGTTCTCCAACATAATCATTCACGATGCCAGGATTGAGGGTGCCCCACCTCTAATTTAAAGTCTCGAGGCTGCCAACAATCCAAAAGGATTGAAGTCACTATTCCAACATATGATACAAACGACAAGGATTAGATCAAGAGGGTTCGCTTTTGCTAGACCGGAACTTCATTTGCTCGAGCCATCCTTCTCGCGAGAGTGAAGTTCAATATATTCTCAGCGGATTTGAACAGATAACAACGATAGCTATCCATTCACCTTAGTCTAGTTTGTTCACGTCAATTTGTTGTTCGAAAACAACGATAAAAGGTCATGCAAAGTGGTTGACCAAAGATGGTACACTTATCAGCTCTTTACAAACCATCATCAGACGAAAAGAAGACTTCTTCTGTTAAGTTGGAACCTTAAAATTCACCTATATTAGGCCGGGATGAGATGGCTGTGAAAATCGCCAATGCTAATTCACACATCAAAAGCTTCCTGGACAGTGGACACTCCAGCATGTGTATTGAAAGGCCTTTTCATCGAATTTCAGATTCAGAACCATTATCTCGCTTTCTAAGAAAAATTCACCCCGACCGAGCTCGCAAAGGACTTGGTGAATTCCAGAATACATTCAGCGGCACACAACTCACTTCGGATAGCCAGATGTCACTTCGGATAGCGCCCGAAAGATAATTTCCTATTCAGCACTTCTCTATCACGTCTAATCCTTGAAATTTTCACCTTCTAATAAGATTTGTACTACAGATTTCCTCGCCATGCCTCCGAAGATGAAACGCGAAAGCTCTATCCCTCTAGTTTGTAGCCTCTGTCCCAAGAGCCCACAATTTTCAGACATATCCCACCTCCTTACCCATATCTCCTCGAAATCTCATTTAGCAGCCAAGTTCAAACTTCAAATTCGGGCCCAGGCAGAACCCGAAGCTCGAGATCAGTTGGAGTGTTATGAGTTTTGGTATAGTACCAATAATCTTGATGGGCTTCTCTCTGAAAGACTTGCTATAAAGGAACAGAAGAAAGCTGCAAAGGACAGGAAGACTCGACAATCTGGTGCTACTATTAGTCCGGTAGGTACTTGGATTCTTTATTTCAGCTTCGGGGCCTTAATTTCTAATCCGCTATTTTCAAAGGTGAAGAAAGAAGAGCCCGGCACAGAATCGGCTCTTCAGAGAACCCCATTCTACCGTGCACCTATTCCTAGAATGCATCTTTGGCCAACCCGAGCCAGTGGTAGAGCATCGACACCCGGCGATGACGAATGGATACCTGGAAGCATTTATGAAACTCCTACTGCTACTCGAAAACTCCCGAATTTCGAGAAACAGGATCATTCCGTCGCGCCAAATATGTTAGATCCAAAGCATGGCCTTTCTCCCCTACCTAATAGCTAATGCTAACGGCTCTTCTTAGGCTAACAACACCTTTCAAGGGTGACAGTGAGCTGGCTGAGGAGAAATTGACGGATAGTGCAAAGCTGAAAGGCATTGTCTGGCCAGGCATGAATATCTTCGACTCTGCTACCCCTGAAATGAAGCGAATGCGCAATCAGCGAAAAGATGGCAATGTGCTTGAACAGATGATCGCCCTCGCTGCAGAAGTCAAATCGGATGAGATAAGCTATTTCCCCAATGGCGCTTTGAGAGGGTCCAGAGATATATTCGGCCCGCTTTCGGGAGAAAACAGCCCTGTAAGTAGATCTAGCTATCTCTCTGTTCCGGGAGATTATGAAATGAGTGGCATAGATGTTAGGTTTCCTGTTAATGCTTTCTTTGTGGTTTTATAGTTCTTAGTTCAGCTGCAGCTAACTTGTATCAGGTCCTGGAACCATCTCCCAAGAAACGCAGAGCTCGCAAACCGACTTTCTCAGATGTTAGCATCAATGCGCCTCGTCTGCGTGCTTCTCGAACCAGAAAAACTACACCAGTCAAGAGTCCTGAAAAGCGACATGTTCTATCAATGCAAGAGCAGGAGTTCTTAACTCCTGGCAAGCTTTTATTGACCTCGAGGCCACAACCAATTCTCAACCCGCTGGCGGCTTTTGGTCAGCACTATGCACCAATCCCGGAGCAAGATGAAGAATTCAGAATGACAATTGGTGGCGATACCAGGCAAAAACGCACGTTTGGGGTCTTTCAAGATGGTCCTGAAATCAGCCCAGGTAGAATTTCTCTCGAAGTCATCGCACTTCAACAGTCAACTAATGTCACACTCAGGTCGAACAGAAAGCTCACTGGAGGACCACCGGTTTGTTTGCTCACTTCATATTACCCAGGTTTGACTGACAGTATTTCCTCCAGATTCGACTTCCCAAGTCACAGCCTGCCAGTCTTTCAAACCAGTTCGACCTACACCAGTACTATTTCTCCCACACCAGCTCCTAAAGTATCCGCTATAAGACTCTATGGAAAGGAGAATGGCATGCCAGATATGCAGAACCAACAACAAACCCGCCGGCAGGTTCCAGCTATGAACTCCAGCTATAGAGAAGACATTTTCAGCCCTGATTTCAACCCGCTATTTATGGCAGGCTATGGTTCATCGACCTACTCTTATAATGAGCACCAAACTAGCTTCAGTGAGCAATTGAGGCCTTCTGGATATGCTTCAAGTTTTCAGGGAGAATTCAGACAAGTCTCAATGAATCGTACTCCTGGAACTCGAGCACCACCTTCTAATTCACAAAAGGGCGCAGGGCCAGGCAGTGGCACGCATTACGGAATGTGAATAGCCCTCCGTTCAATTGATCAATATAGTACTTTGGGGTGGTTTGGTATTCATCAGTGTTAACTAAGAGGGTAGGCGGTTGGTGTTATTGCTTATTTGCTTCAACGGAGTATTGCTATTTCAAAAGTCATTTCGTTGGTGACGACTTCACAAATATATGACGGCGAGGTGGTCCTAGTCATGGTATAATTCAAACCTGCATCGCTATTTGCATCAACGTTGCATTCAAAATAGGTTGTACCATAAAATTATATCGGCCCCGTGCCAAAAGCAGCAGATATAGCTGGTTGATATCATAAATACGAAGGTGTCTATCCCTCATATCTTCCAAGATAATTACTTCTTACAATTGCTCAATACCTAGGACCAACTGGTCAAGTTGATCACTATCACTGCCGAATATCTCTGACATAACTTTCGACAGGCCAGCCAACTTTTTCTGCTTAACATTCATCTCCAGCTCTCTCGACTTCAGAGCAGCAGTGCTCAGCACAGATTTTGGTACCCTTGCTAACCTCGCGACATTAAGACCATAAGACCGGTGTGCCACTCCTTCACTAACCTCGTACAGAAACGTGATTTCCTCTTCATTATCTCCATCAAAGTCGTTACTATCATCCGCATCCTCAACACGTTGTCCATCACTCCGATTTGCTTCAAACTTCATATGCACATTCTTCAATTCTGCGCCCTCTTCGAATCCCTTCGCCACGCTTGCTAGTGTTTGGTAATGTGTGATAAACAGACACATACAACCCGTCTCCCTCACTACGTAATCCAAAACGCTTCCAGCAATTGCTACACCATCGTGCGTACTTGTTCCTCTTCCTAGTTCGTCAAGAATTACCAAGCTTCGCGAGGTCGCAGACTTAAGAATTTCAGCCGTCTCGGATAGCTCAACCATGAACGTGGATTGGTTTTGGAAAATGGAATCTTGTGCCCCCATACGGGTATAAATACCATCTAAGAGGCCAAGTGTAGCAGACTTGGCGGGTATGTAGGAGCCGATTTGAGCGAGGATTTGGAGGAGGGCTACTTGTCGAACGTAGGAGGATTTTCCGCCCATATTTGGGCCTGTGATGAGGAGGGCGCGGGTTGAGGCGGGGGCAGTGGAAAGGGAGGTGCTGTTTGGGATGTAGGAGGTTTGGAGGAGAGTTTCAACCATGGGGTGTCTGCCGTCTTCGATGCGGATACAGGTTTCCGTAGTAAAGGTAGGTTTGCAATAGTTCGGTAAGTTCGCTACGGTTGCGAGGGAGAGGAGACAGTCTATATTTGCCAGTGCTGTAATCGTATCTCGGAGTGGCGCGTAGTGGGAAGATATTTCGGAGAGGAAGGAACTGAAGGCAGTATCACATGCTGCGGATAGTGATTCTTTATGCTGGTCCCGTTCTCGAATCATGCGAATGACTCCTGGGGTGTGAAACCGGGAGAGTTTTTTAGTCCCGGATATTTTGCTCCATGATGCGGGAACATTCTTCAGATCGGTGTTGGGCACTTCGATCAGGTATTCGATACCTGCTACAGTGACGTATTGAACCGCCTTCTTCTTCAGCTCAGAAGCAGCAATAGCACGATGCTCATCAAGGTCTTGTTCGACAGCAGCAATGCCTAATTTATGATCTCCTATTGCTTCTGTCTCTTCATTCTCTAGGAAGAAGGCGTATTTGTCGTCTTCACGAGCAGCTTCGGCGTTGATCTTATTTAAGAACGAAATGACCAAGTCCCCAATACTGGGAAGGGAGGCAATTGCTTCGTTGACAAGACTCGAAGTGAAGCCGGCATCTAAGGGGCTCTTGACGTGGGGAAATTCGTTGGCTATCTTTTGCATTGTTTGTAGAGCTGTTAGTAACTCCGGTCGAGTACACTTACCGTAATAAATACGAATTAAGCTTCTTTCGAGATCAGACTTAATACCGCGAAGTAAAGAGTTGAGCTGGTCGACTTTAGGGGTTTGGTACCCTTGATTGAGCTCCTCGACAGCTGCAACACGTTCCTCCAGCCGCTGCTTATCTAATAGAGGCCTTCCAACCCATTTGCGTAACAGTCTTTGCCCAAATCGTGTATGAGTCTTGTCGATGGTCCAGAATAAGCTTCCCTTTTCGGTATAATCAGTCTGGTTTTGATATATCTCCAAGCTTGTCAAAGTGTTTCCGGTCAGAAGCATGTGCGATTGTGCGCTAAACGACTGAAAGTATTTTGTCAGATCGAAAACGTGCTCCAGACCGTATTCTATCATGTGGGTGATCATGCTAGATAGGCAAACTGTGACCTCCTCAGGAAGTTTAATAACTTTTTCGAGAAGGCCATATTGCTCCTCGTTTCCTCGGCTAGCTTTCAGCTTCTCGGCGTAGAATTGTGTGACATGAGAATGTGATTCTGCAGCGGCGGTTTTCTTCTTTTCTACACGCTCAACCCGGATCCGATCGCCGAAGACATTATTACTGCTTCCTGATAAGTGCTGTAGAAGCTTGTCGGTGGCCTTCGTAAGATCTCCAACAATTAGGAATTCACAAGGAGCAATATGCAACAACCGAGTCTCGATTTCATTGCGCATGAATCCATCTTCAAAAGTATCGTAGATAATATCTCCGGTAGCTGGCTGAACAGCAAGGATGCCGACCTGTACCTTCTCATCTGTCCCCCAACCATTCACTTTCGTCTCAGTGATGCAAAGAAGATATCCTGTCGCAGGGGCTCCTCCCGAAGGAGCACCAGTGGGTTGTCCCAGACCATCAACATCATCAATATAGGTGCCTTTGGTATAAACATTCGTAAGTTTCCTTATAAAAGGAGTATTTCGGTTATCGCCAGCCTTCTTCAGAGCAGCGGTCTCAATTTGCCTCACTATTCCAATTTTGTGACCAGCAGCTACTAATCTCTTTGCGTGTACTGATAATCGATGAACTGGTATACTGGCAGAAGCGAATCTGTCCAGGTGTGCTTCGGACGGGTCTAGTGCATTTAGTTTTCTCGAATTAAAATCGCATATTTGTGTTTTGACTTACGCTCATCATACCTAAACTTCCCAGGTATACAGACAATACTAAGCTCTTTCGCAGCGGTCCTAGCATCCTCTCCAAAGAACTTAAACTTATATCCAACTTCAATAATCAGGAGCGTATCCATATGTTGCCTCTTAATGTCAAGTATTTGTATCTCTAGGGGTGTGAGTTTCCCTGTTTTAGCACCTTTCTTCTTAGCCTTAGGTCGTGGCTCCTCTTCCTCGGCTTCCTCATCGTCACCATTTCCTAATGTTTCCGTCTCTTCACTGGTCTGCCAATTTTTCCGTTTGATCATAGCTATGCTATCTGGATGCCCCAACTTCTTAACAAACTTTCTGTGAAGCTCCTCTTTAGCCTTCACCATTGCTGCGCTTTCTTCGCCTTCTTCAAGTATTGTATCTGGGAGGGCAGATTGGCTAGGTCCATTGTAAAGATACCTTTCGGTACGTAAGGAGCCTTTCGATTTCGAGGTGGATGTAGAGGCCGCCTTGTGAGGGGGGCCGTCTGCGAGGACTGCACTGCTACCCTCGTTGCCCTTCGACCGTTTTGTTTGTCTGCCATCATCCCCTTCCTCCTCAAGAGGTCTCTTAGAAGCACAGTTCGTGATTGACGTTAAGGGGCCTCCGCCATCCGCGTCACTTTCAGCATCATATAGATTCTCATTACCGTTCCTCGTGCCCTTGGGTTCTTTGGGTGTTGGTGGCGGTAGCTGCTGCGAAGCTTGTGTTCCATTTACTGTCGGCTTGGGCGTGAAGAAGCTCGAGATGGACTGCTGCTTTCGAGGGGTTGGAGTAGATTTTTTCATCTTGAATTGTCTTACCTGTTCAATTGCTCCTCAAGACGCGTGGGTGTGAATGGGAGACGCGACTTGGTGAGCGCATTAAGTGGATCATGTAATCATGTTTGGGTTGCTTTCAGTGGCTAAACCCCTGGAAATTGACTTTCAAGTTTTGGGATTTAGCGAGCAGCAAACCATAACTTTTTTTTTCCAACGAAAGGTTATTTTATTTCAAAGTCTATAAGGGCGAAAAGTGTGGCTAGCGCATTTTCTAGCAGGGGGCGTGCTGTTGACTTAGTGAACGCTGCTGTTTGGTGGTTGGGATCGCTCTTTTGATTCCTGATCAATAGTTTTAGAATTCATCAACTACATAATATCATTTTATAACCCAGCACTGTTTTCACTTATGAAAAGCTTCACCCACGCTTGCACTTTCCTATCACGGGTAGTCATAAAAAACCCAATTCATGTCATTGTATGATTGTAATATCTTCGGAGGTTCTCCAACAGCCAACAACGGAGAAGTTATTCTACATTGAGAGAGGCATGCCTTATGCTGCCTATGTCTCTTTGGTTAACTTTAACATTTTGAGATGTATTTGTTGCCTTTGAAATTGGGATTCTGCTCCATCCATGCGACCACCTTCAAGAATGCCTTTAACCAATCATATTCCTTTTCGATATGAGGCCGTATCCTTTTCCCAATGCAATGGTGTATAGGCTCTGTACACGGATTTCTATCTTGCGCTGTTGTATCAACGGCAAATACTGGCTTCTTAAACAGTGGAACCCCCATCTCTTCTTCCTTGGGCCACACAATTCGAGGTATGATCAAGAGTGGTGACTCAGTATAAATATACATCAACCCTCTCATCACAACATCCAAATTTTTTGCAATGTCTTCTGGATAAGCTATTTCCTCCCGAGACTTATTATCTCCGTTGATTGATAGTTTTGAAAACTGGGAGCTCAAGTCCGGATATTGCTTTAACGTCCACAGGTTTTTTGGTGGATATCGCTCTAATGTCCCCAAGAATGACCACAAGCAGCGGTCGTACGGAATAAGCTCAGTAAGCTCTTTTGAATATTTGCATCTTGGTCCACCTCCGTTGCCCCATGGATCTAGATCCCATCGAGGAAGTTTCCTATTAACCAATAACCGTTTTGCTGAAGTTTCTATGCAAAGGTCAGCCAGCAAAATACACTGCTTCCTTGGGGCACTAACTATATCGTCTCGCAATGTGATCAGTATTGAATCTCGGTCCAGCCTGCAAAGGATCTAGGGGCGTCTTTAGCATCACCTTTCCTGGATACTCTGATATCAGGTGCGCGAGCATATTCAGTTGTCGTGCTTTGTTCTCGTTGAGATTGGTGAGCGCTGTTTTCCACCAGGCCCATCTTTTCCGGAGATTAGAGCAAGAGTTATTGTCTCCATCTAACAATGGATGGTATGGCTCAGATGCGTATTGTTCCATTATTATTCGATCCCCACCATGAACATAGACAGTGTGCTCGATTGCCCCAACCAAGTCCGAACGCGTTAGTTCTTGTAAGTCATCTCGAAATCTATGCGCAGTCAAGCTTTTATATGTATGGTTCAGATGAGGGCTCGACTTTGGGGAAAACGGACCGGCCAGTGCTTTCCCTGTAAAATAGCAAATTTCACGGTGGAGGATGAACAACTCAGTCAATTGAGTTGCGACTGAGAATGTAGGGAATACATTCTGGTAGCCAGCATGAGAAATAACGCACTCATTCAGATATGAGTTGTTGTGTGCGAGAATCTTGAGGATATTAACAAGAGGTAAGTCATCCATAATCTGGTGGATAGTTTCTCTAGGTAGGCACGCAAGATTGCGTAGTGGTGCTGTCAAAGGTATGATCGGTATTCCTTCTAGGAGGGATGCAAGACTACGCATAGGGACTGCTAGAGGTTCGTCCATGACTGCGCTTATTGGTAAAAGTATAGACAGCTCTTTATCATTAATACATGAAGGTCTTATAGTTTTTTGAATTCACGCCGCATGACTCAAGTTTGTGGTTTGAAGGAGAAATGGATGCCTGCGCATGCCAATGGTGGGTGGCTGAACTGCTCACTTACTTCAGGTGCGCGATTCGCTGGAACCCTCGCCCTGCAGTCATCACCAATTCTGGCACCGATACTATATTTTCAAAAAACCTTCTAGATTTTAGAAAAGAGTCACTCATACTTAACTTTGTCCTTCATGATGTTGAATTCCGAAGTTGCTTGTAAAGAGTTTTTGAAAACTCACAATGCAGCAGCAATTGCTCGCCAACTCCGGCATGACGAAGAGTTATGTATGGCTCAAAGGCTTCCAAGTCTTCTCAGTCTGTATGTTCCGTCTGCAAAGTGTCAACTCGCCGAAGAGATTGCAGCCGAGCTATGTCCAAACAGCGTCCAGTACTCAAAGTTGCTCAGATTGGCTCAGTACAAAGGCATTGTTCAGAGTATCAAGGCATACATAGGACTAATGGGGCATGCGAGCAGGAAGGAAAAACTACCAAGTGCTGCAAAATCTCGCAAGCAGTATGCGCCCTCAAAAAGTGACTACGAAACCACATTCAAAGTCATCGAGTTTTGTTCGAAAACTGAGGGAAATGGTGGTATGAAAGCGCCATCTTCAATCGAGGAACTCATCAAACTATGTGCTGACCAAATAAAAAATTTGGCATTAGCGGAAGAAAAGGATATTCCACGGTATCCGTCTCGAGAAGAATTCCAGAAACCAAGAGGTGAAAGGAAATGTTACATTTGCCAGTTTGTTCTTGACCATCCTCATCCTCAATATTCATCTCTTTGCAAGCACTGTGGAGATTTCAATCTTGCATCGAACGGTATTTCTCTCCCGAATAAACTCGATCTGCATGGCAAGACAGCATTGGTTACAGGAGGACGAATCAATCTGGGATACCATACGGCCCTACGTCTGTTGAGATGTGGTGCCCAAGTGATTGTGTCAACTCGGTATCCGCAGGATTCACAAATTCGATATTTGGCTGAGATGGACTCCTATAAATGGATTGACTCCCTTCGTATTGTAGGAGCGGACTTCAGAGCTGCCAGTGATGTTTTCCACCTTGTTGATGTCATGAAGGATATATTATCTTGCTGGTCTGAGGATGGCAAGCCAAAATTAGACATTCTAATTAATAATGCTGCTCAGACACTGACGGATTCGCTCGAGAAAGAAGGCGAGGCGGTAGAACGTGAGCACCTTCTACTCATTGATCAATCAAATAAGACCTCGGGATTGCTCTGCCAAAATTCGAACTATCAGGCGCGAATCAGAGGCGGAGTACCATCTTCGAACTTGCTTGCTTCAAGAGAGAACCAAAAGAGTCTTCTTTCGGGAAAGAGTCTACAGGAGGATACACATCATAAAGACAATTTTACCGTAATTTCGTCAACAGACAACAATTCACAGGTCGTACTCCAACCCAAGGCCTCCTCCTGGATGCAATCAATAGACGAAATACCCTACGAGGACATAATCTCTGCTCACTCAATCAACACATTCGTCCCCCTAATTCTCATCCGCGAACTCCTCCCCCTCATGGGCTCCCTCCGTGGTGAATACCCCGCACCACCAGCAAACACACCCCAGAAGCCTCTCGCACATATCATCAACGTTTCTTCACGAGAAGGAATATTCGAATCAAAACGAAACTCTGCTGCTAAGAATGGAAAGCATGTGCACACGAACTTAACAAAAGCAGCGCTCAATATGCTTACAGAGACTGAAGCGGGACCGGCGTGGTATAAGAGGAGAGTGGCAATGAACAGTGTAGACCCGGGGTATATGAGTGCTGCCCCCGAGATTGAGAAGTGGAGAGGTGTAGGGGAGCGTCCCATCGGGTGGGAGGATGGGGCGGGGAGGGTTTTATGGCCAGTTGCCGTTGGGGAGAGAGGGGAGAGTGTTTGGGGACGGTTTTTGAAGCATTTTGGAGCGAGAGAGGTGGATGTTGGAGTTGGGAGGTGAGACGTTACAGGTCTGAAACGAAGTTAAGTTATAGAGGGTGATGATTGAGCTTATTAAGACTTTCCATAGATCAACATATTATCCTTTCACTATTGAGGCACCTAAAGATCTCCCCTCCCACCCCCAAGCAGAGTTATCCTAGTTCATATCTAAATCTAAACACATTAACTAAATGATTTAAATGGAGGTACAGTTATAGGGACGCAAAGAATCCAAGCACATCGCATATTCAAGTTATCCTAATCTGAGTTCTTAACAATGTCATTGCAAACTTCATAACTGTAAAAAAAAACCCCCCTATTTTGTAACTCAGGTCTAAATTTGAAAGAAGAGCAATGTAGAGACTTTTATCGTGACCTGCCTGAGGGGGTAAAGTGGTCCAGAGAAGAGTTCAACTCACTATCTTCCAACACCACGATTCCACCCTAGCCGAATAAGAATTTCATAAGCATTGGACAGAAAGGCATGTAATTCCAGTGTGAAAAAAGGTTCCTTAGGAATGGGTCTCTAGGCTACACTCATGTACTCCCCCTTCCACTCCCCCACTTTCCACCCCGCCTACCCTTCCCACCCTTTTAGACCCTCACTCCAAACTAGTAACACAGACACCCCTCTACCCGCACATTTCTTGGGTTTTTTGCTAGCCAAGCAGGGTGAGGCATTTTTCCTTATATGATAAGCATGTTGAGATATTTCTGGAGGACCTAGAAAACGAACTGAAAGCCCCGCTGTACACGGAGGTCGTTAATCCTGATGAAGAATTCATGGATCACGCGCGATATTGTGACGATTGGGTTGTGTTGCCGGGAAAGCTATGTACGCGATGGAAAGGCTGTGAATGTTGACTAAGAAAATTGAAAAATATAGTGGTTTAGGAGCACGGAAATTTTGAATTTGGAAAGTGAGTAAATTAGCACACTCTACTCTAACAGCGGTATCAACAGGTACGCCATTGTTTTGACTCAACACATTCAAATATCCCCTAACTCCCGACAAACATAACCAACCAACCCCCAAACATTACGTGTTTATTCCATCTCGTACTCCGCGTCTCGGGCCATATGTGCTGCTTCCGAGACGATGAAAATGAGGCGGGTGCCATTGCCTGATGTTTGCCAAATCTATGGGACAGGTTAGTGGTGAATGTGCAGAGGTGGGAATAGAGCTTACGTCAAGATTGGTGTACTCCATGACAGCTGTCTGCCATTGATCTTCTGTGAAGCCCTTTGCGAGAACTCTCTCTTTCACCTTCTTCATGCTCAATTCCATCCCCAAGGACTCATCATCGTCATCAGCAACGTCCGGTCTGCATTGACCTGCTTCAGCAATTGCGCGGACCATATTGTAAATTCTCGAGCTTGGAGACATATCTTTTCTGTACCCATCTTGATCTTGGTACAAACTCTCTTTACTAGCTTCAATGAGTCGAAGAGCCTCGTCAACATCATCTTGTACTACTTCCTCACTAAATCGAAGACGGGCGAGTCCTTGAGCTAAACGAAGTATACCAAGTAGTGTACGCGGTGAAGTGTGTGTGAATTGCTTCTTGTTTTTTTCATCTCTCCCTTGCTGTTCTCGCATCTTGACGTATGCCTTGACCATATATTCTGATACTGATGTTGGGACAGCAGGTCGGAATGTTCGCGCTTGAGCGACGTATTGGCGAACCTCATGTGGAGTGAAAACAACTCCATCAGTATCTGGATGCTTGTTGTTCATGTGGACGTAAGTAACGTGACGAGCAAGCATAGCATCTGTGTCGCGAGTTGGGGTATCAAGGATGAGGAATAAGATGTCAAAACGTGACAAGAGAGCAGCTGGGAGGTTAATGTTCTCAACTGGTGATATTCGGGGGTTGTAGCGACCATATAGAGGATTTGCTGCGGCCAGAATCGATGTACGTGCGTTGAGTGTTGTGGAAATTCCGGCCTTGGAAATGGAAATAGTCTGTTGTTCCATAACTTCATGAATCGCCGTCCGGTCATTATCGTCCATCTTGTCGAACTCATCAATACAGCAAATACCATTGTCGGCGAGGACTAAGGCACCACCTTCTAGTATCATCTCATCGGTGACAGGATCTTTCATGACAGCTGCTGTAAGACCAACACCACTGCTACCACGACCCGTTGTGTAAACTCCTCTAGGAGCAACTTTCGTGATGTACTTTAGCAGTTGGGATTTGGCCACACCAGGATCACCCATCAAGCAGACGTTGATATCTCCTCTGATCTTCATACCATCACCCATTTGTTTTGTTACACCGCCAACCAAAAGCAGAAGCAACGCTTTCTTAACATCTAGATGACCGTAAATTTCGGGAGCAATGGATTTCGCCAGGTACTCATAAACATGACCAGAAGCTCTGTATTGCTCAATGCGCTTGAAGACTCGCTGATCTACTGCAAGATCTTCATATGCCTTCTTGTGCTGAATTACATGTTGAGCCTCGAGAAAGGTATCGGTCAGAAGTCCTGCTTTGATTGCTTTGAAGCCGGTGTATGGTGTCGGCAGGAAAATACCGGCAACGTCCACAAGATCACCCGGATTGATTCGACGAACTAAAGCGCCATGGCATAAAATGGTCAGCATTCTTGGGATGTGGCCGACTGGAACTTGATCAGCCATCTCTTGGATTTTAACCTCCTGAAACGGCTGGAATTTTGAGGCCCTTGTGGAATGGTGTAATTGACCCTTGGTCTGATTGACCTCGCAATCTTTAGAGGGACACTCAGTAAGGGGCCCAAACGTCTTTGATCCAACAGGCTGGAAAATTTCACAACCACAGCGATCGCAGGTATAGGCGTTTACTTCCACCGTAGGCTTGACATCTGAAACTCTTGTAGCAATTCCCCGCACAGTAATCAAATGTCCAAGATGTTCTCCTTTAATCTGTCGCACTGCTAAAGCTTTCTGAGGCTCGTCTCCCATCGTTCGTGGCTTGAAGTTAAGTGTATACCTCCGCGTCAACTCTGCTGGGAAGAGATCTGGCTCTGTATCAGGGTCGGTCTGTTCTTGCTGTTGTCGCATAACTGCAGCATTCCGAGCAGTCCTTTGGGACATGAGGACATCGAGAACATCATCTTTGTAATTTATCTCTCTCGTTGGATCTGGCATATTGGCGTCTACAGCTTTCGCCATAATATTAAGGTAATGCTTGGCATTTGTTTCAATAGACTCAACCAGCTTCATGGGTGTTCCATTCTCGTCCAGTAGATCATCGTACTGCCAGGTGATGAATTAGTATGGCCATTTAGTAAAGTTCTAGAAGAGAGTTTACCTTTGCAAGATCATCAAGGTCA